>CM037842.1:16906255-17506255 GCA_021234535.1 Stichopus chloronotus
ACTATTGTTTTTTTGTGGAAGTCAAAGGTCATTTGGGGTCAACATGCAGGGTTAAATTGTGACTAGCTTGTAAACGTGATATCTCAAGAAGGGTAGCTTGTACAAATCTCTTATTTGGTATGTAGAGGCACCATTGTAAGGACATGAACACTCTTGTTTTTTATGGACGTGAATGGTCATTTGAGATCAACAGGGGTCAAATTGTTAAAACTTCGTAAAAACTATATTCCAAAAAGGAAAACTTGGACAAATATTATGTTTGGTATGTTGTTGAACCATATGAGTACCTGAATCCTGTTGTTTTGGTTCGAGGTAAAAAGTCGTTTGGCACACCTATCAAAAAAATATTCTTCCTGACATCATCAATGAAGCCACAATGTATTTGTGAGTTCTATTGTATTTTTTCTCTCTCTCTTTAAATTTCATTTCCGTTCAACAGAAAGTTTTGATGCCGTGTGATGCTTTTTGGCGGTCCGCATTTGACTGGTTTTTTAGACTAGTTGACCACCCCTGCTATAAAACACATTTTTTTTTTTTTTTTGCTATACATTCTGTTTAGAGTTAGCGAAATAAAGTAAACATTTCAGTAACATGAAGAAGAAATATTCTTTTTCGTCTGTAAGTCAATGGAAGTCTTCTTAAGCAGCAGGGGTGTGTAACATATTCAAATGTTAGGACAAATTACTTGCTGTAACCATACACAAAAAGACTACGGAGGGTGAGTCCCACCATTTAGCCAAAACCCCTTCTGCACCCACCCCTTCAATCGCCCTCAGAGAGTTTTAGCCTTGCGTTACCTCTTTGTCAATGGATATGGGCCATTTGTTGGGAAACTACACTTTAAGTTTTGCATGGACTTTGCATGTTACCAGTTATTCAGAAATTACAGTCCTTCAAGTGATTATTTTATTTTCGTAAGTGATAAACGGTTAAAGCAGGATGCTGTTTTTCCTGCACTTGTCAAAAGTGCACCAAAAGTCTGGCTATATTTGTAATAGTTACAAAAGCTGTACAAACTACCGTAGCATGGCCTATTTGTCCAAAAGAAGCCTAATTTCCTGAAGCAATGCGTTTTTGTTGTTGGGCCTTCACACGGAAAAGCCGGGCATTTACTACAGGGCCTGGTTCTGCTAACTTTTTACTCGAAAAAAATGAATCACTCTTCTTTCCGCCGTAATTACCAATCTTATGAATGAAATTTCTACTGAAAAAAACACATATCGTAGATGGTATTTCCAGATTGGCATCGAATGGAAGAGAATGATGGAGAATAGACAATGAAGGCTATTTTTGCTCCTTCAAAGTCTGCATCATGCTTTAAACGTCGCTGTGAATGAAAGGAATCACCGAAACCGACCGGAAATTCATTCTTTCACTGAGAATAATCTCGTTACATAGTCGGAGCGATCTTTTTTGTTTTGTTTGATGATATTCTGAACTAGACGGCGAGTTCAAGTTGTAACTACGATTCAAAGTCAACTTGGATCTCGTCATAAATACTAAAACAGGGAAAATTGAAAACTGTTACCCGCCGAACCGCATAGGAGGCAGTGCGCTGCATTCCGCCCTCTATCGACAGGTTGCACGCCCCTGTTCTATAGTGTATTGTACAGATAGGCCTACAGTGAACACAGAGTGTACTCAGTTAGGCGATTTCAGACAACAGCCTACATGTGTCAACCATCCGTGCATCCACTGAATCGTACTGAAGTATTGGTAATAGCTATCCATACAACAACACTTAGAAATGAAATTTAAAGATCAAGTCAAAAACACTTCTCGGTAAAACCTGTAATTTTATACTATGGTGTAGTTTATTTTCTGTTTATAGATCTCTCCTTCTCTCTCTCTTTCTTTCTCTAACATTAACCTGCCAGTCGATATTCGCCTATACGGGTATGTGTAGCTACACGATAATTCCCTCGCTACAGCCGCCACAAACAGAATAGAAAAAAAAAAAAAAACGCGAACATACACCGCAAGTGTGTACCTTGTATAACGATAGGTTTGTTGTTAAACTACGTCGGAGTCCACTGGCCACTTGGGAGTTTTTAAGTTATATTGTAAATAACTTATCACATAATTCTTTACTATCTATTCTTTTTCTTTGGTTTCATTATTTTGTTGTGTGAGTTAAGAAATTTTGTTTTTGGTTGCAGTGACACTGGATTACGAAAAATGAGACTGACGAAGGGTTGATAAAGTGATAATAGGAAGAAAAATTGTTACTTCTGCAGGAGGGAACAAATAAAATGGGCTTATTTCTTCATGAACACTTAAACTAGGTTGGTGATTGGTCGTTCCATGTGACGTCACTCTCTTCCTGACAACTCTCTGCTATTGTTATTAGTTTCCGGTCACTGTTTAAAGTGAATAATTCTATTGCGATAACAACTCCGCTGTAACAACACTCTAGCTACCGATGTTTCATTGCTACTTGCATAGAGTAACAGTAACCATGTGATGTGAGCAGAGAGCTGCAAAGCAAAGACTGACGTCACACGAGATATTGATAAAACAGGGCGATCACCTTTAACATGTTTCAAGGTTTTTTTACCTCCATCCATATTTTTATTTTCAGCTCTCATTAATATCTTATAAAACAAAAATGTAATTCTTGTCATGAAATCAAGGAATCTAGAATTTACTAATTTTAAAAGCAGTTTACTGTAAGTAACAAAGAAGAACATTAATATGAAAACAATGATCGAGTAACACGTGGATGAAGAAGAACAAGAGAAGAAAAACAGAAAGAAGAAAACAAGAACACGAAGATAAAAAACAATAGAAAAAAACAAGTCTTGTCACTAATGAATAAACTGTCGGTTGATAAAAAACAAAACTGTACAAGAAACCGAATGTATAAACTCCTGCAGTTGACAGAATTTTGGTGATGTCAGAATTTAGTGTACTAACTTGAAATGAAACTTACCATCGAAAAGAGAGGCAACCTGAATATTAACTATCCGTTTTTTCAAAGAAACTAAGGCAGAAACTAATTTCTCTTATTAATCAGTAATAGTGAACGTATAATCACTTAAAGCGACGTACCTCCTTTTTTTCTCTCTCCTTTTTATTCTTTTGACATCTTTTCAAAAATTGGATGATTTTTTTTTTCAGAGTCAACGATAAAAACTCAAAGTTGGCTTGTATCCATGTTTATATGCATTCCTTCTGGGTCATGCTCAAAACGAACATAAACTTCGCTTTTTTTGATAGAAAGACAATGAGATCAAAAGGTGTCGCGTGACAACACTATCTTTAAATTCACTAAATATCCCCCCCCCCCCATTCCCCCTGCGTGCTAAATCCCCCACCCATACTCCAAACTACATCATTCTCTCGTCAAACAAAGACTGCCAGTTAAAAATGACAATGCATGGATCTAGAAAAAAAAAAAGCTGGTCTTATTCAGAAGTTGAGAAGTAAAATGTCCAATATTTGATGGACTTTTATGAAAATTGTGAATATTTTCAAAATGTTTAATGATTCGCTCAATGATTCGCTCAATGATTCGCTCAATGCTCCAAAATGTTTTTTTTTTTCATGTCGTATGTACTCAAAAGGTATACTGCTTTTATCCACGCCCCATCCCCTGGTGGAATCATCATTCACTCCCCCCCCCCCCTTCATTCCTCAGGTGAGTTCATCTTCAATCAGATGCCGAATGACTCTCTAGCGATTCCCTGGTGCGATTCTCCTGAAGAAGAAGAAACTCCTGTCCACAGATCCTGCTGTGAATTGCATGTATATGGACATTGATCAAGATGAATATCTTGCCGATCTTTTGGTATTGAATGTCAGTCCATCGTTTATTTCCTGCTCTTTATGAAAGGCATGACTCGCAAACAGTTCTTGACCGTCGTAAAAAAAGAAGGAATCCTAGAGCGGGGCTCGTTAAACCGTATTTGTTTTTACGAACACTAGAAAATTTCAAAATTGTCCATCACGTGACATTTATTTTTAAAAACTAGTTATCGTTTTATTTCATTGTTTGTTGTATGTAAAGTTGACTGCATTTACTTTTTTCTTTCTTTTACAATAGCCAAACTTAAAGATCACTTATCGTTCTACCAGTGTCGTGTTGACGGATCGTGACGTCACACGGTTGGCAAGATGGCAGATTCTTCTGGGGACC
This sequence comes from Stichopus chloronotus, assembly GCA_021234535.1. Lineage (NCBI taxonomy): Eukaryota > Metazoa > Echinodermata > Holothuroidea > Aspidochirotida > Stichopodidae > Stichopus > Stichopus chloronotus. The sequence continues at coordinate 16,910,394 of CM037842.1, forward strand.
AGGGCATCGGTATAGCGGAAGGTGAGTCGTTACAATCACCTTGAATACAAGTTCTATGGCAAAAGTAACATTATGATTGGACAAATGAGAGCGCTTTCTTTTTTCTTTTTTTGTGCCTTAATTTGCTTTTTATACGATTTATTGCATTTTTTTCCAAACTTAGCAAGATGTCAAAGTTTTCACTCCCAATCAATGCAAATTCCACCAAATTACGACTATAGGTGATGACTTCTTCATTAAGTGTACAATAAATGAGGCACCTTGTTCCAATCAATACAAGGACAATAACATCAGCATGCAGCGCATAAAGCCCAGCCTAATGGGAATGAATGTACTTTAATCTCGTGGAAAAACATTAAAGGGATAAATTCGAATGTGTTTTTAACTTTCTTTACGGGCACTGAAACTTCACATGAACAGCGCTGTTTATTTAAGCGAGTGGCGGTTTTATTGGCTATGTTTCTATATGTCTGCGGGGTTAGTTTAACAATAACGGATCGCACTGTTTCCCGTTTTATCCAAAATTGAAGTGTTTTTTTTTTTTTCAGACCCTAAAATCGCGCATTGGTCCAACCCTTACATTACGACAATCATCCCATTTGTAAACACGTCGTTTTGTTATTGAGAACAGAATCATAACAAACAAAGCATTACTTATTGATTGTCTGTTTCTTTTTTGAAAGTTATTTTCCTTTTCTTTTTACTTTCACGTGTGTTTTCAAACTCACCCAAATTAGACTATGATAACAGCTTCGGCAAGCAGAATCACATTTAGGCAGCAGTAAACTTGAAAATTAAAAGAATGACAGTTTGTGCCCTGGTTTCGGTCAATTAGTTAACAAGATTCGGTGTCCACTTGAGGTAAGCGTTCTCCCACCCTCTAAAGCAGAGACGGTCCATGCACTGGTCTTTTATGAATGCTGTAGTCTTCAATCATATTAATCGATGACCTCAAATAGGCAATTAAACTGATTCTTTCTGCGGGATTCCTCGTTTATTGACATGTGGAGGAGGGCTTTAAACTCAAACACATTCTGATTGATATTGATAATCCAGAGAAATTAAATAATGATATAAAAGATTGGAGATACTGATCTCGATATATCATTTCTTTTTTTATTATTAGTTGAAAAAAACATCAATAAAATGACCAATTAACTGTTCCATAGCAACAAGTAATAATGGAATGAGTTTGAAAGTCGACCATTTCGATAAGAGTAGACTTTGTGACTAGTAACGTGATCATTATTTGAATTCTTTATTTTGGAATTTTTATCTCGTAATATCGTCATGCAGAGAAAGCTTCGAATTGAGTTTGTAGGACCTGTGGATGAGTTTCGAATGTTAAAATGACCTGAAACAAAATCTTAAGAATGTTACCCGAGACTGTAGAGTGTTAGATGGCAATAATACTAAAGAAACACAGTTGTCAAATGCTTACCAAGTATCATGAAAGCGGGGACTTTCCCTGTACACCCCACCCCCTACCAACTAGTGAAAACTAACCTCAGCTACCTCAGTTGTGGGGATGAGACACAAATACAGACCACATGATAGGAGACCGAAGCTTTGCGCAGAAAAACCCCAAAATCCCGATATACGATAACTGATAATGATCCCACGAATATCGCATGATAACCGCACGAACGAAATGAATGAAAAAAAAATGAACAAGCTTTCAACATTTTTAAGGCGTCAACCAATCTTTGCACAGGGTACTCGGGTACCCGACGGACGATACCAGATCCGGTTCTAAAATTGCTTACCGGAACGTTATGTCCCGCTAACGTATATATATCGCAGATGTATCAAAAGACACACAAATTCAGCGTGCCTGCCTAACATGGAACACGTCATCCATGTCTACGTGAGATACATGATATTATATTTACATGCAGAGCACATGTCCTTATTATGACTTCACAACGACGAACTCGTAATACTATAATCAAAGTTACAGATCGGGTGACCCGGCTGTCAGACCGACTATGGACTGCGATAGCCCTGGTCCGAATTTTCTGGTGAAGAAAAATAGCCCAACTCAAGAAGCAGAATCTACCGTCGTCACGGACACACACAAAAATATTTGGATTTTTTTCAAACGATATATAAAGTAAAAACAATGTTTATCCCTTTGTTCTCTTTCCACCGGGAAAGTCCCGACTTTACGGCTTAAAGGAAAGAAAATTCTGTGTCAATGTCCGTCGCATTGTCTTATGATAAGATTTGTCAATAGATGGCACAGCAACCAATTTAAAAATTTCTCAAAGTTGATGTGACAGTTACTCGTCTTCCTCCCAGTCTCTCTCTCCATCTCTCTCTCTTCCTCCCTCACAAGATGAAACCAACAATATGACCCCAGTGGAGCAGCTGATGCACGCTGCCGCCAACGGGAATTCTCAGAAGATCACGGAACTGGTCAAGAACGCCCAGGAACTTGAATTGAACATAAACGCCATCGACGCCCATGGGATGAGTGCCATGAACCACGCTGTCAAAAATGGCTTCCTTCGTAAGTATCCTAGCATTTCCACCTCTCACCCTCCCTATCACTATCGAATATTCACCTACTCTTTACCTAAACTGACAGCGTCTTCGACTTTTCACTTCAAATTAGATAGTTACGCTATACTATGATCTCACATTGTGCGCAATGCACTGTGTGGCGCTTGCTCCTACGTTCTGAGCAGGCGGTATGAGTTACTTGTGTCGTTAGTTTGGATGAAAGAGGCCATAGTAGATGAATTAACTATTAACAATTAGTTAAGTGTTTTGTGTTTGCTTGTAATTTGTTTTGCTTTTTCTTTTCTTTTAAATATTTATTATCATAATCGGCCGACAATCAGGGTCATAGTTTCATCCATTTGTCTTATGAAAACACATCCAAGCTGTTAAATTGTAATGTATAAATTAAATTTAAATCTAAGGGTGCATCACATTAATAGAGGCGGGCGTTCTCGTTTAATATCATTCGAAGTTGTTCCATCTAACTGGATGTAACATCTCTGTGTAACTTTATTTACATTACAAGTATGCAGTACATATATAGATCACATATACTTTGGAGCAGAGCAGATTTTTTCCCAGCCTGTGAGTTGCGTTCATATTCGACGTGTTGTGTTCGCCTTACATGTCCATGACATTGGACACTCTTTGCCCAATATGTTCCTCGAATTTCTGGCTCTAAAAGTCGCTCTCGTGCTACATTATGTTGATTAGAAACTGCGCTACGTGATTGTCTGCATGGATAAACACTTCATTTCTTTCTTTTTTATTGACAACCAAAACGCCCCCTCCTTGGTCTAATGAATTTTTAATAATCTTATTTATATTTGTCTTTATTATTTTTTGGTCATGTTTTCTTGTTTCTTTGTTTCTTTTTTTGTAGTTCCGATCTTGACGCTTATAGATGCCGGAGTTGAAATACGAGACACGATGCTTAGAGCAGTTGATTGTGACTTTCAGGAAGCCGTGAAATATCTTGTCAACCATGCCTCCACCCTGGTAAGGTAGCTCCCAAATCTATTTTCATTATCCTCCCTCCCCCCCCCCCCATCCTTTCTCCTTTTTCTTTTTGTTTATCTCCAATCTGGTCACGCACTTCAAAAGAAAAAAAAAATCCGTGAATTCAGCGTAATGGTATCTATAATATTTATTTTTATTCACTAGGAACGATTGGATTAGTTATTCCCACAATTACTTTCAAATAGTTTAGTTACTTCAATAACGTGGTCATTTTGTCGTAGAAATATAGAAGAAAAATACATGTAACATTATGTCATTTTCTGCTTACATACGTGTTGCTTCGTAGTCACCGCACGAGCGAGACGCCATTTTGAAATGCAAATCAGAAACTACAGATATACACCCCGACGTGACGCCGATCATCAGGGCTGCTCAGAAGAATAATTTTACCCTCGTCAAGGTAACATGTGTTCGAATGTATTCAAATATATGTGATTGCCGGTACGTTGTCACTTTTTTGTGTGTTTGACAAAAACATTCACCGAAAGTGAGGTTACCTAATCTTAATGGGAAGAAACAAAAAAAAAAAAGAGACTGGAAACTTAAAATTTGTATCTTTGGTAATAGTACGTTGCCAATGCGATTAACTTTTATGTTTATGGGGTACCTCTTATGCAGTAGTCCCAGTTCTACACTACTGAGCTTTTTAAACTTATTGTTTGTATAATTGTATACTATCAACTGATGATCTTATAAATTGCATGTACTGTGTGTGACCGGACCCATTCAGGGGCTGCTGGGGAACGTGGAGGCTGTCGGTCACACTCAGCTGTGACTCTGAATTTGAGGGCGATAGTATCAGCCCTAGCTGATTGGAGTCCTCGTGAGTTCCTACTTTAACCATTCAATTGATGGGAAGGGGCGGGGGCGGGGTTGGGGATTGATTAACTGTGTTAAAGACCACTTTACGGGGGGTCTTTATGGCGGTGAACTATTTGTCACGATATGTGCCAGCAGGTGTAAAGTGGGCGTGTTTGGAATCCAGGTCTGAAGAGTTTGTCGACATCACTTGCCTTAACCATTCCTGATACACTGTGGGTTAATACCACGTATTACCTTGTTACCTAAGTCCCACTTTCGTCTTGGAAGGAAGCAGAAAAAAAAAATGATAAATTCGGTCATTTAATTTCTCCGATATTATCGAACCCACAGATTCTACACGATGCCGGTTTACGTATAGAAGAGTTAAATGACGATGATCTAGCGACAAGCACCAACGACAGCTTCCAGAGGTCCGTCGGTACGTTGGAGATCTACCGGGCTCTCGCAAGCCCGGCTTACGTCTGTTTCGACCCCGATCCAATAGGCAGGGCGTTTCATCTGTCGTCACTGCTTCGTAAGATGGCGCTGTTGGAGGTGGAGTTCAAACTGAAGTATCTGGAACTTGCCAATGGGATGGAACAATACGCAGCTGATATAATATCTTACACGGTGACTACAGAGGAGGTGAGCGATTGAAACTCAGATTTTCCACCTGCTGGTATGTCCTTGGATCTCAGATTGAAACGAGAGAGAACATGGCAATTATAGGGCCGAATGATACCCGAGTTGAAATTAGTCTGGACGAATTTTTTTCAAGAAAACTAACGGGATTAAACACCTACAGAATATAAAAATCCCTTCTATTCTACTCCAAACCAAGCAAGTTAACACGTTTCTCTTCACTTATTAAGTGATTAAAGGGGCTCATTGAGTTGATATCAGTAAAGATTGCGGTGATTTTGAAGTGTACAAACACACGACAATACTCGCAATTAACATAATCAATCAACTTTCACATCCAATAGTTATATGAAAACCGTCAAATTTTTCGAATTTTTGACCGTTACTTGCTCTGATTGTGTGCATGTGAATGTACTAATGTGAAAATGTCTGGTCACAAAGTTTCAAAAACCAAATTTAATCGTTAGTTACTCACTCATTAATGTTCCAACGTATGTAAAACTTTGGGATCCTTTTAGTTTGACTGTTTGTCATTAGTATGTGAAGGAAACTTGACCGGTTTAGAAAAATTGAGTGAATTTCACAAAACAACTCAATGAGCCTCTTTTAAGCGTTTATTACGGTAGAAAAAATGATTGCCTAAATTCTTTTTTCTTCTTTTGCTAAACGCTTTCATTGTGCATATTTGCAAGTTCTACAAAGTTACCACACGTTGTTATACTTGAAATCGTTTTAAAATTCTGCAATTTTCTTTGTACTTCAGAAAAAATAAACCACTTGCAAGTAAGTTTTTTTTTTTAGATGTTACAAACATAGCCAGATATTTGGTGCACTTTTGAAACGAAGGAATAACGGCACATTCTGCTTTAAATACGCACAGTGGTCCGTATGACATAAATTCCTGCCACAGTATGTGAAACTTATCGGCTAATTGATGTTTCTACATTTCTTGGTAATTCTGACATTTTCTGCACGACATATTACAGTTTAGCTTTATTTGCGTGTGATTTGCTGTATGCCCTACTCCCCGTAACTCTTTCTTGATGTACAATCTCATCCATATGTGTGACTTCATTGTATGCTTCATGATGTCACTTCCCGGTCGTTCAGACCACATAGACAAGGGAGGCAAGGGGAGGACAGTCCCCTAGAAAGTTCGTCCCTGATCTTTTCGGAAAAAGAAATTATAAAGGTTATGGCACATGTGCCCCAACCCCTTCCCCTTTTCACACTTTTCCCCTTCTATCGCATGAATCTGACGGCTTGACTAAAGACCTATCCTCCTTTCCTAATAAGATTTCTGTGAGTTTACTTTTTTTCTTCCTTCTGTAAAGGCGATGGCTATGCTTGCCTATCACGGAAAGGGCAACTCCGGAATATCGCAGAAGGCTGTCAAAGCTCTCGGTCTCTTGCCGACCATAAACAGAGCCATTACACACGACCAAAAGAAGGTAAGTACATACCTCTTTACGCCCTGCAGTGTAGAGTAACGAAAACAAAGAAAGAAGAAAAGAACGACAGGATTTTGAAATAAAATCCTGTTTTTTTATGATCGATGGCGTCGTAGGTTTCTCACTCGTCTGCTACTGGTTTTGCCGCAGCTGCTATGGATTTATCAATCAATGTAAGTCAATGCTCTATTGCTGTCCGTCTGATACTTAATGTATGTTCAAATCAATGAACTGTAGATGGCTAAGTTCATCAACATTAAGGTTAGCGTCTTTGTCCTCGCTAACGTCATCTTCATCATCGTCATCATCATCATCATTGTCATCATCATCACCATCATCATCGTCATCACCATCATCATTATTATCATCATCATCATGTTATCATTAGCATCATCAGTATCATCTTCGTATCATCATCTTTACAACATAGTCATCATCATTAACGTCACTATCATTACTATCATCAACATTCTTCATAATAATTAGAATTTTCGCTATCGTTAACTTTATCTTCATCATTACCATCGTCGACACCGTGATCTTCGTAGTCGTCATGCTAATCGTCGTCAACACCATTGCCTTGTTCACTATCATCACCACCAATATTGTTATCACAAACGTTGCCATCTTCTTTGTCATCGCTGTTATCATCGTCACCACCTCCACCATCATCTTCACCGTCGTCATTACCATCATCATCACCATTACCATCATCATCATCATCATACCACCATTGTCACCATCATCCTTGTCGTCATTGTCATTATCATCATTATCATCACCCCATCATGATCGCTGTCGTCATTATCATCATCGACATTATCATCAATACCATAATTTGCCATCATCATGCCACCCATGCCAACATCACCATCATCAACATGATCATCATCATAATCCTCACAGTTGCCGTCATTGTCATTACCGTTATCATCAATACCGCCACCATTATTATCGCAGTCATCATCACCATCATTTTCATCATCAGTATCGTTACTATCATCACCACAATCACTATCATCAACCCATCATTGTCAATATCATCATCATCGTCATCGTCATCATCACCCTTTACATAATACGACAATATCAAGGAGATTTGCTATGATATGCGGCATTTCTTCTTTTATTTTCTTTCCTTTACTACATAAAAATACTTTTTACTTGATAATCATTTTTCATTTCTTCTGTATTTTCTACAAGACAAAAGTCACATCAAATTAACCTAGATCAAAATACATTCAGGTTTTTTTTTCTTTTTTCAAGTTTCCTGAACTTTACATTTTGAACTACTTTTGTCATAATTTACTGACCTACATATGACGAACATATTAATGATTCACTTGTCATTGCTATCGTGGATGTAAAGGGTCATTTGCGGTCAAACGAGTTCAACCTCTAAAAGACCTAGTAAAAACACGGGTATTCCAACAGAGCCAGTATATCGTAATTTTAATGACAAAATAGATGGATTTTGACTGACCCATGGCCAGCTGACGACATAATGATCTACCGTTATGGCACAAGGTTAATCGTCATTCCATGTTAGCAGATATCTAAGTCTGAAAACGTCGGAAAGATCCATTTTAACAGCAAAGTAAATGTAGCTTATCATACACTGACGTAAAATTGCCGAAAATTGAAGAGCCAAATGAATTTCCAAATGAAATACCAAATGAAATGGATGTTAGGTGAGACTTAAAACCCAAAGTGTGTGTCCATTCTTGGTTAGTACGGGGACAATGACAGCCTGTGCCCTTTTGAATTCAAATGCACGTTATATATGTAACGTTGTAGTGGCGGCCTCCCGACGTCGCCTGTATATGGATGCTGTTCTTTGTCAATGATTGTCGATGTTAAGCCAATAAACGTGTTGAATGTTTACGAGACTCATGTTCCACAAGAAGCCGTTTTTCTTTCTCTCTCTCTCTCTCTTTTTATGGAATATGTTGACAGGCGAGGTGTGACTACCATTCACAGTTGAATGCACACGAGGCGGTGTCGTAATATCAATTACCTGAAATAGAAGATAACACGCAAAAAAAAAAATAGGTTCACAGCTGCCAATTAAATGAATACTTAATAAAGCCAAATTAATCTCCCACGCCATCAAAATTAAAACAAATGCCAAACCTATATGGCAGTGTTTACCACAGTCATCAAAACAGCCACGTGTAATGCGCAAGAGGCGATGAGCCGTTCAACCAATGAGAAGAAACGTTACCTAATAATTCTAATTATCAAAAAGAAGGGGGGGGGGGAAGAGCAGCTCATCAGCCAAGGAGTGCCGACAAACGTGCCGCCTTGAAGAAACTTATTAAAAGATAACCCGAGTTCTATTTCCGAACGCGAACTACATATTCACGCTGACTGATTATTCACTGACCTATGTGCATTCGGTAAAAGTAATAGGTTGATTGTAAACACCCTAATTCTAACAACTTGTGCTTTGTTTGCTTCCATTTTTCTTTCTTCTTTTTAAGTTTTCTTCTTTTTTTGTCTGTTTGTATTGTTTAGCCTGATCTCCCTTTGTTGGAAGCGATTCAGTACCAGCTTAAAGGATCACAAACCAAGGTTAATTTTTTACGCAAATTAGGTTTGGTGTTGTTTAGAACGGTGTGGGCAGGTGTGGCGTGGCGATAATACTGCATTTTCTTATCACACAGTTCGTTGCAGAGCCTACATGTCAACACATTCTGAGGGTGGAATTCTCCAGGCAGCTTATCGCTCTCCAGGACAGACCGTTCGTCTTTTCAATCTTTCTGAGGATACTTATAATTCTGTTGTTCCCCGTACTCTGCATCGTCTACAAGATCGGTATATCGAAAACCTGTAACGACTTTGTGAAAATACCGTGAGTATACATATCGTGGCGTCATAATGGAAACATGTCGCCGGTCACACACACACACACACAAAACAAAACTTGACGTGGAAAAGAAAGTGATGCAATTTGATGGTAATGTAGGTGTATGCCGATAACATCGGCTGTTATTTTTTACTCAACCTCAAAATTTTGTTGAGAAAACATTAAAGGAGTAAAATAATAATATCATTTGTAATAAAAACTAAGAAAAAAAGTAATTCATGCATAAATTTCAGTTAAAAATGTCCCACTATTATGACGTCTGTCAGTGTATCAAACTCTGAAAACATAACGACTGCTGAAGAATGTGCTTGACATAAAAAGTAGAGTTTCATTAACTGTTGTAATGTGAATGTGTGGAACACAAGCTCACACCACAGCGAAAATTTTCATTCTCCTACGATTGAAAATATCTACACCAACAACGGGCAAATTACGGCCGTTCGCTACATCTGTATTATTCGCAGGCCAAATAACCAATTAACCCAAATAACGATCGTTGATTTGCTGAAATGTCGCTATTGCGAATAATTTTTGTTTTATTCTCAGAACACAAATTTTAAATTCTGACAAGTAGCCAAAACCTTCTCCAAAAGAAAAGTGCTATTTTAGTCATGAAGGAAAGCTACTACGGCAACCGGGAGTGGGTACTGGTAAATATTTCATTGGGCGTGGCTCAATTGCATGTTTTAAATCGGGCGCACAGACAATCTGCGACATTAGTGAAACAAGCGCACTTCCCACATAAAACATGGGCTAAAAGTTTCCGACCATAGAATTTTTTTAATAAGCAAAGTAAACATTGCAGAAAAATTAAGCTTAAAATGCATAATTTGAATCGAATGTTAAGTGAAATCACCCTCGGGTGATCGCAGTTTCCTTTTTTATTGTGTAAACAAACAAACCAAAAGAGACTGCTTGAAGCATGCACACCTTAATATGGTTTTTTTTAAAGAAAAACGAAAAATAATATCCTTTAGTTAGGCGATACATTTACATTTATGACTACATTCTGACCCTGTTAGCTTTCAGGAAGTTTCCTGCACTTTAACTTGGGTATTATGCATATGACAACATTTTTTTTTTTTTTTGCCCGGTATGAGTATATTATCACGATAATAATTAGAAAGGTTTAGACAATGGAGCAAATATCACATCAAAAAGAGAAAATGCTGTTAAAACGACGTTTAGGCTTAAAAGCTCAGTAAATTGTTCATCAAATGATAAAGTAAAACCTTCAAGACATATTAGCATCTTAAAGACACTTCCTCCTTCCAGTCCTCCCCCCCCCCCCCCCTCCCTCCTTCTCTTCAAATAAGTCAGTGATTGTACCAAAACAAAATAAAGAAAATATGAATAATTGATGCGAATGAAATGTGCCACACTTACATTAGCTGTTAGGCTCAACTAGAATTCGGCTTAACGAGGTGTAAGGCCATTCTTCTTCTTCTTTTTTTCCTTTTGTCTTATTGTTATTATTACATGAAAAGCTTTTCCTGATTGCACCAACATTATTTTCACATGAACAAACTTGAATCCCTATTTCTTCTTATTACTTACAATCATTCCGTTGTTTTCCTCAATTCTTGAGACCTTCGTTTGTACACAGAAAATAAAAAAATGCAACAATACTAACTTCCTTTCAATTCCTTTTCTAGAAAATCTAACATTTGTTCCAACACTTTGTATCACTCTCATTGGTTTCTTTTCTTTCAGAATGGTCAAGTTTTTCATGCAATTAGGTTCCGATCTTCTTTTGCTGGGAATGATAATGTTTGAGCTAGGATGGTCTAACAGAAGCGACGGGGAATCCTTGAAACCTTGGAAATGTGGACCAATCAATGACAAAAATAACACCCCTGCATTATCTTATTTATTTCTATGCACTGGGTAAGTACAAAACAAATCCGAAATTACACAAAGGAAACCAGAAACGGCTCAGAAGGAACCACTGGGCAACGAACATACCACAATGACACAGACAATGACGACGCAAGATATATACAATCCGCACGCAATCAACATACAAAAAAAAACAGGTCAGGAAAAAATGATACGCAACAGATATACACAACAGATTTACAATGGTAAACTACGTTAAAAAAAAACTAAAAAACAGTGAAGTAACACACAACATACACCCAAGTTACAATAAGGTACAATCAAGATACAATAGAGTCACAATCAACATGCAACCTATATTAACATATAACCAACAACATACAATTAACCGATATACAACGAATATGCAACCCCTGACACGAGCAAAATACGTCAGAACGGAGCGACGAAGTGTAACATACAACATATGCACTCAAGTTAAAATCATCACACAGTTAAGATACAGTAGGCATATATTCAAGTTGCACTCAACGTACATTCAACTTAGACACAGGTAACAATCAACATACAAGCAATGCACAAGAAAATACAACCCGTAGCACTACAAAATACATCCCAAGAAAACAATCAAGTAACAATCAACCTTAAAAAAAGTGGTCTAGTCTGGCTACAAAAAATAAGCGACGAAATGAAAAAAAATGCAACTGTGTCACAAGCAGAGATATACCATAAAAGGCAACTCAAACAAGGGAGTAGGAGTACCATACAACCAAGTTACGATAAAAAGCAATCAAGGTAAAATCAACATGCAATCATTGTTTTTTTGGCCACGTTAAGAAACATTGTAGCCACTGAAATGTACCCAGGGAGTAGCTCATGTTGGATAAGAATAAATGTGAGAATGCTGTTGGAGTAAGCAGACTATATGAGCTAGAGAAAGGAGTTCGTAGTTCCTACAATATAAAACTGACAATGAATGGCAGGTTTGATTCAGAGGTTTCGTTATTACCCATAGCGCACTAAAGGAACTTACACCGTGCAACAAACACCATAACGGCTCATGATCTTACGCTTATTGTAGTCCTAGCTTTTAGGCCATATAAGCTACCACGTGCTCATATATGTACATATTCTATTGGACCAACACGTGCAAAACCTTTCTCACACACCATGTATTACATATAACGTATATCTGCCATCCCACACAAGTGACAAGGTTTTGAAAAAATAACATGTACAACAAAGTCAAGCCAGCAAAAAAAAAAAAAGAAAGAAAGAGGCGAGATAGGCCTATATCTCTTTCTGTAATTGGATAAGGTTTCCTGTATGTCAAATATTAACTGAAGAACAGACAGGCCTCACGAACAGACACGTCATGAATCAACCAACTAACGAAAAGGCTTGTGGTTACCTTTGATCTTCAAGAAAAACTACCAGCAACTAAGAGACAAATTTTATACGATCGACGACACCGAGTCACTTTTAAACGTAAGGCTATGATCATTGCAAGCATTCGGTTTGTTTCTCTCATGTGAGTTCAACTTCGACCCGCATTCGGCATTTCGTTGTCAAAAAAATTTAAAGGAATAGCAATTTGGATACTTTTAATCGTACCATTGAACTACATATATGTTTCTATGGACAGCGTACAAAACAAAAATCGTCCTAAAGATGTCTGTCGCCATTTTGGGGGATTTGATGGGTACTCTGCAGGCTGTACGTTCTATATTAAAATTTGTAGTTACATTTCACTTTCGCTTTATGGTATTTGCTAGGATGGTAACGTCCGTTAGTTAAGTTTTTTTTTTTTTTTTTTTAGACCTGGGTACTTTTCATTGCTTTTCAAACGGATAGTGGCCTTCATTTCACGCAAATGCATTACAATTGGCTTCAAATTGAAACTTTATATCAATTACTGGCACCTGATCGGCAGACAGAACTTGTAGTGTAAAGGATATCTCAAGCAACTTTCTCTCATAACATGTACAAATCTACGAAAACTTAACGCAGAGAAAAAAAAAAACTAAAGCATTAACAATTTCATTGAGAGTAAGGCATTTGCAGTGCCGAATAAAATATCAATGAACGTAATGTAATTTTGGAGTGTAAATGATAAAAATTCATATCAGATTTTGAACAAAGCCAAACTAAACTGGCATTTCCGGTGTAAAAAAGCCAGAACAAAGAGTCTTTCTTTAGGGTCAACTTGCTAGTTATATCTCATCCTTTTTGACTTTCTTTGTTTCTTTGTTTTGTCGTTGTTTTTTCTGGGGGATCTCCACGTCAGAGGAGGAGCACGTGAAGCCCCCCATTTTTTTCCATAATTTTTAATTTTCTTAAGATTTCATTTTTCAATCTTACCTCCAGGTATGTTATGGCGTGAAATACTCTACATCTGGAAAAAACGTCACCAAAGGAATGTTGTCAAAATCATGAATGTTGTCAACATCATCATAGGATTATTACTGGTGGCGTATGTCAACAATCAAATCACCATGATCACGTGGGACTTGGTGAGAATTTTTGAATTTTACTGAAACCGATTGTGACGGTGGCACGAAATGGTAGCACATAAAGTTAGTATTTGATACTAACCCGTTGGGATCCGTTGTGACTTCTCTTTGAAGTCTCAATCGTGTGCCTGACCCCTCCTCTTCCTCCACTAAAAAAACCTATTTATCCGTAATAAACAACCCTTGCTACGACACCTATTCTATTTTTTTTTAATGGAAAATGAAAAAGAAAATCAAAAAATATATATGAGTGCAGTGATTTATCAACGAAAAATGGTTACCGCAAAGTCATTTTCACGTGCTTACTTGACGAGACTGGAATGGGGGATTTCCGACAATATAGAAGGTACATTAATCCGAGAATTTTCAGTTTCATTCCTCGCGACCCAAGGTTTTCTGCTTAGATAGTCCTCCAATAATTTTCAGCCCCCTCAATCAAAGACCCTAAAAAAGGAACAACAAAACTGAAGTAGATTTGTAATGTATACCCTTGTCACATTGAAACTTTGCTTTAAATCAGCTACCATGTCTTCTGGTGTTGATTCCTCATCCATGCCCCAGGTCCCCTTTAGAAAACAAATTATAGCTATTTCTCTTAGCACATTTCTGTTCACCTTACCCCTGCATACCCCTACATATATGTCTTGTGACATTTTGGGCAAACGTTATTACATTTTGGACCTAGGTTCATTGTTTTGTTACATTTTTGTCAAAAGTTAATGTATTTTGGACCAGGTTTGTCACATTTTCGTCAGTTGTTACAAAATGGGTCGTAACCCTCCCTCCCAACTTTCTCTCAGCTCAAATCCCCCTTTTCGAGTTGCCTGGATCGTCGAGACGTTTTCATCTTTCCGATAACTTTTACAGGGAAAAGGACTTACAGCAAAGGGTATAATTTGCCGAAAAATAAACAAAAAACAACTAGTTCCTTCTCTCCTGTGCAACCTGCGCCCCTCCCATCGTTGACGTCACCACTTCGCTGATGACAAACCTTTCGACCTAGCAAGGTAGTCGTGACGACTTGGCTTGATCTGATAATTGGTCCCAATGTTGTCGCCGTGTAAATCATTCAAAAGCTGCCATGCTCCACACTCAGACCCATTTCCTCCCTTCCTCCTTGTTTTATGATTTCTCTCTCTCTCTCTCTCTCTCTCTCTCTCTCTCTCTCTCTCTCTCTCTCTCTCTCTCTCTCTCTCTCTCTCTCTCTCTCTCTCCACCTCTCTCTCTCTCTCTCTCTCTCTCTCTCTCTCTCTCTCTCTCTCTCTCTCTCTCTCTCTCTCTGCGTCATATCCTCAGTTTCCAACGAGTGAAAATTGTAACAAGTCAAACACGACCGGCCGCGACACCGATATGACCGTGGTGGCCGATTTCGACAGGACGCGTAACTTCAGAGACTTGGCGCTCAACTACACGGACACGGGGGTGAACGCCTCCATCATCGGGGAGATAGTCGGCGACCTCTTCCGGACGATTTACCTGGAACTTGACGACGTAATATACGAAGTGAACATCACGATGGAGAATTACGTGGACGAGACCGTGATGAAGATAAACGAGACGTTGGAAAAGGTGAAGGAGGCCCTCAATCCGGCGGAGGACCCTGCCAGCGAAATGAATTTCGATGTACTATCGCGGATGTCTCGTGCCATAATGTCTCTCATAGTGGTGATCTCCTTCACGAGGATTCACCCTTACTTCATAGCCATCGATTCCGTCGGACCTCTCTCCATCTCCTTCAAGAGCATGTTCACGACGACGGGCCAGTTTCTCTCCGTGGTCGTCGCCGTCCTCTTCGGCTTCGCCACCGGGCTGACCTACATCTACGCCGATAGCTACAACGAAAACGGCAGCGGTAGGACAGGAGGCCAAGGTCAAAGCTCTTGCTCTGGTTCTGGTGGAAGAGGGGGTAGCTGCAGCGACACCAACTATTACGAAAAGTAAGGAAAAGTCATTAGAAAAGTCAACTATTTGCTTTATTTCCTTGATATGGATGATACCATTGTTCATATAGGGGTGATACTTATGTCCCTTTTTACACTTCGATCTCACTCACCTCATCCATGATCCCTTTAAATCCAGTTCCGAATCGGAATATTATAAGATTCATCAAAGATATCAAGGTATTTCAATTTACAGAAAGAGTACTACCCCCCCCCCCCCACCCTGCCCGGCCTCCGTCAGGTCTTGCTTGTACTCCGCTGCTACCCAGCATCAGTTAATAAACGTGGGGCACACAACCATAAATTCACGGTGTTTAAGCAATGTGTAATACTCTGTCCGTGTATAAAAAAAAACCTGTAGAGAATCACTTATCTTTTTTTTTTCTTTCTTTAAGCATTCTACAGTCTATGACGACCTTGTATTGGTCCTTGTTCGGTCTCATATCTAAAAGCTCCGTTGAAAGTGACAAACTCCCTGAGGTGATGGTTTCCATGGGAAATCTCCTCTACGCGTCTTTCTACGTCTTCACCGTGCTTGTCCTCCTCAACGCTCTCATCGCGGTCATGAGTAACGTCTACAACGTCGTGGAGGTAAGTAAAGGGCCTATCGTTGAATTGTACACGATTTCTAGAACTTAGGCCTCAAGTTTGACTTTGATTGACTTTTATCTCACATGAGTCTTCCCAGGCACCCATATTATTTTCGACTTACCCAGTGTAGTCCAGTGTCATCTTTCTTTCGTGAGCAAGGTTCATGGTTACGATTAATTTCATTGTAACATATTCAGAACGGTACAGTAGTGTCAGTTCAGGACATGAAATTAATATGCGCACAGATGCCATGTGGAGGGAGACATATAGGAACGTTCCCATTAAAGAACATGTACATTCGCAAAATGAAAGAGCACCCTTAGTAGTTGATCTGGTGAACTTCTAATGCAAGACCCTGTCTATATATTTGCGTACATACGCAAAGATAACACGTACCACTTGAAAGGACAATAAAGTTAAATAATCACCTTTTGAAGTTAATGTGAAATCAGAAGTAAACATCGTTTTGGGACATGCCAAACATTTTCGGCAACGCTTTTTACAAATGAACCGACATTGTGATTTATTTTCTTAGAAAGTTTAAATTCACTCTTACACTGTAAAGAAAAAATCAAAACTGCGGAGAAGAAGACAGATGGTTTAGTGCTATGGTGAACTTAAAATTTGATATCCCGGGAAAAAAAACGATGTTCTGTTACCCTTGATCAAATTCCTCTTCTCCGATGCCTTTCTTCTCATTTATTATTTTTCTTATTCTTGGTGATTGTTTGTCACAAAATCATGTTGATATAGTTCTCACATCGGTTTCGGTGACACTTACCGTTTATGGCAACTTCAAAAAAAAGTAAGTCATAATGTACATTCATTTGAATGTTCCAACGGTTCTATTCAATTTGCGTTCCAGGAAAATGCCGACACCGAATGGAAGTTCCATCGTACTTACCTGTGGATGAGTTTTCTGGATGAGACCTTCACGGTTCCCCCTCCTTTCAATCTCGTCCCACAACTCGACGCAACCGTGAAGAAGTTATTCCGTCGTCTGAAGCGATGTTGCGGTTGTCTCTTCGGGAGAAGGAAGAAGGGCGAGAACACCGTGACGTCACACCGGGATGAAATTGTGAGTCGATTTTGTAGTTTTAACTGTGTTTTTCGATGATTTCTGGTTTGCGTCCATTTGGACCTGGAGGTATTGATTTGGGAAATTTCGTAGTCATATGTTGACTGAATTTTAAAAACATTTAATCGATGTAAAAGAAAGCCTTACCTGTAATTGGGAGAAACAGCCAACATACTGGTCTGATTTTTCGTGCCCGTTCCTAAAATGCCTTTCCAGTTTAGTCACTACCAACGCGATGTATGTCTTAGGGATAAATCTCGAGTACGAATTAAGTGGTTGTTGACCAAATGAATCATGAATATGCATTATTCAAAGCTATGCATATGCATTAGTGAAGACTACCGTATGGTCTATACTAAGGTATCTCCTCGTGTAACAGTTACTTTTTAAAGGAAGAAACCAGAAATAGGGATCTCTGTGAGACTAGACGTAGGGTTAGGAGGTACATCTCAATTCGTTAGGTAGCCTGAGAAAATCTATAACTGATGTCTCTACTTATAAAATGGAAAGGAAAGTTGCGAATGCTGTCCGCTTATGCCACCATATTGTACCATCCGTGCATGTCTATATAAATACTCTTCTTTAATCCCGCATGAAAAAAGTACTACACTTTTTTTTTACTTATATATTTAAATACTGTTTGCATAAGCAAGTGGTGAGTTATCGTAATAAGCACTTCAACAGCATAGAAATATATACAATTACATACAATTTTAGTATACAAGCAAATTATGTGTTTGTTTCCACTACGAATTAATTATCTTCGTAAAAAAGATTAATTTCAGATAATCGCTATCATTTAAGTTGTGTATAGTAGATAATCCTTCTCATGAATTGCATTTTGTTTCATATTTTTGGGGGACAGTTGATGGATAGCATTCCAGATCTCGACGTTACGACGGATAGTCAATCCGATCCAACGAATTTCTGTCGCGTAGACGAACGTACATATAAGGTGATCCAAAAGTACCCCCTCTATTTATTTTCTCGTTTTATGTATCGCAATATTAGTTTCTTTAAAGACAGTCAAATTATAGATACAACGTTTACGTATGCAGTTGTGAATGGGTGACATTACAGTTTCCCCAATTAAAAAAGCAATATTCATGTTCATATATCTATATAGTTCTCTTTCAGATTTTATGACAGGTGATCTTTTCCTCTACTTTCTCATCCATGAAACACTGACAAAGAACAAACAAAGAACAAACAAAGAACAATGATAGAAGAACAGGCATTTGCAAGTACAAATTATATTCCAGATTTAAGAAGTCATTCCTTCCCCACCAAACATGCTATTGATGTAAGATTTTTACCAATAAAAAAAAATGTTTATGACTTCTCTCTTTCCTTCAGTGGTGAATCCCTTTAGCAGTGTCACAGCCCTTGACTGAAGAACTTCAGGTTTACCCTCTCACATTTATCCCCTGCAAACAATTGTTTTTTGGTTTTTTTTTTTTATATTAACTGAAAAGATAAAACTTCAATTCCTTTTTAGAGAGTGTCTTCAACCCTCGTAGAAAGATACATTGCCGAGAGAACCTCCCACGAAAGAAAACTTGAGGGCGACATCACTGTTGCAGATATGAGAAACCTAAAAAACGACGTCGTAGGTTTGAGGTATGACGTATGTTTTTTCACTGGGCATTTCGCCTGCAATACTTTGTATCGAATGTCCATCATAAGAAATTGTATATTACGATACCTAAATTACCTTTTGTCATTTTCATGTTGCTTTGGAAATTTGTATTATTCTGACAGCGTCATGATACTTCAAAGTGACGACCATGACTCAGCTGAATTTTGCAGCGATAGACATCCTTGCATTGACATCTCGCAGAAGCAAACAAAGGCACCCTGCCTGGAGCAAACAAACGAACAGTGTATCTGCATACGACTCAATGAATTAATTAGGTCTCATACTTAATTAATTAGGAATTAATTAGGTCTTACACCTTATTCATTAGGTCATTGATACAGCTACGCTAGTCGAAGATATGTAGAATGGCAAGCACAGATGTTAAGTTTAGTAGCTTCCCTTCCGTAACAGGACGCTTCACTGCATCACAGAGACGTCACTAGTCAAAAAGTCTATAGACGTTGTGTGATATTTAAACTTCTTTTTTTTTTTCGAAGCAGTTTCAGCTACGTACAAAAAATAATCTTCCGATATAGATCGAAAGCGATCGTTACCTGTTGACAATTCAGTAGCATTTCCATTTATGTTGTTAATGAGATGCATACTAGATTTGTTCATCCAGTCGTTTCCGTTAATACTTACAACAGATATAATCTCTTTCGGGAGGTCTGGTGCATCAACGAGAAGCTTCGGTTCGGTCACACCGAATCGGATATCATCAACACCGAGATGACGACTGTTCAGGACGTCTTCAACGCCCTCGCGATGAACAAGAGAGACTTTCAAAACTTCGAGAGGAAAGTCACCAAGTGGTTGAAGCACATGGTGGAGAGGTTGCGGAACCTGCCGGACATCGAGGAGATGGCCGCTGCAGTCAAGGGCCCTGCTGCGGGTTCCGTCCGGCGGCGGGTGAGCGGCAGCGTGGAGGAGATGGTCGACTACTACGAGTCTCTGAAGAGGCGCAAAACTAACAGAAAAAAGAGACACAGACTTCTGAATGAATTACTAAATTAATCGAAAATATTATCGAGAGAACTATTTCATCAAAACATCATCATCATCATCATCATCATTCATTCCCCTCCACATACACATACATGCTGTATATTACCTCTCTCTCTCTCTCTCTCTCGCACATTACTCTCATTGGTCCCACCGAGGTATTTCGTACGCCTTAACTTACTCTATTGCTCGCAGTAAAACGAATTGTAGCAAGTCGGTAATTTAACGATTTTAGCAAGTCTGTTGATCCACCGGTAGGAGCAAATTTCAAAAAGCTAAATCTTCTCAAGTAGGAGGAGCCTTAATTCTTACTGACATATCCCAGGCAGTCCCATTACGATTATTCGATTTCCTGCTAGTGATTATTCTGTTAAAACACTACTCCATGAGTTACCACCGCAACGAATAAAACTGTACCAGGAATGCTGTTTCAGAAACAATTTTATTCACCGTAAACCCGACCTGTCAGTCCCTAATGGAATTCTCGTAGCAGTATATATGCCGAGAGTTGTGCTAACACAGTCATTAACGTGATCGTATTTTAAACATGCACAGTCACCTAAGTGTAGGTGGTAATGCGTTATTTTTCTCATGTTTTGAGAAAGTTTATGTAGTTATAGCGAACAGTATTAAATACTTTAATAATATTTTTATTGATTCCGTGTGTTTCGTTCCCGATTTTAATTTGTCCTCTGTTCAAGATACATTTTCTCTGTTTTCATTCAACACCAAAATATCAGTTCCGGAATAAGTATTTAAATAAACCATAGTCAACGTGTTGGGCCAGGGTGCTTTCTTTATAAAGCGGAATGAGAAAAAGGAAATAATATCACTAGCAAAAACACAAATATGGTGTCTAAAACATTTACAGGGGGTGGTTTTGGATAAGTTAAAACTGTTTTTATGTACAACAACAAATAAATATTACTAAAGTTCTATATTAGTTTCATAAACTCAATTTTACAAAATTAATTTTAACAAAGTCCGTTAAAACAAGTTTAACAGGATTGGTTTATTTTTTTTTCTCGGGGGTGGGGTGGTATTTTGTATTTTTAACGCCTCAGTTAAATATGGCACTGCTGTAGAATGCTTCTATCGTTATTCCAGTCTAATGTAAACATGCAACATATACCTCATCAATGTAAGCAGCAGCCTATGGGACCAACAATGAAACATCCATCAAAGAGGTATTTATGAAATCTCTCTAAATGTTACATATTTGTGTTGTCAGGGGATATCACGGGATTCTGCTAAAAGCATAGTAAAGCGTAGTCTCCTGGAGACATGATAACGAACCTACAGTACTCGTTTTTTTTTTTTTTTAATTTTCCTTTATTATTTCATTTTGTACACTTCGCATTTACTTATTTTGTTGTTGTTTTTTTTTTCATTAAGAAGAATCAATTTGTAAAGAATCGCTGTTTTACTGGCACGCTCGTTTTATGAGGATATGAATATTCACAGAATAATGAACTCTTGTAGCAATTAGTTCTTTCAATTGTCGGTAAAGTTCTTATGGTGAATATCGTCTTGGGGCTTGCCTGATCGATGTAGTTTTAATATTAAATGTAACATGTCTGGGAATGGCTGATGAGAGTTGAAAAGGTACAACCTTCGGATGTGCTAATTTGTCCTCAAACGGCATGAAGCCGGAATTTTCATATTTGTTTGCAATACATAAAGTATACACACTGTAAATATTTTTGACAAGCTCTGAGCATACCCAACTGATGCCTTCTACACAAATCATAATTACGAGATTGTGATGCTCGCACAGAATGTTAGTATAGGCTATTGTCACCTTCCACGGTATTTTCAATCATGATGCTTATGTTGTCAGATCGAAACGAAGATGTCTTGTACTGGAGCATACCTGTGAAATTATTTCAAAACCGCTAAAACTTATTTTGCAAGGAAAATTTAATGGCTCTCATATTCTCTACCCATCGTTAAGGAAACAGAGCCACAATTACCCCAGTTTACTTGAAGTATTTTCTGATTCTTACCATACCTTTACTGCTGAGAATATACTATTACACAAATTGTGACTTCTGCTCTGTAAAT
Organism: Stichopus chloronotus; assembly: GCA_021234535.1. Taxonomy (NCBI): domain Eukaryota; kingdom Metazoa; phylum Echinodermata; class Holothuroidea; order Aspidochirotida; family Stichopodidae; genus Stichopus; species Stichopus chloronotus. The sequence continues at coordinate 16,932,348 of CM037842.1, forward strand.
GTGTATTGTTCTCTTTGCTGTGTGTTAAAGGGGGTTACTTTAGCAATGGGACCTTGGCCAATGTACGATGATATAGATTTTTAAAGTAATGTAGACCAAATTAAACGTTACATCATTCACCGTTACACAAAATATGAAAAAAGAATCCTAAACGACGATGATGTTTGATATCTTATTCTGTTCTTTTATTTCGATTAGGCAGCCATTGATTCGTGATGATCGTGTATTTGTTTCGACTATATGTAATTTTTTTTAAATTGCCCTTAGTTGTAACTATGCAACAGTGGCTGTCGAATGTGGTCCGGAACGACGTCGTTTCCCGGCAGGCCTCCGATATTGGTCTCTAATTTGGCTCAAATGTTTTGAGAGATATTACAAACTAAATTCACCATGGTCAAAACTGAATGTAAATTGGTTAACTATGCACCGATCCAAGATATGGTGAACTTGTTAAACGTAATTTAAGCGTAACAACAAGCAGCCCTTAACCAGCTACGTGGACGAAATGGCTTTTTCGTCTCTACTGTTTCCGTTACCCATTGCTTCCGCTTAAAATCTTCTTCTGTCGTTTGTTGCCGCTTCATTCGTAAAATAGGGTATGCACTCACTGTCGATAATTTTTACGAACGGCGTTCCGTAAAATATTGGTGATTAATCAGGACTCACTGGTGGCTTCACGTTAAATCTTTTTGTAACAACTTGGTCAAAACTGTCACTTTGCTGTAATTAGAACTAAATTTTTGCTTTGAATCGGCAATGTTCTCATATTTCAGGAAAACAGTACGCTTGAAAAAAAAATTACCAACTGATATAATATCAGTTTACAAATACAAATATTTTATCTAGACCTTCCCCTGCACATGTTATTTCATCGTCTACAATATACTTACAAATAATTTTCACTAAGCAACTTTTTTATCAGATGCCGAGTTGCTTTTTCAATATATGCCATAAAGCGATGAAGCTTAATAAAACATTCTTATCAGCGTAGGTTACAATTAAATCATTCCAATTCTTCTTCGTGAGACCATCCTTTGCTATCGTCAATCTCTTAAAAGCTTAAAAAAAAAAACTATAAAAACTCTTAAAAACGTCCAAGCTTTAAAGCTTCCTGAAGAATTCAGCGTCAATCTCACAAAGATCAAGTTCATTATCTTACGTCAATATATACATTTTCCTTTCATCGTATTTTTTACTCATTTCATACAATTCTTCATAATTAAGATTAATTTGATTCTCTCTCTTTCCCCCTGTGTGATCTAGGTACGCAAAGCGCTTCTTTCCCCCCACCACACCCGTAGATCTGCCCCTTTATTCATACACTCAGAGAATTATTTACTTAAATTATGTAAAATAAGAACTCCATAAAGTTTATGTAAAATTAATGTAAGCAGTATTTGTAAATTTTACATAATTTTGGTAAATTTTACTACATTTTAGTAAAATTGTTATATCATAATGTAAGACTTACATTAACTGTGTGTAAAATTTTACAAAAAAGTAATGGAGTTCTTATTTTACTTTACGTTTTTGTGAGTGTACTCCAGTCCAGGATACAACACAAAATCCAGTTACGTCTAATTCCTTGCGTTTTCGTTTCCATTTTTTTAGGGTAAAGACGGATATTGTACTAGTATAGGATATTTGGTACTATTAAGAGTTAACCTCATAGGCATTCGGGTTTGCACGTATACTCAAATGGTCTAAATGTGAATGTCTAATTTACTACATCGACATCTAAATAAAGTACATTTATCATTCCATAGTCGCAGCCGGTGGGGCACTTATTCCCATGTCATGTCAACCGATTTCGCTAGATCTCTGCAAGTTGTACTTGACATTCATTTCTTCAATCGCTATGCATCAATATTTGCTCACCTCGTCTAATAACTTCTCTGCTGAGGGTTTGACAAAACTATCTAATCAAATATATCTGCCACAGTCGGACGTTACCTCTCAAGAGTAAAAATCTTTCGGAGATTTTCCAGATATATACCGGAGAGACAATACGTTTATTGCTGTGTACGTGTTAAATGACTGCAGTGTAATTAAAGCCTACAAAACTAATGCAGAGGAAAGTATGGTATTCGCCACATAAGAATGAAACTGGCGATTCCGCTTTCGTGTTGTAGGAAGGAATAAGCCAGCTAACCCTCACAATGAATTGATGCATGGGGCTGGAGTCAAATCACTTATCAAGATTCAGCAGGTGGAAAAACAGTGGCTTATCCTTCGTTCGCGCAAAAGTGTGGTAAGCCACCTCCCATGCCATACATAATGCTGCAGCAGGTTTTGCGGTGATCATTTTCCGCTGGCCGACAGGAAAAACAGGGATCGGAGGCCATCACCATCCAATAACGTCACTCCAAACCCCTCTCAAAATATGTATGTAGAGCAAAAGCATTTTAACACTGACACTCTGCAAATGAGCAATTCAGAGAAGCCAAAAGACTGCAAAAATGCTTCCAAAAGTAGCGTTTATACCCTGTTATCAGTCATTTTACAGCCAATACCCTCGACACATATTGTCGGCATTTTTTTTTACTCAATATCTGCGTGCTATAATTGAAGAGAAGCTCACGCAATATTAATCACCACAAACCCAGTGTGTTTCTCGGAATGATTGCTTCGACCCAGCGATCTTGTCTGTTTTGTATGTGCAAGATCCCTTCATGGCATCACACGCAGAAATCCCTAATTTTGTTTTGTTGGGGTCTCAAATTCGTGTTTTGCCTGACAAGGTTAGGTTATGGTCAGAAACATTAGGAAAGGCTTAGAGATATGAGGGGCTTGTACTGGGGGGACATGTCTCCTTAATTTGTTTCTTTTCTTTTTTTTTTACTTACATGTGAACTCCCCTCTGCCTGCCGCAGTTTGACAAATTCGATTTGATGTTTTGTAAGTATTATGTCCTGCCAACTCGTAACGTAACAACAGCTACTTGTGTGACGTCAGTAAAGGTCAGTCATTAATGACTACATGACTATATTCTCCTGGTTTCTTTTTTAGGCTTGTGAGCCTGACATTGACAAATTCCTGTTTTACACGATTACGCGATTTACTTGCCTTCATTTCACTTCTGTAGATTGAAAGTTTTGATCTTATGTGAAACGCTAAACTGCTTGTCCCTAATATGTGGCACAACAATCCCAACCTCTCTCAGGAGCCTTCAGCGGTATGCAGTCTTGGGTGGCACATCTAATCAGTGTGGATTCTTCTGTAACCGGTCGATAAAATAAATAGGTTAGAAAACTATTGACAGACACGACAGGCGTTCTTGTAATGCTCAAAACTCTCATAGAATGATAGTTTGGATTCGAAATGGACGGTAGGAGACAAGTGGGTTCGGTGGAAAGCAGTCTCCATTACCTCCCATCAAGTTTCGTCCCAATATCATCTGTGATCATCTCGTTGCACTCTTTCCCTCTTGGCCTCGATACTGGATTACTTGTACCCTCGATGTGACCCTTGAATGTGGAGTCGTTTAATGAAGAGCACCGTCAAAATTGACTTTGATAATTTCAGTTTTCACCCTGTTGCAACTATGTCCTGTAACATATTGGTTTTGTAATTGTATTGTACAGGGTGTCTCCTACCCTGGTAGAAGGATGCATTACCGAGAGAACCTCTGGGAAAGGAAAGTTTAAGTTCGACATCATCTATCGCAGATATGAGAAACCCAAAGAACGACGACGTATAGGTTTGAGGTATGACCTGTTTCACTACTACCCAATCACCCTGGCCTGATCAGTTCTTCTAGTTAAAAGTGGGTGACCATTGACAGTTCTTGCTGTTAAAGGTAAATTGCCGAAACTGTGTTGTGTTATAACACGATAAGAACAAGTTTGACGAGTCGGTATGTAATACTGAGGCCCGGACGGTTGTAATAATTTCAAGAACCCAATCTCCCATGTGCCCTCGAGGCGCAGTGGGTTAAGATACACTCTTAAATGATAACTTGAGCTAAGTGCTATAATCATGACTAAAGTTCGAATCCATTGTGTAGTGTTGTATCTTTCACCAATATTTTCTCTTCTCTGCAGCTTCAGGAAAGGGAAAATATGGTGAATGAAGGCCAAGAAAAGAAAAACGAAACCTTCCTGAGAGAGAAAAAGAAGGAAAACACAGCAGACGTAACTCTAAATAATGACGCTACCCACCTTTTCAGTGCTCCTCCCCCGCGGAAACCAGACCCCCATTTTTTTGCTCTCCCTGCCGTTAATGAGATCTATATTAGATTTGTCTATGCAGACGTTTTTCTTGATACGTCCAGATATGTTTGCTGTCGGGAGGTCTGGTGCGTTAACGAGAGAAGCTTCGGTTACACCGAATCGGATATCATCAACACCGAAATGAAGACGGTACAGAACGCTCTTGCCGCTAACAGCAAAGACTTTCAAAACTTGCATTATTTTCTGAGTCCTAGCTTGAATATCTTTTCCCTCGACGATTTCCCCAAGGTCACCGTTCGTGGGGTGATAGTGGGTGATGCTCTCCACAACCAGCACCTCCATTATACTGCATTACGATGTTGATTTGTTAGCCAAAATTTGTGCTGAAAATCAGATATATGGCATTATGTTCTGAGTTTGAGGTTAAATATCTTTTCCTCAACAATGTCCTCCAAAGTTACCGATTGTGCGGTGATAGTGGGTGATAACCCTACAACCAGCACTCACATTTTATTGCGTCACAATGTTGATTTGTTAGCCAAATGTTGTGCTGAAAATTAGATATGTTGCATTATGTTCTGAGGTTGAACATTTTTCCTCGACAATTTCCCCACTGAAGGCTCCCGTCTGTCCGTAACGTTGTTATAATGCGTTACACTGTTGATTTGTTCGCCAAAAGCTGTGTTGAAAATCAGATATGTTGCATTACGTACTGAGTTTGAGGTTGAATATCTTTTTCCTCGACAATTTCCCCTAGGGCTACCGTCTGTGGGGTTATAGTGGGTGATGCGCTCTACAACCCGCACCCCATTATATTGGGCCATAATGATGATTTGTTAGCCAAAAGTTGTGTTGAAAACCCAGCAGGACACGATATATAGGCCTACTTGATGCGCAGTATTGATTTAGTAGCCGACACAGGGGTTGATATTACAACATTTCGTCTTATGTTCTATTTTTAATGTGGACTAGCTTTCTCCTTGACTATTGTCCCTCCTCCGATACGTTCGCTAAAACTTTGTTCAATCTCATCGGCCATATAGTTGTGAGTGCTATTGAGTGGTATGTGCTGAGTTACCTTGACATCATTTCAATATTCACTTGTTAATCAATATCATTTTGAAGTTCAGGTTTCTTGCCTGATGTGTTGAATTTGTGGAAGAACATACCTGACCCTCGGCCAGCTAAAATTCCATCACTACTCTCATTCTGTTTAGTACGAAGCGTTAGAAATAAACCATGATGCTAGCTCGTGTTGTATTTCCCTCAAAAGGAGCTTGTAACGGTATTATGGGATTGCTTAGTAGAATATGTGCTTTCTAGCAATTATTTGTCCGTGGTATTTGTTGTTCGCCACTATTGTTCGTTCTTATTATTCGTCAGCTTCAGCCCGATGTTTGCCACATATTTCCTGCTATTTTCAGTGTAACCAAGTAACAATGTCATATATTTGCTAGATACATTCTGCTGAAATTATGAGTAACCACTTGACAAGTCAATTACTATGCTAGATATTTTCTGTTAGACAGAAAGTGGGACCATTTCACATTAAATTAATTTTCTAGATATTTTCCGGTAAATTATGTAGTAACCATTTTGAAAGTCAATTGTTTTGCGTTTATTTTCCGTTTGTGCTACATTTCAGGGTAATCAGGTTACAATATTACGAACCTAAAATTGGCTCTGTTTTCACTTAGATTTTATTGGAACTAATGGTGTGCTAGATATTTTGTGCTGCTTTTTATAATCATTTAACAGGTAAAGTATTTTGTTAAATATTCCTTGTAACCTATATTCATGTTAACTATTTTACAGAATAAATATTTTCATATTTCCCACTAGATCTTAACTTCTTGGCGTGGTTTGCGAAATATTTCTTCGTTATGTTTCTGAACGTCTGTAGGGATATAAGTGCTGATAAATTGGTCATTGAGTCAAATGCGGTATTAAACTAGTTGCAAGAAGCTTCAACATTGCCTTTTTAGGTCCTAGAATTCGGAGTTTAAAAAGTATGGATATATGTTTACCGCGAAAGCACCGCATATCTCTTATTGAGGATGAAGCCTAGCTTTCTTTTCCTGAGAGTAGATTTAGAGCAATGGCGTTCATAATTTAACTTTCTCTCGTTTTCCTTGATGAAATAGTCGGCTGTTAAACTTCCCGCCTTCTTGTATCTTGATATAAGCGGCAAAGTCCAGTATCTGATTCATCAGCACTTTGTTTGCTAGAGTGTCCGTGTTCTGCGAACAGTTTTACTTGACATGATATATATGTTTCCACTAAATATGAGCTGCTTAATAGATCAAATACTTTGCCTGTCATTTTACGCTGGATTTTCGTGATACCAGTTCACAGTATTACAAATTGGATTGAAAAATTGAATAAAAACTCTCTGCAAAATTTCATACTAACCCTTAACGTGTAGAACAATTAGCTAGACTTTCTCCCTTGATTTTAGAGTATCCATTTTACAAGTCAAACGTTTGGTAGATCCTTTCGACTAGAGTTTAGTGTATCCATTTCTCAATACAATTAATTGGTTAGAACTGGTCTTCTAGATTTTGTAGTAACCACTTCACAAGTCAATTATTTTGCTCGATATTTTCTGCCAGAATTGAATGTTACCAATTAACAATGCGATATGTGCGCTAGATATATTCTGCTGGAAATTCGTGTGACCATTTTGGTAGTCAAATTTTTGGTCAGATATATTCTGCTAGATTTACTGTAACCATTTTACCATACCATGAAATGGCTAAATACATTTTGCTAGATTTTGTAGTAACCATTTTTAGCAGTCAATTTTTTGCTAGGTATTTTGGGCTGGAATTAAATGTTACCAATTAACAATGTGGTATATTAGCTAGATCTATTCTGCTAGAAATACGTGTGACCATGTTAGTGGTCAATTTTTTTGCTAGATGTTTTCTGCTAGATTTTAATCTGACCTTTTTACAATACCATGAAATGGCTAAATATGTTCGGCTAGATTTTGAAGTAACCATTTTTTAAACCTATTATTTTGCTAGATATTAGCTGCTAGATATTGAAGGTAACCAATTAACAATGCAATAAATTAGCTAGATATATTCTGCTAGAAATACCTGTAACCATTTTAGTACTCAATCAATTCGCTAAATATTTTCTGCTTAATGTTAGTTTGACCTTGTTACAATATCATGAAATGGCTCAATGTGTTCTGCTAGATTTTGAGTAACCATTTCACAAGCCATATACCTTCTAGATATTTCCTGCTTAATTTAAGAGTGACCATTTCACACCTAATACAATAAATTGGGTAGAAGTTTTTTACCCGATTTTATAGAAACCATTCTAGAAATTAAAATATCGCTAAATATATTGGCTACATGTACTTTCCTAAATTTGATGAATAAACTATTCTCATGATAATTAATTTGACAAAATTTAACTCTTAAGTCTTTGGTCTGGTTTACAGAAGATTTCTATGTTGATGATGTTTCTGGACATCTGTGTATAAGTATATATGTGGTAATTGTAGTGAACATGCAAGATATTGCATTTAAAAGCTTCTTAAATTTGTAGAATCATAGCCGAAAGCTTTAACCGATAATGAAAAGGATGTTGTAAGCATACACACCCAGAGTTCTAGGCATATGACGTAATAAAGCAGTTTGCTAAACGGGGTAAATGCATCATATCGGAACTCGCTCAAAAGATCTACTGTACTATATGTGATACTGTTAAACTAAGTTTTTCATCTACAACAGTACAAAGAAGTTAGAAATTGAGAACTTAACATGTGCAATATAGTTTACTCACTTGCATACTGCATGGAGAATCCTGGTTAAATATTTCATCCATAAATATGTGATAATAAGTAGGCTATGTCCAATTGAATGAAAGTTAAATCCATGAAATCGCACGGCAGAATTCACTAAGTAATCAATCAAAGGCTGAAAAAACCGTTTCTCCATGCTCGAATAAAAGAACGTTTGTGAACACGTACAATTTCTTTTGATTCCTTAGTTCGACAGTATTCCAAGATTTTCAACTCCTCTCCTAGAAATACTGAACCACTAATCTCTCTTTATCCGTCACATCTCTGTAATTCTTTATGTATCTTTGAAACTCGCTGTTAAACAGTAGTGTATTAAATGGAACAATAAGCCTTAACTTATACTTGAAGCAAGGCTGTCTTTCCAACAAGCTTAGCATACCATGTACTATACCAGCTGAGATGTTCGAGTCATATGCGTTATTACATGAGTTGCGAGAAGCTTCAGCAACCGCCTTTTCAGGTCCTATAATTCCCACCTTTTAAAAAGTATGGATGTATGTTTACCGCGAAAGCACTGCATATCTCTTATTATGGATGTAGCTTTCTTTTCCTGAGAGTAGATTTAGAGCAATGGTGTTATAAATTAAACTTTCTCTCATTTTCCTTGATGAAATAGTCGGCTGTTAAACTTCCCGCCTTCTTGCATCTTGATCCAAGAGGCAAAGTCCAGTATCTGATTCATCAGCACTTTGTTTGCTAGAGTGTCCGTGTTCTGCGAACAGTTTTACTTGACATGATATATATGTTTCCACTAAATATGAGCTGCTTAATAGATCAAATACTTTGCCTGTCATTTTACGCTGGATTTTCGTGATACCAGTTCACAGTATTACAAATTGGATTGAAAAATTGAATAAAAACTCTCTGCAAAATTTCATACTAACCCTTAACGTGTAGAACAATTAGCTAGACTTTCTCCCTTGATTTTAGAGTATCTATTTCACAAGTCAAACGTTTGGTAGATTCGTTCGACTAGAGTTTAGTGTAACCATTTCTCAATACAATTAATTGGTTAGAACTGGTCTTCTAGATTTTGTAGTAACCGCTTCACAAGTCAATTATTTTGCTCGATATTTTCTGCTAGAATTGAATGTTACCAATTAACAATGCCATGTATGAGCTAGATATATTCTGCTAGAAATACGTGTAACCATTTTGGTAGTCAATTATTTTGCTAAATATTTTCTGCTAGGTACTAAAGTAACCAATGAACAATGCGATAAATTAGCTAAATATATTCTGCTATAAATATTGTAGATATTTTTATACTTGTAACCAGTTTAGCAGTCAATTTTTTGCTAGATATTTTCTGCTACATTTCAACCCGACCATTTTACTTTACCACAGAATGACTTGATGTGTTCTGCTTTACTTTGTAATAAGCATTTTACAATCCAATTATTTTGCTAGATATTTCTGGTAGAGTTTACGATAACCACTTAACAATGCAATAAATTAGCTAGATACATTCTGTTAGAAATACCTGTAACCATTTTAGTAGTCACTTATTTTGCTCGAAATTTTCTGCTAAATTTTAGTGAGATCATTTTACAATATCATGAAAAGGCTAAATGTGTCCTGCTGGACTTTGTAGCAACCATTTCACAAGCCAATTATTTTGCTTGATGTCGACTGCTTACTTTAAGTGATACCATTTCACACTTAATATAATGGATTGGGTAGACGCTTTTTGCTCGATTTCATAGAAGCCATTCTACAAGTCAAAATATTGGTAAATATATTGGCTAAAAGTACTATGCTAAACTTGATGAATAATTTATTCTCATGATAATTAAATTGCCAGATTAAACTGTTAAGTCTTTGGTGTAGTTTACAGATTACTTGATTTCTGGGATAATGACATTTCTAGACATCTGTGTATTTAAGGATATATGTGCTGATTGTGGTAAACATGCAAAATATTGCATTAAAAGGCTTCTAAAATTTGCTAGATATTTTCTGCTGAATTTTTGTGTGACCATTTCATACTGAATGCAATAAATTGGGTAGACGTTACGCTGGATTTCATACAAGCCATTCTACAAGTCAAAATATCGGTAAATATATTGCCTTCATATACTTTGCTAAATTTGAATGATTTATGACTATGGATGTATACATCCAATTTGTATAGAAGCAAATCCATTTAACAGATTTGGTAAGAAAGTGGGAAGAATGTTCTGCCAAATTGAATGACAAATTCCGTTAGAAGGTGCCCCAGTAGAGAGCAAAAAGCCCTTAACTTTTCAACTTTTCTGATGTTGACGTCCGCAAGATAATATTCATGAGTATGACGTTTATACCTCCCACCTCAGTTTGAACCCGATATGTTGATTGGTCGAATGTTTATCTGGATTATGCAGATAGACATTGATGGCCTGGTTTTGCCGAGTGCTCCAAAAAATAAATAGAAGATGAAGCACACTCACCCAGTTGCTTATGAGTCTCGTATCTTCTCACCCGATCTGATATGGAATACGATTTTTTATACATTTCGTTCTCATTGATTGAAAATTGACACAAGAGCAATATTACAACAATCCACGTTGTTGTGTATCTCATCGCCAACATGCATTGACTTCAACACAGGGCCTACATATGGGGATTTGTAATAGTTAACTGTAACCACATCTCACAGAGACCTAGGGTAGTATACCGCATTTTGTTCACGGTCGGTGAAAGTCCCTATTAGGGACATTTGGACAACTTTTTATGGTATTTTATCCTTTGAGATAGGTCCTTTTATGGATTGAATATTGAAGTAGGAGAATTGAGGTATACAAGGTTTGAATATGGAGCCAATTGAAGCAATTATGGAAAAGTTATGGACTTTTAGCTGGCGGAGCAGTATCATTCGAAGATAACTCATGGCCTTGTCCTTATACGAGGACTCATGAAATTGTACTCGTAGTCGTACTAATGATATTGTACTCGTACTCGTTAAATTGTACTTGTACTCTTACTCCCAGGATTTGAAAGTCAGGTAATCGTATTCAACACTCAACACTTTCTACTCGTGCTCGTAATTGCACTCATCAGGGAGCTGGCAGACCCCTGCATTCATATTCGAGGTTTTGCGCTCACACTAAAAGTCTGTGAATAGGATGCTCTCAGAACGACAAAAATGTCCTTTATTGAAGGGCCCCTGTGACTGGCCACCAGTTAAATTTCTTGCTAGACGATGAGTTGTTGGGGCTCACATTCTCTGCAACCGTCATAAAATGGGAGCGAAGCCATGATTACTCCATTTTAATGGAATAATTTCTGAATGTTACCTTACTACCTACGCGCTCCTGCAAGTGCTGAAGATACATTTAATACACAAACTGTAACTTCTGCTGTATAAATGTTATATATTCTTTCGTACGTTTTAAAGGCTTACTTCGGCACAGTATCTTTGACAAATATATATGTAAAGAAATTACGTAATTTGGACTTAAACTAAACATCACAATTTACAATTACATTAAAGAAGAAAAAAAATAACAGTATAACAGTCCCTGGGGAACGGGGACCGAAAGCAACGGTTTGGGGTCTCCAATTTGTTATCTTGTGGAGCTTATTTTCTTTTCAGAGGTATAAACATTTCAGCAGACTATGACTTGTGCAAGCGAAAAATACAAGGCTTCTTATTAGAGACTGGTCTGTGTTAGAGACGTATATGTAGATAGCATATGAATCATTACGTATGCCACTTGTGCCCCCACCCCACACCTCCCCCACACTTCCCCCCCCCCCCACACACACACACCTTCCCCCACACCACTACGGCCACCCTCTCCCTTTGCCACTCACGTCTGTAGTGTTGTGTAACTGCAGCTCCTTGCTTGAAGGAAACATTTTGTTTTGTGTCTCGAGGTCCATTTATAAAATAAATGCAAGAACATAAAATGAAGTCCTTCAATTATCATGATTGTGAGTAAACACAATTTATCATGATTCCTAGGCACAACTTCTTTTTTAATTATCCCAGAAAAAGATATTTTTTAATAAACTATGAATTTAACCCTCTCGTTATAAACGACATACATTTCAAGAAAGTATAGTAACAACTGCAACTCTACAACTTTTCCAAAGTTTTGAAAAAAAAACATGATGATCAAATGGTTTTCTTTTTTTTTTTGTCGTCTTGCACCACTACTTTATAATTCCGCTGCCTACTCCCTAACCCAAATGATATAAGGTACACATGTAGAAAGATATGAACCCTGTACCTGATCATGTTACCTTATCTTTTTCAGTTTTACCGAGTACTCACATTAACATAAAGCGGAAAAAACTTTGTTATGATCAGGCACTGACCTGCTATTTTTTATGTCTGTAATTTCCTTGATGACTAAACATTGTGAAGCTGACTGGAATATTCTTATTAGCTGACGTTATTATTAAACTATATACCCAATAGGCTATGTAGTTTTCCAAGTTCCAGTGTTGCTGCTCAAAGTTTCTCTGATCCATCCGCTTCAAAAGTAGTAACGTACTCGGAATCCAAACTACTTTCTTCGTTGACGATAAATGTCCTCCATTTTCTGTATTGTGCCAGGATATGTCTTCCTCTGCCGTAACCGTAAATTCAAAACATGCAGATGAAATTGTTGTTGTCTGTGAACACACTGGTTGGTTCCCAGTTGACTCCAGCAAGATCTGGTTTAGTAAATTCATACATTGGTTTACCATCCTATTCATCAATATTGACAGCATAAGCTCTCTTACTGTTGCAATCACAGATCAGGAGATTACCTCCATGTACAGTGATATCAGTTAATACCTTGATTACATCTATCAGTGTTATGGTGTGACTATAATTCATGAATACGCTGTCATATCTGTTGTTAGTACCCATTGATGTATAAGTATATACATAATTAATTACTGAGTTTCACATTGGAAAGTGATATCGATATTTTTGAAGAAGAAAATACATGTTTCCAAAATAAAACCCTCAGGACATAAAATTCTCAAATGTCCTTGAAGTAAAGGGTAAGTAAGCAAAGGATTAACATAAGACATGTCATAGGAGTCCATCTCTTGACGTCACAAATTCGCAAACTTTGCATACTGTGAGGCAATAATTTTCCTGTAAATTGGTCAATGTTTCACGGATATTGATGGAATTTGTGGTTATCTTTGATATTTTCAATGCTTAATGCACCCAATACTCCAAAATGTCATTTTCATGTCACACGACCTGTAGTGTCAGATTTAGATAGAATTTATATCAACGGAGTAGTGAAAATCCTTTGGTATCGGAGACTGAATTGCCGTTTGAGATGCCCGTCAGGAAGCAGACATGTGTTTACTCTCTAAATCCCAAAGAGTGAGATTATGGATGACCTAAGGTCAAGAGTGACTTCACGATGAAGGAGTAATAATGGATCCTTTGAATAGTCATTCTTACTCCTTTAGAGTGAATATTGACTCTTAATTTGAGAGTCATACCTTATCTCGCTCTTTGGCATTTCCCCGAGTATAAACTTACGTTTCTATCAAACTATATGAAGTTAATTTACCAAGTTTCATTGTTGCTACAAAAATCTTCTCTGATTCATTCTCTTTCACTATGGTCACACACTGAGCACCCAATACTGTTTCTTTTCTTGTTAGTAACTGTCGGCCATTTTGACTGTATTGCACCAGGATACGTCTTCCATCAAAGTTACCGTCACTCCATAACATGTAGATGAAATCGTTCTGGTCTATGCACACAGTATATGGTCTCCAGTGCTCTCCATCAAGGTCTGGCTGGGTAAATTCATAAATAAGCTTGCCATCCGATCCATTCACTTTGACTGCATACGCTTTCTCACTGTTGTAATCACAGATCAGCAGGTTACCTCCATGTACAGTGATATCACTGGAGATGCTGATTACATCTGGCAGCGTTATGGTGTGACTGTAATTCATCTGATCATCAAATACATACACATACCTGCTGTTAGTACCAACAACGATGTGATTGGCTGTATAATCAGCGGCTACACACATTACCAACCGGTGACGTGGCCAATAGCAAGTACCATTGACGTCACTGATGTGCTTCTCTTTGTACGATCCATCACGGACATCATAAATACCGATTTCATCAGGTCTACTTGCTGTTACAACTTCAAACTCTGATAAATAATGACAAACACGAAATGAAGATGAAAGGTGCCGCTTTCTTCTCTTGATCTGTTCCTGCCTCTGTATTTCTCCTTTCTTGTTGATGACAGTAATGTGTGATAGATTCTCTCCTGCAGTACCGGTGATGACGATGTTACCATTGGTGCACTTAGTTATTCCATCGATATACCAGCCTTTAGCTTTAATACCCGCAACATCAATAACAGACTCTTCACATTCACTTATGGTAACGTCATCGATAGTTACTTTTGTTACTTCGTTAATAACAACATCTGATAAACATTCCAAGTCTGGAAATCCCTTTTTCATCTCATCTATCAGAGATTCTCCAGATTTTTTAACATCAGGTATACACTGGACATCTGTCCAATCGTCTTTGCAATCAAAAATAGACGAAGCAGTTGCAGTACAGTTTTCGTACCTTCTGATAATCTGATCACAATAATCAGACATTTCCTGCAAATCATTCATACTCTGCTCCTTGAGTAGGTTTTTTGCTGTTGTCAAACTCTTAAAATTACTGTCTAATTTTCCAAGCTTTCTAAAAAATTCTCGCTCAATCTTATCCCGGTTCTCTGTAAATTGTTTTAATTCATCGTCATATTTTGTTGCAGATGTTTTCCTGATTTCATCATACTTTTTATTCAGTTCCTGGAGTTCTTCTTCGTGACTAAGATTTATTTGACTCTCTTCATTTTTCCTTCTATTTTCTATGTCAGCCACTCCTCGTTTTCTTACAACACTACTTTCCTCAATTTTAGCTTTAAGTTTTTCAGCTTCTGTTTTGTGTTGATTGTTCAATATTTCTGTTTTCTTTGAGACATTGTCACGTAACTTCTGTTTACTCGCTTCAATTTTCTTTGGTAATTCATACAGTTTACTTTCATGTGAGTTTAGTTCAATGAGTTTCAACTTTAACTGATTTCTTTCAGTTTCTGCTTGTATTCTAACGTCATGGAGGTTATGACCTTTATGGATACTGTAAGTACAAGTAATGCAAACTGGTACATTTTCACATGTAACGCAGCATAAATGAGCTTCTTTAGTCACGTGCTCATGACACCGTGGATCTTCAGTCAATGTCGATAACATCTCCAAAGTTAACTTCTTTGTTTCAATATTATCTAACTGAAGAATATGCCGTTGGTGGTCATGAAACATCTTACTGCTGACTTGAACATTGTGACATTGGCCACATAAGAAATCTCTACATGTAAAACAATATGCAAACACATGAATTTCTTTTGAACAGCTTACGCATTTCTTTAAATGTTTATTCTCATACGAGTTTTGTAACTGTATAAACTCGAGAACATTCTTCATATGAAAATCAGTTTTGAACCCTTCAACTCCATTTTCTGGTACAAGACATTGCTGTTTACACAATGGACAGTCAATCGTTCCACCATTGCATTGTTCAATGACTGCTTTCAAGCAGTCACTACAATATCGGTGAAGACATGGCAACTGTTTCGGTTCTCTAAGCTGTTCCAAACAAACAGAGCACTGGAAGAAATGTTCTGTCAGGTCCCTCAGAGGAGTTGATGAAGCCATTGTGAGGAAGATGAAGTATATTTCTTGTAGAGCTGCAAGTAAATGGAGGAGTATTGTTGAAAAGGTCTTAAACTGTAATCATACAACGCTGCAAGAGTTTTGGCTTCTTACTATTGCATTGCGCACAATAGGAATAAATGTACACTACCATTTTTTGTTACCACAGCGGTTAGAGAAATTGACAAACATTCTCTAGTGAAAAACGTTTGTTGATTAAACTGCAACAGACCAATGGCGGAGCTACCATATGTTCAGTGGGGGACCGACTCATATGGATTCCCGGCGCCCTTTTCAGCTTTTGAAATGATAAACTAGGACCCTCTGGCAACCGCTTAATATTAATAACAGCGACGACATTATACGTCACAAATCGTTAAACTCTCATTTACATGAGCTTTCTATTGAGGCTCAGTTGCCGCACAACGGCTGTGTCAAATACAGGCAGTGGGTAGACCTTCCAAAGTCTTTCTCGGCGAATGAATTTCCCTCCTTTGATACATTCCTCACAATTTGTCCTGCAGCGTACTTGTACCCAAGCAAGGACATCTACTCATCTAGTAATCGCGTTATCCTATGATCGCCGTCCGCCGGAAAGGGCAGCGATCAATTAGGAGAGTAAACACTCTACCAGAAGAGCAGTACAGTAAATGTATGGATGTTCCTTCAGAGGTGGCTGAACCAAGATTACGAACAGAAACTTTCCAGCCCAGCCAGACTCTGCAGTGGGTGGCTGCCATCGAATATCAGAGAGCTGCCGTTCTAATATAATAGCTCCCGGATAATGCTATGTTAAGAAAAACATAACCACGTTTTAGGAGTAATAAAGAGCAGCGGAGTTGTAAAATAATCGAGGTGCTAATAGGTCATCAAGCAGTATCTATCTAGAAATTACATATTTGTTGGTCTAAATACAGTAAGAACGCGCTTACCAATTTTGTCTTGTTCTATAGCCAACTAATTTTGTCTCTATAGAACGTAATGATGGGTACGGAGTCAGGATCACACCATTTTCCTTAAGAGACAAATATTTCCGTTTTGCCCTGGAAGGATGAGAATGCCTGCCATTTCAAAGTGTCTTCAACATTTCCGTTCTATAAAGAATTTTTCTTCTCTCGAAACGTTTGAATTCAATACCAGTATTCACGTTTAGGAAGCTACATATCTTTGCTTATTTTGGCAGAAAATGGTTAACTTATGAGATGCTGTTATCTTAATGGCACTTTTAAGCTTCCGTAGGGAGAGAAATTTCCCCAAATTTGTCGGGAATCATCACATTTAGAGTCGCTAATATACATTGATATTCAAGGACATGGTAACGACATGTAATTTCAATCGATTCGGAATTTGGTCAATGTCAATACCATAACTTGGTTAAGAACAAACACTACCGGATCCTAGCTAAATGTTGGTAAATTTATGCAGTAAACTTGTACTTACAGTACGTGTACAATACAGGCAATGTGCAGTATGGTGTCTGTCATATAAGTAAGAAAATCACTCCCGCTTTAGTTCTTACAGAAAACAACAACTTACAAGCCACGACCACAGATTGAGAACACGAATGAGAATAAGTACAACAACGGTATAATTGGAAACAATATGAAAAAGAGAACAGAGCCCTCCCCCCCCCCCATTCCCCCTCTATTTAAAACAATAAGGCCTAGTGCACTTTATATGAAAGTTGGAACTGATTTACCGTCTTCAATCGATCGAAATGCTACCCCCCCCCCCAAACAAAAAAAAAACCGTTGTTTGTTTAGCCTACATAGCGTTTCAACTTACATACAGAAAGGCTGGTACAGTACTTACACCCTCATCAAATCCTGAAAGCAAACTATGACAATTTTCCTCCGCCATGCAAAGTTACCGTGTTGTAACTAATATTTGTACGCTAATCCTGACATTTTAAAAAGTTTATTGGCAAATTACTTTATTATTATGAGTATTATTATTAGTATATTAATACTCGAAAATACCAGTAGTGCCTACTTCCAGTAAGTTCGACGGATTTTCCGCACCAGCTGGTTCAGCCAGCCCTTCCGTATAAACGTTAACCAGAAAGACCAGAGACATATAATTCCAGCTACAATGCCACTTTCAAAATTCATTGGGACTGTTCTTCCACCCTTTGCTTGTTATTATTATACTTCGACTTACCTATGATTTGCTGTCTGAATGTCGTTCAAGTCTCTTGTTTTCTGCACGATATGGCGCCTTTTTCACCATCGTGACAGAAACCAAGCTGTTTCGGTGTGTGAGTACATAAGTGTGAGGCGCTGTACAACAGTACATGTCCATGCACAATTACAACATGCATAAACGTCTCGTATAGCTGTATCATTGTACAATCGGGGATTTCCGGCCCTTCCCAGAATGTTGTATCCAGTGTGTAGTGTACGTAGTCGACCTATTTGGGCTTGGGCAATGTGCACTCATCAGTGGAATGACGAGATTATTGTGATGAATATAGGATATCTAAGGAAGTAAAAAACGGACATAAAAATATTGTTATGTGGCTACTTTAGTTTGCCGAATAACCACTTAAAATTGGTCATTATGTGGTTAATTGAGTTCGAGGAATAATGATTTACAATAAAACTTGTTATGTGACTATGTTACATTTGCATAATGATTACAATGAAACTGGTTTGTGGCTATGTTTCAGTTGAAGATAATGCGTTAAATGTTGTTTGTCGTTATGGGGCACAATTGGTAGCCAAATGATGACTTGGGATTAAAGTCCGAAATGGCTGTTGTTATTTTACAATATCTTGATGGCATATTTTAAAGTGTTGCGTTTGTCCTTATTTGGCACTGACGAAGTTAATGGCCCAAATTACTGTCCGTTTCAGCGTTCCAAACAAGTGCGTTCTTAAGACATTAGCCTTCTTTTAGGAACTCTTCGATCTTGCTAAATGTGAATTAGCACCCTCAGCTGCGTTAACGGTAATTGCGACTGGCTGGTCTGTCTAATTCTCGCCCTCCCAGGGCTTAAGCCAAGACTTCGAATTAGTCAATCCACAGATAAGAGGCATAAAGAGGACTAAGGATGGCGCATCCTTCTCTCCTCTGTCTAAAACGAATCATTTCCGCTCTTCTTAGTTGGCCAATCAATCATGGTGCAAACCTAACGTTTGGACACCTGCGCCCATGAATCTAAAATAAAGGTTACGGGACGGAAAGAAAAAAAGCACTGGAGCGGGACGAGTGCCGGTTGGACTATCTAAGCGGAACGCCACCATCAGTTGACGCGAAGGAAACTTTTAACCTTTCAAACCCTCAAATGGCAGGAAACATGGTTTTGACAACCGATACTTGTGGGGATTTACTTAATACAGTGTTAGGTTTGAAAAAAAAAACAGAAAAGCGTTGTTTCCAGAATCTATGACATCATTAATATAGAAACTTCAGATTTTTGATTGACCGTTCGTGGAGGTGTATCGCCAATACTCGTCCGGCGTGAAATAAATATGTTGACCGTTCTGCTGCGCATTCCATCCCCCCCCCCCCCCAGCTGCATGCATACTCGTATACTTCATATAAGCAAGACGGGCGCATGTATCGCCAATCGCATCATCAAGTCATCCTTTAGGAACACTTTGTTTCATTTGCGTTGTCTATCTGTTTCCTCTTAATATTCGTTATCGTAAAAAGGTTACGGTGCGGCCAGTTTCTCAGTCCCTCCAGTTCTCCCCCCCCCCCCCCTTTCTCCTCACCAATTCCGTCAACTTATCAGCCCTCCATCCTCTCGTCGTATTTTTGCTTTGTTTTTATTTTTTTTTTTTATTTTTCAACATCATTTATAGGATCTCCAAACTTTCTGTGGAGGGGGGGGGGCTCTCCCTACGAGTGGCTACGTCACTGCATAATATACCTTATAATAAAGCAAGGAAAGGAAAAGACCGTTGACTGCAAAAACAGGAATACTGTGTCTAAAATATTTACTGGGGATATTATTATTTGATTAGTAAAAACACGTTTAGTATATAAAAATAAAAGAAAATGGAAAAAGACAAATTACTTGCTAAGGTTCTATATCTGTTCCATAACCATACGGTAACTTTCCAAAACGAATTAAACAATTTCTGTAAAAACCATTTTAACATAAATTTCCTCTTTTTTTCACTCCCCTCTTGTATTTTCTCTTCTTTTTTGACTTTGTAAAGTTGAAGGATAATTGTCTAATTCCGCCATTATTCGTATTATAAATTGACATTATTGTGTTTCAAACAAAGGGACTTCCATTGATTCGGTGCTGTCCTCAGATGAGCCCCATCAAAAACCAAAAGAAGAAAAGTTTGTAGAGATTGATATACTCCCAACCCCCTCCCTCCTACCGGCTTCATAGCCAATGACATTCACAGTAACACGGCACTGTTCTCGGATTTTACGAACTACAAAATTTTCTCCACGTTACACCACTAACCAAGTGCCTAGTCATACCAGCACAAACCTTTTTGCAAAAGACTTACTTCCTGTGGGCTTGTGTGGCTGGGGTTGTGGAATAGGGGTGAGGGCAACGTGAGAAGGACTAATGGATTTGATGCCTGTGACCCTATGGGGTTAATACGTCACTGACTTAAATTCCTACTTGTTCTCTTAACTTACATTGCAATGTAAACTTCTAACGTAAACGGTACACCTCATCAATACAAGCATCCTGTTACCACGAGAAAGTATTGCCTATCAAAGAAATACATGCGAATCTCTACAACTGATTCACGGAATTTCGCCAAAAACGCAATCAAATAAAAGATATTTCTAAAGATTTGATATATATGTGTGAGGTTTATTGACAAGTCTTATTTGCTGTGCAATGTATCCTGAAGACAGGACTACGAACGCATTTACCTACTTTCACATGCATTTAATACACTTAGTTTGCAATAAATCATTGCTCTTCCAGCAACTCGGCTCGTTTTAACACTTGGGTCTCGCAGAATTTCCATAATGTGCTAAAATCATATCTCGAGAAGACCTTTTCTGTATGATAAAACATGACGTGATAACCAGATGTACCATAATGCTGTTAGGGTACCTCTCGACAAGGGATAAACATATCTGATATCATGTCAGGATTGGCTGGTTTAACAGTCAATCCTCACATGATATCATACATGATCAGCTTTCATCGAAGGAACAAACGCTATCCATGATTTCTCGATATCACAGTCATGTTCTATGATGCAGAAAAGGGTATTCTCGAGACATGGTTTTAGCACATTATTTAAATTCTGTGAAGACTATGTGGTTTAAATGGTACCGACATGAATATTCATAACATCGATTACTGGAACGTACGTAGAGATGGCTGTGAACGTTCGATCTCAGTCATGATCAAATTTAGCAAACTAAAATTCATTGAAAATGACGGTGTTTCAGCTCATACGTAACGTGATTCCTGTGAGTGACGGTCATCAGTTATCTACAGAACAGTAGATCAACTTTATGACGTCATGAATAAACAACTCAGCTTTGGTGGTCCTTACAGGAGACGACGTCATCCAAGGACAGTCAGAGTTGAGAATGTTTTTTTTTTTTTTTTTTTTTTTTTTTTTTTTTTTTGCTTATACATGAAATATGGCCAACATTTGACTAATAAACCCATTACGATTCCGTTAACGTTCTGAAAACTAAAAGGTTTGCTGGCTGTGTGCTAGTCAGCAGAGCAGACCCCCCCCCCCCCTCTCGCGAGAGGTTCCGAAAGATGGAGCTCTTTCAGAAATCACAATCCACTCTAGGTATGCATTCTGTGGCATGCAACTGTTGCATATTATTATAATTTATTTACAGTAAAATTTGACTGCTGTTTTCCTCTTAGTTGTATTTTTAATTCTACATGTTTCTTATTTCACTTCCTTTTTTTTTTTCATTTAACGGAATCAATGTGTAATAAATCACTTTTCTACTGGCAAGCTCATTTTAATGCTACCGGTATGAATATTCATCGATCGATTTTTGGAACCAATGCAGAGATTGCTGTGAAATTTTAGCATCGGTGATGATCACAATTAGCAACCTGCAACGAACGTGAAGGTGGTATATAGCTTATAGGTAAGGTCTCTACCCTGAGACTGATAGACTGGTTACAGAATAGAATTAGATCAACTTCAAAAGATGACGTCATGAATAAACAACTTTGGTTATTCTAACAGAAGACGACGCCATCAAAGGTCAGTCGGCGGTCAAAATACGTGTTTATTCTTGTACATGAAACCTGGCCTACACGCCGCTAAGAAACCCATTACGATTATGTCGCTAATCTTGCTCAAGACGTTTGTGACAGACGTTTCTCTAGTATTGCCACACGCAATGCATTTAACATACATCACCCTGTTACTCTCACAGCGCCCCTCTAGTTCGAGAGCTGTTTATTATGGAGCGCCGATCGTAAAGATATTATCGACAGTGCGTGTATACCATATTTTACGAACGAAACGGCACACAAACGACAACAGTAGACACAAACCAAATCTTTAGACACAAACGAAAACATTAGACACAACCAATCATCAACATAAACATAAGTATTCTCGAGAACGGAGCCCAGGATTACGTTATTTTGGTGGAAGTCTTTCAGACTGTTACCAGTACTACCTACAAGCATGCCCATGCAATTGTCGAAGATATATGTCACACAAACTCTGACCCCTGCTGTATACGTGCAATATTTTCTTTGTTACGTATTAAAGGCTATATTGGGCATTGTGTTGTTGACTGAATAGATGTATACCACATTCAAAGTAATGTAGACCTGAATAAAACATTATACCATTTAGCCTGCCATTACACAAAATATGAAAAGGAATCTAAACAAAATTATGTTTCTATTTTATTCCATTCATTATTTCGAGAGGTACCCATTGAAGGTAAACTCTAAAGACAAACTAGGTAAAAACTTTTTTTTATTTTCCCACTGTAGACTCTTTATTTTTTACATAGCTTGCTTAACCCACCTGCTCCACCTAATCGAGAATTTGATCATGGTTTACAGAAATATTTCTGTCAACCTCTGTCAAAGAATTAGCTAATTTTTGGAACCTCGGGTCTTCCACTGTCCTCTGATTGGTTTCCGATCTACACCGCTCCAGTAATTTTTTCTTCATTTCCTCAACCCCGGCTGACCTACTTCCTGTCTCCGTCTCCCTCTCCCGTGCCCTTAGCAACAGTTGCGTAGGGAGGGAACGGACCAGTTTGCGTATAACTTTCTCGTCACATTCGCCGTCGCTCAAACGTTCGATGCTTTCGCTGCTCTTGGTCATGTGACCAAATCTGCCGCCATAACTGACGCTTCCGTTTCGCCGACCTTCAAAGAGTTGGTTACATTGGTCGAAGTAATTACCACGTGACGATATGGCAGGTTTCGAACGGGATCGCTGTCGACGGATTGTCGATGGACTGCTCAAAAAATCTTCTCTCGACCTATGACCTTTGAGCATGCGTAGATCGTTCACGTCGAGAGATCGTCTGGCCGAGAGGTGACGGCGCTGGATGAGGGGACTCAGCAATGCCTGAGTGACGATAGATCCGCTGCGATTGTTGGTTGGTGACAGGGGTATGCCACAATGGACCGGAGACGAGAGTTTCGACGTCATCGTGTTGTTACCGTGGTGATTCCCGCTAAAATTTCTCTTCCTCGGCGATGTTTCAGGAGTCGGAGGAAGGTGGGTAACTTCAGAGGGCTTCTTCACTGCCGTTGGCGGGGTCTCGGTACTCGAAGGATTTGCGAACAAGCCCATGGCGCGAACTTTAAGGATTGGTAATTTCCACTGAGGCTGTTCGCCTCCACTGAGGCTGTTCGAGTTGGAACCACCAGCTTTGTCGTCTTCGCGTGACGGCTTGTTCCTCCCTTCGTCCAATTCCAAGAGGAGGCTGATCCCGTCACATTCCTCTTCATCCGTCTCTACGTCATCGGAATTTGGACTCGAAGGGGGTGGATCGACTCCTCTGTGGTCCAGATGTTCCTTTGAGGCATCAGTGGTATCTTCCACTTTTCCCTCCTGCAAATCGACTTCGGGCAGGTATTTTGGTCTCTCTGACGCCTTGACGAATCTCAGATCGTTGTTGTGATCAAAAACCTGTTTGATGAAGAAATTTCTCTGATTCCATTCCAAAGTTCCCAAACATTTTTCCTTCTCTCTGTCAAGTTGCTCGAGGACAACATTCAGGCGCCGCTGTTCGGCAGGGTTCGTTGAAGTGAGAGCTCCGCCAACATTAGCGTCTTTCAAACGTGGGACTTCCCTTCCTATGTGGGTCATGGTTGATCAGTTGTATAAGGCTGCAAATGAGATACGACAAATCGTGACGTAAGCCTGCTACAAAATGGATATCTATCAAACATTTCTCTATTAGTCTATTTTATTTTAATAAAATTAATCTAAAAAAATGACTACGGTACTATTTGGATTAATTGGTTAATAATTGGCACTTAAAGGGAAATAAAGTGTTTGTTTTACAGGAAATAATCATATTTTAAAACCAATGTTTTGTTGACATAAAATGAAAGACCATTCAAAATAGGGAAGGATAGTAACCTTCTTTTCAAGAAATAACTTGCTCAAAGATAGAACTTCAGTTATTTGTTGCTCAACAATTATTAATTTGGTCACCCAAACTTTTCAAAATTTAAATGATGCATCTTCTGTTACTCATCACATACATAATGTTTTGATGAGATGAAGCTTTAGCAGATGTTTATTGATGAGACTGAATGGTTTAACATTGATTAAAACTATTTTCTTTTTATGCCATATTGGTGTATTCTGAACTCCCTATTTCCCTTTATAAACATACTAAGGATAAATAAAGTGTCATTTTTTTACAGAGCAGAGTGTCATTTAAAAAGAGAAATATTTTAACAACTTAGGACACTTCTGATTGCAGGTGATGCAAATTATGCTCAACCACATTAAAAGGAAAAACCTTTTTCAAATGAGTGGTCTTTACGAAAGAAAACAGAAAAACAGATTACGAAGAAAAGAGCTGCCTTGGAGTTTCGGGGATAGAAAAATTGCTGACTTATGAAACTCCCAGACTCCCGAAGTCTCAAAACAAGACGGAACACAGTCTTAATGTTGTAGATGAATCGAAATAAATGTTGGACCCTTTTGTCCAGATTGAAAAGCATCATCATGAACTGAGCATCATTCATCCAAGAGGCTGGAGCGTTTGTTAACACCCACTGGCCACACTCGAGTGTTTGCTTTTTTCCACAATTGAGTATTTCTCTCTACGTCACAGACGGAGATAATCCAATGATGAAGTGACGTGTAGTAATGGCTGTAGTTACTGGCAGCCTTTGACTATTCGTCTGACGTATTACAAAGTATAACAAATTGTTTCTAAGGACGGTGGACAGTAGACTATGTTGGAGGCTGACAATTCCATTGGTGGTGTGGATGCGTCCTTCCTGGGGGAGGGGGGCTTTGGGTGGCTCCCCATCATCGCTTATTGGGAAGACTGTGTGAAAGGAACTTCACCAGTGGTTGGCGCATAGCATACCAGGAAATTGTAGAATGAAAATACCTCCAAGATCACCGGAAACCGTCTGTAGAATCTCCACAGGCGTTCACTCTTGCGGTCTGCAACACTTCCCCCCCCCCCCCCCGAAAATTCTCTACTCACCCTCCTGCCACGCCGCCACTAGAAAAATTAATAGTCTTAACTCCAACGATAGCATGACAACTGCTCTCAGCTGAATCAGTCCTCTGTCACCTTGCCAATAATAACAGACGCCATTTATTCATTTACGCCAGGGAGACGGGAGGGGAGAAGTACTATGGCCCCTGATGTACATACATGTATATTCTGTAAACTGCCTCAAAAGATCCTTCGCGTGCAAAGTTAAGTGGAAGTTTTCCCATGGTCGGTTAAGCACATCTTAAGTTTGGTTTGTTTTATATTCGGTGTGTCTGGCCTTACTCTACATTACTTACTCTCCCCCATTACGTGACTGACACACGTCGATTGACCGTGAGCTGAAATTTTCAAATTAACCCAAATGTACATTACTTTCAAAAATTAATTTTAAATTTCAGGCGAGTATATACGTAGTAAACATCAAGGATTATGTTTGTGTCTGAATGTATGGTTGGGTTTACTTCGTTTGTTCAATCTGCAGTCAAAACAAGGACCCCTTGGTGAATGACGCATCTTTCATCAATTGTATTCCATTTTAGTGTACGGCTTTTCCAAGAGTAATTGTTTCAGTTGAAGTATGAACTACCAAAGGTATTATCAAAGTGAAGTTTTATTGACACATCCACACATCCCCCTATGCACCCCACCTTCAAGCTAACAACAAAAAATATACATAAATATTCGGTAATTTGTTTGAATCGTGTTACCTCAGAAAATCTTCTTTGTGTCAGCAACGGTGTGAGTCCTGTATCGAACTTCGCGAGAAAAAATCCTCAGATGCATTTCTCGATCGCTCTCGTAATTTCATCTCAGGCACTGGAAGCAGTGGATCCAAAATCCGATTAAGGAAAGGGACACTTTGTCGTTGAAAACTTGACCACAACGCCTGTCTCTGGGGAAAAGCTTCAATACGAACTTTTTTATTCTTTTTGCCGACCGATGAAAGACGAGCACTGAAGATCGAGAACAACGTAAGGTGTTGTTAAACATTCAATCACATGAAGAAAACAAAGTAGACCGAGTGACCCCATGTACAGGTAATGCCATGTCGCCAGATTAGCCTGAGTATGTCGATGTCTTTTCTCCTTTATTTTTTTTTCTTTCGATCAAACTACTCTCCAAAGAAACATTCCCCCACAAAAGTCATTAGCCTTCCCACGATGAAGACGTGCGTATGTAATAGTATATAGATACCCCCTCAGACATCGAAGCTGCTGGGAGTTGCATGCACATCACGTAGGAAGGAGCGACACCCTCCGTCAAAAAAGGTCCATGAGCAAATTTGTTATACTAACTCGAGTCCCCGGACATCATGTTGTTTTTTTATATTGATTATTTTCTCCTAGGCTTAAATGTTTTATGTTTTTCTTTTTTTTTACGAAATGAAATAACACAAACGCGCTGCTTAGTGGCATGAGTACGATTACCTGGAATGCGCTCTGCACATTTTTCTTTCTTTATCAGATCCCGCCCCGCTGTCCAACAACAAATCGCGAAATCTCCGTCGTGCATGATTGGCCACGACTCACCTTGAATATAAAGAAATTCCAAATTGATCTTTTAAATCAGAGGTCGATACCTCAAGAGGACTTGAGATTGAATGAAGTTTACGGGGGAGCAAATCAATTCATTATATGTGTACATGGTCATCCTTCCATGTCAGTTGCGGACCCGTAATTGATTTTATTTTTTTGTCGACTTTGATTGAATAGAGACCATGTATTTCCATTACCCCAGAAGTGAAAGGCTGTTCTGACTAACAAAGCATAACGGGGTTGACAGACAATGGCTTTGTTTACCCCTGTTTCTATGATGTCTTGCTGGGTGCGTGATCTCTAGGCCTCGAAGATTTTGATATAGAAATGCGCCATTGTTAGCGAGTGATGACCAGATTGATATTTCGTCATATTTATAATTGGCTCTCTGTCCTCAACATCAAACGAGCACATAAGAAGGATATAAAAAGACTCTCTTAATGCAGTACAATGAAATAAATTTATGTCAAAGCTCTATACATGATGTCTTGTTGCGTACAAACAAGAAGCAGGCATTGCTATGATTGGAACAAGACACCTTTTTAAACTTTCATGGTAAAAGTTTGAGTTGCTTTCTAGGAATTTATCATCAGAGCTCTTTAATAGAATTAATCCATTAACTTGTAGCCGCGTAGCCATGGTACTTGCTTTTATTATATGGCATTTTTACGACCACAGGTCGACTAAACTTCTGTAATGCGGAGATGGTCAAGCACAGATATTAGTACAAACTAAGTTGCGGTTCGCGCAGGAAAGTTGTTATAAGCCATACAAAGAATTCAGCAGCCGGTCAGTAATAACAACATAGACCCCTTGCATGTGACCTCACATTGATACATTCAAGCACCTTCGTTAGGGCATGGAGCTATTACAGTTAGCTCCATGGTTAGGGATACGCTATTTAATTCAATACGTTGTTTCTCTGCCATTCGATGTATGCTCGCATAGCCTAGCCATGGGCGCTGTTCGTCCGTTTTCCTCATGGAAGGTACGGTCCTTGTTTGTTGTTGTGTGACCTCATAGCTATAATGTAACCTGGACGTTAGGTGGTATCAATGAAGTAACGAAGCCGCCATATAGACCCCTTACATATGTCACAATGCTACAGTATAATCCCCCCCCCCCCCCTCCCTTCTCCTTGAAGCTGATCCACTAAATTGAAGAAGTGCACGTATTTCTTGACGCTAGTGGTAAGAATTCGAGCTGCAGAAAAGTATAACCAATTTTGGTCAAATTTCGACAGTTCGTGACGACTTTGGGACAGCCGTCAGTACAGTAATCGTGATAATCCCTAGGATCCGGGGAGTGGCTTTGGGTGCCTTTGTGCCATAAATTGTGCATATTATATCGCAGACATCTGCGCCGTTGCTCTTTTGGTCACAGCTTTGGTTTCTCTCCAACAAGAACCTGGTTTTAGTTATTATTATTGTAGTGCGCCGCACTACTGTCATTACTGGTCTACCAGCAATTTCTTTAAGCCAAAATCTACTACGGAAAAGCAAATGCCACGACTACAAGAACGATTTAAGGAGTTAAAGTGATGAGAGAACCCTGCGGATAAATTTCCAGAAAACGTGATGAAATGTGGTTCGGCCTTTTCCCAATGAGGTGACAAACGTGGAGTGCCAATGTTGTTTCCAAATTGGTGTGCAGTGCAGCTTCATTGTGTTTAAATATGATGTCACAGAATCGTGTGCTGCTTCACTGCTTTTTAGTGGTTACAACATGACGTCCTTCTACAGAATAATGTACTGCTCTCATGTTCTATACCAGTGGTGAAACAGAAAGACAGTTTCGACATATATACAGCTAGTACTAGAGTACTCTTTAAAACTCAGAGCAGTACAGGCTTGTACGACATACGGTATATAGTAACGATTAGCGTCTGCAACTTTACGACATTATGAGAGAGATCCAATGGAATTTTTGTTTCGTCCAGCGTGATATATAAAAAAGAATGGATTGGGAAAGGAGTCGACAGGAAACGGCACTGCTTTCCTCAAAAAATGCTAACTCCTATGAGGAGTGGATCCACAGAGGCTGGCTTACTCCCAACAACAAGGACTTAGCCTACCACGCACTACAGTTCTGCGTATTTGTGGGCAAATGCAGTTCTAGTTAGTTACAGTAATTGAGAATCTCATCAGTACACTCTCTATTCCTTCAGAAATGCTCGACGCGGTACGAGTAGGGAGGTGCGCCCCCCCCCCCCCCCCCACTGATACGACTAGAGCTCCCTGCAAAATGTTAAGTTTTAAGGGCGCCCTCCGTTTTGCTTTGTAACTAAAGAAAGTACAATAACGTCTTGCCTAAGACTAAGCTTTGGTATGAAAACTCGTTCACCGTATTGAGAGCACTATTGTTATTTTAATCCCACAGATTTGAGACACTCTCCCAAAATCCATGCATCTGCAACAGTGCAACCCCAACAAAACAGTCCTAGCCTAGATCGGAACCTGACAGGGCTGAACACGCCGACATTCTAAAAGAATGCTAGGCATGGGTGCTGTCGATATGATTCGAGAATTGTTACCATATAATTTATACACAGAAGTTCACGGGGAAGGACGGGTGTTTGGGATCTAGAAAGTTCCCCACAGTACTACGAAAGAAAGATTTGTCGGAAAATTGGAATCAAAGATCAACCATTTTCGAACTGATACATCATATTGATTTTCAGGCAGTGATGGCAGTCAAGATATGTGATGAAGTATGCTAAAGTATAAAGGATGATGATACTGTCATATATTTTATTCATTTATTGATTATAATAGAGAAAAACGAGACAGAGCCCGACCAGCCTTAGACTTCATAGGCTTATTGTAATATTGAAAGAAAAAAAAATGACCCCAAGGCAGTGAAGAATACGGTGATATTTTAAGGATGAGGAAGTGCACACGATGATGCGGAAAGTACAAAGGAAATAAAAGTAAAATCATCAATCTTCTGGTTTCTTTATAATTTTGACACTGGATTCGTTTGCAAGACTAGGTTACGTCAAAGATGATCTGCCTATGATAAGATATGACTTCCGCTAATGCAACACATGGACAGAGGAAACAGCTCCCACTGAATCGTGGGTATGAAAAACAACTCTAAGAAGTTTTAGACGAATTAAACACCTTGAATCTCCTTTTGTGTGGCTGTGTGTCTTAAGTATGCTTTTACATCATGAACTGAACCTTTTTAACGGTGTGTATGATTATTTCGGCTAGGGTAGTTTCATCCACATTCCACAAATCTGTGATGATTGACTGAAACGTGCAGAGATGGTTTCCGTCTTGTTCCAGTCTATATAACCAATTTTTCTCCGATCGAGAAGAGATATTTATTTCTGGCATCAATTACCGATGTTAGACCTGACAGTCTACTCGCTACTTTCCAAATTGACGATATTGATCCCAGGCTAGCTCTTACCCTTGACACCACCACCGTGACCCCACCCCCTAGAACTGCACCGTTTCTCACCTCATCGAGAGTAAGATGGTATGCGCTTCACTATGCAGGCCCCACGGTCGTCATTCTCCTTATAACTTCATTATTCATGTACTATCAACAATAATACCGTTCACAACTCTAGCTGCGCTCAGACAGCGTTTTGTATAGACGTCATACAGGAAAATATGTGGCTAAAGTATCAACTATTAACATAAGCTTCTGTCGGAAATGGAAAAGCCATATGTACCCATCACAGAAACAGCTCCGTCTGAAGATGAAGACTGATGTTCATAATAAAAGCTCTTTCCAATAATAACAAACCAACAATCATTCCCGTACCCACAGTTTTAATTATTTTTCACCAATTTCCGAAAACCGAATGCCGGGTTGATCCTGTTGGTGATGTGTTTGAGCCCATATATGTACCCATTGATATCAGGCTGTGTGTTTTTATTGAAAAAGTATTTACCAATTGAAGACCAGAAGTGAACTTTTTGTCCACTCTCACACAATATTGTCGATATCAATATTTTTAGATAGGCATAACATGTTCGAAAATTACACCATGCAGAGTGCGTACATGCAAGAACAGTGCTACTCGCGTTCCAAGGGTTCTGTGCCACGAATTTTAGGTCAAAGTTCAAGTCGGTAAAGTGAGACGTGTACGGCGGTGTACGGAAAAACGCCACGGTACAACTTATTACTAGCGCCATGCATGGTGTACGTTAGTACAACACTGAGAGCCTACAGTACAAACGAGCACGGATAGGGACGAATCGGTACGCCACTTCTCAATGCTCGACCGAAGTCGAAATTTTGCAGTAGTTCCTTTTGTGTTTCAGCCACACGATGCTAACAAAATTTGAAACTAAGTCCGCCAGAGTGAAAGGTAAGCAGCCGATAGCATAACCCAGAAATCCAAACAAGTTTTACAAAATATGAGGACTACTTAGCCCTAGGCTAGAGTGGGTTAGGCTATACGGGTCAGCCTAACCTATAGAATAGAATGTCTTGCAAGTTGCAATGTGATTGATTCTTGATGCCTTATTTTTGTAGGCCTAGTCCTATCTCTGGTTTGAAGTTTTTTTTCCTTGCATTTTCTTTTGAACTGGACAACTCACAGTAACTTGTTCTTACAAATACAACTGCATCTTTGCTTCTCTAACTTACTTAGTCTGCTGAGTGCATAAGGCATTCCATGTAGGCCTCCTAGTACAAATACAATCCGAAGATGTTTACCTCGGCGTGCCGACGTGCACGAAAAAAAAAATCCGCCTTGGCGTAAAACTTGTAAGGAGTAACGTAATCACTGTGCATTGTACTGTACTGCAAACTTTCTGCTGTAATATTGTTCCACTTAATTTATGGTAAGTCCAACACAAATGATTATTTCCTGAAAAATATGAAAGAACGTGTGTAACTGTACGCGCCACGTTGGAAGCAATGAGCACAATTGTCGTTCAGCAGGTTAGGTTGTATATATATAGTACCTATGTTCACGCATGAATGCTGACACCTTGTCATTTGAATTTGAAAGTTGAGGATCAGGAAGCCTCATGGGCTCATCAAGGACCCTATACCATGTTGATCGTGGATGAACACCGGTGAGATTCGCCTTCTCTTTTCGATAAGTGTCCAGAGGATAACGAGGCAGGGGGAAACCAGACATTTGCCCATGCAAACCCAAACCTGCTCCTGGGACCGCCATTTAACGTCCCCATCTGACAGACCAGAGTGTATGCCACTTTCCCAAAGGCTGGGAGGGGTGGAGGACCAGCTCAGCAGCCCATCAGCTGTGCCAAGCAACCTGAATCAGACAAGACCTAAATCGGACAACAGGAACCCAAATAACCCCCTCAGCACCACTGTAAACAGCTTTACTGAACAAGTCAAATTTGAATCCCTAGAAATTTTTCAAGTGGTTCCACCGGGATTTGATCCAGGGACCCTTTGATCGCAAGACGGACACTCTAACCACCAAGCTAACTCTCCACTCCGTATGAACGCGAACAGTAACACCTTGGCATTACATGTTATGCACCCTGCTTGCTTCTCAAGGGCTTGCCTTCAGTTTAAAAATAAATTAAGTTTACACGTATTTTATTATCGACACTGAAATAATTGTCAAAAAAGAATATCAACAGGAAGTGCATTACCATTCTTTGTAGGTTGCAAAATGAGGTAGTCAAGCCCTAGACCTACCGTTAGTTCTCATTAGGCTTGCCTCAGATCATTGCAGTGATGACTATTACATACGTCTAGGCCTAGTTATGTCGTAATAAGACAAAGTAAGACATCGGGATCACCACCAAATTACTCATGATTTTGTGCCTTATTCTTGACTTCACCCCTTTTTGTTACTGAGGGATGTTCCAATATCGTTCCCTGGTTGGTTGAATAGTAGTGTGATTGTTCATTTGAAAATTTCAAAAGCCACAACATCAGTCAAAAATGGAAAGCCTTCTCAGAGCAAATTGACCACACAGAACAATGACAGACCCTAGTCCAAGAGACCGTTTTTTTCAAGTCACTACTAAGAATCAAGTTTTTTTTTTTCTTGTTAGGGGACCTACATTCACATGAAAAACCAAAAGCAATTCATGCTGTACCAGGAGAACTAACTTCACCTCACACAAAAGACAAATTACGTAAAAGCAAAAACTGGTTGATGTTGCTCTTTTGATGAACATTGCTGTTAAACATTCTACTTTCAGGTCTTAGCTTTCACAAAAATCGGCCATGGATCCTTGCCTCACTCCACAGTGGTGTCATCCAACTTTGGGATTACCGAATGTGCACACTCTTGGATAAATTTGATGAGCATGATGGTGAGTCCATTCTGTGAAATATTGTTTGATAGATGTAACAACTGTTAACATGATACAGATCTCCTAGTATCTCTACAGATTTACTTAGATATACCGCTGATCACGCTTAATGTGCGAATTTTCTCTTTAATGGTCAAAAAAAGAAAAAGGCAGTTGCCAATTGCAATTTGCATACAGAGTTTGAAAATTTTCACTTTGGATACATGCCTGTAGGATAATCACTTGATAAGAATCTCTGTTTCAAAAAACTGTGTGATTTTGTTTGCCAGGTGGCAAGGTATCAGAACCACCTCACTGTAACAAGATTTTATCCTCCTACAACCATAATTCCATTGTAAAAAATTCCACTATCATTTGAAATTAGTATTGACCTTCAGACAAAACAGTGAGGAATTGAAAAGGTTTGTTTCCTGTCTAAACTTCGCAATAATGGTTATCAATATCACTTTCGCCTTCTCCCTGCTCAAACCATTTTCAGAGTGTGTTCCATACTTGTTTTCCCCTCTCAGGACCGGTCCGTGGAATCTGTTTCCACGACCAGCAGCCTCTCTTTGTCTCTGGTGGAGATGATTACAAGATCAAACTTTGGAACTACAAACTAAAAAGATGTCTCTTCACTCTGTTGGGACATTTAGATTACATCAGGACCACTTTCTTCCATCATGTGAGTTTATTATCCTTCACAAGGACATGTTCTTCACCCCACAGAAACCATGGGGTGTGACGATTTCCAAATTGTGGGGAAAAGGGGAAATTCACTTAGTAGTACTCTGTTCACCATTACTTGATTACTGTCTCCCATCATAGGTAGTTGTGCTTACATTATAATTATTCAGATCTTGAAGGGCAGTTAATTTATGACCCTAAGTGACCTTCATTTTATGAATTATAACTTCACATTGGGTGCCTACCAACTTGTCAATTTGGGTTGAATTTGAAATATACCTTTGTTTTACAAGGCCAGGTTAGATTGAAAAACCTTAAGATTACTCTTGGCTGAAAAACCCATCCTACTGTGACCCAGCCACTCAATGAACACATAACCTCCCTGTTGCTAAGTTTCATTGCTTTAGAGGCCACCACATTTATCCACTCTGCCACAGGATAAGTAAAAACCTGCAGTCAGACCACACCAGGTAGTGACATATAGGAGAATTTGCTGAGACTGGATACTAATTTTTATGCTAATATGGATGCTTTGTTGGTCCTTGAAGTCTTTCATCTCTTCCACTTCATGTTACAGGAGTACCCATGGATTCTCAGTGCTTCTGATGATCAGACAATCAGAATTTGGAACTGGCAGTCCAGAAATTGTATCTGGTGAGACAAAAGTTATGGATTTGAAATAGTAATGACAGGGTGATACATTTAAGGTCCAGTTTTTTACAATCTAGTTATTGTAGCTCAGCTCACCAGCTTTTTATTTGTAGTAGTTGTTTTGTATTGTAGTTCAGCTCACTGGCTATTTATTTGAAATAGTTGTTTTGTTAGTGAAACAGTTGAATAGAGAGTTACGACAAAGTGCTACAGTAAAGCACGACACTCCTTTTCCCTGAGTTCAAGCATATACTGTAAGGGAAAAACCAAGGTCAATTGTTCACAGCGCTCACTTTCAGTTGGTGGGGTAATTGCTGTTTGAAGCAATTAGGTATGGATCACTTCAGTTAGGTTGGCCAGTCTCTGTTCCTCTTGTATCCACATCTTCTTGTCATTGTGGTCACTTGCTTTTCAAACATGCCTTAATGAAATTTCTTGCCAGCATAATTTAAGTGCTGCTTGCGTTCCCCTACTGACTCAGAAACCTAGTGCTATGCCCATGTGATGGTGTAACAGTTTTTATGGAGAGTGTCAAATCTTCCCTTTGGTAGATCATCTTTCATTAGGGTCTTACAATACTCATTTTCCTGCCTGTGAGTTTTCAGTCTTTTAAGCATTAATTCTTCCTAACTGTGTAATA
The DNA here is from genome assembly GCA_021234535.1 of Stichopus chloronotus. NCBI lineage: Eukaryota > Metazoa > Echinodermata > Holothuroidea > Aspidochirotida > Stichopodidae > Stichopus > Stichopus chloronotus. The sequence goes on from CM037842.1 coordinate 16,967,414, forward strand.
TTATCTTGTGAACTACCTCCCTGCAGTTTGGTATGAAGTAGTGAAAAAAAGTTGTTGTGAAATTTTCTTGCAGCGTACTGAGTGGACACAACCACTATGTCATGTGCGCAAACTTTCACCCCTCAGAAGACATGGTGGTATCCGCATCCTTGGACCAGACTGTCAGGGTGTGGGATATATCTGGTGAGTCTTTCAAACGCAGCTTTAGGAACGGATTGTTCTACAGGGCAGTGCTGGTACTGTAGTAGACGACTTTCTATTGTTTGCGATTGTTTCATTGGGACAATTTAAAAAGGGTGTGTACTGCAGTTGGTTGGGACAGTCGTCAGTACCAACTTCTGTCAACTTTCTAAATCAAGGCTGCATCCTATCTTTGTGGGTGTTCACCTGAGCTATAGAAAGGAGATCAACTGAAGAGGAGATACCAGTCCTCTAATCTGAGAGGTCACAAAATCCTTGATGGACATCGTATCCAGTGAGGAGTAGATAGCCTCTAACATTTCAATGTTCGTTTCCTGTTCACTGATGAATTTGGGAAAGCGGAGTCAAAGTAACTGTTCTTATTTCAACCATTCTCTGAATAGTTGGTGTTAGTCAAGGATCAGCTTCAAGATCAAGGAAAGGAATTCTTGTTTGCCGTGATAACAAGGATGATTCGGTGTAGAATCGCCGGACAAATATGAAACGTACTGTGTATTTGCAGATTGGTCATTCAACTTATGTGTGTCTTTACTGAGAAGTTGAGATCGTGAAATTAAAATTTTGCTTGTGGTAATGTGAGATTTTGACTTTCAAAGATTTGTTGAATGTTCACGTTCTACCCGTCGTGTAGTTTGTTTCTGATGACTTTTACTTATCAGTGGTAGGGATTGAAAGCTTCTTGCATTTACTCCACATTTGTCATTCCTCCCGACAGGGTTGAGGAAGAAGAACGTGCAACCGGGACCGTCCGGTCTCAACGAGCATCTGAAGAACCCCATGACTCCAGAATTGTTCGGGACAGCCGATGCCACCGTCAAGCATCAACTGGAGGTGAGACCTTTCATTTATACACGTGCCACCTCAACCTACCATCACTTGCCCCTTCCATTCCTGACAAGTCCAGCACCGCAATGTTTTGTTTCGTTATGTCCTTTACATTATTTAGTACCCGTACAATCATTCAGTCGTTATTGGGCATTTTCAACAACGTCTTTGGTATATGTATATATTAATTAGTTAAAGGTACTGTATACGTCACTTTCCATTGCCTAGGTAGGGAGCCTACAGAACATCTAACTCGGGGGTTCACATGCACACAGTTTATTTTATCAATAATTTTCTTCCTGTATTGCACTCTTTTGCAATCTGAGTTAGAAACCCATGAATCGGTACCTGTATATCGTGTCGCTTCACATACCTTTTATTCGATGCTGGTACGTAACTTCATTCATGATTTTCTCACGGTAGGGTCACGATCGAGGGGTCAACTGGGCCGCTTTTCACCCCACCATGCCCCTGATCGTCTCCGCTGCGGACGACAGATACGTGAAGCTCTGGAGGATGAATGGTAGGTTTCTTAATTGTCTCACTAAACTTCCTTAGACGACCAAATTAGTGAAAAAACTAAGCAATTAAAATCTGTACATTACCATGCCAGGCTCTCATCAAGGATGTTACGGACAGCAAGTCGATTCACAAGAAAATGGAGGCTGAGACCTTCGTAGATATACGTACATGGGTTCCTCTGATGTCTCAAGGTCACATTTTCTTGTATTGGACATTGGACATTTTGATGAATGAACTTTAAAACACTGAGTGTTTTCATGAATGAATTTTAAAAGGTAGGACTTTTTTGATGAATGAATTTTAAAACATTGGACATTTTGATGAATTAATTTTAAAACGTTGGACGTTTTGGTGAATGAATCTGAGACGTTTGACGTTTTGATGAACTTTCCTGAAAGTCAAAGCTTGCATCTTCATCCTCATGGATGTAAGTTGGAAGATGGAAAGAAAAGCAACTGAAGAGGATAACCAATCTCTTGTTGGCATCACCCTGCCTCTGGGAGAAGATAATCTTCAATATTTGAAACCAAAACAAGTGGTGAAATATCAGTTCCACATTATTTTAGTAAATGTTTGTAATATTGTATTAAAGGCCTCTTGTAACTTCTGGAGTTGCTTAGTGCCACTAGGAATTTCCAGGGCCATAGTACAGAATGGTGGACTAATTGTTGGAAACTTTCAATGCCAGAACACAAAACACCCTGAATCTAAAGCAATACATTGAATTGTACACTTCTTTTTCTTGTAGATGCCAAGGCCTGGGAAGTTGATACCTGTAGGGGCCACTACAACAATGTGTCCTGTGCCATCTTCCATCCCAGGCAGGAGCTTCTCATCAGCAACTCGGAGGACAAAAGCGTCAGAGTCTGGGACATGTCCAAGAGGTGAGGACATTTGAAGGGACATGCCTTAACAATCTTTCTTCCTATTAGTATGCAACTCATTTGAAATGTTTAATATCTTTTTCTTATTGGAAATTAGCCAGTCAGAATGCCTCTACACTATGTTCAGATAGAATCAACCACTTACCATGTTGTATTCACCCACAACCTTAAACTTCAGAAATGATGCATTGTTGCAAATCTGTCAGCTTCATTTGGTAAATACAGTGTCAATGTCAACTGTAAGTGCAAGTGCTGATGTTCTTCAAGTCTGTCACTGACATTTTCATCTTTTGCTCCTTTCTCCAACCATAGGATGTGCTTACACACCTTCCGAAGGGACCACGACAGGTTCTGGGTGATGACTGCTCACCCTTCACTGAACCTGTTTGCTGCCGGTGAGTCCTAACACTCTTTAGCTCCCTGAAGTAGTGCAATAAATGCATAACTGAAAGATGACCAAAAAAAGGGGGGGGGGGGAATCGTTTAACCAAGCACTTTTGTAGTTGGGCTGTCAGTATGCAATGTTCTGAGAGATGTTCACTGTGCACCATGGAGAAGTGCTTGTTGTACTCTTGAAAGCCTTGAAAAGTTTGAAGGGTAGTTTATAAGACATAGTTGTGATGCTGAGAGAATTCATGTGTACTCAAAAGAAAGAATAAACAGCAACTTTCCTGAAAGTCAAAGCTTACATCTTCATCCTCATCGGTGTAAGTTGGAAGATGGAAAGAAAAGTAACTGAAGAGGAAAACCAATCTCTCGTTGGCTTTGACCTCCCCCCGGGAGAAGATAATCTTTCACACTAAATGTAAAAGTTAGAATGTTCTTGTGGAAAATGTATTTGCGTCTGTTTAGCAGGAAGGGTATGGATATGTACCAGCCAATCCTCACATGAAATCATACATATTTATCCCTCCTCTGCAGATTGGGTGCAAAATAGGGCTTAGGGTATGAACCTTCACTTAAGTTGTTAGAAATGCCTAATGTGATATCATACATGATAAGGTTTCATGGAAGAAACAAACCCTAAGCATGACGGTATGATTCGATATCACCTCATGGTCTATCATTCAGAAAAGGGTGTTCTCGAAAAATGATTTTAGCACATTACAGAAATTCTGTGAGGACTAGGTGGGAAATGCCATTATAGCAGTGTTCTTGCTTTTAGAGAGGAAAGGGTAAATGAATGTGTGTTTGTTTTATTGGAAATACAATCACAGTGGTTCACTTGCTTATTTGAGTCACTGCAAATACATGTTTTTGGGTGGCAGAAATACCATTGTGGAAGTCTATTGCTGCATCTGTGAAATGTTCATTGTAAACTCAGTTGTACAAGTACATTTCTGCTGACTTGTGGTATGAATATGCATGAGTGTTCCTTCAAGAGCCACTAGATGCTTGCAACGGGTGATATTTCTTTCTGTCAGGGAGAATATTCTTTTCACTGCATCTCCATATGTTGCGTGACTTTGGAAATTACTCACAGAGCATAAACTCGTCGAAAAGGGCTTGAAAGTGTCACGTTCTGATTTGTCCTGGAATGTGAAAAAGAAGTGCCTTTTGCCCCTCTGAAAATTACGTATCAAGGGTTTTGTCATCTCATGGATTAATTTTATGGATCATATTCATTCATCAAAATCCACCCTGAAGCTGAAATTTCTGAATCTCTCAAATGTCACTGAATTTGTCAAAACTAGCATTGAGTTAAATCTCCACAAGTTTACAGGTATTTATATGGTGTTATCAGGATTGAAAAGTGTGGAGTGAAAGGCACTTTACAGTTAACACCATGGCTGCACCTTGAGGTTAATACACTCTCTCTCATATCAACTGAAAGCCGACAGTCTGAAAGATGCATATGTATACATATATATTTTTTGTACACACTTTGTTTTCTATTTATAAAATAGTTTCTTCACAATTTGCATATTAAAGTACTTCCACACGGAAGTGAAAAGACCATTCCAGTTAGATTATCCCTAAGTACGATTCTGTCCGCAACAGGGCACGACAGTGGCATGATCGTCTTCAAACTGGAGAGGGAACGGCCGGCGTTCGCCATCCACGGCAACCTCCTCTACTACGTGAAGGAACGCTACATGCGCAAACTGGACTTCACCACCTCCAAGGATGTACCCATCATGCAGCTGAGGAGCAACGTCAAGGCACCCGTCTACAGCATGGCGTACAACCCGGCAGAAAATGCCGTCCTGCTCTGCACGGTAAGAACATTGAACGGTAGAGGAGTTAAAAGTTGTCGATGACCAGGTTGCTGGTGTTTGCACCAACCTGGGCTTCTGCAGCCATTGGGTACCTGAAAGAGTAACTATTGTACTATTGTTACCCTACAAGTTAGTGAAGTCGTCGTAAATGAGAATTTCAGCAGAAACAGATAATGTGATAAATGTAAGCCTACTGGACTTATGTGCAGATAGCCACAAGATAGCTCTGTTTACAGGTTTTGTGTTTTGCTTGAACACCAGTAATGGTTGTTTATGGGAGTATATCAAAATAACTTTGTCATAAAGAGAATTAGTTTCACGTAGTAGCGTCTTTACTTTGGCTGCTGTGTATGTGAGATACAAGTTTTATTTGCATCTTTTGCATCTTCCTTTTGCTCACTCAGTCAAGTTTTGATACTATGAATCAGTGTTTTCTGGTTTCCAAACAAAGTGTAGACTGAAATCATTTTAGTCCCTTCCATTTGCAACAAGTAGCTCCCCTCTCATCACCATAGTTACGCTGGTCCTGCCTTGTTTTCATCTTCTGCAGAGGACCAGTAATATTGACAACAGTAACTACGACCTGTACCCAGTACCCAAGGACAGTGATGCTCAAAACCCAGATGGTAAGTTGTTAACAATGGTGATAAAGCGTGTCATTTGTTAACTTCATTGACCCTACTCCCAGGGACATTCAACGTCTCACTGTCCATATGATTTGGGGTGACTGAAGCCATTGACCTTAATTCTAGAGAATTGCTTTGTGTCAAGTTTTGTGTTATACCATTCGGTTGGGATGATATTATTGACAGTGTTTGGCAATGAAGTTGAGAGGAGTGTTATTCCTAATTGATGCTAAGCGAAGAATCTTTGTTTTTTTTTTGGGGGGGGGGACATTCTTCATTGAAAATCTCTTCCTCCCGAGTTAAGTCCTCATTATTTTGTCATTGCTTGTTTTCACCTCTTCACTGTATCAAGAGTTTGTCCAACCATCTACCCCCAAAATTTTGTGTTGTTTACCTCCAAATTACCTGTTGTTTACATCCCAATTACCTGTTGTTTACCTCCAAATTACCTGTTGTTTACCTCCTAATTACCTGTTGTTTTACCTCCTAATTACCTGTTGATTGCCTCCTATTTACCTGTTGTTTACCCCCACAGTTTATCGACTCTGTTGCTGTCATGAAAGTGTCTCAATCAACCTGTGCAACAGTATTGTGCGATTAGTTCCATATTAGTCAGTTGTGGTAATGGACAAGCTGCTAGGACTGTATTGCTCTTAAGGCACATTTGTATTTTTTAATCGGTGGTGACATTCTCTTGTCTTTCCTCAGCTCCAGAGAGCAAGCGTTCTGCCGGTCTCACTGCTGTTTGGGTGGCCAGGAATCGCTTTGCTGTCATGGACAGGACCCACGTGGTGAGTTGCAATGAGCCATTTGCCTTGCAACGTGTCTCTGCTTTGTAGATACTTCAGCATGGTTGGATGTATGAAAATACTGTATAAATGTAGTAAAAAAATTGCAAAACTACGCCTTCACTCACCAGTGTGTGATTGTGTAAGTTGCTCCTGCTGTAGAGAAACCAATCAGAAAATCTTGGACGTCACGTCTGAGTTTTAGGAGGGACCAATCGTGGAGTGATGTATCATCACTGTTGCCCTGGCAGCCACCTCATCTTACACAATTGTGTTTTTATTATCTCATCATTGAAAATGCAGCGTGCCGATGTATTCATTCTTATCATATTTTAGACTATTCTGGTGACATTACCGTTTCTAGTTAAGACACAATCAAAGAAAAAGTTTTAAGTTGTCACAGCCATAGACAACTCATTTTCCTTTGTGGTAGCAACCACAAAGTAAATCACATGGAGAAGTTGTACCTTCACAACCCACATTCCTATTTATTATTTGTCCGGTGGTGGTTCAAGATGTAACCTATACAAGTTCATTTATTACAGCGCACAGAACAGGAACGCCATCTAAGTGGTACTATTGTAAGTTTTGCGTCAACCTCTGTAACGCCATCTCTCTGTCTTTTCAGAACTCAAAATTTTTCCCCTCATTTATTTTGATTCAGTCTTTGTTTTAAAATTTTTCTCATCGTCATTCAACAATTATGAACGTAGAAGAGGTCAAAGGTCACTTACTGCTGTCATACTTACCACATACACCCTTCCGTGCGATATGCCCAACAATCAACATCACGTCATGCATGCGTGTGGGTACTGCATGACTCTCGGGAACCACCATTTGTCGAGATAGATTATAGGCATCTATTAACTTGTAAGTCAAACATACCACAGGCTCGCCCCAACCTGTTGATTTGCTTGTATTACAAGACCCTGTAAAAGATACATCAAGGGATGATTTGATCTGTGTGAAACCCCTTTCTCGTTGTCCCATTTGCGTCAGTAAGTTTACCCCCCTCCCCACCACCCTTTCTTTTGCCACCTTCCCTTCCTTCTTGGACCAAAAATGACTACAGAGAAGTCCTCACTGTTAAGATAAAATGAATTTGTACCTCACAAATATTGGGTGCAAAGCTTATTAACTAAGGGTGCTAGCTGTGTAGATTTGTTTCTGCTTTTTGACTCCCCCGCCCCCCTTTCTGCTATGACTATTGTCTGTGACCAAAGTTCTTCTTGATCTATTGCTTTTTCTGCTCCTCCTTGGTTCATTGCTATACTTTGAAATTGTATCGCAGACTTGACTCTTCCCTCCTTTGCTGTCAGGATCTTTGAGTATGTCAGCCAAAGAGGAGCCAAACAGCTTCTCGTGACACGCTCCAGAGGGAGAGACAGCCATCCCTGTTTTCTTCCCTTGAAACTAAAAACAACACCTTCAGTTGAACAGCTTTTGAAATTGAATTTTAAACCTTTTCAAAAGCTTTGATGCCTTTTTAATATTTTTGACCTTTGAACAGATATTACAGCTCAGTTCTTCCTGAGGGCTTTCTGTTATATTGGTTGTCCATCTCACATAGATCCGTAGGATGCTTCAAAATTGTCACATATATGTTAAGAAGAATGTCTTGTGCAATTTGAGCAAATGGCATGAGTTGCATAATGAAATGTCCAGAAGAAATATTCATTAAGATGGATCAATTTTGTTTTTGACTCTTCAAACAAATGCATGACTAATAATTCTCTGTAATTATATCACCTGGCATGCTTCTCCATTCAGTCCTTTTGGCAGATTTCTTTATCTTTCATTTAATTTCTCTTTTGTTTGTCTTTTTTTTTTTAATTTGTAGCATTTAATTTCCCTTTCGGTTGTATAAGAGTGCATTTTTATTAAGGTGTAGGATACCCTTTTTTACTCATTGGAAAGCATTACAGCTTAGCAAAGATAAATAAGAAACCCTTTTTTGCACTTTGATGAGGGCATGTCTCTGATAAATTAAGTCTATAGTGTTTTTTTACTCTTCTTCCAGTTGGAAGCTGCCCTACATGGCTAGGTGGGAAATTTTGAAATCAGCATAGCTAACCCATTAATGTAAGTTAGTGTGAAGCATTTCACCTATAGATCTCTGAATTACCTTCAACAAGCAATGCCATTTCCCCTCGTGTGTGACAGGCCTTTGAGTTTTAGATTTCCCGTGTGTGCCACAAATCACATGCCTCAGGATTGTTGGGAGTTGTTGGGTGTGCTGTTGCATTAAACATTTAATGGATTTACCGGAATTCCCATCCTTCATCTAGGCGTGCAAGGAATCGTACTTCTCACGGTGATAGAGGTGAGTGACGTTGCATCATCTCACTCGCAGGCCCCACTATTCGAGGCCTGGGTGTAACGGATTAATGTCCTCATATTAATTTGTCATTCTAATTTTTCTCTGGTCCAGCTGCTCATCAAGAATCTCAAGAACGAGGTAACCAAGAAGGTCCAAATCCCCTCCTGTGAGGAGATCTTTTACGCCGGCACCGGGATGCTCCTCCTGCGAGACCCTGAGACCGTCACCCTCTTCGACGTGCAGCAGAAGAGGACCCTGGGGTCCGCCAGGATCTCCAAGGTCCGCTACGCCATCTGGGCCAGCGACATGAGCCACGTGGCCCTCCTCAGCAAACACTGTGAGCACTGTTTCCCCTTTAAAGATTTGCTTTAGTTGTTCTCTGTTCTTTTACCTGTCGACCTTGAGAAATGTTGGCCTGTATCTCGTCACACTTCTGCTTCGATGACACGACCGTGGGACACAGGATTGCTAGCGCTCTTGAAATAGACCACAAAAGGGGGTTCTTAGCTCACCTCTCCCCCATTTAAGTTTTTGTTTAGAATTCTCAGGGTTACCCTAAGAATGTTAGCACTCACCCGTACAAGTAGTAATTGAAACAAAGGAGATCACTGCCCTCCTTCCCTTCCTTCCTCTATTTATGTCTGAGGAGTCATTCCAAAGAAAATGTTCTTTTGCTTTCTAAGGTTACTCCTAGGTTTTTCTAAGAACTGCTGCATTTCTTTGACATCAGGGTGGAGTTACACTCTTACCTCAACATTTTAAGGAACTCATCAAATCCTTGGTGACATTGTAGGATGGTATGCCATGTAAACTTTGACCCTTAGTTGGATACAACTGGCGGGAAATATCAATGTAGTTCCCTTTTCCATATCTGTTTTCCTGGTGCGAATCGTTGCTGGTTGTTACATCGATGTAGGACTCTAGTCAACAATGTTCCAAGAGGTTAGGATTCGCAAGTCAAAAGAGACAACGTACACTGACTGGCAAAGGAAGACGACCTCTTAGGAGAATATTGAGAAATGTCAGAAATGTCATCATGATGTTCTAGTCTTCCAGTTGTGTGTTAATCAATTAAAGACAAGCAAACATGTTTAGCAAAATTTAAGTTACTTTTAACTCTGGCTTATCTCATCAATTAACAGCAATCGCCATTTGCAGCAGGAAGCTACAGACCCTCTGCACCATCCACGAGAACATCCGAGTCAAGAGCGGTGCGTGGGATGAACACGGAGTCTTCATCTACACCACGAGCAACCACATCAAATACGCCATCACCAACGGGTGAGTATCACCACGCCGAACTGAGATCAGTGAGCATCCTCTCCAAAAACTCTTTCACATTGGGAGCAGAGAAGAGAGGCAGTAGAATTTTCAGATAAGATGGAAACAATTGATTCATTCCATTTTAAACTCATTCGTTTGTTGTTGATGGTGAACATGAAACAAAGGCTTCCCATGAATGTAGTATTTTCAGACCCCGGAAACAAAAAGGTGTTTGTATACTATTCCTTGTGTGTATGTATAGATGCTCACATGGAATAGTCTTCAATCCCTCGACGATCTTGTACTTGAGATTAACGTTCTTGAACAGTAAAGCACGTTAGATCACACCAACATTAGATCGTACGGTCCGTTCGGTGCCAGTTCAGTCTAAACTGCTCTTGGCCTCGCTGACTGGGAGCCTAAAATTTCTGGCTTTGGACCTTCAGTAAAATTGTCGACTTCAGAAAGAAAGGGCTTACAGTAATCACAATTTACAATACACAACATGAGTTATGCCCCCAAATCATCAAGTGAATCTAATTTTGAGCATGATGGCCCTCTAACTATGAAACGCACTGAAATCATAAGACACACAGGTTACGTATGAATGTAATGTAACATAAAGACTAAAAGAAAATATTAATGTTTCGAAAATGAGGTGGAATCTATCGGAGTAGGGTGGGGTATTGTTTGTCAGTTCAAACTATTGCCAGACTCTCAGTTTGGACCGGGGACCACCCGGGGAGACACTGTAGTATGTATGATGCAGTGGGTCATTCAGTGACAAGCAGGCATGAAAGGAAAGACAAAGTAACAGAGATGCTAGTACAGGGAGATCTGAAAGTTTCTATTATATTTTTATCTAAGGCCCTCATTAATTCATTTGGTGCACCTGTAGGTAAAATGAGGAAAGGTGTCATTGAGAAGTATGATATCAATCAAATTCTACTTGCCACTGAAAGTTTAGAAGTCTATCGTACCTTTTGTTCTCGTGCGTTTCAGCGATCACGGCATTATCCGCACTCTGGACGTCCCGATCTACGTCACCCGCATCAAGGGCCACAACGTCTACTGTCTGGACCGGGAATGTCGCCCCCGTGTCCTCAACATCGACCCGACCGAGTACCGCTTCAAGCTGGCGCTGATCCACCGCAAGTACGACGAGGTCCTCCACATGGTGCGCAACGCCAAGCTCGTCGGCCAGTCCATCATCGCCTACCTCCAGAAGAAGGGGTACCCGGAGGTCGCCCTCCACTTTGTGAAGGACGAAAAGACACGCTTTGGCTTGGCGCTGGAGTGTGGGAATATCGAGGTAGGCAGACCATAGTGGAATTGATTGAGTGTCCACTTATTTTGTTATTGTGGGTCACAAAGTCAAAACAGACACAAGTCACATGTCTCGCATCCAATATTCCGTTTGATCAGTGCCATTCAAATTGATCCAGGTTGAAGATACTTTTGCTTCACTTGTTTTTTTTGTTTTTTGGGGGGGTGGGGAGAGTTGCCTGGGAGGAATGAATGTGATACAAGATAGTTAACAATGACAAGTCTTTTTGAAAAACAATGTCACGGCAGATTTGAATAATTGAAGGATAATTTGCAAGTAACTTTATTGTTCAAAGTCAGTATTCACAAACTGATTTAGCTAGTTGAGGAGAGACTTGGGAGGGAGATGAACGATTTTAGATTTTATCTGCAACAAACACATAGCAATGGAAAGGGAGAGAAGTCAGCCAAGGGGTGGGGGGTCAATATCAGCAACTCAAAATGACTGGAAAAGCACCGCAACTTCGACAGACGTGACTGCTGCGTGTACAATGTACCACACTGTGTTTTTCCAGGATGAACCCTTGGCAGGTTTGTTTGCATTAAGTCTTTCATAACCTTGCATCATCTCCAACTTGCACAAATTACTGAGGTGTCCATGAAACCGATCACGTGTGCACTTTTCGTACTTGTGCTACATTGAACCGCCCGAGCGTCGTCCGTTTCACATACGTTGTGAATCTCCGACGCTGGGGCGACATTTCTTTATGGAAAGAGAGAGTCTAGGAAAAATGACTGCATTGATGTAACAGAGTGGTATCTCTACTGTGGTTGGAATGTTGAGGTAGTAAGTAATGCACAGCAAAGTCCCAAACATTTGACTCAATTCTGAAGATGAGCAGCTGTCAGATTTTGAAAATGAAGAAAACCCCCCACCCTCCCTTCCCTTCCCCTCATGAAACTGGCTGGTGCCGTGAACTGCTTGCTTTCTACACACAAATTGCATCTTTCAAATTCCATCATATTTGGGATAGTTGTGTGTGACGTTCTCTGTCAAGTCCTTTGCAAGATTCAGAGGGGAATGTGTGAATGTTGAGATGATGGGTTTGCAACCGGTTGTCACAGGATTTTCGTCGCACTTCCTCTCCAGATTGCCCTGGAGGCCGCGAGAGCTCTCGACGACAAGAACTGCTGGGAGAAGCTGGGAGAGGCGGCACTGCTCCAAGGTAACCACCAGGTGGTGGAGATGGCCTACCAGAGAACCAAGAACTTTGATAAACTCTCCTTCCTCTACCTGATCACCGGTAACCTGGAGAAACTGAGGAAGATGATGAAGATCGGTAAGTCGACGGCATCCGGAGGTGAAAACTTTCGGGGAGATGGGATTGGACGATACCATACGCAAGGACAAAAGGATGTGAAAAGCATTTGGGCACATCAAATGTGGCCCATTGATATTATTATTATGATATTGTAGTGAAGTTAAAGGGTAGAAAAGTATTTGCACTCACAGATCCTGACAAGGAAGGGAGAAAGTTCCAATTAAAAAGTCATCTCTGTTTGATTTTTTTCCTTCAGGGGGTATGCAATAACTTTAGATGTCACGTGGGTCTCAGTTTCCATCACCTTTTACAGCAACATTTCAAAATTGATCACACGAACTGAAGGGCCACCCACTCAAAGAAAAGACACCAAGTATAATTGCTAAATAATTTCGTGGGAGGATGAAGAGAGGTTGTCGGCTAATCTCACCTAGCCCTCCCCCTGCCCGTCTCCAACCCAGCTCACAAAGTTATAGATTATTGATCGTGGTCTAGTGGCTGCTTTTAAATTCTGAAAGCACGATCCTTCTTTGCCCTGTACTGTACTCTTAGGACTAACAAGATTCTTGTCACAAGTATTGTATAGCAGGCATTGGTGATTTCTCCTTTTTTTTTTGTTTTGTTTCTTTGTTTTTAGCATCCATTCGTCAAGACACAAGTGGTCAGTACCAGTGTGCGCTCTATCTGGGAGACGTCGGTGAGCGCGTCCAGATCCTGAAGGACTGTGGACAGAGTGAGTGTGCCGTGTTTTACACACATTTGTCGTGAGCTGCTCTGCCAGAAAACTTTCTTTTATGATGGAATTGTAGGAAAGAGTTTTAGAAAGAGTAAACATGTATGTATACATTTCTTGGGGGTGGGCAGATGTACAGTTTCCGTTTGCATAGCTTGGTATGGAGTAATGACATGGTACTTGTTAGAGAAAAAAATTGAGTCTATTGACTATATGAGGTGGTAAGCATTCAGAAAACTCACTGATCATTTGCTGTCGGTCTGTATTAAACTTTCCTGAAAGTCAAAGCTTGCATCTTCTTCCCCATGGGTGTAAGTTGGAAGATGGAAAGAAAAGTAACAGAGGAGGAAAACCAATCTCTCGTTGGCATCAACCTGCCACTGGGAGAAGATAATCTTCAACAAGCAATACGCAGTTTTCATTTTTGGCCTTCATGTCCTTTCAGACTAATCGCAAACATTTTTTAAGCGTGGCAGGGAAGCTGTCGGTGTTTATCATATTTTGCTTGAATGGGTTGAACAGCATCGATACGAAGTTAAATTTGTTGAGAATCTTCGTAGTACGTCCTGCTCTCCATTCAAAATTACCACCGGTTGATTTCTTCCATCGTTTGATATATTGTACATGGCACATGTGACTCAAAGGGTACAGAGTGTTGGTCACCAGGATTGGTCAGGAATATTGTGCAGGCCATACCTCATCTAGAGTTATAGATTATGTATTGATCACCAGGGATCGATCAATATATTGTGCACGCCACTCCTAACTTGTTAGTGTAGAATGGCTGTTTACTCGCCAGGATTAGTCGATACATTGTATGTTTATATATATTGTACCTGTTTTTGGTCACACCACAACAACAGCTAGTTCATTTTTGTTGTAGACATATTTATCCGTATGCTTGACACTATTAACTAGTGCAAAAGGTAAAGAATGTTAAGACTTATGATTCAGTAGTTCTTTGTACACCCATCAGTTCCCCAAGAAGCTGTTTGGCCCATGGACTGGTCCATATCTCAATCAGTCCTGTTTTTTAAAAAAACTTGCAGAGTTTTGAAGTTCCAAGTTTTATCAGTTCATTGTGCAATCTACCAGTTCACTGAAAGCAGGCTTCATCTTTTGTATGTGTGTTGAAAATGCACCTGTGTATTTAAAACTGTCTCTTGGGTCATGTTCATTCACTTGAGATAAATCATGCAGTTTTTTTTTTTTAGGTATATTTAATTTGTGCTGTTGGGTCCAGTGAACTTTATGCCTGTTTCCATATTTCGTCCTTTGTTTGAGCCTATTTATTATTTAAAAACTTTTATTTTCCCAGAATCCCTTGCGTATCTGACCGCCGCTACCCATGGTCTTCAGGAGGAAGCAGACGCCATTCGAGAATCATTTGACCCCGAGAAGGATCGTGTAAGTTCTTTGGGTAGTTCTGTAGCTACCTACAAGCAGAGAGAAGATAATGTTGAAACAACATTAGACTAAAAAGTATATATGTGCCCTCTGTTGTTACCGGACTGTGTTACCCTTCGATGTTACTCAACTGTAACCAATAACACGTAATGCAATAGTAAAATAGTGCACTGTACCTCAGCTGTAGCCATGAGTGCAATGCAACAGTAACCACCACTGTAATTCAGCTGTAATCATGAATGTAACTCCTCTGTAGCCATTATTGTAAGTCAAATGTAAAGACTAATTTAATTCAACTGTAATCACCAGTGTAACTCAAATGTAGCCACCAGTGTAACTCATCTGTAAGGATTAAAGTAATTCAACTGTAACCATTAAGGTAAATCAACTGTAACCATTAGTGTGATTCCGCTGCAACCACCAGTGCAACTCAGGTGTAACCATAAGTGTAAGTCAGCTGTAACCACCAATGAAACGCAACTGTAAACACTAGGCGCCATGTAGAAATTAGACCTCCCAACCACGGGCACAGCCGCTGCAGCTGCTGTTGTCGAGTTAAGTAACAAAATGAGTTCCTCAGCAGTGAGGCCTTTGCAGCCGGCCGTGCCACTAAATATCGTTATGTCCTATTGTAAACTGAAAATGTGGCTGGGAGGCTGCTGCAGCCACTACATCCAGTACTATCATGTATGTGTTGGCATGTACTCTTTGTTGCTGAGTCTATCCTAGCAAACCCCCCCCCCCCCCCCCGGCGGCTGCAGCAGGCCAGCCAACTTTTGACATGGTGCCTTAGTTTAATTCAACTGTAACCATTCATGTAACTCAGCTGTAGCCATCAGTGTAACTCAGCTGTAACCATAAGTGTAAGTCAACTATAACCACGGTTATAACTCACCCAGAGCCACCAGTATAATAAAAATGTAACCTCAAGTGTGAGTGATCCATGATCAGCGTCTGAAATCAAAACATTGGCAAGTAACGGTCGAAAGCAAAGGTTAATCCTGTAAAGCTGCTGATGAAGTCTTTTTATTGAAACTCCATTCATTGTAGGCCTCTACACTCTTAGCTTCTTAGTGATATATCTGGTCAGATGTTTCTCTGGTGTCAAGTGGTTTCCACATCGTCAGGCGTGACTTATGTCATAGAAGTGAAATTGGAACCATAGGTATACATGGAACTGCTTAGTAAAATTTATAATACCACCCCCCTCCACGTCCTTGGAACCACTGTTGTGTTCATTGCAGTGCAATTTTGGTCTCAGCCCAATTTTGGTCTCCCCCGCCATCTCTCTGCTTGACAAAAAATGGTGAATGGTCTCAAAAGTGTTCGGTCTATGAATGTTCACCCAAAACAAAGTAGCCCCAAGTCATTCATGGTTTTGGTATCGCACATTTGATTTTATATTATTCCATTTCATTTTGGTATATTCTTTGGTTCTAGATCCCTGAAGTGAACCCAAACGCCAAGCTCCTCCAGCCTCCACCACCCATCTTCCAATCAGAGGAGAACTGGCCCCTCTTGACGATCTCCAAAGGATTTTTCGAGGGGGCCATACCAAGCAAGGCCCAGAGCTCCATGGCCGCCGTCGATGACGACGTCACAGAGGGCGAGGGTGGCTGGGGAGACGACGCCGAACTCGTTCTCGACGGTATGTGTGATATCACTCTATTTGGTTTTCAGATGCAATGCATTTGGGAGCACGATATCTGACACCATGTCTGGCGATGTCCCAAATAAATGTTGTATCAAGAATCAAGTATAAAGTTACAATAATGCGTCTAGAATCGGTACGTAAGGTGCAGTCAGTCTCATGCAGATAATGGTGTAGGACCCAATTAATGTCTTTCTGGTAACTGGTGTTAGGTTGCAATCACGAGAGGATTTGTATGATGGCCACATCTGATGGTGAATTTGTGTGAAATGCACTATTGTCTTTTGAAAAATTGTTGCCAGACACAGTAAATACTCTATGTAGTATTGAACTGGTGTCTGACACAGTGGCCTGACAGAATGTTGCTTTTATAGATGCAAGGTATTAATGCATTGTCGTGGAGGAACCGTCTGTTACCGAGATTTGATTTTTCCAAAGTCACCACTAATGTTTCAGTGTGACTTGAATTAATGCAGAGTAATACTCTTGGCCAAATTTGATGCTCTGTATGAGTGTCAGGCATATTCAGCTACCTGACAATCTTTACATCATCATAATTATTTTGCCTGCATATCCACTTTACCTAAAAAATGCCAAGATACAAACCCAGGGTCACCCATCTGCTCTCACCTCTCTTTTTTTTTGACTAATTTGACCTTATTTTCCTCCTTTTTTCTCTCAACAGACGAAGACAATGAATACAAGGATGCGATGGGTGAATCTGACGAGGACGCCGGGGAAGGGGACGGATGGGACGTCGATGACGACGACCTGGAACTGCCGGCGGATCTGGTACGATGCTGACCTCCATTGTTGTGACCGCAGTCGTCGGTGTTTAGTTTGAACGTAGGAGAGAGCAAGATATACACCCAAATTATACCTGTTTGCAAAGACAAAACATTGACCAACTGAAGTGGCACAAAATGCTGCTGGTCTTGGTAACGCCAATGAAGGGAGTTCCCAATCTCAACGATGTTTAATAACTTTGTGTGATTTTGTCCTCATGTGATCCTGTCGGATCTTCTCTGGACGATTGCTAATCTCTCAGAGACTTTCAGAACATAGGACAGTTAGCAAAAGACAAAATTTCTACCACCCCATGAAAAAAAAAAAAATTGCAAGTATTAGTTAGCAGGGGTTTATTCCACTTGGTTATTGCGTAAACAGAGAACACCAAATTGTCACCACATTGGCCGATTGAACAGAATCACTCATGTCCTGTCACTGCTCGACTATCCGTTCGTAGGCGGAGATTTGTGTGAAAAGACAAACCTATGTACAGTTTGATTATGATTCGGCATCAGACAGACGAAGAATTTGAAATTGAATATTGAATTTTTTTTCTTTTTTTCATTTGTTTTACAGGAGCTAGATGCAAGTGCACTGGCTGGATCAGGGGAGGAGGGTTACTATGTGCCCCCCACCAAAGGGACGAGCCAAACCCAGGTATGGACCACAAACTCGCAACTGCCAGTAGACCACGTCCTAGCCGGTTCCTTTGAGACTGCAACCCAGGTAAGGAGTCACTTATGGCGATCGGAGTAGCATCAACTAATCTGTCGCTTGTCCCAACATCCTTCGGCGAGATGTGGTTTTCGAGTTCAATGATTCATTCAAAGTAAAAGACAGAGGATAACGGAGAGACATCTTTCATACACTGAAAGAAATATTTGGAGAGATGACAATAAGGACCATACAAAAGTCACGTTAAGTTAACCCACCCTTTAATATGAGGACTCATTTATCCACGACTGCTGGTTTGTTAGTCATCATCATGTTATGTAACCAGGTACGATCCTGTCACCATGGTAACACTAATATTTGTGTCTGATGGATGAACCTGCTTGTGTATCACATTTGCCTCTTGTGTGTAACGGTCGTCATAACCATCTCACTCCTCTGTGCCTTCTTCCCTGCAGCTTCTCCATGACCAGGTCGGCGTGGTCGACTTCACCCCGTACACCCAGCTCTTCATGCAGACCTACGCCCGATCGAAGACGGCGTACACGGGCCTTCCGGCGTTGCCCCCGGTGTACAGTTATCCGCATCGTAACTGGTGAGAAATCCTTTCAGAGGTACCTTCCATGTAGCGGATTAATTGTCCTCATCTTGTTGAATGATTCAAGGACTTTGGCCTCTGGAAGAATTCTTGACCCAAAATTTGAATCCTTTGTCAGCTGTTCGCCTTTTAATGTCAGTCACATTTATTGTTTTTACTTTATGAAAGTGTTCTTAGAATCGATGTGCTTTGGATCCAGGCATCATCATTTACCTTCCAACCGTTCAGGATCCGTGCTTCCCTGTGGAAGCACAAAAAGTTAAAAATCGGTTTCTCGGGGCGGGGGGGTGGGATCTAATTTCACCCATTTTGAGGCACCAAAATGATACCACCTACCGATCTTGAAGTGGCAGAGTCACTGGTGCTGAGTCACCACTTGTGATATATCCTTGGGCAAACTCTGTTTAGTGACCATTATTCTTACGATAAATATTGCTAATTACTTTTTTCTTGACAATACAAACATGTGATGAATGTTACGTTCGTGATGTCGGTGTAGTGTTTCAAGATTGTGAATTACTTTTCTTGTTGGCTGTGTCACACCAAAATAATCAGGAAAATTTGCAGTGAAATGTGGTATGAAAACAGAAAAAAAAAGCACAATTGTATGAATTGTTGGAAAAAAAATTGGAAATCAGTAAACAAAGACAAGCAAAAGTGAGGTCGTTCTGGGTGGTTGGACAGTGATTGTTGGCACCAAAAGGTCAGCACATACTTAGCCTCCAATCAAATAGATGTGTGCCTACCAACACATCTTGTTCAGTCTTCCCCAGTCGGCATTTTCCCCCTAAGATCCACCGGTAACGTCTCATGTGACATGGAAGTGTCGCTTCCGATGGTTACGTCAGGTCCCGGACATTAACGGTATTGTGCCGCTTCATGCATATGTATACTTTCTCTCTCCTCACCACTTTCAACAGGAGAGAAGCCGGAGCCAGGAAGGGCCAACCGGCGGTCGGACTGAAGCTTGCCCACCTCGTCCACCGCCTGCAGTCTGCGTACCAACTCACCACGCAGGGGAAATTCCCAGAGGCAACAGAACGATTCCGCAGCATCCTCCTCTCTGTGCCCCTCATCGTCGTGGACACCAAACAGGAAGTAACAGAGGTAAGATGGGAAATATAAAGATTATTCTCCGATGACACTGAAAACAATTTAGATGGAGAGAGTCTCAGTAGGGTGATTCACTTACATTCTATCCACGGCTGAAATAAATGCTCTTATATTTTCAAACTTTTTATTTCTTTTTTTCAGGCTCAGCAGCTGATTACTATATGTAGGGAGTACATCGTCGGTTTGACGATGGAGAACTACAGGAAGGTACAACCCAAGAGTAATCTGGAACAACAAAAGAGAATTTGTGAGGTATGACAGCATAAAGTGATGTCTAGTGAGAATGATGTGTCTTCTTCATGTAATGATTTGTAGCTGTGATTGGTAGAGTAGAATGTCTGTCTAGGTCCTAAAGTTAATGTCTTGGTGCATACTTGATAAATATAGCTCAAAATACACATCCAGTGTTTGTAAGTAAGGTGGATTGGGAGTATTCTCTATGAAAGAGGCGGTACTAAGGTCAGTTGAGGTTAAGCTTCATGAATTGTATATATCCATTATTTTAGGGATGTTCTTATGTTTTTGCCCCTTACTTATCCCCTATCTTATTTGCCTACTGTTGGTGGAAACATTTAGTCAATAACAACCCTTTGTGTCAGAACCCTTAGATATAAAACTAGGGAGGGAATGGTGAGTCGATGTGTTGCTACGTGCAGCCAAGAAAAACGTCAGAGAGCTTACGTTGTGCAGCAAAAAGCATCGATCTGTCTCTTCTCACCTACATTGGGTCGGCCATCAACTTGGAAACTGAATTTCCAGTCGTTATGAAATCTCTCTCCGCTGTCAGTTCTCAAACTTTCACTCAAAACTGTCAGATACATTTTTGGGAAATTATTGACTCACAAGTTTGGAACAGAATGACCGCATTACGAGAGAAAATTTATTTTGACTTGGTGAAGTGTGTGCCATCCATCACTCTTCTCTCCCCCCAACTGTTAGATTTGTGGATTTGTGATTCTGGTGCAGGTTGCATCAAGCCACTCTCCGTTCCGATATTCACTATGCATGAGTGCTTGTGGTCAGGTTGCATTTGAAACCAGACAGTCCTGGAATTTTTCGGCAATTCCTACGACTAGAAGCGAAGTGTGGTGCTCAACATGAAGTAATTCTATTTGATAGACATGAGTTTATTGACCATTGGTTTGCCCACACTCATCCAAAGGTACAATTTTAATCTTACATGGTTCTAGTGTTTGGTCATTTGATATTTGGCATACACCAACAAAGTTGTTGTCGCGATGTTACTCTCACAGTGTGATTCATTTTTCTCATTGATAACGTCACTCATTACCTTCCATTTGGCAGCATACTTGGAGAACATAGAGACCTTACATTTCTTAAACCTTCACTTTCTTAAACCGTCACCCTCATTGGAATATCATTCTTAATCTTTCAGCTGGCAGCCTATTTCACTCACTGTAACCTTCAGCCAGTGCATCAGATCCTTACACTCAGGACAGCAGTCAACCTCTGGTTCAAGCTGAAGAACTTCAAAACGGCTTCGTCATTTGCCAGGAGGTTGCTGGAGCTAGGCCCCAAACCGGATGTAGCCACACAGGTCGGTAAAATGTCAATGGTTAAGTCAGTTAACTTGAAGTCCAGTGAATGTTAAGATGCTCTGTCACTAATGTCGCGCTTATTATTTAATATCAGACCATATATCACATTCAGGTGCCCCTTTGTGTTTGTCAGGACGTGTGGTCATTTCACCTGTGTGAGATTTCTGTGTTTATACCCACCAATGTCTTAAAGACTCTGTGAGGGTAGTTGGTGCACATATTCAGGGGTTTGTGTGCATACCTATCACAAATCTTTGTACATGTGCTATATCAAAGTCGATGAGAGACTTAGCAAGCTGTGTTGTATGGCCATTGCAACACACTCTCACCTCTTATCACACACATCTTTATATAACACAATGAGTGCTCAAGTGTCATTGTTGATATAAACATTTATCTCAGAGGAAGGGAGAAGTAGGAAGGTGCTGAAGGTGACAGGGAGAAAGAGGAACCTCATGGAAGTGTTTTTTCTCTCCGTCAGTTGGACGATTAGTTCCATGTTTTCATGGCATTTGTGGCAAATCTTGACAAGGTGAAGTTTGTTTACGAACTTCCATTCTAAAATGTGGGATCTCAACTTGACCAGGTCAGGAATCATTAAAGTCATCGAGGAGAAATGTAATTTTTCAGAAATAACAGAAGAATGTTTATGTGCTGCTGGTAATGTTAGCAGAATGTTCCAAACAAGCTAAGTCTGTGTTTTTAGGATCATTTAGACGGAAGTACAGCTTCATATGTCGTCATCTTTGACTAATTGTTCTGCTTTCCTTTTTCCTCAACAGACTAGAAAGATTTTACAAGCCTGCGAAAAGAATCTGGTAGACACACACAAACTGCTATACGATGAACACAATCCATTTGACATTTGTGCGGCTAGCTACAAGCCCATATACAGGTATGGTCACCCAAGAGACTTTTTGAGGGACATTTGTAAACTTGGTGGGCGAGTCATATCCCATGTGCTGAACAGCACACTTACTCTTTGATGGAAGTGTTTGAGTGAGAGGTTGGTTGTGGTCTCTCTGCCAACATCCCACCAAATTAATTTAACAGGATAAAGTGATATGATTTCAGTGACCACTTTTGCACATGAAGCAATAATTTGTTATTCTTTCACAGCTTTGACACTTTTCGTTGTTCACTTTCTAGGGGCAAACCAGTGGAAAAGTGTCCTCTCAGTGGAGCCTGCTACTTGCCAGAATATAAAGGAGAGATCTGCAGGGTTACCAAGGTGACAGAGATTGGAAAAGATTGTATAGGCCTCCGAGTCAGCCCCATACAGTTTCGATGAGCGGCTGAGGCAGAAGAACGCGTGGATAGTGCCAAGGCAAAAATCCTTTTAAAATCGACACTCTCAGATTCCTTTGGATATTGCAGAAAACCATTTGCTCTGCATGTGAACTTGTGCAGTTTCCTTCTGTGAAACAAAGTTTATGTTATCTATTAGCTGCCTGTTGCCTCAACCTCTCAGCCCCTGCTGATAATGTGTTGATGTATTTACTAGAACCCTTCTGACTCGAATTTGTTCCGTCTATGGCAGATGTTTGGATTCAGCTGTTGGATCTAGAGTTGAGGAAATAGTGTTTGAGTTCAGAAAATTGCACTTTTCACAAGAGTGGTGTTGAACTCTTGTTAGATATTTTGTCAAAAGTACTTAGTCATCTGTCATTAAACATATAGTTATTGATCGTTATTGATCGCTTACATCACTGAACTGTTCCTCCTTTGTCAAATGGTGATTATGTGACCACTAGTGTGACGGTGGTAGAAAGAATGTACCAGCTAAGTCAGCTAGTCAAGCATGTAAACTACCAACTGGCCTTTGCCAATGGAATCGTTCATGGACATTCAGGCTGAAAATTTGGTGGACAGCTGTCACCGTGACGATGAGGGAGACATGTAAAATGGAAGAGCAAATGCCTGCTGGACACAGTCTGCGAAACTTTAAATGTGTGAAAGAACTCGCAGAAACGAAAGACAAACTGGAATGGTGTCAGGTTGTATTTGTACAAAATTTATTTCACATCAAGGTGGTCATTAGTTTAAATCATGAAAGTATTAGCACAAGTAATATTTTAAGTAAATCTTAAAATGAAAGCTAAAAATTACAAAAATTAAAAAAATGGAATGTCCCAAAATAAGGAGGGGACAGTTATTTACATTTTATTTTAAGTGGCTTATTGTTATTGTATATCACATTCCTGAAACAGTGCTTGCTGAATAAATTGGATGAAAAGGGAAAAAAAAATAAACATTTATCTTTCAAACTTAAATGATTTTGGTTTGTCATTTATAATCTTAACTGGTGGGCAGTGAAGGCTGGTATCAAATCTAATGGTTTCAATTTCACATTAATTATGTATTAAGTACTATTAATCTTAATATTTTGTTATAAAAACTAATGTCACTTGGATCATGGATAGCAGGAGACTATTGAAAATTTTAAGAAGGAGTGTATTTCGAGTGCAGTTACCTGGACTGTTTCAATTAATATTAAAAGTATTATAAGGCAGCAGTGTATATAATTGTTTATGCGATTGTAAGAACAGAATCTCCTTCAGACCTAAGCAACAGGTTCTTTTAGACACGACACTTAACTGACCACCAAAAAAAAAAAAACTTTCATGACATTGATCCGCATCTATTCTTTGGTTTTTAAAACTTCTTTCAATTTCATGGGGTCCACGCAACCACCAACAGATGCGTTGGAATGATTCTTCCAAGCTCAGGTGGAAGGCAACGGTTTCGATAAAGTCGCATCTCTGAAGTGTAAAATATTAAAAATCGTTAAAGAATTTAATGAATAAAAAATATTGAATAATTAATGCTGAAGAATTTGGAAGTAGGAAAATAGAGAAATCTGAGAAGTAGGAAGATAGAAATTGGAAGTAGGAAAATAGAGAAATCTAAGAAGCAATGGATATGATTTTGAAAGATCAAGGTAGATGTCATTGCAATCCGTAGTAAGGTCACAAGGGTGAAAGTCGGAATGTAAACGTCGTCACGAAACTGCACAGACCTGACGTACTTCTCCACCATATTATACACCATGTTATCAGAAGACCGTCAAGAAAGACTACAATGGATGTCTTGAAGAGAAATCTGGCATGGAACCAACAAGTTCACCACGACGGTCAAAGGTCTTCACATGTCGCATCCTCGTAGAATGTTAAGTACGTTACAGTCGCAGTTTTCGTCAAACAGAAGATCCATACCTGGTAACTACACAGGAGTTGACAAATTTCGTTCCTGCTTCTGAGAGATAATGGTTGAATCAACAGCTCATGGCTCTCTTATCATTTTGAATATTTCCCAGAACAGAAATAGTCTAGATTTCCCCATGGAGATTCCACACCACAATAAATATACATACAATTTATAAATTTAATGCCCTGCCATCACTAAAGGCACTGTGCTGCACACAGCTGTGATACATGAAGCAGAGATTTTCGAAACAATTCATTTACTCAGAATACTCAAATATTTACTCGATATTCACTCAACAACACTGCCGTTACAAATTTGTGATAAATGACGCTTTCTGCATGTGTGTGGCATTGAAAATTACAAATGAAAGAAGTTGTAACCATCTTGAACACAGCTTTACACTCATGGGTGACACATTATTTACAGGTGGCTTCAAAAGTCATCTCAAGACTTGCTGGAATATAAGAAAAGTATGCAGCGATGGTGCCTTGCATTAATTTGATCAGTTAAGACACTAAATCTTAAATCAGACTGGCTCATGATCAGACCCCGCCAGTGTGATGACACTGGTCTGCCATGGTGACACTAGTCTGCTGTGATGACATTGGCTTGGGGTGATGACACTGGTCTGCCACAATGACATCGGTTTGGGGTGATGTCACTGGTCTGATGTGATGACACACGTCGATTGTTTAGTTGTTAACATTGACATTCTGTAAGTAAGAACAAAGCAATACCAGAACAGATTTGAAATGGGTGCAAAAGCAGCCTCATGAATAGAACAAACTTCAGCATTTATTGAACTAACGTGTATCTCCTCTCATGGTCTCTATCTGTAGAAAGTATTTACAGCACTCCCTCTCTAAATCAGGGTTCACTCGATTGGGAAACAATTTTTCATGACTTTCCCCAGGACCAGATTGATTTTCTATTGCCCTTCTACCTGACCGCCCTTTGTAACGTCATAAAAATGTAACGTATAAAAGCCAAAGCAATATGAGGTGGATAAAAATTTTAGACATCAGACAAGAAAAAAAGAACAAAATTATTCCATGAGTTCCAGGACTGCAGATAATTTCCGTCCCGCCCCTTCTCCCCCCCCCCCCCACCCGGATTCGCCGATTATGAAGTGCCAGACGACAAGAAAATGTGCAACCTACCAGGCGACCCAACAAGTTTTTTGTACTCTTAGCAATGACACATATATATCACTATGCAGGCTAGTGTAAATATCACTGCTGTGACGTTTGCAAGCAGCTCTTACCCCGTTCTGCTTCCCGTTGGCTTGGAACAAGCTCGTCACATGAGGGTCGTTCCTACCGCTGGTCGGTGGGCGTGGCGTCGCATTGGTCTTTTGATAGATAAAAAGGATAAAACGATCAACAACGCAGACTAGCGATGTCAGGGAGCAAGTGGGAAGGGAAAAAAACTTCAGCTGTTCGTATTTAACCTGACAGCCAACTGACGGCCAAATGAGTGGCTGGTTAAAACGCACACCGCACGCTGAAAATGTGGAAGTTTAAACTCGGCAGGATATGACGCTCACAAAAGAATTGTTCTGTTGTAAATGGGAAGAGGTAGCGGTGACGAGAGCCACTTCTCTGTGCTATTTTCTGAACACCTAATGTGTTGCAGCATACAAGACTAAGCAATCTCACAAATTGTTTATACTACAGCATAAATGAACCAGAGCATTTTAAGTTGTAACGACAGCAGTTGTGACACTTCCTTGACACACGTATCATATCGTTTGAGACAAGCAAATCTTCAGACAGCAAATCCAATGTCGTGACAAAAACTCACCGTTGCCGAGGAGTTATTCACTGTCGCCGATTGGTTAGATGAGTCGTATTTTACCGTGAAGAGCGCATCGAAGTCCGCGGCTCGCCGTTCTTGTTCGAAGACGTTCCCGTTCACCCCGTGGTGGGCGAATCCGTCGACGTTGTTCTGCAGCGAGCCGTCCGGTGACATCACGCAACCTATCTGGGACGTCTTGACATGGTACGGGAAGTTGGAGTTCGCCGCCGATGGCCTCGTCAAGATCTTTGAGAAGATTTGAGCAAGAGATAGATGAAGAACATTTTTAAATTGATGTAACAGTGAGAATGAGATTGATTCATCACCACATAATGTGAAGGCCTTGTGACGAGTGCATATATGTCTGATATTATGTACAATTGAGGAAGCTGTGGTTTAGTGAAACATTAATCATGCAGTGTCCTGTCACACTGTCGCGTCACATTTTTTTGTGTGACAAGGTGAGTGTAAGATGCCTTGTTTGGTAAGAAAGACATGATGCAGCATTCTGTAACATAGTTTGTTTTTTTTTCTAAAACATAATGTGAAATGTGGCATGGTGTTACAGTGATTGTGTCAATAGTATGGCATGATATCATGTTTGGTAATATTGAATGTTGTGATGTGACATGATGTATTCTCCACATAGTTTGCTGTGACAATGTGACACATTGTGGTTTTGTGTGACAGCATGTGTGTGAATAGTATGGATTGATATCTTTTTCGGAAATGTTGACTATTGTGATGTGGCATGATGCAGTATTCTGTCACACTGTTTGTTCTGAAAAAGAATGTGCAAAGTGACTTTTTGCGACATGGTATGTGTGAAAAGTATGTCATGGTATTTTGCATATTAATATTGACTGTTGTGATGTGACATTTGTCACAAAGATTCCCTTGATGTAGTACAATGTGATGCGATACAAACTCTGACATACAGGTGGCTTTCCCTTTCTCTTACGTGACAATGACGAAGTGTTGCAAAGTGGCGTCATTGCAAAAAGTGATTTGCTCCATTGTAGACTGACATATCATGCGTTGTGTGGTATGTGCACTGATGAGACACTTGTTTTGCAAAATTGCACTGTGTGATGTAGTGATCAAAATATGTGCGGTGAATAGTATAGTGTGACGTGATGTATTGGTTGTGTGGCTTTGTGGGTTTTATGTGATATTTTGTGTGCACACCTTCCACATGGACGGGTTTATTCACCTGTGATACATTCATATTGCGGGCAGAACCGCACACCACTGCAAGCAAAACAAGTCCTTCCGTAATCCTGCAGAACTAGCGCAGCACTGCCGCTGTAGCTCACACAATTGAACTGAGGGTTACAGCCCTATGTTCTGACACACTTTTGTTCCCACACCCCATGTTCTGACACTCATATGCTACAACACATTCATTACATCAGGCACCATTTTGGGTCCCAGCTATGATGCTCGGCATAGTAATGACCTATTGATCAGCCATTGCTGTCAGAATTTAAGTGTACATGTCGAAATATAAGTGTGTCGGAACATAGGGGTGTCGAAACTTAGTGCAGTCTCTGAACTAAGTAGGGGTAATCTTTGTCTGTAGCATTGCAAAATGAAAGTACAGTACTTGGAACGTGACAAAATGTTACATGCAAAAAGTATCTAGTTGACACACTATCAAGCCTATGACATTATTATATGCAAGTGTAGTATATTAATTTTGACATGTGATGTTGAAAATGGCATAAGTTGTACCAGTTACGGTCTGTAGAAAAGGTTAAAACTCCTTTCCGCTGTGTGATATGTAAGGATGCAATGGATAATGTTCAGATCCTGTCAGAGCTGGCTTGCCTGGATCTCAATTGAAATGTGTGCTGGACTAGATTTTTGCTATGGTTGTAAAATCAGAATGTACATGGTTTGTAAAAAAAACACTGCAGTGTTGATGATGCAACAAATCAACTCTGTTTACCAACCTATCTTGAGAGTTTACAATGATCACTCAGCCACATGCTTTAGTAACTAATTTGTGATAGGTGATAGTTCAGTTGGACTTAATGACCCACAGGGCAGATAGGCTGGCCAGACCAACCGTAAAATTTGATTACTGTTCACTAGAGTGACCACAGAATAGCTCTCCAGCTAAACCCATTCAGTTAGAGTGCCGTGTGCAAAAAAGCAACCAAAAACCCAATTTTCCTACAAAAACTACATTGCAACTCCCCTATTAATTGAACCAGTCGAAATGTAATTTGGTGGAAAAAAATATGTCTATCCCAAAAAAGACACTGAACAAATTTCAGACAAATATCTCAAAAAATGAAGAAAGAGAAGGCTTTGGAAGAAAGTTGACAACACCCGCCTCATTCTAATACCTCACACACTTGGTGTGTGAGCTAAAAACTGGAGGAATCGTTATAAAGTCCTACAGGAGTTGCCGAAATCCTGCAGGAACAAGGAAATTTAAGGTAAATTGAACGACTTGTTTCTACATGTTCCTGCACATTTGTCAAGTTCAAGTCCTGCAGGTGTCGTGCAAATTTTGCATGTGTAATGCAGGGAAAGTGATTTTGCTTACCAACAACCCGAATGACTTTTGCAGGACTTTTTGCCTGGGACAGAAATTCAAAGTAAAGAACAAGTGACACCTCAAATTTTTGATCAGCAAAGTAACAATGATAAAATCATTTTAAGTGGAAATTTGACAAATAGCAGACTTGTTTCTACACCTTACTTTCATATAAAAAGGAAGCCGATATGTTCAAATATTTAAGGCATGAGCAATGCTTCATTAGAGAAAGAAGCACTTAAAATTTACTCAGATTTGTGAAATTCTTTCAATCATTTTATTCTTCACCAATACTTGCAGGTCTAGCAATCTACACACTCGGCAGATTTCGACGAATGTGCTTCACCGCGGCCTTGGAACTTACCAGAAACCCAGTGTGGGCTATAAGGGCCACAGCGAGTTCTATCGCGTTCATAGCTTTTTCCCTCCACCATTTTGGCATCACAAGTGTAGCTATGATGATCATGATGGGCATTGCCAGAAACCTAATTAGGGAAGGAGAGAAACATTTGATTAATTAATTCTGTCAGCCATCCCACCTAGACAATGGATAATAACCCTGACTGCTGGCAACACGAATGTTATGAATATTCAGTGTAACTCCTGAGATCTGGAAAGAGACATACATTGAAGCGATAGTTCTCAACTTGCATGCTGTTACTCGTACGTTAAAATGGGATTCATTTCAACCTCACTCTTCTTTTGTTCTACTGAGGTTGAACTTGTTGCAAATTTTCATCGCCTTAGGTCAGTTTTATCACCTCATGTTGTGATAATCCACATGGTCAATTAAACATCGTTCTCCTGAAGTAATTCAGGTGTGTCAATCCAATGTCTAGGCTCTCTTGAGCTGCCTGGCAAGGGGTATTAAGTGTCATGTCCATAGGTAATACACGTGTAATCGGGCATGAAAGAGGGTATGATGAACGCTTTAGCACGGTTGTAACGTCATGGGTTAAAATTCACCGCAGCAGCCAGGTTTCTATTTTTTGGATACCAAGTGAAAAAAAATCGAACATTCCTTTAAGATTTACAGCCTAGTCAAAATATTTATCATTATGGGTTAAAGGGGAAGGGGTGGTGGGGGTATTTCTTACCTGTTGGTTGTTTTGCATGGTACAGGGGCCTAATGCAGTATGTATGGTTGACCACTAAAGTAAAAATACATTCTTGCTAAAGATGACGCTCACCTTAAGGATCGTTTCCATGACAACTATACATAGAAATAATGATTTCACCAGAGTCTGCTTGAACACCCAAAAAAATCTCTCCATTGCTGAATGATAGAACATAGCCTGCCTGATCAAATCCACCCTTGACCATTGACTAATATTTATTACTTCTCGACATTGTCACCTTTCAGCTGAATCAAATCAGCGCCGCATTCTCACCCACTGACCTGAGTCTTCACTGCTCATGAATACGCAGCCAATCCTCACATGACATCATACATCTTTATTCTTTTTCAACAGGACACACCATGACCGTTATACCATGGCTAGGTATCATGTCACGTTCTATCATGCAGGTAAGGTCTTCTCGAGACATGATTTTAACGCCTTACAAAAATTCCTGCGAGGACTAGTTGTGGCCAAAATCAAGATATGCCTTCACTTCAGTGGGTGAAAAACCATTTCAACCTTCTTTCTGTGACTACGACTGACGTGAATATTCATACAATCGACCGTATCCTGCTAACGCAAATGATATCCACATTTTTAAGGAAACCATCAAATGTTGATTCATTCAAACAATTCGAGAACATGCAACATTGATCGACATAAATTGTACCAGGAATGAAAATGTGCTCTTTGCTGAAATATGTGCTGTAAGAAACACAATGACAGTAATCCCTGACACTTCTGCTGGGATACAAAAAAAAAAGGGGGGAAAAAAAAAAATGTTTGTACTTGCATTGCAGAAGGACACTACAAATGCCCTTTGCAAAGCATTTTCATGAATATTCATGTAAGCAATCACACCATGAAACAAAATACATCCTTGCTGAAAGGAAGCCCTCTACCAGTGGCGTCGAGTTTCTCACTCGAGAGCGAGCACGAAACGTGACATGCAAAATAACGTCGCCTTCGAGGAATTTTTGCTTTTATGAAATTTCTTTTTCGTCTCACCAAATGGTATATGCGAAGAAGAAAGGTATGTAAAAGAGAGCCTTCTCGGGGTAATGCTTCAGGGTGAAGAATATCGCATAGATGAACCACAACCAGGTAAGACCTCTCAGCAGGACAAGGCCGAATCCCGCCAGGCTCTCGTAAAAGTAAAGCACTTCACCTGGATCGAAAACCTGCAAGAGGATAAGAGAAAGAAAGGGAGATAAAAAACTTGACGGCAATTTGCAAAGCAACCTGCCTCATACACTCTCTTTTCCTTTGAGAAAGAGAAAGAAAGTTGCCTTCCAAAGAATGACACTTTCACAGCCAAAGAGAAAATTTGAGTAGTATTTCTGCCTTATAAAGTACACTAATATAAAATCGCTTTCCCAGAAAGTTTTGACAGTACTGAAGGGCAGCAATTTACCTTCAACTTTCAACAACTTATATTTAACGATAAACATGACACATTCTTGCCATTATTCCAAATCTACGGCCGCACCCTGACGACGAAATAATAGCCTGATTTAAAAGCTATTACAAATTGTGCCTCCTTGAGACAAACATAGCAACATGTATTTCTTTGAGAGCTTGGCAGTAGACATTTAACCCATGTGATACATTGTGAGCAAAAAAAAGTTTGTTTCACATTTCAAGTAAGGACACAATTAATGGAGGGAATCAAAACTTGAAAGAGGTCTTTCTAGTCAGAGAGTGACAGGGGAAATGGTGCTGTGATCAAGTGGATACTGTACAAGTTATGGCATTTGAAGCAACGACACTTAAATAGCAAACGGGAGGTTTGGACATTGATCCCCTGCAGAGTTGCAGGGGATCAAGAGTCCAATAGTAATCTTACTCTCAGGTTTTCCCATCTGAACTGACCTTATGAAAAAAAAAAAAAATCAAATTTGATCCAAAATTGTGTGAGTTGGTCGCTACCAGACACCAAGTTGCAATATATGTTAGCCACAGGGCTTCTTCCACACTTGTGTGGTTACTAGGCAACATAACATGGCTGCCTTTCGAGGACTAAATTAAATCATATGTGGCCACCACTGAAGAGCGAGACCCTTACCACAGCTTCGTAGATGAACAAACAGGCATAGACGAGACAGTAGATGGCCATGAGGACTGTGATCTTGATGGAACCAGACTGGCTCAGGCGACCCCTGTGAAGGTGGCAAAAGGTGAAAAGCAAATGACTTGTCCAGAAAGACCAGTGAAGGATGTGAATTGCCAACAGAACCACAGCTTTGTGAAATATCAGTGAAATATACCACTTGTTCAATCCCCTCGAAGGACGATTTCCAAAATCAAACAAAAGTCAAGAAACAGATGGATGCGTTGTTAAACAGACAATGAGGCAATAATTAGGTTTTTTTAGTTTTTCAGAGGTGATTGCCCCTTTCATCAACATACACGGCAGTATTTTTGAGAGGATTGTAGACATGTCCTCTCACAGCCTGTGAATTTTCAGAGGCACGTACCTCGTTATTGTGTACCCCTTGGCCATCAGTATCAACATCAAGAGGAATATCGCGTCTGACATTGCCTGCAGTATTCGGGCTATGGTCCGCCAGGTGGGGGCCTCTGTCCCAGTCCGAGCGTAATTGAAGTAAAATATGATGTAACAGCAGATGGATGTGACTGTAAAAGAGAGTGCAGGGTGCAAGGTGACATGAGGAAACTTCCATTTTTAATATTAATTTACATTTTTTTCTGAACTTTATAGCATAAACAAAAAGACACATAACAGTTATTTGTGATGAAGTAGTAGATTAAAACATTTTTTTTTTTTTAACAGGGTAACAATTTTTTGACATTTTGGCAGTCTCCTCCCTAACAACTAACTGATGGAGCAACTTTTTTCTTAACTTTTAGAACAGAGGATACAAGATGTTGCGTTAGGAGAAAACGTCTGTAAATAAATAAGTCAAAAAGAAAATCAAATAAGGGCAGACACTCTGGGTTGGTTTGAGGTTCTTACTGGATACACCAAAATGTTGACACAAACTTGTCATCTAAATCAGCTGAATTACCAATCGTAGAAGGCAAAGGTGTACATTTCCTTTTTTTCTGCTGCACAACCGAAATGTAT
Source organism: Stichopus chloronotus (assembly GCA_021234535.1). Classification (NCBI taxonomy): domain Eukaryota; kingdom Metazoa; phylum Echinodermata; class Holothuroidea; order Aspidochirotida; family Stichopodidae; genus Stichopus; species Stichopus chloronotus. The sequence goes on from CM037842.1 coordinate 16,999,933, forward strand.
AAGGGAAATGAAAACAATGAAGGCGGCAGGATCGAATGCTTTCTGGAAGCTTCCAGTGTGAGTAAAACTGACCGCGTGGCAGATGAGGGAACAGCTGTATCAAACATGGCGAGACATTGAGACGGAGAATACTCACAGTAAAAAATGACTGCAGCAACGAACATCTTGTAGGTGGTGTGCAGCAGTTGCTTTTGCCTCAAGACAGCTAAAGAGACAACATACAAAAAAAAAAAGAAACCATCCATCAGATAAGGGTATACAGGATGTTACTCATTTGAAAAACGAAGATAAAGGACAGACAAGTAACCCATCATTTCATTTTCTGCAGTATGTTGAAAATTTGGCATCCAACCATAATGGCCTTAATGTTAGCATGGTACGTACTGTCAATGGTTATGAATGAACTTACATACAGTACATTTCTCATGTAGGCGGGGTATGTAGCAAGGGCCTTACATCTGACCTGAGGTCAATTTGAAACTCTTTTCAGATTACACAGATTAGATAAATTTGTGGAATTGCAGATGGGCCTAAGCGGAGTCCTTTTCTCTATTTTTAATGCACAGGTTCTGTTGTAAGTCACACCAAGCTGTTCTGTCCACCCAAGAAGACATTCACTGAATTGACATCCATACTTTTGACTGAGGTAACTATCAGGGCCCTGGCCTGGAACTCACTCCCTCATACACCTACGTCAATGATATCTTTTCCCTTTCTCGTTCGGTCTCACCTCACGTCCCTGGGGATTCACTGGCAAAATACTCAGCAATTAGTTTCAAACAGTAGATGTAGAAAGGTTTTAAATACTACAGTACATCCTTACTGGCTTTGGAAAATCTCTCTCCCAGAGGCTAATCAAACCTGTATGTAGGAATATTCACAGCAATCCATTAAATTATTACAATGAACATTTAGGCTAATCATTGTGTCTTGTTCGACGATGAACCCTCCTTGTTTTGAGCATTACACATGAACACTTTCCAAAACTGACTGTTAAGCACCGATTGCACTAATAAATTACTGTATTCATAACAGCAAAATACTGTATTTCACAGGTAAAGATAATATATGTATCACATTAGTAACTACAGTAAGCTGCTGCATTGGTCCCGACGTTAACGGGCTATAAAACACCAAAATCTTAAACAACGGTTAAACTAATATTCCATAATCTCTATCGACCAATCAAGGATGACATTGTTAATATGGTACACAGTGCAGTGTGCTCAGAGGACACAGCTCAAACCCATTCAAACAACATTGCGCGAAAACATTCATGTAAAGCAGCACAATGCAGCATTATGTGTTGCACAATCCAGTTCAGTTTAAATGCACGTCAGCGTCGGGCCACCAATGCAGCAGCCGTTTAAAAAAAAAAAACACGATCATTTCTGTTCGTTGATGAGGTACTCACACGCTATGACATAGGTAAAGAATATGACAATTACATAACACACCGACACAAATATATCCACCTCGAGGATGCCTGTGGATGAGTAGAATCATGGCAGAGAGAGAGAGAGAAAGAGATATTAAAATGATGAGGGTTAGTCCAAAGCACTGCAAGCAATGACGAAAAAAAACGTGCATTCGACTTTCATGACCAGACACAGAAAAAAAAACAAACAAAAAAACATGAGAAAGGAACAGTAACAGAGAGATTTAGTGTGAAACAAAAAAAAAAAGACGACCAACTGGTAGTTACTGAAAGACGAAAATAATTCAAGGAAAAATAAAACTTTTCTTTTTCCCTCATATTGCCAAGTTATTTAAGCAAATTTTCCAAATTAGTTTCAGAAGAAATGATTGCAGTCTTTGTCTCATTCAACGAACTCTACCTCCCCCATAACCATGGCAACCAAATTTCATTCCAAGCACCAAAACGGGGAAAATTGACTGCGTATAGAGCAAAGCGACACATTCAGAGTTCAGTGCTTGACCAACAGCTTTCTTGTCCAGGAACTGGGTTCGACTAGAAATTATCGCATTTATTGTTAAGACGGAGATCTTGACCAATTGGCCTGAGGGTCAGCTAGCCACTTACATCTTCAACATGAATGTGATAGGATGTGATAGGAAACAAGTTTCCAACATTGCTGTGATATTTCAGGTATCATCTTTTCTTTGTTTCTAAGGTTCTTTGTTGTTTTTCAAACAATGTTCACAGACAGACTGTGTGGAAAAAATGTGTTGGAACGTGCAGAGTTTTGAAGAGATGATAAAAGAGAAATGTGCCATACAGTCAAAATGAACAGATAGAACGAGGTCCACTATCAGCATCACAAAGACTTAAACCTTGATATTTGTGTAGTGAAGGAGGGAAGGCTGTGTTTGAGGTGTTGGCTCTAAAGACAGTTGTGCTGTCCTTAATCACAATATATGCACATCTGATCGACAATTTGGACAAATTTCGTGCAGAGGTATGTCATGGGAGCTCCTTGGGAGGACACAACCAGTAATCCCTGATTACTTTTATCAGCAACTACAGTTAAGTATGTTTCAATATGTAGCCTACTCATAGGTATGTAAATTGGGAAATGAGTGGTGGTTTTGGTATCAAACAGAAATCAAAGTGGCCTTCAAACCTAAAAATCCAAAACTGACAGACAAATAGTCCAGACATTTAGTGCAGCAGTGATTCAGGTAGATTCATTGGCCAGCAAGACAAAACACAAAAATATAAATCTGTCTCTCCCACTGGACATGAATCTGCGGGTGAAATCACAAATTGGATGGATGGGGAAACGGATGGATGGGGTGGGGGGTCAACCCCTGAGGAAAGCGGTCTATGCGCTGAGAAGCAAACTTATTCCGACTGACTCTTCCTCTGGGCATATCTTTGGCAGCCTCAGCATGTCTGATAGGCTCTTATATTCCAACCTGCCCTGCTGGTTCTCACCATTGGTCCATCATCTTTGCTACCTACAGTACATACCCAGTGGCATGATCAGAACAAGTTTGGAAGACAGAAATTATAAGATTTCTGGTTAGTTTTGTGACTGATTCAAACTGCTCAAATGAGCCTGTGTCGGTTTGTGATGCAAGACGTGTGGGTGCAACCGAGAGATCCCTCGATCGTGCAGGGTGACGAATCCGTCCGTCATCCGCACGTGACCACTCACCGATAACGTAATAGACAAGCAACAAGAGCACAAAGTACCAGAAACCAAACAAAAGATCGGTCTCCAGTATACCTGATAATAAAAACAAGGAAGCAGGGAGCTTGCAATATCGGTAACGAAATAAAATACGGTGGTAAAAGTATCTTAGGAAAAATTTCCTCGAGAGAAATTTGACCATGAATTTGTCCATCACAAAATGAGCGGAGTATAAGAGAAAATACTGTAATGCAACAATTACGATGACTTGATGGATGTGAATTTTGATATAAATTGAAAAAAATTAACATAATTTTAATGAGGAAGTGGGAAGAAAAAATATTTTTCTGGTATGTAAGTAAAGGCAATGAGGATCATAGCCACTACCCATCCAGTGATGTACAGTCCAATTCCAGGAATAATAAAGTTTTAAGACTCTCTCTAGATAAATTAAAACAGTTATTAGGAGTGTTGTTCTCAAAATGATATTTATTGTTTCATATTATAAAGTTTCAAAAATTGCCTCACAAGAGTTACTTTGAGAATGATACTTCATTTGAGATAAAATTGCAAATTAATAAAAGGTAACCATCCCTATTTTAAGTAATGATGAAACGAACGGATGTGTAGTGGCCATGATGTGGAAGTAACTGTCATTAAAGGTACCAAGTTTACTCAACTAGTACATAAAGAAATTGAAAATAATTTTCATAAATTACAATAAGCTTATCAAAGTCACACAGTGAATGGTACCTAAATACAAAATCAGTCAAGAAAACAAAAAAAAAAAAGGTAAAGCATAAACAGACGCTCATCTGCACAGCTCTTTCTTTTTATAGCAGTGGGAGCCAGAACTGGATTCGATTCTGTAAATTAACTGTCTGTCAAACAGTGAAATTGTGTTCCAATTTTATTAACACACAAGGACAGCCAATGATGGATCGTTGGAAATAAAGACATTCAAACAGACCTGTCCAACCATTGGATGTAATGTTGTACACGTCGGATTGAAACACGGGCAACAAAAACATGTGAGGCTGCAACGTATATATGCAACCTTTTTCATACAGTACATCAGAAAGATCAGACCTGTTGACCGAAGTTGCAAAACTTGACTTGGTAGAAGTGATTCGGTGGTTGCCAAACTGTGCTCTCGACGAATACAAAATTTATCAACAGTAGGAAGTATTTTTTTGAACAGTGAAATACTGCATTAAGGGTGAACAAGTTCAATGCTTTCCTTGTGGAATAAATGCTAGTATGTCAAAGTCCTACAGCAAGTCATCCCCAAACAGGTCACTAACAACCAGCTGCAGGGTATTAAGGCACACTGAATAGTACATATTCAGAATGCATGCATATATGTGTGTCATATGCCTCCTCTTATTGTTTAGTGCACATTACAGGAAGAGGAATATATGCACAGGATTCCAGAAGGGTTCTTGTCCCCCTGAATGCACATTATGTGGACCCCTCCCCCAGTCCTGATGTGCATGCTAAGACATCGACCATATTTAGTCAATCCTCTGTTGTTAGAGTTGCCAACCCTGTAGGGTGCAGCATGGTGCGCACATTCCAAACTTAAACCGACAGGTAAATCTAGACCGGAAGCTCGACGTGAAAGTGTCCTCGACACACTCGGTTACAGTAATATACTATACAAGCAAGTCTTGAAATTGAAGTACTAACAATATAATTACTGTAGCCAAATTTTCTGAGGCAAAAATGGTGGGAAAATAACAGCAATTGTACATTTGGATAATTCACCCTTCAGGGAAATGAGAGAATTGTCTTACCAAACTGGTCGGCAGAGAAGTGTTTACGGAAGAATGAGTCGCCGTTAGTCATCGTCAACTTATACCTCGCGATCAGCCCCTGAGAGTAAAAGGAGAGAGAAAGCAGTGAAAATCACAATTGCGAGGCAAAATGGGACGGAACAATTATCTGTTATCCAACTACAGAATCAAGTATCTGGACTGCTATGTTTGCCATCAACTCATTTCAGCAGTTTCCCTGTGACACATGACTTCTACGATAAGGAGCCAGTTCGCAAGCAGCATGATCGTTTGCTGTTTACCCACAGGAAAGGGACCACTAGTTCCTTGCAAACCGAAAATCCTGTTTGTTGGTTTGCACATTAAACAATAACAGTTCCATCGAGATAGTATTATCAATTATACATTAGTGTATCAAATACAAAAGTTTGGACAGTCTTAATAAAGTATGTTCTTCATAATCCTTCTGACGAGTACACTGCGCACATACTGTACATAAATGCAATGCAAATTAATTACTGAATAAAAACAACATCAATTTTTCAAACACACTATAAATACACCTTCAAAGTTTCATACTGCTTGCAAGGCCACTCCAAGGACACCAAATCACCAGATCTGGGTCAAGACTGACGGTCTTCTCGACTCACCCTACTGCTCTCGCAGTTGTCGATCACGATGTACCACCAGCGGTCCCTGACGGACCGGAAGCTCCGGCCCCCCTTGCAGTCGTACTTCTCCTCGTCGCCGTAGGCCGCTATCCAGTCGGCGTCGTCATTAGAATTTGTCTCCTGCATGACGCAACCTGACCAGACAAACTCCGTAGTCAGGTTTATAACCTGGTGATTCTCAGGCCTTAGCACAGATTCCTTTTGTATACATGTCTGTGTGAAAAGGGAATCAAAGAAACCAACCATGTTTTCTCTTCATATAGAGATAGACATTTTTCATTTTACTATTATCTTAAAATTTCTGACTTCTGAGATCACTTTTATACATTTATTTCTATTTGAAATGTCAACCAAAACGTCTGTCACGTGAGGACATTATTGTACCAAAACCTGTCTTTTGAAAGACTGCTTCTTTAAACAGCCAAAGTTTGCTTGTGATAGCTACAAGTTAGCGAGCTTCTTGTTATAAGTAAAACCCAAAAGTTTAATGAACATTTTTCTACAGTAATATCCAATGCACACATGTACAGTTGTGTACATTACCGTGACTGAAAGCAGTTAATTTTCCTGTACTGTGCGCAAAGGCACATTGGGCGAATTCCTAAATTCACCATATTTTGTCACAAGTGCTACTTGTATGTTGATGATAAATGGTCAAAGTACTAAATTCTGAACATCTGAGACACAACTGAGGCAGCAACACGATAGGGTGATTATGCAACAATTAAAATCACTCATCTCAAATCTGTGACCAGACACATTTCACCATAAGGTATTAGCTACAGGCAGTACTCATGAAAAAAAAAAGATTTTCCAAAATTTGCACTAACTGCAGCAATAGATACATGCACATCATGACTTATGAGGCTAATGAGAAGTACTGGCATGCAACGATTTCCTTTAACAAACTTGTCACAAAATAGAATCAATGAACGGCTTTTAAGCTCTTCTAAATGCCACTGTTTCAGAAATTGTGTGGAAACGTTTGAATAAACATCCGAAACATTCAAAATAAAGCTACCCATGTTTACTTTTCAGAGCACCAAACTGAAGTGTGGGCGCCCACAGTGTCAGAATCACATGCAGCTGACCCACAGTAAAATGTCAACAAATACCACTCAGTTTAGGGTGATACCCAAGTGCAAAATGAAAACATCTGAGTACAGAGTGTTCCCAAAAAGTATTTACAGTACTTTACTTGAAAAGCTTTCAGAGGTGGAGACAGATGTGCCCCATGTCCAGTGTCACTTCTGCATTTAGAAGCCTGAAGTGAACATAAAGTATCGTAAAAAAAAAATTCATTTTACGGCAACGCGTAGGCCGCTTTCAATGACTATCGAACTGTAGTGACCGCTGTGGTATCGAGTAAACTTACCTTGAGAGGGGCGGAGTCTACTGGATACACTGCGTCCCATTGGTCTACCTCATCGTAGTAAAGAATGAGATTCTGAACGGCAAACGACTGGGATTAGATAAAGGTCAAGAACGATTAAACAAACAACACTGAAGTCATAAACAAGAGTAAATATTGCAGAGTGTAAAGGACCACACAGTTCTATTTCCAGGATAAAATTAAGAAAGATGGTTGATGACCTAAAGTTACCTTTGGGTATTCCACCTCAAATCGTAGCCTGCCGATATCAGACAGAAAGCAGAAGCGAGCCATGAAAGACCAAGTCTGCAAGAAAGCAAACAAAAAGCTTGAAAGGATTCATTTTAAGTAACCAGTACACATGTATTGTGTCATACTGCAGTGGATGCAAAGTAGCTGCACATGGGCACAATCCAGAGAGGTGCCATTCAGAAGGAGTACTGTAACAACTGAAGGATAATTTTACCCTAATCTTCTTCGATTTCCTTGGTGTGATACTGTAAGAGTTCTAATTCATGGGGGATGAGTATGACTTGATGCACTTGCTTACTTTTGGGTGACATATCCAGTTTCTGATTGTTATCCAAATATTCTTTTATTCACACCTACCTATACCCTATGAATAGGATTTATTTGCGATGCTTTGTGATGCTTTGATGCCAAAGTGGTTGCAGATAGTCAAGCCAGGACTTAAGGCTGACATATCAAAAGGACTGGTCATGCCATCCAAATCAGGATCAACTTCCATATCAGAATTATGCACTGTTCAGAGCTTTTGCCATACAGTACTGTATGTAAATGATCAAAATGGACGTAAGACTGTAATTTACTGTAGATTTATTATCAATTGATGCAAACTTTGATGCAAGCACAATTTGCATAAGGTGTACCCATGTTCCGCAAGTTACCCATCCAGAAACTGGTCTACTATGATAAATGCTGGCCACAACGTGCCAAGAAGGTGAAAACTATTTTCAAGAATGGTGACTGGCAATGTTATATCGTTGAGTTGAACAAAATTTTCTGATGTAAGTGAGAATGTAGCAGACGACATGAACCAATTCATATTAAGTTCCGAATACCTCTTAAGCCCATTGATTCTGTATGTAAGTGGTGAACAAAACAGTCTTTGTTGGCAATAAGGTAGGGCCAAAGGAAGGAATTAGATGTAACTCCTTCTAAATCGCACTTCTCTGCACAATCTATGTAAAGCAACCTCTTATTTAAAGTTATAGTCATTTAACCCTACAGTAGCTGCCACAGCAGGGGTAATTAGAAAAAAGTGGCCCAGTATGTTGTTGTACAGCAAAATACTTTATCTTTTCCCCTGCATTGTTTGTGTCTCATCACTGGTACAGACTTCCTGTTTCTCTTAGATATTATCTGTAGATAAGTCATCATGTTTGCTGGATCCAATGGTTTCAATTAAGACTGTGATTTCAGTCAGTGAAGATCTAAGTAGCCTATCATCTGAATCAAAACCAATACCGTCATCATTAACATCATCATCACAATCAACATCACATCATTATCATCAACATTAACATTACAGTTGATCATCATGATTTGGCCTACTGTCCATCATCATCACCATCATCATCATCATAATCACCAACATCATCATCACCAACATCATCAGCATCATCACCAACATCATCATCATCACCAACATCATCATTACCATCATCATCATCACCATCATCATCATCACCAACATCATCATTACCATCATCATCATCACCACCATCATCATCACCAACATCATCATCATGATGACTGTCAACATCATCATCACCATTACCAGCACCATGATCATCAACATCATTATCATCACAACAGCCAATGTCCTCATCACTATAATCAACACTACAATCATCACCATGATCATGACTGTCAACATCCTCATCACCACCATGACTACAGATCATCACCATACAGTAGCCTCCATCATCATCGTCACCATCATCATTGTCATCATCACCATTCATTATAAACATCATCACTATCACTAATTTGAGTGGGCACCTTGACTTAAACTTCATGGTTTAAAAGCAGATCTATACGAGTCAATGAATACATGTTGTAGTGTCACATTCCAGCAGCTATCACTCAGTCTGTATAGTGTTCATTAGGCCTACATGTATGCTCACTCGACTAAATGATATTGTATCAGTTCTGGATCAAAGTCATTTTTAAATGATGATGTACTGTACTACTGCAGGTAACTGAAAGAGTGACTCAGTAGAGCACACAGAGTTGCCAAGTGCTCCCCAGATCTATAAACAACACCAGGCGACTCACCCAGTTCATATTGTACAGTACATCCTTACTGTACACTGGTTCATCTCAAAAGAAATGCCATACTGTAGATACTGTACTGTGATTTTGTAACTAGTCATTGACTGCGTATGACGAGTACTACATTCACTATGTGGTAACCTTATGCACTGCATAGACGAGTAGTCTTGTAATACATATGCACCAAACTGCATTACATAATGCTCAACCAACCATACACCCCTATAAGATCAGCCACTGTGAGTAGTAAGCATTCTAGCCCAATTATCAGTTCACTGATTCTCCGGGACGGGGGGGTCAGTTATGTGTTTGTATCGAGATGTTGATCGAGACAGACTCACGAGACTGTGGAAACCAGAAGTGTGTTCTAGAACGAACTGCGCTGCTTACTATTTATTTAGCTGCAGGTCGCTTTTTCTCTTGAAGGATATTGCCAATACTAAATCTGTCCAGAGACGGGAGACCAGACTGATTCCTGGTATTACCGTAGTTACTGTAGCTATTCTGACAGGTCTTGCCTTGTCTAAATCTAGGAGATCAAGAGGAGACATGATTTATATGTATAACTACTGTATTTCAATGGTGGCTTGGTAACTAATAACCAGTTTTTCCAGAGAGCTGTGGATTCCAATGCTAGAGGTCATCAGTTCAAAATTCGCAAGCCTCGTTGTAGTAAAAAAGTTTGACAGAGCTTAGTGTTTGGAACTTGTTACCAGCGTACTGTAGGCCTACTGTATGTCGTCGATGCACCATCCTTGAACGGATTTACAGCAAGTCAAACTTTGAATGAGTTTGATAAAGTCTGGCAGAAGAGGGAACTTTATTTTGATTACAGAGCTGTTTTCCAAGTGCTGTAATCTTCCTTTCAACAGAATAGCCTATGGCCAACAATGTCTGCTGACAGTGATGATAATGAACAGCATGTGTGTACAGTATTTTCACTCAAATTTCAATAAATGGCAATGGCCCCCTCTAATTTTTAGCAGAATCATCAACAATTTTTAGCAGAATTATTAACAAAGCTTTGCAGCTCAGTTTATCTGAGTTGAATTTCACGTCATACCAAATGACTCCGAAAACGAGGAATACTAGGTAGCGTTTTAGCATGGGGCAAGAGATTTATAGAAAGAACCCCTTCAACGTCTACAAATGAAATGAAGACACTGTATTTTGCTTGTGTTTGCATCAAGAAAGAAAGAAAAAAAGGTGATGGCATATTTTGTGGTTAAATAGTTGCAGTGTATTATTTTCCAGTTTATGAAAAAGGACATATTTGTTAAGGACATATTATGTAAACTCACTTATTAACAAAATGCATTAATCACACAAGATCTACTGACCATTTGAATTCGTTCAAGGACAATAGTTCAACCATCAGAATACAATACTGTAGTCTGTAGGGGGTGAACTGTAGGGGGTTTGCACTAGGGGGATCTGGTTGGTCTCCTGGGGTGAACTGGTAAACAACCTGGGGAGAACTGGTGATTTGGGAGAAAACTGGTTGGGACCAACTTTCAAGGGGGGAACAAGAGATTATATTATAATGTGGCTTTAGCATAGAATCCGTCTACGAGTATGTACAGTACCCCGAAATTGGCGCACTTAAAGAATTAATCCATCGCCGATATTTTAAATGTCACAAACGAGCCCTTATTTAGAGGAAACGTACCTGAGATGGGTTCATAAACATGAAATATGTAATCGTGGTTAGATTCAAGAAGGTTAGGCTCACTTCACTCTTCAGTAACGTTGCTACAGTGATAGTGAGTACTTTTTGAAGTGAGCGCCAATTTTGGGGGCTCGCCAACTACGGGGTACTGTATATACTAGTAGTGTTATTATTTTACTAACTGTTAGTGTTACAGTATCCTTACCTCTACAGTCCTTAGCTCTCCTTCCATGTAAAGTGCTTCGCTGAAAGTGATAAAGCCCAGATGGATCCATAAGCAAATCCATTTTGTAACCATCCTATTTGAGGACCTCCGACAGATTACAGTACGATTGATAGAAAATAATATGGTCTAACTTACGACTGCTCCCTGTCCTAAGTTAGGTTACTTCTTAACCTAACATTGTCTGGCTCAGTCTAAAGAATGAAACGAAAAGTGATATGGGACAAGATCCAAAGTGCCTTTATTCCACTGCTACGCTAACGCCAACGTTTAGGCTAAGCTATTAACTTCACAAACGTTAAGTATATAAGTTAGGCCTCGGCAAGGCTCGATCAAGGAAAAGGATCAAAGCTAGGCTGGTTGGTGGGCCACACTAAATGTCAACTTGAGAGTTAAGGTTTCTGCAAGAGCAGTCCTCTGAGTCTGACAAAACGGAGACAGCATTGCAGGATTGATAAGATAAAACAATCGTCACGTAACAGCTAGAGCTACAGAAATCTTATTTTTACTAATCAGTGATATTAAGACAATGAGAGGAAATCCGTCGCTTTCAGTCTGTCAAGTTGTTGATACAATTTTCAAAGGTCGATTGTATAGGCCTTACACTAGGACTGCTTTCATGAAGATGCAGCACATGTCATATCGCTTTTTCAGCCTAGCCTATCACAGTATCAAGTCTAGCGTTGTAATCATTATATCGGATTTCAGTTACACCAAACGTTACGTTTGCCGTATACATGTTGTTGTTGTAAAAAGTACATAGAATGTTTTCGCGCAACTGATATGACGTAAAACTTAAACATTGCATATTCAATAGCATGACCTCAGCTGGTTTCGCTTGTCAACGTGTACTGCTGCCTAGCAACGAACAACAATGAAAGAATCACCTTTTGCGAAATAATCGATACACAAGGCGCACATATTGTATAGTTTTGTAGACAGAAGGAAGGCTGGTGAAAAAATTCAATTATTGGAAAGGAGTTGAAAAAAGCCTCTTCAATAAGTGGACCTATAGCTTGATGACCCTTTCCAAATAGACTTTGTCTAAGTAAAAGTGGGCAGTATGAGAATCAAAGTGCTTGCCATCTTCGTAATTATGTCACGGTAAACAAGTGTATTCAAGTTGGCGAGTAGTTCAGTACATCCCAGAGTTTTCACAACTTTATAACGCTTGAGTATTATGAGGTCAAAATATGTGTACCTAATCAAGTTCTAATGTAAACAAAAGCTTATAATGTCATGCAAATAAAAAGTTATTAATTTTTTATTACACGTTAATTTGTAACACGTACTAATTTCTTTTTATAAATTATTAATTTTATGTTACAAGTTATAATTTGTAAATAAAAAATTAATAATTTGTAATAAAATTAAATTTGTTATTGCAACAAATTAATAAGTTATTATTATAAATTAATAATGTGAAACAGCAAATTAATAATTTGTAATAACAAGTTAATACTTTGTTATAACAAATTAACACTTTGTACTCAAAAATTAATAATTTGCCATTAATGATAATTTGTAGGGAAAAGTAAGCATTTGTAATAACAAATAACCTGTAGTAACAAATTAATGATTTGCAAATTATTAATTATTAATTACAAATAAGTAATTTGCAATAACAAATTGATAATTTTAATAACATATTAATAACTTGTATAAAGTTACTGCAGAGTTTGACACCAAAGGGCTGTTGTAAGTGGAAGACAAGTGACATAACTGACAATTTTTAATTTCAATCGCCACCGATTAATCACGCATTCTTTAATGGATGGTGTAAAAACTACAGGTAGAGAAGCCTCAATTATGAGAAATTATTCTAGCGTCCACGTTTTTCTGTAGAGATAGACTTATGTGCATGCAAGTAATCAGTGGCTTTTTCCATGTAATAGCCTAGCTGTGCTTAATGCATGATCGAGTTTTGCTCAATGCAAAAATCATGCCGCCGTGAAGGGAATATCATACAAAGCTTTTATTTTTATCTACTGAAAGACATTTTGCCTCAATGATCATCTTGACTTTTCAGAAAAGTCTGATATAACTACATACACTGGGTCACTGTGTAGGCACAATGGCATAGTGGACGAAGTCCAGCTGTAGTATTAATTCATTTAGAATCTACTCACTTTTGGGAAATAGCAGTACTGATAGAGGACATATATGCTTTACCCTCTGGACATCCCTAATATAAGGATGAGCAAAAGTACGTTACGTAAATATCGAACAGCAGGCTGATTGGAGACATGACAGTGTCAGCAAAGAAAAAGGAAAAGATTTCTCGAGACAGCTGCAATTCGATTAGTAGAAGGAATTCCAACGTTTTATGGGGAAGGGGAATTTCAGTGCACCACCCCATAGCTCACTGTACAAATTTGTTCGTTTTGAAAAATTCTTCTCTGAGAATACGGTATGTTGCATCGGGTCGGCTGCTGAAAATCTGAAACAGACGAGTCGTACAATCTTAAATGTCACACAGTGAAACCCTGAACATTGGGTGATACTTAGTCCAAGCAACGGACTTGCAGAGGCAAATGCCATGACAATGGTTACTCAATTACACACTGAAATTCCCACAAACTTGTGAATTGTTTTTATTTGAAAATCGATATACTATTATTGCTTCATAACCACGTCAAGTTCACCAGGGTAATGAAGCATGAAAACTGTACACGGTGGGTCTAGAAAACACATGGCATTTTACCTCAGGGAGAAACAAGAGAAGAATTCACAACAGAGATTTTTCAACTTGATGTCTTTCTTTATTTCTTCTTTTAACATATAAGAAGTTCTTTTATACATATCAAACAGATAATTCAGCTCGTTCTCGGTTAATTTGGGAATGAGTCGAATAACAATATACAATATTTTCCTCGAGGACTTCATTGCCAGAAGAACAGGAAAAGTGGAATAGACAGAAGGAGTAGAGTCACTGAACATGTGATAGTAGACTGGGAGCATCCTAGGAATTAAGAGGGCGTTTTGGGGTGTAGATATTTAAAAACATGTGCTGTAGTTAGAGGAAAAACAGTCTCGTGAGACAAAGGATGTAACAGAAATAAAGCAATTTAACTTTCTGAATGAGCAGATAATATTTAAAGATGTGAGGGCTTTAACTAACACCTACCTGCTTTGTCACATGTAGGTAGAATGTGAATATATCGTCTCCTTAAATCTGTAAGGACGCACATGACTTAAAATTTTGACTAGCTACACTGGTAGGGCCTTTGCACCATATACACCATTTACAGAGGATCGGAATCATTTGCAATAACACCTCCAGAGGATGTTCTTCTGTGAAGTTTGAAGTCACATCTACAAGCTGCCAATCGTTAATTTTAGTTCACTGATCTAATATTGTGTGTCTTCGACAGACCTAAGTTCTTTGTATAAAATGCCTTAAAATATATTATCAACCTTTTGTGACATGTTCATAGCTCTTAAACAGCCGTTGGAAAATGTTTTCAAGTATCTTCATGCATTTGAAGTTAACAGACTCTAGCGGCCCACACGACAAATTTAACCATCATCTTCTTCCTTGCTGATATGTACGTAGTAAATAAATTAGGTCTACTTCTATCGCCAAACTATTGGCATATTCGCAAAGTACGAACAGAAGAAGAAACGTTCATCACAATGTGTGAGATCAGTTCCTCTCTTCCTCAATACAGAGAAGTAAAGGTTGATGCCTCCAGCATTGCTCAAAGGAACTGAATTGTTCAGATATGTCAACATGGCTTTTGGCTGTGTAAACACACATGCACAAGCCCTGTTTGCTTTGGTACTACTTTTCAGCTCATTCAAACATGCAATACAGCAAACATTAATTGGAGGAAAATGCCATGACGAGAACTTCTAGCAGAAGGTGGTAACATGCTAACAATGAAAGAGGCAATTTGGCATTTGAAGCCTGTTTTTGTCGACTGCGTATATCCGGACTTCTAAGTTGCTAGGATACATACTGTGACTTGTCATACCAGGCTAGGCCATGGCGACAGGATGAAAGGATGTAGGCTGAGAGGATGAGTATTCTCTTAAGTGGAAGCAGATTAGAGCATGCATGTAAGAGAATTAAGATGTAGGCTAACAAGATATGTACTGTGATGATGTGCTAGTATGATATCCATCAGTACAGACAGGGGAGGTGAAGAAGGCTCGCAGAGCACTACGGTACTGCTGCGATGCGAATTTGAGTTTACTGATCAAAACTTAAATACATCAGATGTAGGCTTCCATACAGAGTGAACGGTTGTTCCAGAAGGCTGCTAGACCTCTTTGACAGACCACATCAAAAAGGTTGAAAGGGTAGCTGCTGTCTTGACCTGACTTGGCGGCAAGATACTACTACTGCCAACAGGTTCACTATCCCTTTGCCTATACATGTGTAACATCTTGTGCAAAGAATTTTAATAATGTAAAAAATTAACTTTATTAATATCTGAAAGGCACTATGAAACAGACAAAACTATAAAACAGCTCATTCAGCTACAAGGGCAGTTTTAATGCTTCTTGTGGGTACCAAAGCAAGTAGCACAAGTGTTCTCCAAGGTGACTGGAATCCCAGTATGACGATATGAGCTAGATGGAGGCATGGAAGAAGTGTCGTCATAAAGAGCAAAGACAAAGAAGCAGCCTATGCATGAAAGCATCTGCTTTGATGAAGAGTTCACAGTTTGTTTTGTTTTTGTCGGGAATCACATCTAAGATTCTTCCTCTGTTGGTTGGGGCTCCTCTGCTGGGGCTGGTGGTGCTTCTTCCCCTTCCCCTCCCCCTCCCTCTGCAGAGGGTTCCTCCGTAGTTTCTGTCTTTTCCTCTGCCTCCTGTGGGGGTGCAGACTCTTCAGGTGCGGGTGCCTCAGTGTCTCCCTCCGTGGGCTGGGCTTCACTCGTTTCTCCGGCATTTTCGGCTGGAGGGTGGACAAAGACAGGGAAACAAAAATTTGGCTAATTGTACTGTGCTTGAATCAAAATTTTGGCTGAGTCCCCAACTCCAAAAGAGTGTAGCTTTCTTCTGTTTAGGTTCAACTGAAGATTTGGGGAGTCACATGCAGTCATGGTCAGATATTTAATGTACAGTCATTTCTTGATAATGACAGGGCACCCTATTTTTATGCTAAGTCTCTTTTCTCGTTTTCTGTTTGGTTTTTCTCAACTCATTACCTGTTACCTGAATGTTACTTCTTTACCTTCAAAAAATTCTAAATTTACCCACAACAACAAACAGAGAGCAATAACAAAGTAACTCCAAGCCTGCTAAACAATCATCCCACAGCATTTAAATGTTTTGCTGTTTAAGAGTAGGAATGGAAGGAATGCCAGTTTTTCAGAATGCCTTCACTAACAGCGGCAGTCACAAATTTTCTAAGTCTTTCACCACTTTCCCTACAAATGAGTGATCATTTATTCATTCATTCATTCATTCATTCAGCAAATTCTGGTTCCCTTTTCTGATCACCAATCTAATTTACGACATGATCAAGACTGACTTGGACCAGTGGATGTCATTTTCGCAGCACATTTTGTTCACAAGTATGAGGGCCATGCAGTGATATTATCAGACTGACAGATACTATTCTCCCGCTTTGCATCTCCCACTTAACTAAGTCTCTCTGGCAATTTGATAATACAGACAAATGCACAGACCGTGTCCAAATCAAATATTTCTTTTTACAGTTACTGCATGCTGCTAATGGAATCACTATTCCAAGAGTTTCAAAGTTCAAATTAAGTGGCCATTATTTCCCAAATTCAAGTTTGGAGACAACTAGATGAAGGCATTCAAAAACGATAACAGTAGGGACACAGAGTTTTGATACATTATAAACAAATGAATCCAAAATGTTGACAAAACTAACATATCAACAGCAACTAGCGATTATCCTCTGCCACTCACAACTAGCTCTCATTTAAAAGTACCAGACACTCCAAAAGACTACAAACACACCTTTCCACATGCAGTGGCAGTATGAACTACCACACACACTCCAGCCCAAATAAATTGACACAGGGTCCAGTCCAGACAAACTTGAAATAAAACACCTGGTATTGTTTGGCATACCCACCGTTTTGTGTAACCATAAAGCCAAAAGGCTTTGTGATTCCTTGCGACATGGTTACATTATAACAAACATGAATTACCCACGTGACAAGTACGAGATCAATTACAGTTATTGTTCTTGAAACACAACATTAATAAGCCTTTTAACCCCAAATGACCCTTTTTTGGTGACCTCAAATGACATTTGACTTGCACTAAAAGCAATAGGGTTCACCTACCCAGTGTGGCCAACCCACATATCAAGTATGACATCACTCAACATCACCCTTCTGGAGATCATGTGTTTGCAAGGTTTTCAGTCTGACCTCAAGTGACCTCAAACGACCTTTGACCAAACACAATAGGGATCATCTACTTAATATGACCAACCCATACACCCAAGTATGAGATCAGTCATGATTACACTTCGTGAGACATCGTGTTTACAAGCAAAGCGTCACATGCACACGCACACACACATGCACACACACACACATGACATCACCATCGCATAGATTCCTTGCCTGCCTTTGGCAAGGAATCAAAAACCTCACCTGCAGCATTTTCAGCATTTCCTTCTCCCAACGTCTCTGCTGCTGCCTCTTCGTCTTGTCCTTCTTCTTTCTCTTTGGGTTGATTCTCTTCATCCTCTGGAGCTGCCTCTGCCTCTTCTTCCCCATCCTCTCCTTCCTTGGCAAGTTCCTCTGCTGGATTGTAGAGGCTGATCGCTTGGATCTCTCCGGCCCGCCATTTCGGGACCGTCAAGGTCTGGGCCTCCTCCTCTTCGGCATCGCCTCCCTGGGGCTGGGATGACAACGTGAAATAAAACTTGAGGTCTTCATGCAGACATGCATTTCCTTGGTTAACAAGCAGGAAATTGAAGTGTCTAAAACGGCAGAGAATTTGTCTCCAGTATTAAAACTAGACTACACAGAAGGTGCAACTCACATTCCAACTTACTATGCAGTAAATTGCATTTTTGTAATGTGCCGTCTTAAAATCGGGTGGGATTTTGAAAGAAGATCATGCTGGAGTCGAAATCTAGATCATAATCACTATTAAACTTTAAATTGCAATAACTTGACACTGACCAGAAACATGAAGTATGAAGCATTGAACATTAATCAATGTTGATAAATCATTTGAAATGGGGATATTTTGCCTCAGAATTGTTGTTGATACTTTTAAAAACCATCATTAAAAACCATCAATGCACATAACAACCCCAAATAGGTCTCCTTCTTTGCTGCTTTGTTTGTGGGGAGAGGTGTGCTTGGAGATGAGATGGGTGTAAGGATACAGTCCTCTTTAAACACTTTTACTGATCTACAATGGTGACTCTATAATACAGAAGAATTCAGGTTAGGTATTGCACATCTAGCCTACAATTAAAATGTGGTGACAAATTTGAATGTAAAAATGAAAATGACTGGAAGAAAAAAGAAGTACCATCTTTACTCTTTCAGCACAGAGGAAAATACTAGGCCTACTGGTCACACCTTTTTGATGAATTAGCATTCCTCACAAAATCGAAGATATTGAGAAGGATTGCTCCGTTTCACACAAGACAGCACAAAAGAAAGTATATGTTCCTCAGCACACATGTACCCACAGGGATAGTAACGTGCACATGAAGATGAAGCGACCAAAATAAAAAATACCTTTACAGAGGGCAGCATACAATGTGGTGACACTCACCTGCTCAACCGCCACGTACTGCCCGTGTTGCTCGCAACCAATGTCAAAGACGTACTTCCCTTTGCCTTGCGGCTGGACGGGGCAAAAGAGGTTTCAAAACAGTTTAATAAAGAGATGCAGAATATTTAGAATGTTATTTCTTTGAGTATATCGATTTAGAGTTTTTGTGATTTGACAGTATGAATACATATATGTAAATAAAGAATCACACTCTGTTGTGAGCCTTACCAGTAATTGGCAGTGTCACAGAGTTTCCGTTCATCAAAATTTTTAAATCTGAGTTGAAATTAGAGGTAAACTCGGCGCGATCTTAACGAGATATTCAAGCCGTTGAAACTCCATTCAGGGCTTTGCTTGTTATTGTAGTACAAAATGAAAAGTACTGTAACCAACTCTTGTCTGTTAAACTCTGCATTACTGCATTAAACAGACCGTAGTGGTTAGCGTGTGAGGTCATTATTTCAGACAATGTGCGCAGATTTACTTTCCTGGTATTCCATCAGAGGGGATAAATGAGGGGATTTGTCCCCACATCTAGTGGAAGGGGTGCTATACCACACACCCCCACCTTTTCATTGTCTTTTGTTTGAATAATGTAAAAGCTTATTACATACTACAATGAACGGCATGTAAAATCTTTCAAATTGTATTTATACAGGCTTTGAAGCAAACCTTTGTCCCCCTGAAGTTCCCTGAGCCCACTTAAAACTTCTGCCTAGGAGAGCATCAATTTGGAATCATGGTTTAGCAATTACAAACTTTTGATGGAATCCCTGTCTTTGCCATACCATGTTCTTGAAAATATGTCCTCAGTCTACCTTTGTCAGGTTTTATTTTACCATGTATTTCTCTGTATTCTGAAGACAAACTTTAACCCAAAATGAGGTATTCTCAAGTTTCATGAATATCACATCGAGTTCTGCCTAGCATTCATGAATAATTTCCACACTATAATACGAGGGAACAACAAGCAATTTTTAAAGCTTGATTGATGTGACCACATCATTCACTGTGCTATTGTCAAAGAAATTTACAAGTTCAACTGCAGTCCAAAAGAAAAAATTATGTCTGAGGTGAGATACTAATCAATCTGTAGGTGGTGCCTATAACTTCCACAATATGTAACCATTTGAACTTTTGCTGCTGCAGTTTACCTATCAAATGCTACAGCAATATGAGAAGGTCCCTGGAATAGAAAAAAATGGAAGACTGCAGCAAGGTTATTCCACAAGGCACCATGTAAAATATTATGGCATCATTTGCTTGTTTAACCAAGCGTCTCGATATGCTCGAATCAAGAAATCAATATGATAACAAGGCCTGCAAGGTGATGTACTGAGGGTGAGGAACAACACTACATTAACATGTTGTCCTCTGCAATTTGCCCTCAATTACCTTGGCTCAATGCATGGTTGCCATCAAGTACAAGGAACAGATCTACATTGCTAGAAGCAGATGTACATTAAAATGTTCTCTGCCATTTGATATAAAGTGGCTCTGCTCAATGGAGGCCACTGGCTGAATAAACACAAATACCAGTAACCACCTTTTATCATATGGCCGGGTGCTTTGCTAATAGCAGCCAAAAAAATAAATTCCAGAAATAGAACCTGTTCACTTGAGACAATCGGAGTAGCATAAACAGGGAGAGAAGACGCAAGGATTTGTAATCAAGACAAGTGAATGAGAGAAGCTGACTAGTTGTTCATTTCAGCCATCAGATGTGAAGCACTTACACCACTACATTCGAAGTTGGTTTTGGCTTTCTGTTTGGACGGTGAAATGTGTCATGGTGAGGAATGCTGGTTAAGCAAACTCAAATATTTTATGGTCCAGGGTGATATGGAGAAAAAGTTGTAAAAGCTTGACTGTTTAGTCTTCTTATTACCCCAACCCCCTTCCATTTCCACTAATCTGCCACTTTTTCTTTCAAACTTGGTAAAATTATGTTTGAAAAAGGAAACAAAAGTCTGATCCAATTTGTTTCCTTGAAACCATTCTCTGGGTTAAAATTTCTGCCATTTCTTCCATGTCATATCAAGATTCAAATTTTAATTACCATGTCGCCGATCCATCCTCCCTGGTATCGGTGGTTGAGGTGGATGAGCTCTCCAGCTCCGTCTCTCTTTCCTCCTACCCATGACCCCACGTATTTGGACCCTGTGTCCTTGTAGGTGTACACCCCCTGTCCGTGCCTCTGGTGGGACTGCCATTCTCCCTCGTAAATGTCACCGTTGGGGTAGGTATAGACACCGTACCCGTGCCTCTGGTCATCGACCCAGTTCCCTGGAAAAGTAAAAAGTATCGTCACCATTCTGTTTGGCAAATTGTTTCCCTTCTCATAAAGGTATGCGATTTTATCAACAGAACTGAGGAACTAATAGCAACTCCGAAAACGACATACGATTGGTAACGTCAATATGTATGCCTCTTAGTCTTCACAACATTGTGTCAACCATTTCTGAGATATTTATTCTTGCTTATATCGAAAGGAATGATACATCAAAATAGGTAGATACAGTATAGATGCTACATTTCCACAAACATCTGTTTTTGCCGAGGATCTGGGGGAGCGGGTGTACTTGATACATGTCAAAATTATTCAACTAGACAATGAAGAATTGATACCTAACTTTAACATTAACGACAGGAATGGGCAATAGTTCAGTGAAATGTAAATATCAGAACAAGATACTGATATTGTTGTCACACTTTGGACAAAAATTGGAAAACTGGGCAAATCAGATATGATTACATAAAGTATTTGCAAATATTCCTTCACAGTTTTTTTTTTGGGGGGGAGGGGGCATTTTCACATATCAACTCAGTCACATGCAATTTCTGTTGCTCGGACTCAGTTTTCATATTGCGGGACGGTCACTGACTTGTGCCATTTTGTTTCTAGCATGCTAATAGTTAGTATATGAAGGTACAGCATAACTTCTACTGCGTGATTATGATTTACCTTTCACAAAGAAAATTAACCTGGATTGCATTTCCAGATGACAGATATCAGAATTATCCACTAGCGTGTCATGACTCCAATCATCCATGGCAAATTTGGTGGTCACGACCCGATTCTCAATTTGTAGTGTAAACAGCGATTCAAAGACCAATTGCTGGGCTAATTATCTGTCTCGTATCTTAATTCTACCTGGGTGGCGCTTTACGACTACCTTCAGAATCAACTTCAGAAAGACGTTATACCAGCAGAAACTGCTTGTTAATGAACGTGTGATGCTGCGTTTGAACAAAGGTACATATGTGATGATAATTGACTCTGTGAATGCACATATACCTGTAGTGTGCACTTTTACACTGTCTAACAATCAGCTTTAAAGTATTGCTCACTTTCCTTTTACTTGGCAATATTCAAAACTACAAGGGGAATGGGAGAAATACCTTAAATAAAAAAAAAATAAGAACAGTTTCCATGGTTACCTGACAATCACAGCACCAAGAAGATTATGGCCTAAGTTCATCACATGCCCACAGGGAATGCATTCTCTCACAAATTGCACCGCTGTCTTCACTGTGTTTGAAACACAGATCTGTACATCCGATATTTTGTTTTGACCAGGGAGTTGTGAAGACGCAACTCCCTGTTTTGACTAACAACCTCGCCTCATTTAAACGCTATAAAGCAGTGAAGAAGAATGTTCAACCGAGACGATGGTGTCGTCATAGTCATACAGCGGCTGGCAGCAACAAAAGATACCAACCGCAGAGCCTGATGTTTGTTTACATCACAGACAGACTTCTAAACAAGATGACATTCTGGTTTTTAATTTGACAACAAATTGGAACACCAAGTTACCTTCGTATTTGGATCCGTCCGGATAAATGAAAGTACCCGTGCCATGTTTCTTGTTGTGTTTGTAGTCACCTGTGTATCGAGCACCGTTCTTGAATTTGTATGCACCCTGTGAGAGAAGCAGTGGGAAACATTTTAAGTGGTCGTACCACCTTCGGAAGAACATACTGTAGACCTCAGGTTGGCCCAAATGGATTGAAGAGGGAATAGTACGATGAACAGAGCACTACGTATCATCTATGATGCAGAACACTCATGACATGGTTTTTGATACGTACCTGGCCGTGCCTCTTGCCATGTTCATACATCCCATCATAAATATCTCCATTTGGAAGAGTTGCTTTTCCTTTACCGTGTCTCTCCTCTTTCTCGTTCCTCTCTCCTTCGTATTCCTAAATGGCAAATTAAAAAAAAAACAGATAAACTACCATAAATTCATTACGAAAATTAAAAGCACATGTTTATGATTAATCTTAGTACAGCTGTGCTTCCCATTGCCTTACTTTCCTAACTTTAAGGGCACTTTCAAACAAACATCAATTGCCAAGTTTGCCTTTGGGGGAAATTATTGTAATCTTTGCAAATGTTAACCGAATGCAACTGTCACTTTCTCTTTGCCTTTGAGAGTTTCCGGTAGCACATACACTTTATCACAGTTAGTATTGCCGTTAATATTGAAAGATTTTCTAAGTCAGTCTGCATCAGTCACACTTGACTTAAACTGCAAGCAAATGGCCTTATGCATATGGATTACAAATCAGATTGCACCGAGGATCAGGTAGTTTTATTGCAGTATTTGGCATGTAGTGTGAAAAAGCTGCACAGTAAGTGTAGACTTCACAATTCCAGCGTGATATTCCCATCCAAGTGATGAGACACAATGAAAGGTGCAACCGATACCTGCCGTAGAAAGGAAACAACTACCAGATAATGATCTACTGAGTTCTCCTTGGAGCACCTCAATGAGATCCACTGCGCTCACTCAAATGGGAACAGGGTTGAAGCTTTGTTGTTTAACATGCTACGACGCTACGTGGTCACTCACCTTGACTGATTGTCCTTCTACAGGAGGTTCCTAAAAAGGGTATCGAACAATATGACTGCGTACATCTTCATGGCCTTTTAAAACAACATACAGGTATGGACTGACAATGGGTTGTTGTCAAATCAGTGTTTACCTATAGATGTAGTCTTGACTGTGTATCCTTGTAGTCTCTACACGCGGACTTAAAATGAATTTTGCAATTTGTATGCAGTATGTGTAACGGTCATTCTGATTTTGACTGTGTATCCTCAGAGCCCCTTAAAAACACACCCGAAAATGACATGATGACTGCGTATCATCATGTTCCCTCCTCAAAATGTATGAAATTATATGACCGCATATCCTGGTAGGCCTCTTAAAATATGCATCCTGATTCGAACTGCAAATCCTTGTAGATTTTTCATGGGTAGTTAAAAACTGCATTTTTGTATGGACTTAGAAATTGTGCCCTTATTTTAGAAATAGGTAACGTAGTAAACTGCACTTCTTTTTGGACTTACAATCTTGCTCAAAACTCAAAAGGATGTATACCTTCTAAACTATACAGGGATTTCCACTGATTTATACTTAGAATTATTTCCGACAGGAAAGCACTAAAAAATAAGCCTGATAATGCAATGGCCTATACAGCCTGACAAAATTTCCACAACCATACCTTGCAATGACTTCAAAGAAAGCTGAAACACTGTTTATTTTTTAATTTTCCTTGCCCCATTAGTCAACTTTACAGTTCTGCATAATTTGCAAAGGAGGAGGCTATACCTAAAGCATCCTATTCACAGTTGCCGTCTAATGTTACAGATTTCCAAATCATGACTTTGACCATCAATTTACAGTATGACTGTTTTTGTTGCTACTGTAGCATGGTGCACCTAGCATGATGCACCTAAGGATTTGATCGATGATTATGAAGTTGGTAAAAATCCAAAGAGTCATTTAGATGGGGTTTTAGCACAAGCAGTTCCTCACAAATGTAACGATTTGAAAAGTTTTTCTGTGCTGTCCCTTTTCATTTGGAAATCAAGCACAACATGAACCCAAAATATCTGTGGTTAGAAGTATTTTTATGCACCTAAATTGACACATTGTAACTTTTGTGGAGTCTTAAGCAAGGCAGAGTAGCATTAGCCATGAGGTATATGTATGAATGTAAACTTATATCTAGCAGATGGATGATCATTTTGGAGACACGTTGGTATTTTGAAGTGTATTCAGGGTTGTTTTGTTGAAGTGACATTTCAAGTTAGGATACGAAGCCTAGCCTATAGGCAAGGGTGGAAAAATCTTATCGAAGAACCAGAAGTGTACATCACAGCTGCTTCACCAGCTATGTATGTACTATGTATTCAGGAATTATGTCATTCTGCTTTTCATAAAATTGGGTAAGTTCCCTAAAAGAATACAGCTTCAGCAATAAGCCATATTGCTACAGTAATCAGCAAGTGCATAGACATACAATGCATGCTGGGAAGACAAAGAGCTCAACAGCGCCACACACATTGCTGAGGAGCTAAGGTGACAGCACTCTAGGTACAGTATGACATTTTACAAAATTTTACATTACACATTCAGGTTGCGATGGTATACAGAGCTTAGAGGGAGTTTCCATGAGAGGAAACTTATCAAATTTAGCCTTGGGAAAACAAACAGATCCGGAAAGTAAACTTGAACCCCATTCCGGATAATGAGCAGTTATCATAGACTTAACTTGAACATTCAGATTCCCAAAGTCAAACCACCTATCAGTTCTAATGTAGCCATCAATATGAGCTCTTGTGGTGTCAGGCTTAGCGGCAAACTCTCTGGCGTCGGATGCCACCCAACCAGACGAAATACATTCAGACCTTGGTAGGTGGAGAATCCATCCGACAAGCACTAATTTTTGTAGCTTTGATCTCTCAATTGCCACCTCTGCCTCCTTATGACTCTGTTTCACAGATATCACTCTGTTTCACGGCTAGTCCAAGCTTTTCAGCCCAACATGCCCTGCAAGCTCATCAATGGTGTTTTTCAGTACCGACCACAACTCCTCTCTTACAAAGAAATAACTTTAATTCTCCATTTTTATGCATAAAAACTCTCTAGCTTTAAAAGCATCCATACAGGAGCACTTCAAATCGCAGAGTAATGGAATAAGTCAAACCTCTGAAGGTACGGTACGCAGGTATGTTACTAGGTGTGCATGCTGCGCATATGCGAAAATCTGATCATGCAAACAATGATCCCTTTTCAATCCGATAAATCATCAGTGCAGTGTGTGAAGCTTGTTTTTTGCCGATCAGCAATATAGCTTATAGCTAGGGTGGGTCATTCCAGGAGTATGTCATTCTGGGTGTACTTAGTAAGCTTGTTTTACAGGTAGGCTAATTGCCGTAGGTTTACGCACAGGATTTGTTTCAGAGGACACCCTTCATGTAATGATTGTCATGCTAACATTAGCAGTTAGTGAGGTGCCCAAGTGTGGCAGGTTTACATTGTATCATTAATGTAAGAGCAGCTGTACTGATCAGACTTTATAAGTTACTTTAAAAGTGTATGTGTTTTACATGTTCTTTGGTATTAAAGCTTCTTATGTAAATTATTAACAGGTGTTTCAGAGGTTTAGAGTTCTGTTTAATGTAAGATAAAATTCACTCGAGTGCTCATATTCCCCCTGTCACAAAGTCGCTGCGATAAAGGTAATTTGCACTGCAGACCCTGGTTTCGATATCTCATTAGGTCTATGTCTGGCGTATAGGCCTAGGCCTAACTTTCTTCCTCAGATCCATGGACATCACTGGCTAATTATTCCTCTATAACAAAACTGAAATGAGGTCCTGGCCAACGTCACATTAACTCAAGCAAATGTTACTTAAAATAAGAATTAACAGATTTCAAGGTACAATTCCTACTGTAGTCCTACCAGATTAGCCTTACGTAGGTCAAATAGTAAACGGGAACTTCAGACTGCATTGAACAAGATTATTGTATTAGATTTAGGCTATAGGGATTTCGAATTTCCAACAGCTAGAAATTACAAGGTTTTTTACGTTAAATGCTCAAAAGTTTTATACATCCGTGCTACATTTTCAAGTTATTAATAGTAATAGCCTAACAAAGCTAGTGACGGTACACGCTAACGCAGTCGCGAAGTTAGTCAACGTTACAAATACAGAAATACAATTGTTAGGTTATCAATGACAATACTATCACATCCACAGAACAGTATTACAGTAAAAGGGGAATGAGCACAAAAATCTAAAACTATGGATCCAAATTTACCCCTAGATACGGTCCTTGTTCTTCTTCATCGAAGTCGGATCCTAAGTCAGACATTTTCTTTGGAAATAGGACAACAATTTGGCATAAAAAATACAGAAACAGAAAACGAGCAACTCTTTTCTCTGCACAAGACTGCAGTCAGCTTCTTTGTAAACAAGTTCCTTAGCAACCGCTAAGACAGCTGTATGTAAAGACACTCATTGAACGCCAAACCAAACGTCGGCGTGTATTTGCAAAGACACATGTGCATGCATAGACGGATCTTCTCTTCGTTTCGTTTCTTTTATTTACTCCCCCTCCCTCCCCCCCCCCCATTCTTCTCTCTCTCTCCACCTCTAATAGAAAACAGTTTGGAGAATCTGAGTAAGTAAAGCTTGTCTAAAACAAATCCGAGGGTGGCCATTCAAACAATCACGAGCACTGAAAAAAAAAGAAAAAAAATGAAGGGAAGAACATGATTCCACATGCACGCACCCCTCGCCACACACATGTACACACACACACACAAGAACAGAAAAAATCACAAATAGTGATTAACAAAGGGAGAGAAAAGAATTGGCAAATATCAGGAGCGGATCCGGAGTTGAGATAGGGAAGGGCATGCAATGTGTCCTTCCACCTGGATCCACAGCTGACTGTACTTACCTACAGTGGCGGCAACAGGATTTTAAAAGAGGGGGGGGGGGGGCAAATGGAGGGCAAAAGAAAATGTTGGGGGGCAAAAAACTTTTCTCGCCCAGCATGAGATCGAGCGCGAAGCGCGAGACTTAGCGGGTGGTGTCCAGGGGCCCGCCGTAGGGCCCATGGTGGGGTCCAGGGACAAAACCCCGGTGGGGGTCCAGGGGGAAAAGCCCCTGAAGCTCTGAGGTTTTAGCAAATCTCTTGGTAAAAAATTAAGTCTCAGGATAAGTGCATGTTGGTCCATAATGCATCATCCAAAGCAAAGATTCCAAATGATTTTAATGCAAGCTAGGCTTATTTGGCCATTACTCTTCTTAGCTGACAACATGAAAAGTTGGAAAGCGACAATATGTTTAAAAGCTACTTATTAGCAATCTCTTGACACTTTTACACTTTTCTTAAAACAGAAAGGTGAATGCAATATGTACAGTATATTAACCCTCCAATGCTCATGAGAGCTTGCTCTGCAGTGAAAAGTTTCAGTGACAGGAAGTTTAATTATGTGAATTGCATAGTTTTACAGAGAGCTCTCAGGCTGGCTTTAATTACTTTGAAAAGTTTGGAAATGATACAAACAGGGAGGAAAATTATTTGTGAATTATTTTGCCTTGAAAACTCCTGAAAGGACACTATATACTTCAGGAGCTGAGTGGGGGGGGGGGGGGCAAAGGCTCTGACTGGGGCATTTCCCCCAAGCCCCCCCCCCCCCTTAGTGCCGCCTCTGCTTACCTGCAGTACTGTGAAACATAGGCCTATTATTGTTAATCAAAGATATAATTCAAGCCATTTACAAAAGTGGACAAAGTTGGTAATTGTTTAAGTTTAGGATCAAGGGTAATCCAAAATGCGGTTCCAGCAAACCGTATAGTGACCATAGTGACTCATTCCTATGTTTTTTTTGTGGGGGGGGGGGGAGTGGGTTTGTTTTTTATGTGAGTGTGAGAGGAAAATGCACCAAATGTCGAATTCACACTGAGGAATGATTCGCCCACTTGCATGTGTATGGCAATAACAAATACGTCAATAAAGTCCCTGCATTAAGATGGAGATTGGACATTTCCCTCCCAAAAGATACCTTCCGCCCACCCCAAAACGAAGAAAAAAAAAACCGGATAGACATTCCGGCTTTCGAAATAACATTTAACTGGCATGAACATGATTTTGAATTGCAAACCCCCACTCGCTATCTGCAATGAAAAACACAGCCCAAGACTGGCCTCCGACAGTCACAGTCGGTGCACTTACATTGATTCAATTGGCGGCCTATGCAAAATTTGGTCTGTCCGACGCAGAATTGTCCGGTGGCTCAACGGCGGTCCTCCACTCAATGCCGGCTGATTCAGATTAAGAACCTACAGTGACGCATCATGCAAGATGTTGCTCAGCCAATGGACCCACGATTGCCCTCGGCCACATTGACATTGGGGGTGGATAGTTAGCTTGGTGGTTAGAGTCTTGCAATCAAAGGGTCCCTGGATCAAATCCCGGTGGAACTACTTGGAAAATTTCTGGGGATTCAAATTTCACTTATTTAGTAAAGCTGCTTACAGTGATGCTGAGGGGGTTATTTGGGTTCCTGTTGTCTGAAAGCTTGCCCGCTTTAGGTTGCTTGGTACAGCTGATAGGCTGCTGAGCTGGGCAGATTCTCCACCCCTCTCAGCCTTTGGGAAAGTGGCTAAAGACTGGGTCGCACACTCTCGTCCGTCGGATGGCGTCATGGGAGGAGGTTTGGGTTTGCAGAGGTTTTCATTGGCGATTGTCACGTCTGGTTTCACCCCTGCCTAGATATCCTCTGGACACTTATCAAAAAGAGTAGGCGAATCTCGCCGGTGTTCATCCACGATCAACATGGTATAGGGTAATTGATAAGCCCATATGGGACTCCCTGATCCTCAACTTTCAAATTCAAGATTCAAATTCAAGATTCAAATTCAAAGACACCGACGGAGACCATGCAGATATTGTTGAATGGGATAATTCGTGACCTGAACGGCAGGTGGTCAGTAGATAGCCATCAATAAATGAACGGTGACGGGAAACTCAACGAGTGGTGGAGGGCAGGCAACTGAAATTAGGAAATCGACCATGCATGAAACTTGTGGGCCTATATGATGAATAGCGAAATGTTTGTACCCATTGAGCATTTTGGTATACCCTCCCAAATTCGACAACGGCTAATGCAAAGACTGTCACTGACAGGTATAGACATACCACTCGCAAAAGAGCATGAACCGTTTGTCACAATAAAAAGCTGCAATGGCGGATTCAATTTCGATCCGTTTTCAGTAAGCTTCTGCTTAAATCTTTAAAAATTTTGTCGAAAAGAGTTTAAAAGTGGTTATCTAGCTCACTACAGTCATGTACCGTACTATCATAGTGTATATGCGATGTTTGGTAATTAGCAGCGGTTACTCAAGAGAAATAGGGCGTTTGTTTTACAGAAAACATCCATACTATTAAAACCAATGTTTGTGAACGCAGAATGATAGATTATTCAAAATAAGGAAGGACAGTAGCCTTCTTTTCAAGAAATAACTTTTTCACAGATAGAGACTCAGTTATTTGTTGTTCAGCAATAGTTTGTTCACCCAAACTTTTCAAAATTCAAATAATGCATCATCCGTTACTCATCACATACATGATGTTTTTAGGAGATGAAGCTTTGGCGGGTGTTTATTGATGAGACTGGATGGTTTAACAATGACCAAAGCCATTTCTTTTGTATGTCCTGTTGGTGTATTCTAAACGCCCTATTTCCCTTTAAAGGAAGCACAAAAAGAGGGCAGTATTACTTTTTTTTTTGCATCGAGACTTATTTGTATCATACGTATGATTCCACCTCAGGCAGCCAATACTCACAGTTTTGTTTTCTAACTAATACAAACGTTTTCGAAGACTCACATTTTCCTCATCAGGTGGTAAAACATAATACAAAACATCGGAAGTATGAAGAGTTAACAATAACCTCTGGTTTTATTCCCCAGTTTTATTGTTATAATATTCAGAAGCCCGTTGCAGTGACAGCCCTGTGGGGGATGGAGAAAAGAGACTGCTCGTGGGCAAAATACTGTCCTGCAGCTAGACTGAAACGGAGCGTGTAACGCTAGGGCAGGTTACCTGGAAGTGGGTTACCTGGTAGGATCCCGGGCAAAATCCCGTTGGGTGTACAGGGAGGGAAGCCCCGGGAGCTCTGGGTTATTAAAATATTTCTAGGTGGAAAATTGAACCCTAGGGTGGATACATTTTTATTCAAAGTGTATCATTAAAGGGATCCTAACTGAGATGACAAAACGAAAACTTAGTATCTCACATGGCAGGGGTCCAGGGGCAAAGCTCTGAGATTGTAGCGTATCTCTGTGCCGGTGTACTTCAAACATGAACACTTACGACATCTGGTGGGGTCCGCAGAGACAAAACCTGTTGGGGGTCCAGGTGAGCCCTCGGAAGCTCTGAGCCTTTTTTCAGCATGTACCCCTTTGAAGGAAAGTAAGTCTCTGGCCTTGGACTTCCTAAAACAGACATGTCACTGCAAAATTATGAATATGAAGAGGTAATAGACATACACATTATGTACGTGTATTTGTCAGGTCACTTCAACGGAGTGGGGAGGGGGAATTGTGGGAGCAAATGTTCTGAATGGGGGAAATGCTTCTCATGCATGGTCCCTCCCCCATGGTGCATGGGGAGCATTGGCTCATTGTAACTACAAAATGAATAATAAATGCGTGTGGTAAAAGAACAAAAAGCAAAGCTCATGTCGCTCTATTGTGGTATTGGTATAATTCGTCACGGTGAAAGTCGATTATAGATCCTTTATGTTTTCTACATTTTATTTTTTTTCTTCAGCACAAATTGTGCCAATGAAGTGGTTTCATGTAACCATCCCACAATTGCTATCATTTCACTTTGTAGGAATACTGTGCAGATATCATCGAACAGAGTGTTTCTCAGTACTGCGGTTTTCTTAAAATTGTTGAGTACAGTGTGGCCAACTCGTACCGTTTTACTTTTATTTATTTATTTTTTTTATCTCTCTCCTTTGCAATGCAGTCACACACCGTGTTCTACGTGGCAGTTGTGTATTAATACTTTTGACAATAGAAATTTCAGGAATTGAATTTCCCTCAATAATAAAAAAGACAGAAAATCAGAACAACACGTTACTGCATACAGTTGATTTTGCTTCTCTAACATTATCAGGCGTTCCAAAAAAGAATGTCATTTATATATAAAATGAAAGAGAGAAGTGCTTTAAAGAGGTGAATCGTTCCAGTTGGGGAATCCTGAAGGAACAATACAGACCCCCCCCCCGAAAAAAAAAACCAAATCTTTTCAGCCTACCATATTTACCACACTATTTAGTGTTTAATGTACTGTTACCATGCACTCGTTTTCAATCCAATCCATTCATCAATCACCATATGGAAAAAAACAAAATTTGATTAACAGTTTATATGCTTCTCCCATACCACGTGTTTACCACGTTTCATGTAACCGAGGCTTCCAGTTCTCCCGACAGTTATTGGATATTCAACTAATACGCAATAATCAGACGTTGGTGGATATAGTGGAGTACTTTTAATGTTAAGACATTCACAGTTTTAAATAACAACCGAGATGAGAAGAGACCGGTATTCATTTGGAGTGTTAGTGACAGCAACTACACTGACTATATATAGTATGTAACTATTCAGTCATGAGGAAGAATGAAAGTGATTGCCGAGTTAAGATGGGTTCAGATGAACTTATATCCGTTAAGTGCCCGGTATATATCATTTAGGTACCGATCAAGCTTGCCTGCAGCATTTGGTAAACAGGAGGACTAGTATATTTCTCGTTATTCTTTTCTTTTTGGTTTCTTTCTTTCCCATTCCAACCTTTCACTGAAAATTGTCTCTTTCAAATAAGAGAATACATTAAGAATTATGGAACTTTACGAAAACAGCAAAAACATTTAAAAGGAGAGAAGACACGAAGGAGTTGTAATTGAAAGAAATAGAAGTAAGCGAGAATAATCAATAAGTTAATCTAAGAGAAAAATATGGAACAATTAGAATTACTGTCGGTATTTAGCCGATAACATTCATAATACTATCATGCATTATTTATCTATTGGGGATGCAACGAGGCTTTGCGAATATCTAATTTTCAACTTTTATGATACATTGAAGTATTTGATTGAAGCTCAGTAGTGTCGGGAATGAGTGAGGCAAGTTTATATTTATTTTTAATTTCTTAATTTTAAGGTCTCTCAAGTCAATTTATTAATTGACCTTAAAGTTTAATACGTAATACTGAGAGAAAATTAACGTAAATGTGTCCTTTATTTTACTTTTAAATATTTGTTAACAGGTAATTTCTTCTCAAGTAAAGTCTAAATCAGGCTTCAACTTCGTGTGGTGCTCGACATAAGGTTCTTGGAACCCTAGTTCGATAGATAGTCCTGTCACACATGCCCTCAGGCCAGCCTCCGTCCCCGGTTAAAACCCATGGACACCCGCCCCCTGAATCGTCCTTTTAAAGGTTTTGACAACATGTGTGCCTTCAATCACTAGACCCCGCATTGCCTATTTTTAGAATTTTTTAGTGGGGCCATTTGAAAAAAGGGGACCATCTAAACGGAGCCACCATAAGTCATCAAGTATATTACGAAGATTGTTTTTTATTTTTTTGAAAAATGCTCTCCAGATTGCCAAAAATGAGCTAGTTTCCTCATACCTTATAAGTACATTTATCAAATCATACTTATTTTTTCATTTTTTTTTCCTCAAATTACTCAGTCGATCGAAATTTATATGGTGTAGGAACCTATAGGCTACCTAGCCCATCCCTAGGCTTCTTAGTCCGCGGAAATCTGCATAACGTTAACGTTAGTGGTTGGGTTCTTATAGGTCAGCAATCTCGTCACTGACATAATTGGTAAAAACGATAAGTCTGGTGGCCCCTGGGTCCAGCTAAGGTCTGGGCTCTTGGCTGCTGTGGAGAAGCGCACATCACGAGCGCGGAGCGGGAAGTCCCAAAGGAGTGGTGCCTCAGGGCCCTGGAAGCTCTAAGCCATATATGGAACATTTCGTGGTGACTTTATCGGCTGAGATTTTGGGGGCAATCTGTGTTCAAAGACACATTTTTGGTCCGCCTTGTCTGTCATACTGAAGTGGGAAAAAACAAAATGTTGCAAAGCTAGAATACATTAAAAGATTGAAAGGACAATAAGAACAAATGACCAATGTCCAATTAACATAAAAGGTGTGTAATTCCCAGCACTGATATTTCCACCCGTGGTGTAAATCCTGTGCCATGTGGACAAATGGTATCCAACTTCCCTAGACCTCGGAAAGGCTAGAGCTTGAGTTTACTGAGCCTGGTCTTCTTGCCAGCAAACAATATCGATTAGTCCATCTATATGAAGTGACTATGCCTCCTCGTTCTCGATGGAAAGGACCGCAAGCAAATCCAGTCGATCTTGAGAAATGGTTGAACTTACAGTAGGTATGTTTTGATTAGCTTCAACTTGGAGAATGATCTTTCCAGAAAAGATTTGCAGTTGCAGGGGTATATGATTTATGACGATCGTATTCACGTACAGAAAAATATGTCCATTGACTCGTTTATAGTTTGTTTTCTAACGAAAACGTGTCGCTTAAAAAAAGTACCCCTCTTCTAAGTTCTGTACATCAGTACAGCTGACCCCCTTAGTTCGGGGCCCCTGGGTTTGCCGGGCCCGAGCCTATAGGCGTTGCGCCGCTGACTGCTGGCACGCTATATACATATCACACCTGCGCATATACACAGTATTATCCGGGGAAAAGGATGCACGGGGAGATCCTAGGCCTAGTTTCAGTGTATGCCTAGGCCTAGTTTCCTGAAACTAGGCCTAGGCTTACACTGCTAAAACTGTTACAGACGTGTAGTACATATATAGGAACTTTTTAGCGGGGAACTCAAAGCTATTCACTGAGTGAAGCAGTTTGTACTTTCCCCTGTCTGCATAAAATTGTTTTCACACGTGAAAACAAATATTTCCAGAAAAAAAGGACCATACTGGGGAGCCAAATGATCTAAGTGGATGGGCCGACTGGGGGCGCCATTCCCCAAAGAATGAATGTTAAAAAAGGCCCTGAGACCCTGACGGTCCCTCCTGTCAATTCTGTCAAAAGTGCAGTGCGTAGACCCCTGCTGGGCCGGGCAGCTTTAATCACTCAAACCTGTCAGTCAACCAGCACATGTCCCCCCCCCCCCCCCCCACATTTCAATTTGTATTGACACCCTTGGCGTCAACACACTCTAAAGTGCAAAGGAGTATTTACCCTGAGGAGAGTAATTGCACCACTTGTGTTAGTTCAAGGAAGAGACGGACAGACCACTACTAAAAGCATGGGAGAACCGTGAACCAATAATGCTCTGTTCCTGAAGATAGGATATGGGACGTTAAAACCTCAAAAATGCAGATCAGATACAGATCATCACACACAGTGATTACCCCAAATGCTCACGGCAACCCACATGCGGATCCCATATTAACCCCATGAAACTCTATACTGCACCATGTGGATGACCCCACATGAGTCACCCAAAAAACCCATCTGCCCCATATTGAGCCCATATTTGGAACCCATATAGACCTCAAATGGCCCGGCCCACATAGGTATGGTCCATAGAAACAGTGTGAAATCTTTTGGTTCATTAATATATAGGACCCACATGGGCCCCATATTCATTCCACATAAACATAATATATAGGCCCCACGTTTACTGCGGACTCATAGAGCCGGGTCCAAGACAGGAATCCCGAGTTGGTCCTATATATATTGCGCCATATTTTCCGCATATAGGACCCACATATCCGCATTGTTGGTTGGTAATGATTCGATTTTCCGGGGGGGGGGGGCACTGCAGTAGGTCAAGGTGGTCGGCACAGGGGGTACCCCCTTTTGTCCCTACCTGGCCAAGAGCATGAAGTTACTTTTTTACAAAAATGCCATGGTAGAGAATGGAGCAGCCTTATTCTCTTAGATAAGGGTCATTAAAAAAGATCTTGGAAGGAGCTACCATGCTCTAACATATATGCTGTAGTGTCCTGCCCGGGATATAAACTGGCATCGACCTCACTTGATTGCATGCATTCTTCCATCTTACACCAAGGACTGTCAGATGGAAGTTAACTTACGATAAATTGGTATAAGAACTTCACTGGGGTGAAAGTGCTCTGTTGCGGCTACCGGAACGGGAAGGTTCACGACGACTTAATCACGCGCAGTTGAGATTACGAAACTATTTCAACCTCACTTAGAGGTGAACATAGTGCAACTTGCGTAATTCACGTTGAATTAACGTTGTAACAATTGAGTTGAGGGTACACTGTACTGATCTTGCTCCGAAGACACGTACGATGTGACGTACAGGTGATTATATGTAACACTAACAGTCATAATATTTAATAAGGCCTTCGAACAAAATGTCAAAAGTTTCAAGCAACTACACGTCACCACGAAGTAAAGCTGCAGGCGCAAGGCAAAATGAGGCAGTATTGAAGGACAAAGTTCGCGAGGTTCGTAGACTTTTCAATACACATACTGAAGTCCTTTTACCCTACCGTTGAGTTTTAGAACAGTCATGAACACTTTGGTCTGAGTGATAGCGTCATGTTGCTAGGTCCTTTTATAACTCGCAGTACCTGTTCTGCGAGACAGTTGATATTGCTGTCACTTGCGTGTCACATACTGGCTCTATCAATGGATTGGTTAGTCCGCAGAACATTTGGTAAACGAAGTAGAACTTATATATGTGGATATCCTCCTCAGCATGCTATCGTGATAAGGCTATATCATATCACAATCCATGAGAATCGTGTGTGTGTTCTTTTTTTTCCACAAAGTAATCGTCTTGGCCTGTAGGCAGTAGCATCATGCAGGTTTTTACAGTAAGGTTTTGCTTGACTAGAAAACTTTCCCCCAGTCAACTTCCACCCCGGAAAATTTCCCCCAGACTATTCCCCCTCGGAAAACCTCCCCTGGACAATTCCCAACCTGGAGAATTTCCCCTCGCACAACCTCCTTCCCCCACCCCCTCCCAACAATTCCTTCATGAAAAGGATTCAGGTTAAGTTTAGGGCAGGTGGGAATTGTCCAAGGGGAAACTGTCCTAGTTGAGAATTGTTCAAGTGATATTGTCTAAGGGAAGGTTGTCAAGTGGGAGTTGTCTGTTGGAAATTGTCTGGGAGGAAGTTGTCTGGGAAACAGGTATTGCCTTAAATCCTAAGTGCTTAAAAGCTGTATTGCATCACCCTAAGCTATATTTTTACCTCCCTGGAAGGAAAATTCTCAACTGGTTCTAAGTTACAGTACTCTTAGATTGACAGCAAATTCGAAAGATGCAGAGCAGCTCGTATTACACAGCGTACACAGGGATCCATTGTTTTGATTACACATGTGGAGGAATTTAAGACAGGATGCGGGAGGGACTAGAGAAAGGTGGTTGGGAGAACTGAAACTGCCTGGGGTGATGAGTTTTTGTCTTTAAGTTAGGAGTTGTCCAGCTGTTGACCTGTTTTAAGTAAGAATGACTGTGTATGTGTCTTCATGCCAAAAAAAAAAATGTGGTAGCAAAGTTGAATGCCTACCATCTTAAATTAATGTAACTAATTCCTATAGCCTGCCAGCAAACCCTAACTCCTAACACTGACCTTAGGTACTGTACTAAGAGTACGGTATTATAAAGGGAAGAAGTTGACATCACACTTAGCAATGTCTTTCAGATGGTGTGAGTTCCACAGTTGTGCTAAATCTGTGCCATTTCTGATCAGTTTTTCTGGTACAGTAATTAATTGTTTTGCATTGTTGTTTCTATGATTGCTGTATGTAGCTGGAGGCTGAAGTTTCATCCTTAAAGAGGAGACTCGATGAGTTACGGAAAGCAAAAAACACAACAGTTCTCAAGAAAGAGAAGGAGTATGTGACCTCAAAGCAACAAAGAAGGTAATCCATCAAGTACAGCAAGATGCCACATTTCCTATAAACGTACAGTGCTTGTGTTAACCAAACCTTTTTGCATATATCCAGTCTTTCAGATGAGTAAATTTTATGATTTACCTGTACAGTAAAGACAGTGACTCATCACCCCAGACAGTTCCAATTCTTCCTATCACTTCTTCTTCTTCTAGACCCTCCTACAACATATCTAAAAGTCCTCCACATGTGGACAGTCAAAGCAATGGGCCCCTGTGTATGCTGTGTTATATGAGCTACCCTGCATCTTTTGAATTTGCTGTCCTTAATGAGCATAACCAATTGAGAATTTTGCTTATCCCTAGCCAAAAATGTAACTTGGGGTGATGAGTGACTGCCTTTTAAACTACAGTATCTGAACTTGGCATCCCCACTTTCATGGTTGTCAGTGTTAGCAGTCCCTGCAGTATATCTTTAGGCAATATGAACATGGTTAGGAACTGCAAAAGGTAATAAGAGACCTAAATTTCCAAAGATCGGTTCTTTCTTCCTTGGATTTATTCCGATGATCATGCGACAGATGTGATGTATTTGAGAAATTCTGAATTTCTCAAATCATTGCAAGCAGTAGCTAGCAGAATCATCTCCCCTTGTAAGGCAGGGCATGAATTCATCCATGTTCGTTGACATTCAACTGGCATGGTGACCCCAACATATTCACAGTTTTTGAATTATTATTCGTACTCCCTCACTCATTAATTTTGACATAATTCATGTAAAATTCTTTTCTGTATCTCTTGTGAGTTTGCTACATTAACTGATTACTTCTTCCATGGTTATAGTAAAGAATTGGTAAAGTTAAGTCAGTAGGTTCCTCTCACTGGTTTCAATTGCATTGCAGAAAGAAATTTGACCATCTTAATGAGTTTGAGTGGTACAGTACCAGAGGCATTAGTTAACTGCACAGCTAGGTGTGTTTTAGTTTTAGTGTTCAGTGTACATAATTGATTACAATGGCTCTTGAGAACCATCTAAATGCTGTTCTTGTATTGGATGTAGTAACCACTTCCAGCTTAAAATTTTCAGCTTGGGAGATTCTTAGGGCCATCAACTTTGCGTTTCTCCAGACTATCCACATAAAGCAAATGACTCTCAAGCTATGAAACAGCTAACCTATGTGTCGTTCTCTTTGTTGAGTCCTTTTGTAATTAAATTTTTTTTAATCACTTACTTGACATTTGTGAGTCGAATTAACCCAACTACTGTGTGCGAAAGAAAAAAAAAAAAGGGGAGGGAACATGCAACATCCATGAAAGCCATCAAAGCAAAAACTTCAATTTACATCATTTTGACAGACCTTTACTGTAGATACCCCATAGTCCATGATAACGTGCACAAGGGTCAAGAGCCTCAGTGTGAACAATCATGGAAAGAATCGATGAGCAAAAATATTGACAGCACCAAACTTTTCAGCCGAATGTTCTCCATGTTTACCTTGTGTATACAGAAATGCGCAATAGTGTGAAACTCTGAAAATGGGAATTTTGTAGTTTAATTGGTGCTCCCCATTAAATATGCAGAAAAGGCTTGGCAATTTCCTAAAATTTTGTCAGTGTATAACAACTTTACTACCTCAGAGAGGCTACTGTATATGCTACTGTATCAAACTCATTCAGGACGGATGTCAAACACTAGAATTGTGTGAAGTTTAAGGTCTGCTGGTCAGCCACTAAAATGTCTTCTTTGTCGACGTTTAAATATCCACGTTCCATTCTCAACAAGCAACTTCAGTCTTGAATGGATGCAGCCATTGTTGTCGAGTAAATACTACACAGCCTTTTCTTACAAGCTGTTTTTGCTGGTAACCGTCAGAATATATTCATGTTGATTTATCACCAGATGTCAGAATAGGCAGAGGGCTCCTCTTTTGACAAGCGAAGACCACATGATATGTAAAACTGTGTAATTAATCCACTTCACGTGATAGTTGTAATGTATTTGCAACATCAGTCATACGTCTCTACGGATACGTGCTCTGCCCCGCAGTTTCCAAAACGTCAAGTTTTTTTGTCATTTCTATCCACGAGATCATGTCGATATATACTGCATGATGGTTTATTCTGTCATATCAAGCATGACCAGATCGACCAATGACCTGTGGGAGACTTCTCTGCCCATGTCAGTTAGACCTCTTTCACATAAATGATTTAACTTCATCACCCAGTCTCAGAACCATCCACACAGTTATTCCCAGGCCTTTTCTTTCGTAATTTGGAAAAAAAATACCGAAATGTTTCTCATGGAGTCTGATCCTTCAACGACTTTGATCCCTGTGAATATCTCTGATAGATTTTTTGGGCACTTGTCAAAAACCTTAAAACCAAGTTTAGGCAAAATTTTTCTTTTAAGTCTTGAATGAACCATCAGCCACTCGGAAGGCAATTTCAGTGCTTTCCCTGTACGCTCGTGAACTGCCAATCAATTTATTTTACAGAAAAGATAGGAACCGATTAACCCGTGCTCGGCTTAGATTCCCGATTTAGAAAATTCTGAAAACGTTTTTCCCAATTTGTCTCCCATCAGAACTTCTGGTGATTCGACGTCTGTCGTTGACGTGAAGCTCGCGGAGCTGAAAGCGAAGCATGAGGCGGAGGTGAAGAAGATGAGAGTCCAACATAGTAATGAAATGAACCAGCTCATGAGGAAACATGAGGAGAATCTGAAATCCAGGGAAAATGTGAGTAATTTGAATGAAAAAAATTCCTAGCTCTCCGACGGTGGGCCTCTTAGAACCACATTTCTTTGATCTCTGGAGACATTTGGTAATAATTCTACTTACCAGTTCTTAATATAGCGCACCAACGCCTGTAGCTGCAGGGGTAAACTTTCGATCCTTGATCTCTGCAGCTTTTTCGGCGATCGACCAACTTTCGATTTCTTAATTGTCCTGCAGTGGCTAGCTGCACTCAAAGAATTCCTCCTTGTAATTCTAAAGACAAGAGCAAGCCTGGCCAGCTCATGGACTGTGATCCTGGGGACCTATATGGGGGAGATGTCTTCCATTATTTTTGGTGTGGGAAACATAGCATTGAATGTCACCCCCCCCTCCCCGCCCGACATTTAGAGGAATGCAGAAAAAAAGAAGTGTTGTCACAGACATTTTCGATAGGAATATTTGCAATATTAGCCCCAGTTTTCATCAAACATCACTCAAATATAGAAGATCTCATTGTGTGGTGACCGCGACAGAACTTTATATCAGAAATATGTGATCTGCGTTGTCTAGAATGTTCCAAATTGACTCCAAAATGGGACCTGCTGCGGTCCTCTGTCCCCCTAGCTGCCCGATTGAGACTTAAAGCATTCATCACAAGCAAATGTTTTTCTCCTCCAAATACTGTAATTTTTAGCATAACGCCACCCTCCGGGATGGTTTATATTGCATCTGGCATACAGTATTTCTAGTGAAAGTCTGTTTTTTAGTTCGTTCAGCATTGATCTATCGAAATTAAAAAAAAAGAGATGAATTCCATGATTCCTTTCACTGCAATGACAATAATATAATTTATAGCAGTATGTTTGTCAAGTCAACCATTTTGTCTTGCAAATGAGCTGTGCCTTTTATCCTATCAGTCAACCCCCCACACTAGTGTTCGCTTGAAACTGGCAACATGCAGTTAACTGCAGTATTTACAGTACTCATCATTGAGTTTTAGGGTTTTTGGTATTCCAGGTAAAGCACCCCACCCCACCCCTCCATAATTTTTCATCAATTTACAATGACTGCAAGTTCACTTTAAGCCGTATGGCAGACTTCTCGGCAGACGAACATATTTCTCTCGTTCGGGTTCCTCTTCTCC
The DNA here is from genome assembly GCA_021234535.1 of Stichopus chloronotus. Lineage (NCBI taxonomy): Eukaryota > Metazoa > Echinodermata > Holothuroidea > Aspidochirotida > Stichopodidae > Stichopus > Stichopus chloronotus. The sequence goes on from CM037842.1 coordinate 17,041,378, forward strand.
CTCTAATAGGCTGACAAGACTGTCTTAAATAATTCAACAAACAGTAGCAAACAATTTGTATGGTTTTTGGCCTAGATGTGGATGACTATATGGAATGGGATTTAGTGTGAACAGCACGCTGGCTACACGCTGTCGACACCGTAAGGAGATTATAAAATATACTTTCTGCCTGAATCATGTCTAAATTTACAGACCGTTGATTTCCTCCGAATTACAATTTTACCTCTTCTCGATACGCTGAGCGATAAATTGGTCCATCTTTTGCTTCGATGGTGGCTTTACATGACAGGGAGATTTTGCGGCTATTTTTGAGACCGGTCTATGGCTTTGAGTACATGTTTACTGGTTCTATGCCCTATTAGCTATACTTAAGGGTAGAGGTGTTGAGTCTACATTTTGCATTTTCTTGTGCTACTTTTTTTTGTACATTTATTAAGGGATTAACTGGTCAGAATTTTGGCTGCCAAATCAATTTCACTTATAGCCATTAATGCAGGATGCAAGTTGGCGGGCTCATTCAAAGAGACAGCTGACAGTCCGTGCACAAAAATATGCATGAAATGTCCTTCTCACAATAAATTAGTTTGTAGTCATACTTTAAGAGCTGTGAAATTATCCTTGAAAGTCACGCAGGGGAGAAAAAATTCCCTCTGATGGACACAGAGGTAACTTTCGTTGGACTTTGATTCCATTCACCACCGTGCTTTCACCCTCCACTTTTGAACATTGGTATGTTGTAGGTATGTTTTGCAGTGTGATCAAGGATGACACTGAGCTTGGGAATACAGTCCACATTAAAAAATGAAGGCCACGGAATTCACCCGTCTCGCTTTCCTTTTTCTTTTTTCAAATCTGGTTATTTACCGATAATGAAGCAAGAGAACTGGCTTATGTGATATGTGTCTCATGTGCGTCATTTGCTTGGTGCTCTGACCGCCAGAAAAAGACGTACAATATAGAGTTGAGATTGTTCATTTTTCCGCGACTGTTGCAGGGTCGATCTTCCTCGTGCTACTTGTTACAAGGTCCTTTATTTTCTTCACACATGCAGAACCCCTCCTCCCATCCTCTCACTGCACACCCACTGCATACTCTGTGGATGATGTATCCTACCCTTCTTCTGCACATACTCACTATTGATGATGTGCTCCCACCCTTCTACTGAGCACCCACTGAATGCTCTGTGGATCCGATGGTGTACCCCCCACACCCTTCGAGGTATTCCCACTGCATGTCTGTTGATGATGTCCCCCCCACCCGGCCTCCTACTGAATATGTACTTGCTACTCTGTCTCTAGTCACTTTTTGATTTTTCTCTCTCTCTTCTTCTTGTAGTCCCAAGTTAATTGCAACCACGAACCCGAGCTGCGAGAACTGCGCACAAGTGTCGAGCTGTTGAAAGAAGAGAATGCTCGATTGCAGTCGGCGAACGATGACCTCCGTGCAGAAAATGTTGACCTCAGGACCAAGTTTGAAGAGCTGTTCACAGAACTGAGTCTGAAGGAAGCCCAGTGGTGTGAAAAAGAGGAACAACTTAATCTGAAGGTTAGGACTATCCCTCTTGGCTGTCAGTACATATCATTCCATGTCCTGTGTAGACATGAAAGTAGGTAGTTTGGGAAATCCACTTCTCTCCATTGGGAAGAAAAAATACTCCCCCCCAATCTGGACCCCTGAATATTCCTTATAGCTTCAATTTGGTGTTTTTATGCCTGGGCTTGAGCAAAGCCGCATATTTAATGTTTAACTGACAAATCACAAAGTTGCGAGGCTTGCGAGCTTAAATTTTGGTAAATTCTGTTCAATGCAAAGCAAAACTCTTTATTTTTTTTTTTTTTTTTCTCTGAGACAATGTTCCAGTTTTACACATCAGTGAACCTTCTTGCAATAACTTGGACTGAACAGTTGAATACTACCTGTTGCAATTTATGGAATAGTGAAAAATTTGATGCCTTCCTGCAGATATTTAAATGTTTTTCTTTTCAGTTGAGGTGATTGATCGTCAGACGTAAATTTAGTAATACCTAACATGATTATGAAAAAGGACATGACTAAAAGAACAGGCATCAGTGGCCCAAACGTACTCCACTTTCTTTTTCATTTCATAACCTGATGGATTCTAGACTTAACGTAACTTTGTGGAATAAAATCAGTGATCTTGATCTTCCATATTCCATTCCTTCCCCACCCTTCCCTTACCCAGTAGCATGATTTAAAAAGTTGAAAGCACATGTAAAGTCAGCAAGAACAGATTTTGCCATCCATATGATGCAAACACGATGATTCATTATACTGAGGAATAGACTTAATCTTTAGTACAATGAAATGAAAGATCCTAGACTGTATGCCCCAATCAATTCAGTGCCTCAGAAAAGTTCTTGCACCCGTCTGTCGGTTACTGCATGAATAACATGGAGGTATTTTCGTTCACTTCTCTAGTATCGTCCAGTCTAGGCAATCACACCAATTGCATGTGACCATGCAATCAATTGCATGTGACCATGCAATTGATTGCTTGTGACCATGCAATTGATTGCATGTGACCATGCAATTGATTGCATTCACCGGTGACTGCCAGTGGTTACCCTCAGCTGCTTTACGTCCCCCCCACTCTCCCCACAGTCTTTGGAAAGGTGCTGTATAAAATGATACAAAACCAAATTTTTAAAATGTTCCTCTTTACTTTACTCTTTTACACTTTGCGGTGGTGGATGGTTATAACTTCCTTGTGCAGCTCAAGCTACAGTGGGGAGAAAAATACCGAAAATGGATGCAGGCCACCGAGAAGAAGATATCAGACTTGCAAAAGGCGAACGATCTTCTGTGAGTATTTATTGGTATGCTATGATTGATGATTAATACTGTACGTGTGATGATTGATATATGTGATCTGCATAATGAGTGAGACTTTATGTACACATTATTGGTATGGTATCAGTACTGATTGATATATGGTATCAGCGTTGATTGCTATGGTATCAGTACTGATTGATATGGCATCAGCATTGATTGATATGGTATCACTACTGGTTGATATGGTATCAGTAGTGATTGTTATGGTATCAGCATTGATTGATATGGTATCAGCACTGATCGATATGCTATCAGTACTGATTTATATGCTATAGACACTGACTGATGTATGATATGAGCAATGGCTGATACTGTATGTTACTGATTGATATGATTAGTAAGAGTGCTATTCAATACTGTGTTACTGTTATGTTTAATGTGACCACTGATTTGATTCTTGGTGTTACTGATTGATTCACTATCAGCACTGACTGATATTTACTGAATGCTGATTGATGTGCTTCAGTATGATCACTGATAGATATCCGTATGTGCACTGATTGGTATGCCACGACTGCTCATTAATACTGTGTGTTACTGATATGTTTAATGTAAGTACTGATTTGATACTCATTGTCACTGATTGAAACTCATTGTTACTGATGTGCTATCATCACCGAACTGATATGCTCTCAATTCTGATTGATGTGCTTTGGTATGAGCACTGATAGATATCCATATGAGCACTGATTGATATACCATCAGTGCCAGTGATTGATATTTTGCATTACTTGATGTGTCATTGATTCCAATCCAATTACTTTGTGAATTGAATGATGTGGTATATGCTACTAGCATTAGTGAACATTGATATGCTCCTTGTGTTCATTTCTTTTTATATATTTTCTAAACCCCATTTTCTCCTTCATAGGCCTACTTACTGTATAGTCTTAGCTCCTATATATTCTTTTATTTGCCAATCAAAGTGGATGGACAACGCTACCCGTGTAGTATGGCTCACTATTTCGAGAACAGCCGCTCAGAAGTGGCACATAGTACCAACTAGGGAAAAAAAGAGGAAAAATCTCACTTAGGAATTTTAATTCTTGATGGAGTAATGGGTTCTTCCAACTGACATGGCCTAATAATTATGCATAAAATTTAAACGGATTACAGGAGAAACTTCACAGATGCCCTAAAATAATGGTAAAGTCATGTGACCCATGAGCATTGTACTGTGTTGCAAATGGAGGTACAGTTCATTGCAGAGAACACTTGGGGGTCAATACGATGACCCAACCCCTTCCCCAGGTCAGAAAAACCACACCTCCCCCTTGCTCCAGGATAAATGCACTTTTTTTTTTATCCGTTGCAGTTGCAAAATGATTCCATGGTTGGTATTCAAACTCTCCTGTGCAACTGGATGGACTGTTGCAATCTTCGCGCTCCTTGATTCCTTTTTAAAAAGATTTTGCTCAAAACCTTTAAAGTCTGTAACCTTTGTCCCATAAAAGTCCTCTAGCAGGTTATCAAGACTTTGGAGAGAGCTTGGCGTCATTTTGAGGATACCATCTCAAATCTTTTCCTTCCTTGCTGGGCCCCCTCCCATGGCCCCTCTGTTTATTTCCAATACTTGAAATCATTCGGTTGTAACGAAAACTTTTTCCTCCCGAATTCATCAATTCAGGTTTGCACCGTAATATACCTTGCTCTGAGATGAAATTAACTCATTCCTACCTTCTCTGTTTGCCTTCTTAAATTTATGACAATGATTTTTAATGGCCCTCATTGATACGTTTTTCCTTCTATCTCCCCGAATGAAAGTGGAAAATTGGTTTTGATGTTGCAATCTTATCAGGACTGGCTCGCTGCCAAACATGTGCCTCTACAACCTCAATCAATTTTTGAGTGTTTGCTTTGTTTTACTAAACTGCCTAGCTCCACCTGTCAGATTGATTTGTTGTCCTCCTGGTAGGACTCTGCGACACTTCGACCCGTTTGTTTACTACATCTCCCCGAAGATTGGTAACGAAAACTAACTTGTTCTTGAAACCTTCTTCACCGCAGCCGTTCCTACGTGAGGCCACCCCCCGATGACTGAAGTGAATCACCGAAGCCGACCAAAGTGCTCGTACCTCGGAGGACTCCCTCGGGGCAACACACCCGTAGCGAGAGCAGTCAAGTCCAGAGGGAAAAAGACGAATATCTCATCTCTCTCGGTAAAAACAAATTTTGTCAAACACTCCTTTTCGGGAAGAAAGACACATCGCTCGGCTTGAGGTTTCGGTTTTTCGAGGATCTTCCCACCCTCAATGCTTTGTCCGTCTTGTAAATGATTTGTCCTTGATCTTCTTGGTCTGACAGTCCAAAGTTACCTGAGGTGTTAGTGCCAAGCTATTTATTAACTTGATGTAATTGACCCAATTGCATGATGACTTAACTACTGATCATTCTATAATACTGGGTGTCTTGAATCTGTGGCGTCAGCCTTTCGAGTAAAAGGTGAAAACAGAAAAGACCGAGCCCGTTTCCGGTGAAGTCATCGTAAACTATATCGCTACAGGGAATTGGTGGGGATGGGAGGGGGATGTTGCCAGATTGAGATAAGGAAACTCATGTATACTTTTGTTGTTGCTATTGATTTTTATGTAGGTAAAGTTTCATCTGCCTGTTACTACTTTAGCCCCATGTGGATATTTCAGATTGGTCCATTTATCTCACTTTATTGATTGACGATGGACTATCACATTGCTTCTACCTAACGGGATGAGTTTGCTCCTGTATTTTAAGTAGTTTTTTTTTTTGTTTTAAAATCTGTGCTGTGATTCAGGGGATTTCAACATTTCTCATATGTCATCGACCCATGAGTCTTACACAGCTCCAGTATAGCCAGCTTTAAATTGAAGTCATCAAATAGTGGAATGGGAAAAGAAAGGCTTGTTAAACGTATCAAGCAGTTTTTTCTTTTAGACACCTAGTCGACCCACAGCCTATTGGCATAAAGGATTGTAAGGTTGAAATGGGATATTTTTTTGTAATAAGTTTAATAAATTTCAGAGATGAGCACGTGTTCCAAGTTGCATTGGTAGGGGTAGTTGGGAGGTGGAGTGGGGTAGAGAACTGTGCCCTCAAAGACTGCCAAGCCTCAATATGTTTTCCTGAGAGGGTGAAGGGTCTAATCTCCACGTCTTCCTCTGGAAGGTCCTTTCAAATACCTTCACCTATGTACCCACTTTTTCTTTCCAAAGTATGACAACATGAGGCTAAAAGCAAAAGTAACGTAAAGACAGGAAGGGACAACAAAAGTCACATAATAATGCAAATCAAGTGAAATGTCAGAAATCAAAGCCCAATACAAGAACAGTTTAAAGCAATGCAAGGTAGAAGGCAGGACAAGAGGAGGTACAACACAAGACCAAGGAAGACAAGCTGTAATGCAATCCTAGACAAGATAAGGCATAATACAAGAGTAGACAAAACATTTCACTGTAGAAGACAGAACAAGATGACTTGCAACACAAGACCCAGGAAGACACCATGTAATACAAGACCAGACAAGATGAGGCACAATAGGAGAATAAATAAAAATATACATGGTAGAAGACAGGACAAGATGAGGTACAGCACAAGACTCAGGAAGACAACATATAATACAAGACCAGACAAGATGAGGCACAATAGGAGATAAGATAAAAATATCCATGGTAGAAGGCAGGACAAGATGAGGTACAGCACAAGACGAAGGAAGGCAGTTAACATTGAAAAACCAGACATTGCACAATAAAAAAGTGAAATAAGAACATTCAGAAATCAAGAAAATACAGGTAAACAGAATAAACTGCAATAGAATACTGGACAACAGAACACTGGTGAGCATAGCGCTGACAACAGAACATAGGATCATGTAGTACTGGACAACATAACATTGACAAAATACTGGACAACATAATACTGGACAACACAACACTGGACAAGATACTACTGGACAGTGTAGTGCTAGACAACATAATACTGGACAACACAACACAACACTGGACAAGATACTACTGGACAGTGTAGTGCTAGACAACATAATACTGGACAACACAACACAACACTGGACAAGATACTACTGGACAGTGTAGTGCTAGACAACATAATACTGGACAACACAACACTGGTCAACATACTATGGGACAACATTGTACTGGACAACATACTACTGGACATCATTGTACTGGACAACACAACAATGGACAACATACTACTTGACAACATTGTACTGGATAACACAACACTGGACAACATACTAATGGACAACATAATACTGGACAACACAACACAACACTGGACAAGATACTACTGGACAGTGTAGTGCTAGACAACATAATACTGGACAACACAACACTGGTCAACATACTATAGGACAACATTGTACTGGACAACATGACACTGGACAACATACTACTGGACAACATTGTACTGGAAAACACAACACTGGACAACATACTACTTGACAACATTGTACTGGACAACACAACACTGGACAACATACTACTGGACAACATAATACTGGACAACACAACACTGGACAAGATACTACTGGACAGTGTAGTGCTAGACAACATAATACTGGACAACACAACACTGGTCAACATACTACTGGACAACATTGTACCGGACAACATGACACTGGACAACATACTACTGGACAACATTGTACTGGACAACATGACACTGGACAACTTAATACTGGACAACACAACACTGGTCAACATACTATGGGACAACGTTGTACTGGACAACATGACACTGGACAACATACTACTGGACAACATTGTACTGGGCAACACAATACAGGACACCATGTTACTGGACAACATTGTACTGAACAACATGACACTCTGGCTGGACAACATACTACTGGTCAATGTAGTACTGGACAATATTTATACTAGACAACATGACCAGGGTTGTCACCAGACCATTTTGAGGGCCGGGTAATTTGTGATCGCCGTCCTGGGGGAGGGGTCTAAGGGGACCTCCCCTTTGAAAAATTTTGGGCATTGGAGAGTGCTTAGATGTAAAATGGTGCAATCTAGATTATAAATTATGAATTCGGTAGTTTGGTTTTGACCAGTGCGGAAATGTTTAAGCTTACTTTGCTGTTTTATGGTAAAGAAAGGAATAATCTCTCAGGATTCCAAAGAAATCTGACAATTTTATTCAGTTAAGGTACAAAATTTGTGCTGGGCTGTGATGCTGAAATTGACGGCTAGTGCCGGGCGGAGATTTTGGGAGCTGGGTAGCACCGCCCGGCACCGCCCGGCGTGATGACAACCCTGAACATGACACTGGACAACACACTGCACTGGACAGCATTAGTACTAGACAACATCATACTCAGCTGGACAATATAACAGGAGAGCATAGTACTGGATGACGCAACAATGGGCAACATACAGTAATACAGGATATCAGGGACAGCATAATACTGGACAGCATAATACTGGACAACACAATGCATCACAACAAAATATTGAACAATGTAGTACTGTGTAATAGTACTTGACAACATGACAGCAAACTTTGCACTGGACATCACAACACTGGACAATATAATACTAGGCAACATTACACTGGACAACATAACAATAGACGATATAGCACGGGACGGTATGGTGATAGACACCATTATACTAAACAGCATAATACTGGGACACAACACTGGACAACTTAATGGTAGACAAGTAAAAAGTCCTGGACAAGACAACACTGGAGGACACTAGATGACATTCCATAGGACATTGTTTTACTGGATAATATATTAAGTCAGGACAACAATATAGAATGCAAGATAAAATGAACAAAAATAAAGTCTCTCTGTGCAGAACATGTCAAGTCAATGGCAAGTGCATTTGTTACTAATCTTTGCAAGGAAAAGAAATCGAGTAAGCTAGACTTCCTTGACCTGGCTTGACCTTTCTGTTCATGTGAGAGGATGCAAGGTTGATGTAAACATTACTCATCGTCCACGGAGAAGATGACTCCGAAAGTGCTGCGGAGAATAAACAGGCCGGCAGAGGCGAGTGGAGACGATGAAAGATAATATTTGGCAGGGTGGGTCGGATTCACAGGTGAATATGTTGAAAAGAAAATACTAGAGCGGTGTTTTGCAAATCTGATAGTGTCCATCCACGTGCTCGAAAAGTGGCTCTGCGTGGCATCGAGAAATCATGTTTGCAAAGACAGAGCGCTGAAAAATGGCAGTAGAATGTCCTGTTCATTTTTTGTTCAACGTTTGAACATTTGCTTGGGAATTATTCATGAGTTAACAGCTCCAGGGGATAAAAATTTCAAACATGGCTCTAGAGAAAGTACAGTGCATTGCGGTGGTATGAAAAATGCCAGCAAGGGAACAACTGCACTTTGGTCTCACATGCATGGAGTTGTGCATGGAGACTTTTATATGGAGAAATCTTTGAATAGAAACTCTGCAAACTGTGATTTTGTCAGCTATTTCACAGATCAGTCACCTTGTTCAACCTCTGAACTTACCTAACCTACTGCATATATACACTGTTGTACATCTGTTTTTTTCAACAAGGGTATGTATGTTAAGCTGAACAGTATTAATAGTATATCAGAATGACAAAACAGCAGAATGAAAAAACATTGTCCATTGATCTGAGGGCAGGGGTTAGTTTGGGTGCTTGTGTGTCTTGGGGGGAGTGGAAGTTTCGTAGTTTGCGTATGCTTTATAGCAGAGTGACCAGTTTTCTGTGTCACAGAAAAAAAAGAAGAAAAAACATGGAATTTGAGGAAACAAAATGGAAATTCATGGAAAAATGTGTCTTTCCTTGACAGAAGTAAAATTGAAAAAGAAAGAAATAAACTTACGAGATATAAAAGAATTATAAAACGATTAAGAGTATATGCAAGTGACTGATCATTGAAGAGCGTATAGAGCTCTAAATTGGTGAGTGGTCATACTCTTTTTTAATTTTGATTATTTGTGAAATGTGATTTGTCGTCACAGGATGTAAATTTGGAATTGAAATTACATCACGGGAAATCACCGAATTTGGTATTTACAACCACATGTCGAAAATCATGGAATTTGTCCTTTCAAAACACAGAGAACTTGCCACTCCAGTTTATGGTATCATATGTCTAAACTGAGTAACTGTTGTGTTGTTGCGACATTTTGCAAGTCAGGGTCTTCATATTTTCCTCATCATCTTCATCTTCGGTGTGTGGTTCTGATGTCGTGGTGTCCTCGCCGTCCATCCCCTCACGCTGGTACGTCTGCCGAATGTCAGATAAAAACGGACGATCTTTGACATCGCAGTCCCGATCTCGCTGACATAGCACTGATCATAGCTGCAACTCAGGGGAAGCAAGCTTGTACAGTACCTCTTCATAACACATTCTCTGTGATGCGTAAAAAAAATGTTTGTTTTATTCTCAGATTGGCCGATACGTTAACGTATTTAGATGCAGCAAAAGGTGTCAGCTTTGTGTGTAAATTTGTCAGAAAATAAAGCAAGTATCCTTTCAGATTTTACGTTCAAGATAATTTAACACTGAATGTACTGTGGGATACCGGCCGTCATCATCCATGGCACATTTGTTACATAATTCAGGCTCGATTCATTTTCCAAAGAATTTTTCACATAGAATACTATAAAACCTAAGTAAGGGATGTGTAATGACACAAAGTTAATTGCAGTAGACACAGGCATTAATCTTCACTAGCGATTCGGTTTTGAGAAACTGGTGCAATGCGCCACCGCACTTGACCGAGTCATCCAGGGCTTTACCTCAGGACGGCCAAGGTTTCTTCTGTTTGTGAGCACGCAATTTCTACCATTCAATTGCACAGGTAATGGCGAGATTCACAGCGTGAAAACCGGGCCCTCGCTGATGCATGAATGTTATCGACAGGCTTGATAAATCATTCATAACTATCAGAAATCGAAAATCCAAAGTTATTGTCACAAATATCTTCCTGCTCTCTCCGGTAAATACGCGATTGTTATGTTTGTTTCAGAAAGTATGCAAATTATCATAAAAGTATTGTAACAGTAAAAGAAGGTATTAAAGATTAAAATGATGGAATGTTGTAAATATTCCAACGAAGCAGGTAAATGTTGGGAGCGAGGGGGGGGGGTTTATATTGACTGAATCACCCCTCACATGGAATTTACTCACATGCCGACGGTATGATGCTACATGCAGAGAATGAGAGTGTAAACTACGATTTGTCATAGCAACGAGCAGAAGGGCTCAAAAATGAAGGGACCTGAAGACAAGCAGACATGGGTGAAATGAATGCTATGTTTTTACAATCCCCTGCTTTGCGTTCTGGTACAACACAACTGGTTTTGATGTCGACTACGCTATAGTTTGACAATTTTTCATCTCACTGAAGCAACCATTGGGGAAGTGCTAACATCACATATGTATAAACTACGTTCCTTGTTTTCTGAGTGTTCTGCCGGAGATTGGTGGGTGAAGGTGTTTTTCTCCTGACTCTACTTTGGTTTCAGGTCCAAACTCTGATCACATTTGGCATGGCCCTAAAGGGCCTGCATGCATTTTGCAGTAAAGGAAAAAACTCCAGCAATGAAAGCTTCCACATAGAGTCTGCATTCAAAACAGACTTTTGAGGATTTTTTTGCCTCTCATTTGTTGCATTGGTAACAGTTGCTTATCGAAGATTCAGATTATATGCATATATACGTAGTACTTTCGGTAACCCTTAAATGTTTACCATCCTTTAACCCAGGTGATGACTTTTTACCTTTGCCTTTTTTTTATATATTTTTTTTTGTAGTTAGCTGGTCATCCAGCCCATTGGTACCAATTTATTATTGAGAGTAAGAGGAAGGAGGGGGGGGGGGGTGACATCTGGTCCAAAACTGCTCCCCTAAAACTGGCATCAAACCAGACTTTTTTCATGGGAGGGACTGAGGGTTGGGGCAAGAGTTTTTAAGTGGGGGAAGCAGTGTTTGTTGTGGTAGCGTATCAAGTGAAGTATACTTGCAGAGTAAAAAGTTACCCTCTTTGAAATTCAACTAGTATATACTCAACATTTGAGATGTTCGAAAAGTTAACATTTTGTTTTTTATTCCAAAAGTGAATGTTGACTGTATAGGCAAACAATTTTCATGCCATCTACATCGTACTGACAAGCGGTGTTATCTTTGCCTTTGACATTTTTGTTCAAATGTCCTCCAAATTTTATTTTGATCTTCCAACCTTGACGCAAACATGCATGTGACTGTCCTCAGGCATGCGTTGATATTTAGGGAAGTTCACATCCCCTTTAAGCAAAACTCACGGAACCCTCCATCATCGCGTCGATGAGGACGACATTTAGACAGAGAAACAACATGCACAGTGTTTTGGTTAGCCAGGCTAGGGCACCAGCTGGTAGCCAGAGGGGTTTGCAATGAAATTGAAGGGGCCTGGATGGGGTAATGTTTGACGTAAAAACACGTGACGTATTCTGTGTTGATGTCCTGTGCTGCAGCGGGTGCTACATACAGCTTAGTTTTAATCCAAACTGAAACAAAAAAATTAAACCCTCCCTCTCATCCTAACTCCATCTATACCTACTCCTCACTAGCACCATATTCTTCATCCCTTTCTCCCTTTCTCACTTACTACCTATCTACCTATCTACCTACCTACCTACCTACCTACTGTACCTGCTTACCTACATGCCTATCACTTACCTGTCTGCCTACCTACCTACATGCCTACCTACCTACCTTCCCACCTACCTACCTGCCTACCTACATGCTTACCTACCTACCTTCTTATCTACCTGGCTGCCTAACTACCTACCTGCCAGTCTACCTACCAACCAACCTGTCAATCTGCACACATACTTACCTACATACCTATACCAACTACATGTTTACCTATCTGCACAGTGCACACATACCTACATTAGTTACCTACATGCTGGTCTACCCACCTACCTACCTACCTACCTACCTACCTACCTACCTACCTACCTACCTACCTACCTTCCTACCTACCTACCTACCTACCTACCTACCTACCTACCTACCAACCTACCTACCTATCTATCTACCTACCTACCTACCTACCTACCTACCTACCTACCTACCTACCTACCTACCTACCTACCTACCTGCCTACTTACAAGCATGCTTACCTACCTACCTTCTTGTCTACCTACCTTGCTTCCTAACTACCTACCTGCCAGTCGGTCTACCAACCAACCTGTCAATCTGCACACATACTTACGTACATACCTATACCAACTACATGTATACCTATCTGCACAGTGCACACATGCCTACATTAGTTACCTACATGCCGGTCTACCTACCTACCTACCTATCTACTGTCATGTTTGACTCCATCTGTCCCCCTTCCCTTGTTCGTCCCCCTTCCCTTGTTCATCCCCCATTCCCTATCCGTGGCAGAATAGTTCTTTGTTTTTACAAACCACTCTCGTTGATACTGCTTCAAGTGCTTTGTCCATACTCCTAGAGGCAAAGTCAAACTGAGATGCTTGACAAAGTTTGTTTTAAGCTCCTTTCATCTCTTTGTTGAGACTCATTGAGGAGTGAAAACCCCCGTCAGCTCAGGGGTTGGGTGAAGGATGTATGCATTAAACTCCAAACCTTTTAATCCTGTGCATGATTCTGATCCCCAGGCTTCTCCTTCTACCGTCATGTCATCTGCAAAGTGCATCAGGGGCTCTTGAAACCTGTAGACCCTCCACCACCTTCTCTTTCATGCTATACATGTCATCGAGCATATGAATATATTCCAGTAAACACTTCACTTTCCCTCCCATTTACGAAAATGGCTTTTGTCGTCTCATCTCGTCTGATCTTTTCACCATCCCCAATTTGGCGAGGAGGGCTTTTCAGACTCATCTCCTGATCCCCTGGTGGCACTTTAAATAACATCTCAGCTAGTTAGCCAGGGCACTCACATCCAGAATCCCTCGCTGACGTCGTCGCGCCGTTTCATCTCTCTTTTGTTCCCGCCGTCGAGAGGTTAATCTCCATCCAGCGATGTTGCCTCTTCATAACATTTCATGTTATTCCAAAAAACGGAGAATGTTGAGCCGTCCATCCCGGCTGCATCGATTTTGAAAAGACCTCGAGCCATCTGCAAGGTCTTTCGTTAGGACTGTCGGCTGCGTAGGGCGATGGAATTGTTTATCCAATTCGGGCTGGGGATAATATAAAAGTTACTTCACAGAAGAAAAAATATTATTTCTGTTTAATGGAGGTTACAGGTGGTAAAAATTGAGAACGTCTTGCGCAGGTCTTCCTGTACAACATCCCTTCAAATCAGCAAAACTTGAGTAGGAGATTGACTTAAACTTCAGCAAGAAGTTTGGTTGACAGTTCTCTCGTTAGAAGTAAGTCAACAGACATACAATGTATAGTTGATCAATGTACTTCAACCGTACATTTAACTCTCTAGGAGGGGAGGGTGGTGGGTGAGGTGGGTGAGAGTGGGGGTTTCAGGGAGAACGTGACCACCTTGTACATGTTTGAGTCAAAGGGAATGCAGTCTCTCCTGCACAGTATCCAATCAGGAAAATCAAAGCATCGTTGTCACATTCCCTACGTTTCCTTCGTTCAATGCCCATTCCAAGCTGTGACTGTGATTTGTTCACTGAGATGTAACTCGTTGAGCTTATCAATCACCCTCGTTCCCACGACAACAGGGGAGGGGTTAGAGAGTCTGCTGCCAAACCCAAAGATCGGATGCTGAAAGAAAGTGTAGTAAATTATGTGTTTTGCTAAGTTTTCTTTTCTCTTTGTTAAAAGATTTTGTGTCCTCTAGCGTCCTTGTATTGACTGATAATTTCCTGGAACTACAAAAAAATTTGATTAACGTTGTTATTGAACGACCCTCAATTGCAAACAAGGATGTCAGCAAGAGAATTACATGACTACTTTTGTGCTCGAGATGACAGCTCAGAGCCGTAATCCTAGCGAAGGGGGAAAGCTGTGAAGAGGTCAGTGCATGTTCTACAACAACTACATCCATGATAAAGCTGACAAAGTCTATCAGTTTGCGGTAGTCGATGTTTTCGTTCAAAAGCCGTTGATGGCAGCAGACTCTGTTCACTCTATAATCTCTCAGTGGAATCAAAACTAGATCTCCGGTCTCTGTCATTCTGTTCATGAAATTTTGTTCTTCTCAGTCTATGTCCTATGCAGGGGTCGTTTGCAGATTTAAATTATGGGAAATTAAAAAAAAAATGAAATCCTTTAGAAAGAGAAGAATAAACTGAACTGAACTGTAGAACTGAACTTGCTATAAGACACCTACGGAACTTGTAACTGAAATGATTGATCGCAAATTTGCGATATTTCATCACTGCATGGTGCTGAGCACCACCATTTGAATTTCACCACACAACACGTGATATTCGCTCCTGCCATCTCATTTCATGCATCACCTCTCTGTTGGCTGAAAGCCGCAGAGCACACGTGCAGATCTGACCCGTCGATCTTATAACACAGTTATGGTTACCATTTTAATGAAAAAAAGAAAATAATGTGTAAAAATATCTTATGAACCCCCCTTCCTTGCCACCCGCTTACTGTCGAAAAACGGAGGTTAATATCAATTTGGCTAATTTACGGACCTAGATTCCTTTGACGCGGGGTGCTCGGCCGACGACGGCAAGATGACTAATAAATGCGGATACAGGAGGATTGTAAATCACGGCTGATGATGAGAGCTAATTTGTCCAGGAATGAAGGATTCTGATGATATTATTGGGAGATGAATGATTCTTTTTTCTTTCTCGTCTATCGTTGACATACTCTCAGTTTCATCTCGTCTTGTCTGAAATCAGCCAGATTCCTGACTCACTGGCTTTGGAACCTGCCGCCTTTGGCTTCAAAAGCAAAAATTGGCATCTCTGATAAAATGTATGTCCCTTCTTTTTCCAGTCATTCTTGTCTGTGGTCACGTTACCCCACACCCCAGTCTGTGGTGACTTAAAAGCAGCCTTGCGACACAGATTGCCATATTTGGCGCACATACTACAGTATCAATTTGTATTGCGTAACCTAAATTGTCCAGCTGTTGCCTCCTCTTTCCAAAGAATTTACGTTACATCACATTTTTTTCCTTCGTGGGACATTTTCTCAAGCATTTGAAAGTTGATTCATGGGGTTCAAGTTATTTTTTTTTTCCTTCATCTGGCACTCAGCTATACAGTAATGTTTAATTCGCCATGTCTTTACCTTTGGCATGCCAGTCTGCCTTGATTTCTGTCTATTTATGATCGACCGACAGGGAAAACGTCAACTTGTGTTCCATTGGCCATCCCTTGCATTATACTCCGAAGGTGAAAGCTACAGTGGAGTCACATCCAAGATGTTTGTTCACAGTACCTGTATAGGTTAGATACAAAGCATTGGCGACACAGTATGTCAATACAAGAATCACATAAAAAAAAAACAAATAAAAAACAGAAAAAAACCTGTTAGATGTATAAAGAGATAAAGCCAAGAAAATGTCCTGAAAATCGATTTCATTTGCCAGAACGACTCATGCCACTACTCCTTAATTTCTTTTTTTTTAATTTCCTCGTCGATGGAAACAAAATTTCACTGACATGTGGCTGCATACAGTATATGTGAGGAAATTGGGTTTTTTGGATGATGTAGCTCAGCGAATTGCCCTGTCGATTGAAAACTCTAATCATTGATAAAACATTTTCTTGATTTTCAACGCTGCTTTTACATGTAGTGGACAAACTTTGAACTGGCTGTTTTTGAAAAGCTGCGGCGAATGATCGTGGTTTGCTATGGGGAGATATAACACGATGTCTCCCATTCTGAGCTGGTGTCCTGGACGGATGTTGAGAAAATTGGAGAGTGATCTTTTTTGACCTGGCGCTGGGACTAAAGGATTGGGTTATATCAAATTCAAGGACATTGCAACATTAATGGATATTGCGGCATTTAATTACGAATATTTGATCCAAAATCTATGAATCATCCAGGCTATTTTCCTTTCTTATAGTCAGGTCAACTTCTTACATAATTTAAAACAAAAAAAATATTCAAACCTGTTTTACCCTTGGTTCTTATGATGTTCTCGTGGACACTGCTAAATTTTCTTCCTCCAATTTGAACTTAAGTCACATCTGTAAGGCCCACCTAGATATTGCATGTTGCATTAATTCTGAAGATGTAGCACACCTCAGCAGTGCCTGAAATACCACAACAAATTTAGGAATAGGTTACCTATGAATAGGTTACAACGCTAGGAATTTGGTTACCTAAAGAGGTAACCCTTTGGATGAATACCATCACTGCTTTGCACTAGTGTACGACTGACTCAGACAATAGCCCCATGTATTGTGATTCAATCACCCATTTTCTCGGATGGTACCAACATCAGTCCGTGGTCATTACAGCCGGTGTGCCAAGCATTGGCTGCACTGTCAACACCCTGTAATGTGGGGGACAATGAAGTGTTTTCATCGAGTTCTAAAAATGGAAACCAGGTAGTTTGTTCTCATGCCTGTCGGGTACCCTGGTACCCAAACAAAACTTTGGTTGCATTGTTCACATTGGCATTTTCCACTGTACCACTCACCAATCTATTGTGCACCAACCCATTAAGAGGACCACTGATTTCCACTGAGAAACAGGTGAAAATTCCGTTTTGAGCTTGTTTCCTGCGTTTAGTAGGTAAAATACTGCAATCTAAAAGGGTGTGTTCACACAGCAGTTGTGTCCTCTTTCACTTTTATCAAGGAAACATGGAGTAATTTTGGATCCGTGTAGTAAAATACCATGTGGGCACCTGGACACCCAGGTCATCGTGAAAATACTTATAAGAATGTTTCTCCGATCATCTCCCCCACAGCCCCTCCTCCAGTCTCCCATTCATTGACCCCCCTCCATTCCACACAAGCAAATAGAATTTTGCTGATAGATGAATGATGGTGGGGCAGGAGGGTCATTGACAAAGCAGTCATTTAAGAGACACAGCCACTGAGGAATGACAGCCTCAGACACTATTTTACAAAATAGTGTCCTCATGGGAGGCTGTTTCACTGTCGTAGTGCCACTGTCATTGTGTCCCTGTCCCCATTTGAGACAGACAGATCACAGCCTTAGCTTATGGATGACAAAAGTTTAACTTTCTCAGCTTTTGTAATTATTTTGCCCCTTTTTCTACATCGATCCAATCCTCACGAGAGAGAGCTTGAAGTGAATTTGACAAACTTAAACATTTTTATGCTAAAACTTTTCATGATTACTCATTTATGGAAGATTGTGTTAAGGTGAAATAAGGTTACCCAACTTGGCTAGGAGCCCTGCCTGTAGTATCCGAACAGGTAGGATTAGTGAATCATTTCCTGCAGTCACACCTTTTGTAATATGGCATAATTTAAAAACCCTTATACCAAGATTAACCTACGGGGAGAGCATAGCCTGTGATGTACCACTCTAGGCTTGTCGTCACGGTGATGCCGTGGGTAATTCTAAATGGAAGATTACTGAACTCTTTCTGACAGATTTGCTGCAAATTTGTCGCAGTTATTACGTGACGCAGTGCGTAAAGAACAAGATAAAACCGAAACTAGGTCATGCAGCGGTACACAGGTTACATTGAGCTTTGGGAAATAGGTTTGCAATGTTTTATTTTGATCTTGAACATTCTCTCAGTCCCCCCATTCACCCCTCCCCCCAACCCTCCAAAATGTATCCCAGAATCTCTTTTCCTGTGACGAGTTTGCACCCGAAGAAAACATGTTTTCGGGGTTATACGTACGGAAGCCGCGCGGCAGACCCGTCGCGTCGTAATTATTGTTTAAGTTGATTGATCGGGAATCGTATTAACGTAAGGGAACACTTTCACAAGATCGATGAGATCCTTACTCATCTGAAACAGAAACAGAATTTTAGCCCAGGAGAGAGATTAAAATGGTTTGCTTCATATCTTGTAAGACTTCCTTTTTTTTTTTCTTTCTTTTTTTCTTCCCGTCTTTGATGTTCTTCTTTTTCTCTTCTCCTTTCTTTTGGCTTTTCATATCGAGTGTGTTTTATAAACTCAGAAAGAGTTTTTCGCCCTCCGAGCAGGAAATCTAGACCGGCGTGTGCTGCTGGAGAGATGTAAATCGATTCTCGTAGAGGAGTTGTTAATCTTCCAAAATAAGGTTAAGTTGTCCTACTTACTCTCCATCACGATGAGCAGGTTGGTGGAAACCAAACACCGCTCTTCCCTTTTAAAGGAACACGTACGTTGTCTCCATCAATTGTTGCAGCCGCATGGGGTTGCTTGGATTGATTCATGTGGCATATTGATCCAAGGCTGAATATTTAACCGGCAGGGGTCTCGGGAGTCTCGTCCCAATTTCGGCGATGCTCATCTTTAATTTCCCTTCCCTTTAAAAAGGATCGGAAAATCCGTACTCTGTGTCTTTGAATTCTCTCCAGCCGTGGGGTCGAATTGCACTTCGATACAGGTGGGCGTTTTCCCTGTCCGACCAGCGTTTTCTCTTCGTTTCACCGTTGAGAAACTTTCGATCCCGTGCCCTTTAAAATGAGATGCTACGTTGTCGCACTCGGCGTGCAACCACCCGGTTATATTAATTCATGCGTCGATCCCGAGTGGGCGTTTAACAGTCCCGAGACTTCTTTTCATTTCAACGGCATGAACTTTTAATTCCCTCTGTTCGCAGGAGTACGCGATACGTCACCGGCCTCAGTTTGCAACCACGTCCGTGGTTAAAAATGATTTGTTCTCGGCAACATTGTTGAATTGATTCATGTATTGATGCAGGCGAATGTTTCCACAGTTCATGTCTCCCCTCAATTTCACTGACGTGACACGAACGTTTGCCCCTCCAATTGTACTTTGACCCCCCAAAAAAAACTTCAAACTAAACTTATCTGTTGGGGGGTACTTTAGGCATGAAATAAGCAGAAAAAAATGCCCTTGGAAATGTGATTTCCAAGCATCTGGGGGATGCATGAAGCCAAAGATTTTCTGGCACGCTCCACGGCAACCAATGGCGGTGCTTCAGTTCGCTTGGACGTTATACGTAGGCGACCGTAAGATTCTTTGCTGATGTTCACCTTAAGATCTTCTTAAGGTCAATGGTCACTTTGTGCAGTTGATGAATGAGCAAACATGATTTGGTAGGTGGAAATATTCTAGACAAAAGCGATCCAAATTATTAGAATTTTTCCCCAGATTGATGTTTTTCCCCATGAATGGAGAAATTTCAGACATGAGATCCCTATTTTGAGGCTTTGTACATACAGCTCGCAACTGGGAAGTGCTGTTTCTGGGTGTCTGGGGTTTTGTAACGCCAAATATTTTCTTGTATTCTCAAGGACACCTGATGGTGGTGCTCCGCTCAGTTGTTCTTGTCTGAGGTATGGGCCTAAAAAGGACTTCGCCCTCACGCCAGACCCCCACCCCTGCTGAAAACCCTGGACATGCACCTGATATATATGTCCTATCAATGATGCATGGCTATATGTGCCCCCTCCAATCACTAGACCCTGGCGCAACATGTTGGTATCATTTTTTATTCCTCGCCAAAAGCAAAAGGAATCTATGCTATGGTGATGTCTTGTGTGTGGGTATGTGTATGTGTTTATGTATGTATGTGATGCCTTGCTTGTAAACATGATATCTCAAGAAGGGTAACCTTCACTAATTTCATACTTACAGTGTAGTGTGTGGGTTGGTCATATTGAGTAGATGATCCCTATCGTATTTGAAGGAGGTCAAATGTCATTTGTGGTCACCAGATGTCAAATTGTGAAATCTTTGTAAACAGCTATATAAACAATATATCTCAAGAAGTATAGCCTTGGCTAATGTCATACGCTACTTCATGTGTGGTCATATTAAGTAGCTGATCCCCACTATTTTGGTAGAGGTCAAAAGTCATATGAGGTCACCAGAGGTTAAAATGTGAAAACCTTGTAAACACAATATCTCAAGAACAGTATTCTTGACTAATGTCTTAGGTACTGTGTGGGTTGTTCATAGTGAGTACATGATCTGTAATGTGTTTGGTGTTGGTCAAAGGTCATTTGAGGTCAACAGAGGTCAAACTTGTGAAAACCTTTTACACATGATATCTCAAGAATGATAATTGTGACTAACCTCTTATGTGGTGTGTGGGTTGGTCAAATTCAGTAGATGATGCTTATCCTTTTTGGTAAAGGTCAAATGTCATTTGTGGTCACCAGAGGTCAAAACGTGAAAACCTTGTAAACATGCTATCCCAAGAACCATATCGTAACTAATTTCATACTTACTGTGTGGGTTGGTCAAAGTGAGGTGATTCCCATTGATTTGGTTCACATCAAATTTCATTTGAGGTCATAAGAGGTCAGATTGTGCAAACATATTAAATGCTATGCACAGCCACACACAATGATCAACAGAGCTTAGTACACGTATCCTCGCTCTTGAAGGATGAGGTATTTCAATTTCAGAATTGGTATGTACATGTTGTCCTCTGTTTTTCATGAATATTGGCAAGGAATTACAAAGTCCTTTGACTTTCATGTAGTGAAAGTCTGACAAGGGTATTAAAGAAAACAAAAAGTTACAAATCAGTGTAAAGGGCCCCACAAATTTCACAAACTGGTTCCCATAAGATAAAAAATTTCCCATTAGAATTACCAATACAACGGGAAAAGGCTCAATTTACTTTAATCATGTCAAATGTTCTGTATTTCCTTCTGAATTAGTCTTGCTTAAAAACCCTAGTATTAGAGTCAATCCTGCCGGGGTTCTTTTGCACAGAGATATGCCAGCGCCCTCTTCAATTACTCCCAGTCTTTATGCTGGGTTTGTAACGGATAGATCCTCAGATATATGCATAACTCGGTTGACACTGCTCGCTCACATCTGCAGTACACTGATTTCAGATACACCACACTCACATGTAGACACTACATGTACACAGGGCACTGGCACTTATGCAATTTCACCACATGTAGACAGGGCGCTGACACTTATGCAATTACCATTGCATGTGAAAGTACACAAGAATGTGAATATTGCGAATGTCTTGACCAAGACTTAACTTCTGAATGTGACAAGGTACAGTATACTGTATGCCTCCTACTACTACTTCATTTATGAGCAATTCGCAGAATTTGCTACTACCTTTTACGTATATTTTTCTGTGGAAGATTGAACCTCACCCCACCATTTTCTTAAGTAATACATACATGTACTTGGTGCAGTAGTGTGTACCATCAAGCTTACCCATCTTTTTATTCAGTCGGTCTTTTTTTTTGTTTTGTTCCTTCAAAAATGGACATGCTCACATCCAGGAGTTGCGTATACAATTTGATTTAAGTATAAGTTGTGACGGTGAGTTTTTCAGTTCGACAAAAAAAACCGATGTCCTTGGAAGTTCAGATTTGTTGTGTACATTGTACCTTTTGCTATTCTTGACAGTTTTTCATCCCATAATCATCTCTAAGATGTGAAGTCAAGTCACTAAAACGGAACTGATTGACATGCAAATGAAGGACACGAACTAAGCACGGTGGGAACATCTGCATTCAAACGCCTACATAGTTTGACTTTCGTAGACGTATAGACCTCCCTTTGATCATCGCTACAATTTTCATAGTCAGACTATTGATAACAGGCAGCTGTGATGCTTCGTGTATGCCATTCTTACCTGCTTGTATGCTACATCTTCTTTTGCACTTGTTTCAGTGCAAGTGTGACCGGAAGTCCCCTCCCTGAAAATATTGCTTGAGGGGGAGTGAATTTTCTTGGAACTATTCTTCCCACCCTGAGAATTTCACCTCCCGTCACCACTCAGAAGTTTGAGTTTTCTTTTCAATCTTTCATAAATGGAACTTAAGTATTCTTTATCATTTCATAAAATTGATAAAGGTTATAATATTCTCACTTGATATTAAAAATATAGGTATCACAAAGTTATGAGAATGTATCATAACTTTGTGACATGTGTACATATGTGCAGTCTCTGTGCGAGTTTATTAGACACAGATGTACAGTAATCGTATATCCCAGACAGAACATGAGAAATAACATGACTATAATTAACAGTGCAACATGCAGTTTGCCTCAAGTTTTCTCAAGCCTTAGAAAACACAGTATGTTGAAAGTTTCCTAAATTGTGTGTCGATCTCCCACTCTCAATAACCAGTCCTAAGTTAAAAGCTGGAACATGAGTTGAAACTTTGTCAGTGAAAGTCAAGTTCAGCGGAGTATGCCATAGTCACTACAAAAAACATTGTTCAAGTCCCATTTTTGCATACATGAATAATTTACTTTACGCCTCACTAACCTGTCTCAGCATGATAAATGCACTCCCATGTACCATACCTATCCATTCCCATTGGTCTTCACTTTAATTTCAGGTAACGGTGTTTTCTATGCACAGGATTAAAAAATAATCATAATCAAACAAACGTTGCTTGACTTACAAGTTTCCGCTACAAGCCGTTCGTGCCAGCGAATGGCACGTTTCATGATGGAGGTAGCTACCGATCCATTTCGATGTTGAATTGGTGGACTAGAAAGTCCCCCGTATCGAAATTGCATAACCAAATGTAGTGCACCTGTATGTTTCATGTTACCTCATCTGAGGGGTGTAAACTTCAGACAAATTTGAGAGATCGCATTTCCCGAATCATACATCGGCATCAGGTGCAAATTTTGCATAAATGTAGGTCCTTTTTGATCACATGTCCTCATATCACCGCCATTAATCTCTTCATTGACTTATACGCTAAAGTACCGTAGCAACCACAAAGATCTCACTGCGCATCGTACGTTAGGCCTACACCAGCCTGCACCTTTCATGTGATTATAGCTGATGACCTGACAAATCACGACACTAACAAAATTCTGCATGTCGGTCATGCAGATGTGACAGACCTCTAAGTGTCAATATCCCCAAAACACCAAGCATACTCTAAATCAAGCTCCTTCACATTATGTGCATTTTTCTCTGATCTGTACTTTAAATTCCTACTCTTCACCATGCATCCGAGTTTAAAAATCTGTCGATGATGCGTGAAGTACACGGTGAAAAAAAAAATTATGGTCGTGGCTCATCGTAGGCACTATTTCGTGAATGTTTCTGTCAGGGCACATGATTTACCGCTGTTGTTCAACCACGTGGGCTTTCAACTCATCGCGTAGTCCTAAACGTGCCACCACGATCGACTGCTTGTTTGTAATTCTTTTGGAGATATCTATCAGATCCTGTTTGAGATTTTGATCTAGTTTGCCTCTGATGATAGTTTCTCCCTTAAGGTATATCTCAACAATGGGGATGTTCTTCAAAAAAATTGAATTTCCAAACTGACGTTTTTGGTGTCGATGTGCATCAACATGCAACCTCATTTTCAGAAGAGAATATTTACCTTTTCAAAAATTTACACAGATAAAAAAAAATTTTGCATCTCCTTGTATCGTTGCTTTAATTTGCATCTATCGAATTACGATCCATAAAAGTGAAAGGCCCGATTTTGGATCGTCGTTCGGAATCGTCCAAATGTCGTTTAAATGTTGCACAGCTCGGAAAAATGTGTACATACAAAATGTGGAGGAGGGACGACCGAAGCATTTGCGACAGAAGACTTTAAAAAATAATTACTCGCCTAACTTAGGCAAGTATCGACTGAGCAAACAAGATGTACGTGTTCCTTTAAAGTTACCTTTGTGATTTCCAGAGAGTAATTATTTGAAATCAGGCCTTCTGGCTTGTTAACGAAACAAACACATGTTGTCGAACGCTGAGCCTCTATTGATCAAGCTTATGTTACACGTTGAAGAACCTCACCCGTTGGCCGAAAGGAAAAGCTCCTTTCTCTTTCATTGGCATTATGGCGGGCTTTAGGAAGGGACTAATTAACGATTCTGGACAGATTGGCCAACGGTCTTTAGCTCAACCCTGAGCCGCTTCACTTCTTTTTGGACATGCGAAGAGCACTTGCGTAAAGGTCGCCACTGTTTCGATAAATTAACTGAAGGGTTCCCATTTCTCTTTCGGGGGGAAAATTTGCATGGGGATTGGCTCGGGTTGCACGGCTCAACTTGACCTTTGAATGCTAATGAAAGCCACAGAGGGAAGGAAACATCAGTCATTCAGTCACGGAGCAGATCGTGAAAAGTGCTGCAGCTGGCCCCCCGCAAATTGTCAGAGAATCTCGGGCAGATCTGGTTTACAGGTGTGTATTGGACGTGAAATAAGATACTACATTTCACAAGTTCAAGTGAGTGTGCTCAAATGCAGGTATAAAGAGTGAGGCAAAAGTGGCAACTGTTTATGGTTTATGGGAGGGAAAGAAAGAACAGGTAGTTTTCGACTCTCAGGAATGAGTCCTCGCAACTAACGATGAGGTTCACTTTCAAATGGAAGTGCAGAAGAGGGTCCTTTATCTCAGAGTGCTGTATGTTTATCTTCAAATGCATAGCTGATGTTTTTAATGGTCTTGAGGCCTGTTCAAGTGAATGGAAAAGTGCATCTTAACTTAAAAATGACTATCTTCATAGGTGTGCATTATATAGTACTACAACAGAAGAGATACATTAGAATTAACAAGTTATGGAATTGATAGTCATGATTAACCTTGAGAGACCGGATGGCAAACACATTGACAATCAGAGGTAATCTCAAGTCAAAAGTCTCTTTGTAGCATACAACTTTTTGCAATGTTTATATTCCAGTAATATAAGGAATATATACACATAAAAAAGGACATTTAGGTAATTGGACCAGCCTTTGATTGCCACAGATTATACCAGTTGATGCAAAGTGGGCGTGAAAGTGGGTGAATTTTGCATGGATGTGACAGACGTTCCCTTGGTTTTGTTCCTCAAACCCTCAATTGCGGTTATTGTCAAAATTCCTTCGAGTCTAATGAAACCTGTGAAAGATCTAATACTTTTTTCATAATCATCTCTAGCGATCATTTTTTTAAACATCCAGTCAACTTTGCTTCATCGAGGATGGAGTGAAGTTGTAGGCTCAGCGGTGAGTTTTTTTTTTTTTCTGATTTGCGAATCAATTTACTGTAGCTCTGAAGTGCTTCAATCGAGCTGCCAAAAGTTGAAATGCAAGCCACCTGAATAACCTTTCCAAAGTGTTGGTATTAAACTATTTTACAATTTCTAACGAGCGAATTCTGTAGGGGAATGGAACTTTGCCACATTTGCGACACGTACGACGTATTCTATAGATACACCCTGAGGTCTACATGTACCTTCACTCACGGCATGTAAACTACACTTTGACTATTAGTTATCTGCATCTCTTGTGAGCAGAAGGGGTGTGGGGATGTTGTTCTCCTATTTCTGCACTCTGTATTCTTTTCCACCATCTGCAATAGCGTTTAATTTGGTGCTGAATGGATTACCAGGTTACGTAGTCTGTTTGCCCACGACGTATCTTCGAAGAGGTCGACCTGCTTTTAATCTCTTTGTCTTCCCTTTAGGAGTTAATTCTTAAAAAAATGCTACTCTGCATATCTACTCAGTGTTGTCATGGCCATCTTCTATGTTGATGGGATGGAGGGATTAAATTTTAAGGACTTACAGTAGGTCGCTGAGGAGGTGGGTGTAAAGACAAATTCCAGTTTGTCTATCAGTACCACACTGGCTTGAAGGTTTGAAGTAGATTGTCACTAGTTGTTCAAAATTAGTTGTTTGAGTCACCCCTGATTGGATGTGCCTACAATTGAGGTAGATCAACCTTCACACCATTACAAAAACATAACAGTTCTCTCTCACCCCCACCTCCCCCTCCCCCTCCCTGGGTGTTTGTTCTGAAAGATGCTCCAGAATGGCAGGGCAGGCCAATTTTGTTGAGTCTGCACGTGGAATTTTTTTTTAACATCTTTGGGTCTTCCTTATTTTCACCCTGTTTCGAATATATTGAAATACATCCAAATTGAATACCTCACTAAATGATTCACTGTGACAACATTTTGTAGTGGGCCTATTTGTCATCTTTTGTTCGTTGTCATCATCAATATTTGCATTTGAATGGAAAATTCTTTAATTAATTCTATTTTTTGTAACAATTTTATTGGACACATTTTAATGATTGTGTTTTGATATCATTTATAAATGCAATGTTTGCTTACAAATTTTAAACTTCATTTATTTTTGTTATTTTTGAACATGCAATCGTTACATTCATATTTGATTGATACACCCTCATAAAATTGTGTATATTTTTTTTCTTGTTTTGTGTTGCATTGACTAATTGTTGAAAGATATCCGTTGACAATGGTTTTGATTTTGCACCTTTTTTTTTCCCCCTCATCATCCCCCAGTACAGTATGTATCTCCTCATGAGATCTTTTCCTTGCATTCACTATATTGTACATTAACCCTCCCCCTTAAAAAAAATGAAAATTTAATTTGAAATGACCTACTTATAACTTGACAAATAACATGTTTATCATCAACATCATACAGTTGTCTCTATTTAACCAATATCTCCTCATGCCTATTTCTTCTGAGAGTCTGCAGTTAGTGGCAACAAGTTTAATTCTTTACTTCTAACGGCTTCCTGCCGCACACTGTGTGAACATCTTGCTGAGGCAATGAAAATGAAAAATGAGAATTTTATCAGCTCATCAAATTAGCGCAAATTTGCAGATTACCGGGGGCGCCTCCAGTCCTCTGCAAGGGATTATGCAAATTGTTTCAATGGAAGGGAGGTCACCAGAAACCCCAATATGATCTGTCGTATTGTGCAAAAGAAAAAATGAATTCAGAGTCTTAAAACACCAGTAAAGAGAGAAACTCTGAAAGAAAAGGTGTTTGTAATTTTATCTCTTGTTGATTCCTTGCCGAAGGTGGAAGGAATCTATGCGATGTCATGTGTGTGTGTGCATGTGTGCGTGTGTATGTGTGTGTGAGAGACACTGCTTGTAAACACAATATCTCCAGAAGGGTGGCCTTGACCGACGCTTGTACTTGATGTGTTGAATGACAATACTGAGTAGATGATCCCTATTGTTTTTGGTGGAGGTCAAAGGTCATTTGAGGTCACGAGGGCTCAAACTGCAAAAACCTTGATAACATTATATCTCCAGAAGGGTAACCGTGGCTGATCTCATACTTACTGTGTGGGTTGGCCAGTCTAAGTGGATGTACCCTATTGCGTTTGGTGGAGGTGAAAAGTCATTTGGGGTCACCAGATGTCAAAATTTGAAAACCTTGTAAACACAATATCTCAAGAAAGGTAACCTTGACTGATCTCGCACTTGTAATACTAAGTAGATGATTTCCTATTGTTTTTGATGGAGATCAAGGGTCATTTGAGGTCACCAGCAGTCACACTGTGAAAACCTTGTAAACATCTGAAGAAGGATAACCTTGACTGATGTCATACTTAGTCTTTAAATTGTGCAGTCTGAATAGATAATTCCTATTGGTTTTGGTGGACGGAGTTCAAAGGTTTTTTGGGCTCACCAGAGGTCAAATTGTGGAAGCATTGTAAAGACAATATCTCAAGCAGGGTAACCCTGACTGGTCTAATAGTTTGTGTGTGGGTTAGCCATACTAAGAAAATGATCCCTCTTTATTTTGGTGCAAGTCAAATGTCATTTTATGTCAGTGACCTTTTGACCCCCACCAAAAACAAGTTACAAATTACTTGTACACACTATATCTAAAGAAGGATAACTGTAACTCATACCTAGCATATTGATTGCCCATATTGAGTCCATACTGGATAATCCCTATTGTTTTTGATGGAAGTTAAATGTCATTTAGAGTTAATACCAGAGGTCAAGGAGTCAAAATTATGTAAACTCTTATCCCAACAAGAGGAATGGTGAGGTCTTGTACTTTGCATACATGTCTATTGCTCATATGCAGTAGTTGTGCTTTATTGTTTTTGGTTGAGGTCAAAGGTCATTTGATGTCACCACCAATCAAAATCTTTACATAACTCAGGGCTTTATATAACTCAGGGCAGGGTAACTGTGAAGGATTTCATGCTTAGCATTGCCCACACTAGGCTAAATAGATGATTTTTGTCATTTGTTGCACCTGTTCCTTTATGAGAATGTGGAAGGTCATTTTGGGTCAAAAGCTTGTTACCATGATGTTTCAAGAATGATAAACGGTAATTGATCTCATACTTTCCCTTTGGGTAATTCATGTTTGTCATAATATAACCATATGGAAAGGAACCACTAAGCCTTTTGGATTTCAGGTTATAAATTGTGATTAAAATTGATATGCTGAAAATACATGTATTCCACGTTTAATTGCTGTGCTGCTAAGTGTCAAATGACTTGCAGTTCATCGAACAGTTACATGTACACTTTAATTTTAATCTTGACTCAATAGCAAGCTTGGAAATGAAATTCATCTGAATGGAAACGACGCCTTGCGCACAGGTATTCATCCGTGCTTTCACTGAGGTTCAAAAATTGGCCGAAAATGAATGCAAAAGTCTCCCGTCATATTTGCAGAGTTTACGCACATGCAAATGTGTGAGGTGATGATATTAGTAGTGTTCGGTAAAAATAACATGAATTGTATGTCAATTCATATTTCTGTCATTAAAACTTTGATGGTTTCAGAAAATATTTAGGAGGAATTAAATCCGGCAATTTTATTAGAAAAGTCTGTTCTGAATTATTCTCTTGGTGTCATTCGTGGGCCGCATTGATGGCCCCGTCCGACATTGTGTGTTTGACAGTTTTGTTTGGACCGTAAAGACCAGTGAACAGTGTTCGGATATGTGGAATGGCTGAGCCACAAAGGGTGGGCCCTTGGTGGTCCCCGGGGAAATCATTCATCATGCAATCCCAAATAAGAAAAGAATCTAATCCCATATCTCAGTTGTTACAGCCATTTTTTTTTTTTTTTTTACACAAAACCACTTTTTCAGAAAGCAGATAAAATGCTATGTCAAAATTCATTCAGCAAAATAAGGTAATGAGATTTTTTAATGCAATACACTAGTTTAGACATGGCAGAGACATCTTTTGAAAGGTGGAAGAAATATTGTTTTATCATCGGTGGGGGTTGTCATGAAAATAACTGTAGTTTCAAAACATGATACATTATTATTATTATTATGATTAAAGCTTAAGAATGAAGTTCTTTCTGGGAGGTGAAAGGATGTATGTATTAAATGTCGGCCTCAAAATTGCTTCGCCGTACCGAACTATTTCAATTTCCTGAAGTTTCTTTTTCCTTTCAGAGGTTCTCCCAAGTGTGATCCAATTTAATTGTATTCTGTGACGTGGAGAACGTACTGAATCTTGTGGGTTTCTTGTCATCTAAATGAGCAAACAAAAGAGGACAAGGATTGAGTCAAGGGAATGTTGAATCTTCAAATCTTAGGGAATGTGGGGAAGGGTGGGGGGGGGGGGGAAGAATTCAAAAGAAGCTTGAGGTTTCTCCAGGTTTGCACTAATACCAAAATTCAGAGGAGGTTTGTCAGGTACATATTATGTGCTAGCAAAAAGAAAGTACAGTATGCAAATTAGGGGACAGAAACATTTTTGGTGAGGATCGCAGCGAGATTCAAAGGAATGCGTGATTGTAGTAGGACAATATGACCCTGGAAGCACAATCATTATCAGGTTCCAGTCTAAGGGTACTATGGGGGAGAGAGTGTCAGGTTAGGACACATACCACTCAGAATCTATTTCATTTTACAATATAATCTACTTTGCCTAATACAGTTCTTAAATCGGAAAATCAACACCATGAAAAAGGTGAAATATATTCCCAGCGAAACTATTCCATCTAGTTTATTGTCCTTGGGAGAATAGCTATGAGGAACTGATGAGTCTGCGACACGATCTGCAGCGTTATAAAGGAGTGTTGGGTACGGGTGCATCTGATAGTGCCATGCATGCTGTAGAGGAAGTGAGAAAGGGTTCAAGAGGTCAGGGGTCCTACAGCACTTCCTCTTTTCAAAGGACCAGTTAACAATTTATGAATGGACTTTATGCGAGTATTAGCCAGCAATTTCACACCCCACAATACAACATCTATCCCCAGCCCTCTACCCTTCATCCCCCAAGGGTACCACATGAATGTGTCCTCTCCCATCCCACCCTGCAGCTTCTGTCATTATTCTTGGGTTGCATCCTGACAGTTGTTTGGCTAGCATAATCCACTTAATATTCTCAAAAAACATTTGCAATGCACAGTTGTTAATTTCAATGTTGCAGCCTGTAATTGCGAGAACCTTTTTCACTGATAATCATTTTTGCTATATTATAATATTTAGTTACGTATATTGTACATATTTTTCGTTGCAATGCTTATATTTTCATCCTGTTTCTCCTATTGATAAAACATTTTTCATTCGAATACTGCGTGTGCCATTTCATTTTTTTTTTTTGTTGAGCTAATGCTAATGTTATTTCTTCAGTAATGATCATACTTTTTTTTCCAGTCCTGCATGTTCTGTTGATAGTATATTTTTCATCAGTGTTTTTGTGATTTTTGTAGTTTACTTTCATAACTTACAGTGTCCTGTTTTCAGTCTTCATTTTTCATCACTCCGTGTGCTAGTGGTAATTCATATATATCCATTGATTCATAATTTACATCATTTTATTGCTATCCTTATTCAGGTGTTTTTTCATCATTTTTGTTTTCAATTTGTTGTATTGGTTTTTTTTTTCCATCACTTTCAATGCTGTGGATGACATATATTTTCATACATCATCATCTGTGCTTTGGATACTATTTTGAAATAAATTACACACCAATTTAATTAACTTTAGAAGTTTTGAAGTTTATTGATTCCTTTATGTTTCACACAATTCTTCAACAGTCTCTCTTTATCAACCTCCTACAAAACGTTGAGGTAAATACATGGCAGAGCGCCAACAATACATCTCTTAATTGTTTTATTTCGTAATATATTTTACCGAGGGTAATTGACAACGACCTCACCATCTCTAGTAAAACAATTTGCTCTCCCAAATGCTCATCGATTCTCGAATTTCACACAGAGACGGACAAAGGAAATCCCGAGGTACGCACGCATTTCGGAGCAGTTCGATCATGATTCCAACTGCTCAATCTTTGTCCACCAAGGGACGCTCGCCTCCCCCGAGGTCTTTTGAAGAAAAGTTTGAGATGTAGGACACGAGACCCCTTAGAATCAAAGTTCACGAAAAGATCGGTGCTGTCTCTTTCATGTCATCACGTTTGGCGGTGTCGTATGTCGAGTTCTCGAGACGGACGACACGACGTCTCTTGTCAAAAATTCATTTTGTTTTGCACGATGTCTGCAATAATTTCTGGCAGCTTCAGTTCTCCACCAGTCGTTGTTTAATGGTGCGAGAGAATCTTCTCATCTTCTCTGGATGAATCGGTTTGATCCTTAGCTCCTCGAGAAGATGAAGTTCAATTTCTTCCTCTATCTCCCCGTTTTTTTCGTTGCTTTTTCCGGGATGTGTTTGAGTTCAATTTACAGGTTTACGACTCATCGGCTTTGACATTCAAATATTTATCTAAAGGACGTTGAACCTCCGTTATCTGGGTAAAACTAATAAAGGTAATTTGTAAATGGAAACTTTTGACAAAGGGAATTTTAAAGGATCATTTAATGTTCCTCTTAGTGCTTGTGTATTTTGTGAAAGAAAGACTGTAAAAAAGCAAACATGTAAGAGACATGGGTAATGGCCTCTACCGTAGAACTTTAATAGTGGTTTTCTTCCGATAAAAATTTATAACCCTGCGGACAATTTCACAAGTGCAATCAACAAAGGAAGTCATCAGTAATAAATTGAGAATCACCTGTGCACAATCGCATTGAAAATCACACGATTCACATTCTGTCAAGCGGACTCAGCAAATTTGGGCAATTGCAGGGAGATTTTGAGCGAAGTAAAAATGGGCAGTGAATGACCGTCACAAAATTTTGTTTCCTCCTAAGCTTACAGTGATACAGGTAACAATTGTGTTGAGACCGGACAGCGCGTTGCTGAATGCTGACAGGTTTACGCTTTCATCCCCGTAGCTACTGCATTGACAGTCACACCCAGCTGACATCCATACGGCACCCTCAGTGAGGCGAATTTGAAGTTGAAATGCATACACAAGAGCACTGTATGTATTTGTATATATTTTACAGTTTTGAGATACAAGCATCTGTGATTAAGTGGAAGGGGGGGGGTCATTGTTATTCAGAGGTTTGATGTCATTTGCAATTCCTATGAAAATACTCCCCAGGTTTATAGTTGCAAGTGTATCTAGGCTTTTGAGTTTTCTGGGTTATCTGAAGAACCTTCGATTGTTATGTCTCATACTGCAGTTTTGTGTGATAATGTGTGTGGTATTTGTGCGCAGTGAGTCGCAGTTTCAACTCAGTGGAATGTTATGTCTGAAGTATCACATTCCCAGTGCACATAATGACCCTCTCTGCGTATAGCTTTCACTCGCTTGTTATTGTAAAGACTAACTCATGAAGAAAATTTTAAAATATATTCTGATGAAATTAATCAAAGGATGACACACTTTTGGCATTGACCGCATTTCTTGCATTTAACATAAGAAAAAGATAAAAGTATGTTACTTGCTCAGGTGTTGTTTAGTTTTGCAAGATTTTTTGCTGATTGTGCACATTACAGAGACGGATACCGGTCAAACGGAGACAGGCCAGCTGAATTCCTTAGGTAACATCATCGAAAAGAAATGCTAAACGTTAAGTACTTGACATGAGTAGCCTACTGGTGCTATTGCTGCAGTCAGTGCATCTTAGCCGAAGTTTATTTCTGTCAGATAATTATAAATTTCTTAATTAGTTCCATTGTATATCTATTCCTTTATCGTTGAGATTTGTGGATAAAAACAAAAGGAAAAAAAAACGTAAGTCATTAGCCACATGTGTACCTCATTCCATATAGTAGATTAAAATGCACATGTAGACACAACAAATCCTCTCTGTGACTGCCAACATCATCATTGTGCTTTGTGTTGGTAGTATATAAACAAAAGAAACACTTAAATTTTTGACAATGCCATCGAAGGATATGAATATGCATTACTACAATGCTTTGTTACAGGAGATGCATCCTGACAGTTGCATAATTTTTTGCAAAACAGTTACCTTGATGTTCATTATGTATCTTTGAGTGCTGTTCACGATAGTCAATTTGCAACTGACCTGGTTTTAACTTAGTTCAGTGACACAAAGTGATACAGCATCTGTCGGTTGCTAAGGAGGATGGTCGTGCTACCATTTTGCTACCATGACGACCGCGATGTCGTAGAGATGCTTTGTTCCTCAGTGGCAATAATTCCGTATAAATGTATCAAGTCCATAATATATTCAAGCTTGGTCTTATATCACCACCTTTCTCATTCACAAGTGTAAATGCATTTCACATCAGGAACTACGTGTGCGTGCCAACGATGTCGGCCAAACCAAAACATTTGTTGCTGCGCATAGCAACCTGATTTTTTTTTGCCTCAGCAACATGATATGGAAATACATTATTAATGACGGACATGCTCCAGTTCCCAAATTTTGTTTCCTTTTTTTTTCCCTTTTTGTGAGCAGCCGATTGAACATGCCAAGTTTCATTTCAGTGTAAATTTGAGTATTTCTAATGTTTGCATGCAGAGATCATTTTGATACAACATAAATCCCCAACTGTTATGTATGTGGTTCATCAGGGCCCTGGATCTAATTGGGTGAAGAGAAGTCGTAACTTTATGTTCCAAATCTAAAAAGTAGTTGGCATTAAGAATCCTTAACTTCATGTTATTGCTGCAAACGTGGGGCTGGCATGAAGAGAGCAACAGCCGCCATGATTTCTAACAAGTTATAAGATGAAAGGACTGCAATTATGTCAGATGTTGTTGTGAATACGTGCATCACTATAAATTATGAATATATGGAATCAGTGTCACATTAGTCATCCTTATATAAATATCAATATCATGTGATATTGGATCAAATGTTAGGAATCAATATCACTAGGTGCAAATCTGCGACAATCAATTTAGCATGAATAATCAAATTATAGATTTCAACTCAACATTGAAGATCAAATTTAATGGTTATGTATGTAACATAGCTGTATTGTTATCAGCATGCTTTGCAGATGTCACGGAATTGTCAATGTCGATTCAATTTTCAAGTGATTCGAATCAGTTTTGACTTAATCAATATCAATTGAAGATGATCACCTCTCAATATTGATGTATCACATCATATCATGTACAAGATGTAATGTACATGCCCTTATACCTTACGCTGTGGTTACACTGACTGTCTTTTGTGAAGGGAACACGATTTGCTATTGGTTGACATAGAAGCACATCGATAACATCGAGTGATGGATGATATAAATTTTCTTTTGAAATCAATTTCGAATGAGCGTGAATATATGATCATTTTCAAGTTAATTTACTCTCATATCAATTTAATTACACTGTAACAGATGGGCATATCAACATAAAGAAAATATCAATAATGTCAACTAATTTAATTCACTTTCTTTAAATGAATTTCAAATCACTGACAGTGTAATCAATATCAAGTTGATATTGATAACTAACCAATGTTGACATCAACTCAGTAACAGTCTTTAATGTTAATGGCATTAATTTTCTTTCTTATTTTTCATTTTTCTGGCCCAACCACTCTGATATAATGAGCCAGAAACTGACTTACCACATATTTTTGTTAAGCCTGGCTCACACTGCACCGACTATACGCACAATCCGACTCGACATCGCGTCGCATAAATTAGTGTCAGCCCTACGACTACATGCAATTCCATCGATTTTTAATCAGGTCGTGATCCGCCAGCCCAGTATCGTAGCTTCCTCTAACCTGCGACCTGACAAACAGTCCTTTATACTTTACCCGATGAGAAATTAATATACAGTCACATGACAACTCTGCTCAACATGGAACCTGACCAACAATTATATAACAAAAATGTATAACATTCGAAATCCAAGAAATAGGGAACGATCGAGCAGGTAATTTTGTGGGTAGAGAGACCATGCATGTGCATGTGCAATCGGACTTTGAAAGTGACACTCGAATAGTAACATTATTCAACAAGCCAATTAGGCCAAAAGTTATGTGCCAGGCACTTGGGATATTGCATGATTATGAAAATAAGACAAAACAGACTATTTTTCATTGTTGGTGTTTACCATGTATTT
The DNA here is from genome assembly GCA_021234535.1 of Stichopus chloronotus. Classification (NCBI taxonomy): domain Eukaryota; kingdom Metazoa; phylum Echinodermata; class Holothuroidea; order Aspidochirotida; family Stichopodidae; genus Stichopus; species Stichopus chloronotus. The sequence continues at coordinate 17,077,342 of CM037842.1, forward strand.
ACGTGCGACCATGTACACACAAACGCCTTTGCAACAACACGGTATAATTTTGTTATTGGGAGATTCAGCTCTCATAAATCATGGGCAAATTGGGAACAATATACATCCTGTCTTGCCACATTGATGAAGGACTATTGGTTTACCAAATACACAAAGTATCCATGATGTTGCATACCTTTTAGCTTATGAAAGTTGACAAGGGACTTAAAAGTCTGTTGGTCTATATTTTCACACTGTTCTACAAATGAGATAAAAACAGCCAGAACTGCAGCACATTTCTATAGGACCTATATGACTCTGCATTGGCAGCATTTCATGAACTTGAACTGAGAGGAGTTTGTGGGATAAGATAATTCTTCACTTCCACCCAGGTCTATGATACCCTATCCCTCAGGGTCGGTGCAGTGTGGCATGGGTGTCATTGTAATGATCAGAGACTCCACTCTGTCTACGACTTTTTCTCGACTATCTACAATTGCTGAGGTTTGTCGGATTGTGAGTAGTAGGAGCAGTGAGACTCAGGCCTTAAACATATCTTTTTCAGGAGTTTATTTTCAGGAGGTTCAGGAGTTTATGATCATTCATCCAGTAATTGACTGTTATTGATAGCTATGATCATCATCGCACTCCACAAATTAGCCTGAACAGCTGGTTGACACTGTGTTACTCTTTGTCTATTTGAGTAATTGTAATGTGCATATTCCCTTGTACCGTATCTATGCCACTATACACAGTGGATACAGCGAAGGTCTTTCACTTGGTACAGGGTTTGCTATGATTGACACAGATAAATTAGTTTAGCTTTTTTCCATTCTTTTGCCCTGTTGAGATGTGCTTACATTAGGGCACAGAGGTCCATTTCACCGATCATGATAGATTAATACATATAGTTCACATGGATTAATAAGTTAATTCGCTAGTCACTTCCAGATTAATCCAACAATCATAAATACATACCAAAGTAACATGCATACCAAAGTATATGACCGGTTGACCCACCCATCACCCGACACCTAATCACCGCCAAGCAGCATGTCTATAAGAGGGCCCAAGCCAATGGCAGGTATGTGAGTGTGGGAAATTATTGGTCATGCAAAATATCTAGCCCAAATAAAGTTTAAATAATGGTAGCCAAGTGTGCCATCTTTCTTTCACCTTTAACTTCTTGGCACCAGCTTGCATATCACCCCTGGTCCCTGCAGTAGCACCCACCTAGTCCCATTTCAACCAGTTATGACAACACATACTTCAGCTAACATCGAGCAACACCTGCACTGCAATCTCGGTAATAAGCTCCATAATACATATAGCACTGAGTCCCTTATTCACTTCAAGCTGGATGAAATTCTCCCTAAAATTGAGTTTTCTTTCGAAGATAAAACTGCACATATACTCTCTTATTTTCCCTTAATTGTGTTGAATGTACGCTTTCCTATCATCCAATGATATACACCTCGATGACTAATTACATTCATTATGATACACCTGCTTCTTCACGGGGGAGAAATCTGTCCGTTCCTCAAAGAACCCAATACCCAAATATTGAGCAATTGATGTACCCGTCATCGTGAGGCTGAAAGCGTCAGAGGCAACATTTATTACCCCTCTTCTAAATAATAAACCATCCTTCATACTTGTAAAATTTGACAGAATAATTAATCTAATGTTTAACAAAAATTAAACAGACTGCAGGTGAGTCATTCATGTTTTTTTTTTTCTGCTACTTCTTTTTTTGTCCCTTTCAGCATCTTTCATTTCATCCCAATCTGTCCTTTTTTTCCCGTTTTATAGCAATCATCGAGTAGCCTTTTTTTTAATAAATGCCGAAACAGAATTAATTAAAAAGCTTGCGCATGAATTTGAATCACAAAAGTGAGGGATTGAAACAAATGCCACGATATTGTACCAGTCATAGGAGGTAAAATTAGACATTCATCGTCAACGTTAAAGTAACGTCCTTGTTTACAAAGTCCATACCAACAAACAGAATATTTCACATCTGCAAAATATATGCACATCAATTGTTTCAGAAAGAAAGCTGATTTGGATATGTAGTGTATCCAATGTTGTGCTTGCCAGTTCAACAGGTGCTGGGCTGAAAATCTGATGGCTATATGATTCGGTAGAGTGATTTGGCCACGGTTTTTGTTGAATTTGAAAAAATATGAAGCCGTCTGCTTCAGTTTATGTATATAATTACACATTTAGATAAACTTTCATTGCATAAAATTAACACTAGGATTTTTAGGATTTCTGTTGTGCTTGCCAGTTCAACAGGTTCTGGGGTGAAAGTCTGATGATTATATGATTCTGTAGACTAATCTGGCCACGGTTTTTGTTGAATTTGAAAAAAATGTAAAGCTGTGTGCTTCAGTTTATGTATGCAATTATACATTTTAGATAAACTTTCAAATGGCATAAAATTAACTCAAAAGATTGTTCGCAGAATTATAAGAAACACAGTATACACTTTGAACCTCACTAAATTTCAGTTTCACATAGCAACTACTTCTGCTATTTAGAATGGAATAAATTAGTATAGAAGTTTGTTACACCCAGGAATGCCAGCATTTTATTCGAACATTGAATTTACCTTAACATGCACTTGACGTCGTGATGTTGAAATTACATAAAAGATTGAGACAAGACAAGAGGATCAGGGTAGAATCATATCTGATTTAATTAGACCTACATTGTGTTAAAAATATGAACAAAATCAGAAGTAAAGAATTTAAAAAATGTGTTGTTTACGGTGCATCTCCCTTTTCAACTCGTTAATCTATGATTGTGCTACAGACACTGCAACTTTGTGTGTATTTGTTGTGAGTCCTGCTTGAGTACTCAGACTCAGCTAATGAGGGAATTACAAAGTTCTGTCTTTACTGTCTCCTATACTGCCGATTGCTTCGCCTTCAAAGTTTTTCTGAAATATCCCAGGTGGCCCATGGTAAAATTTAATGTACCCCCCAGCAATAAAAGTTCACATGCCCAGTTCTTTTACACCGTGTGAGCCCCTTTCAGTTTTGTGTGTAGTCGTTTAAACGTGGTAGTTGTACATTTCCTTGTGTCTCTGTGCAACTTACAGAGCCTGTGTGTTAAAGTTGAAAAAAAAAGAAAAGTTGAAAAAAAGAAATTATCCTCACTGTTGTTGATTGGTTGTTGTTTGTGTGTCGAGTCATGTGACGAGTTTGTGTTCCGTTGGATTGTGGTGACCCGCACGTCATACCTCTTATTCAGCTGTCAATGAGCTTTACTTCATCATGGAGGATATACAGTTATTGTGAAAGACTTTAATAGTGCTAACTGTCTCTCTTTGACCCAAATACGCAGGTACGCTTATAAATCTAATACGTGAAGGATCACTGCTGGCTCTGTCTTAAATGCTAGCCACAAATGTTAACCGACGCGTCAGTGACCGGCCAACAAAATCTGCAGGAAATGTTCAACTTACGATTAGCGACGGCATTTCCTGCTGAAGAAAGATCTCGTTGATCAGAATTTAATGACCCTTGGAGTCACCGTATAATCTCGCAGGATATGATTTATCATGGCTACTTACACCAAGGAAAAGGAAACGTGCTACAAGGAAAAGTATCTGAAGGATCACCCTTTAGATTCACATGTTTGTCCACTTCAAATACTAGATTTACAAGTACCCCCCTGATCCTCCCCCCCCCCCCGTCCGCTTGAATTGGGATCAACCTGAAGCTAATACTGTATGCGTTGAATTCTGATACCAAAGCTGCAGTTGATGATTGCATTATGGGTTTGTGAAACAAAAGTATTCCTGTCATGGGTGGATGGCTGACTGACTGTGAGCATATCTCCTGACATCTGCTGCCACCGTACAGCTCGGACAATCATCGATCAACCAGTGCAGAGATTCCACGGTCTATGAAAGCAAGACTATGCTCAAACCATAAAAGAAGAGACACACACCCCATGCCACGCAGATTTCTTTCTTAATTGTTTCTCTTCCAACTTGGTTAATTAACAAAACATGTATCAGTCATTCATCGTTCTGTTTGGACAGAGAGCACGGACCATCAATCTGCCGCAATATTTACAAAAATATGTGTCCTTTGTCTTGACGCTCGATCTTTACGTTCCGCTAATACTGAGTCGACAAATGAACTCAAAGTGGACTGAAACCAAAGGAGAAGCTCATCAAATTTTGCAACAAAAATTTCTAAAAACAAGTAGCGGTAACCGTACCGTAGTCAATTTGCAAAAATTGCTTGGTCTGTTGAACACTGCAAAATATGGAGGTATGCAACTGATAATATTTGGTTTGTTTTCATCAGTTGTTGGTCAGTGGCTAAATCAGTTGTGAACTGATCCTTGTCGGGGTCACTGGAAGATGTAGTTCACAAAAAAAAAGGAAACTCCACTGTTATTGAGATGAAAACTTTGGGGTGGGGGTAGGGTAAGAGAGCCAATGGGGTGGAAGATTTATTTGTAATTAAAATATTTCATTGTACTGTACTTGCTTTTTGTGACTGGGGGACCATGCCTCTAATAGCTCCCACAGTAGCAGTTATTTTTGAGCTGCTGTAAGAACAAGCGGATGTGTCAGAGAGCCTATTCTCCTGGTGCCCGAAATTCAGATTTCTATTAAGTCATAACATAATTTACATGCTCATGTAGTAACTGTTCTTCTACAAAATTCTACATAGAGACCTCACAACATCAAAAGCAGGGTGGGGTATGGTCAGCTGATGTCAAACTTGTCACCTGATCTGCGCCTGCCAGTGTTTTGGCATTCATTCTGCCCACAATGCAGAAATAATGAATGAACAAATGCTGCAATGAGCAGAAACCTCCTCAGATATTGTGTTAGATGTTAAGGGTGCACTAACGTGTCATCATCCCTCTGATGTGATGTGCTATCAACCTGAGAATGAACTTGAAACAGACTTTGGGAGAGATCGTGTCATCATGCTACCAAGCATGTAAGTTATGAGAAGGGTGCCACATGACCCCCCTCCCGCACCCAGGAGAGACGCACCATCGCCACCGCTTCATGTAGAAATGTTAACTGTATGGTACCCATGGACTAGTGTTCATGCATGTACAGGGCCACAAATTGTGTCCGCACTGAGATATTTATTACGCATGCTACGTACTGTGGCTGCAATGTCATTGACAGCATAGCCAACACCTGTGACTATGAGTTTGAAAAGGAAAAAAAAATCAGGGGGGGGGTAATCTGATGGTGCTACTCCCCATCCACACACATACTTGTGCACTTGTTACAAGGTACAAATTGAAAGACGGGATTTTTTGACAATTATTGATCTACAATAGCATGCAGCTGGACACAAAAAATCTTAGATTGCAAAAATTAGCTGCAGTCATTGACCTCTTGGAAGATGTCATCAAGTTCACTGCATTTTATCCCCCAGCTGCTACCCTCCCCTCCATGCCACATCTACTGCAAGGTGATAAAACTACGTCCTCGACTCCAAAGTACTTATACTACACTGTAGACATATACTCTTGCCTTTAAATAAATGTTGCCCCTTTGCTTCATTCAAAGCCAAGTTGATTCGTTCAATGCGAGGCAACTGAGGTTTGTGATTAATGTGGGCGGTGACATTTGTGAAACCATGGAGTGAAATTTGTCACATCCAAAATGTAAAGAGAGAGAGGATGCTTTTAAAAAAAAAAAAAAAGGTTACTTCATAAAACATTAAGAGACACCAGCAATTGTGAACAAAGCTTTTAAAGTATTATTTGTCAGTAATTTTCCATCATAAAACCAAGGCTATGATGTTGATAAACTGTTAACATAAGCTCAGGTTCAACCGCTAGAACAAAACTCAAACTATTTTGTTTCAAGTAAAGATGCCAAGGGCAAAATACAAAAATTCACAAAGATGGTTTCAAAGGTTCGATTTTTATCTCAAAATTTTGATAATTTGCCAAAGTTTTGAGATAACAAGTAAAGGAATGTGAGATGAAAGTCAAATTTTTTAGATAAAAAGGAAAACTTCTGACATAATATTTCAAAATTTAGCAACACTCATCTTGAACTTCTCAGATTAAAGGTTCAACATTTTGAGATAATATCTCTTTTGAGATAAAAAAAAAAGTCAAAACATTGAGCAGTAAGTCAAAATAATGGGATACGAAGTCAAAATTAAGTCCAGATTTTGAGGTAATAAGTAACATTATGAGATAAAAAGTCAAAATCTTGAGATAAAAGGGAAACATTTGAGATAAATTTACTAACATCTCATACCTTTCAGATAAACGGTCAAAATTTTGAGAAAGTATGTCAGATTTAAAAAGTAAGACTTTTGGGATAAAATGTCAAAATATTGAGCAAATACATCAAAATATTGAGATAGAAATTCAAAAGTTTAAAATAATAAGTTAAAATTTTGAGGTAAGAAGTCAAAAGTCTCAGATGAATTTTTAAAATTTCAGATGAAAAAGTTAAACTTTTCAACTTAAAATCTTGGGATAAAAGTCAAAATTTTTAGATAAAAGTAAAAAAAAATGTTTGTTTGATAATAGTCAAAGTTTTGGGATAATCTCTGCAATTTTTTTTTGTGTGTGTTTTGTTGGCGCCTTTGTTGGCCACTAGCTGGTGATGAGAGTGCAGGTTGAGGTGGGGCTGCAGGGTGTCATGGTGGAAAAAATCCAGAAATTTACCAAGTTGAAAAGAATTCATGAAAATTAAATGCTTGTGTGTTCATTTGTGCATCAGTGCTTTTTAAGTTTTCATTGATATTTTTAGTAATCATATAAGAAATTGACTCCTTTTTTTCCCTACAAATCAACAAAATGGATTTTTGAATGTTGCAATTTACTTTTTAGAACACTATATATGTTAAATTCGTGAGTTTAATTCATCAAACTAAGATTTCTGCACCACAGTAAGGTGTGAAGCTGACAAAGCAATGATTGTGCTTATCTTTAGATATAATCTGTCTAAATAAATTTGCCTGAATGCCATTTGAAAGATTGTGATGATGAGGTTGGATAATGTAGAAATTGAATACCCCTGTGACTGCAGATGAGGCACGCAGATACTAATACCCTGGGAAATGAGGCACAAGGCAGTGCCTCAGTTCTGATGCCCACTACAGTGATGAGTTACAGGGGTATAGAGTGGGGCACTGCCTGGGAGATCATTGTCACGCTACATAACAAGCCAATTTAACATTTAATCACGATCATGTTCACATGGTTTTCTGGTCTTCAGAGATGGCGGAACCAAGATTAGGAACAGAAACTTTCCAGCCCAAGCAGACTCTGCAGGGTCTATGTTATGTCTGGTGTTGCCTCTCTGTTCTCATATCACAGCCCAGCAAAATTTTAAGTTGTGGTAACCACGGCAGGATTTTATGGCAGTTGTGCATGGGCAGTTGAGGCAGGAGTGAGATACCAAGCCATGATTACATCCCAACTCATCCAGTAAAATTGGATGAAGTTTCAATTATGCCCCATATGAAGTTTTGCAATAGCTGTTGGAATATTTTGTTCCTGAAACTAATGTGTCCCTCACTGGTGCGGCACATGAGTGAGACATCAATTCAGGTAAAATCTTGAAATGACCTTTGCAGAAGGGGTAACCCCCTGTAAGCATGGGTTATTGGAAGACTTTTGAGTAGCCCGACTAGCTGTAAAGTGTGACTTGATTTGATGGTTCAGTGAGTGGATGAGTTACGATGAAAAGTAACTTTTGTGATGTGCCTCATTAATCCCCTAAACCTCTCACTTATCAGATGCCGTAATGCTGTTAATTCCCAGGGTAACTAAATTCTTCCTTTAAACAACTTTTTTTTTTGAGAGAGAGAGGTTATTTTTTCATCACAGCTGGCATCAATGTTCGTTACAGTTTGTTGATCCTTGTAACTGCTGTGAGGTGTGATGTGTACTTAAAGAAATGTTATTTCATACGTCCCAGACCAAAAGAACATTGGTATGCATACACTGGATGAAACAATTTAGGTTTGCTATTAACATTGAATATAGTTGTCTTAATTGAAACTGATGATTCTACTATACACTAAGGCTAGTTACTATTGCTGAGGATGGTATCATGATAAAATACCGAATTGTACAAGTCACAAATGATTACTTGAGCTCTGTCCAATTTATACTTCAGCTGGCTGGTTGTGCACACATCCTACCAGCTGATTACTCATTCATTTCTGAAAATTTAAGGAGAATATCTCACCATATCCAATAAATTCATTGTCCTCCTGTGTGTTGGCTGAACGATTTTACCAGATGTTTCTAAATGGGCATAATGCGCTCACTGAGTGAACACAGCTATAGGAAAGTCAACATCCATAGAGCTTGATTGTGCCACGGTGCTTCAAGTGTTCAGCCCAAATTAGACATTTTAAATAGCCTATAAGAAAGATTGAACTAAACCCAGCCTGTTGAAGGTAATTGTACGCAAAGCACTGTTAAAAGAAACTGTTATACCACTTGACCCAGACAATACTAAATATTTTCACCACTAAACTTGTGGAAACATACTGTATTTAGTCTGGAAATGAATAAAATCATCCAAGATAGTGGAAGAGAAAAGATGAAACTTTGGCAAAACTTCAAACATTGCTTTCAAACAGCAGTGAAAAAAAATAATTGAAGTATACCTATTATGCAACTTTTGCCCCTGGACCCCACTAGATAGGGGCTCTATGACAGACCTTCACTGAAACTAAGACTGCATCATCTCGTTAAGTTTAAATCTTGGCCCCCCCCAGCAGTTTTGTTTGCCCTCCATTTGCCCCCCCCCCCCAAGTCCTGGTGCTGCCACTGTTCCTCATGCTCTCATTGTACAATGTGAGTGGTCATTATTGATCAAACAGTTTGACATGAGACGCCACGACGTTTATGGTACATACAAATGAAACCACCCGTTTTTCTCTTTGATGACCTCCAAACCATGGGGTAACGTAATTCTCATTGTGAATTTAAATTGCCAAAAGTCTTGGTGACAGAAGGTAACTTAATTCCTCAACCGAGGGAGCCTGCACCACATAACGTGAGGAATGCACATCCGACCGCCGCTCTGGTCGTAGGCAGTGAACGACGTCGTGGCCCAGTCGCACGATAAAATCATCTGGGACTCGGACACTGAATCTTGATGCGTCACGTGGGGATTAAAATGAAGAGGAACTTATAGGCCTAAAAAACATAGAGCAACAAGAATTGTTGAGAAACCTCTTGGAATTACCATTAAAGGTATCTCCTGCCAGCTGGCTGCCTCCGTCTCTCATTTTAAGAAGTACATCCCTGGCTTTATAGCCTCAATATAAGCCATTGATTTCTTTAGTTTACTGTGCAATCCAGTTGTGCGCAGACCTATACATACCCCTTTTTCTTTTGCATCATGACAACAGGCCCATCCCTGTGTGAGTACTAGGAAAATGGACCTTTAAAGGAAGAAAATTAACTGGACAAAACCGTGGTAAGTCTTCAAGTCATGTGCATAAGGATTTCACAGTACTTGTGTACTCTTTGACTTTAACTGTGTGACTGTGAATCTCTTAAAGTACCTTGGCCTACTAATAATAATAATAAAAATAAAAAAGTAGTCCTAATACACAACAAATTGCCCACTACATCTCACACAGCATGACAGAACGTGACAGATGGAGGACGAAGTACTACTGATACACTAAAAGGGAATATTATGCACAATTTTAGAGATGTTGCAGACAACACATTTATCGATGATGATCACAATGTGGTGTGGAACTGCATGACGTGCAGAAGAAAGATTGTGAATTACCTTCCCTTTAATCCTTGATAACCTTTTGACTCGATCCTTTAGGATTTTCATGAGTAATATACCACCTTATTTTTTTTTTTCTCTGCAGCCAAATTTAAGCCCCTCCTGGGAACAGACAAGTATATTCCCATTCACTGAACTCACTGAAATCCCTTTCAGCACAAGCTCATTAAGACCAAGTTTTGTTTCCCCAAAGATATCAATTTCCTTGAACCAAATCCTACTGACTCCACTGGTGTTATTCACTCTATCAGTTCTTTCCACATTTTTTTCCTCCCATTTTTTTTTTTTTTTTTTGCTTTTGTTTTAATCTGTTTTGCATTTTGACGTTTTCTCGTGCGATGAAATTCCAAAAAAAAAAAAGAACACACACACAAACGGAAACAAAACTAGAGTTTAATCTTCTCTCATGTGGGTAAAGACTCCTGATTGGTTTTTTTTCCCTCCTCCTTCCTGAACGATTTCGACCGTGAACCAGCTTAAGTCTCCTCTGGCTTTTTGCTGGGTGTATATATTTTATGATTTGTTAGAAAGTCTACTTCCTATGTATATACTCACTATCACTGTATCATATCTTTCTTTCCCCCCCCCCCCCCTCTTTCTTTCATAAAATAATCTGTTATTTTTGCACTTTGAAGTCACGGCGTGCAATGATCTTCCGTTATTGCACTCACAGGGACGTCTTAAACCGAGGATGGACGTCGTCGGGGCGCATGAGATCCGGATTTGACGCTGTCTTACTCTGCAAAGTTTTTAACAAATTTTGCATTGGTTATTGATCAGGGAGATAACATTAAATTTGTTAAAAAAAAATAAATAAAAAAAAAACGAAAGGAAATAAATGTCTGCTGGAAGCACCTGCTATTGGCTCGTAATGTGTCTGTAGATGTCCCACGGTGACAAGCTAATTGACACTGCTTCCAAAACAAAACCCAATGCAGGATGAAAATGGAAGGATTTTTGAGAAAGAGGAGTTGCTAGTGAATTTATAACCAGGCTTCATTATAACAACAAATCTGCATACTTTGCCATGAAGGTGTGGGCTAGGCATTGACTGAATACAAAGCAAGTTTTTTTTTTATCAGTTAACATCATTTGGCAGAGATTTGCTTTATTCAATAACTGCCAAAGTGATCACATGTAGGTTGCAGACAGTTGATGTCCGGTCTGACTTTGCATGGTGTTGCTCCTGTTATGATTTTACTGTGTAAAAAAACCTACAGTGTGGCAAGACTTTTGAGCCAATTAAGGCATGCATGCAGTCCCGCAAATGACAGATCCAGTTCCCATCCAGCTTTTACTGGAATTCATGCTGACATGAAGCCGCTAAAAATCCCGTTTTTTAAACCACACTAAGACCAATGGAAGTGTGGTATGTCTTGTCAGCAACCTCATTGCCTTCCTTTTATTACGTCTGATGATTGGATTCCACTTGGGTAGCAAACAATAACAGTGCATGGTGATGATCGGCAATAGTGATGATGATAACCAACACCAATATGATCATCATCCACCATCATTGCAATTATCACTACCATGATGATCATCATCATCATTGTGATCATCATCATCATTGTGATCATCACCATCATTGTGATCATCATCATCATCATCATCATCATCATCATCATCATCATCATCATCATCATCATCATCATCATCATCAGTGTGATCATCATCACCACCACCACCACCATCGTTAGATCATTATCATCATCTTTGACATCTTTAACACCATCATCATTCCAATCATCTTTTTCATCATCATCATCATCATCATGTCAACAATCATCACCACTGTGGTCACATTCACCATTAACTGCATCACCATCATCATTGTCCATATCATCTTCATCTCTACCATTGTTATCATCATCCTCATCATCATCATCATAATCATCATCATCGATACATGAGCGACCATCGTGATCACCATCATCACCAAATTTATCATCATCATTTTTAATCATCATTACCAAACAAAATTTTCACCTTATCACACCAAAAGAGGAGAAAACATAATTTTGTCAATTGGTTCGTAATTTAATAATTCATTCTTTTTAAATTTTGTACGACAATCGTTGAAATGAATCAAAATCATAAAAATAAAAAAAAAATAGCATCATTTAAACAAATCACCCTACAACCAAAGTATATGATAACAAAGGAAAGAATCATAAAAGAACAAAATGAAAAATATTGTCAAAAAAAAAAAGACAACGGTGAAAATGTAGCAGGTACTTAACAACATACCAAATTCATGAATATTCAAAAGTGCTGAAAATTTCTTCACAATTTTAAAAGCATAAATTAAAAAAAGATAATGCTTCCATAATTTTGATTGGGTAAAATAATTGCAATTCATGATGGATCTTTGCACTTTTTAATAATAAAAAACCTTATATAGTACATGTTATAAGTGACCTAGACAAAGTTAAGTTTGACTTAGATGTCTCAAATATTGTTCATCCCCCGACCGCGATCAAGACAGGAAATCTGATTCACTTCATTTCAAACTTAACATCGTAAATTACAATGTACTTGTTTGAATAGAACACGAATTAAATAAAAACAAGTGATCAAAAGTATTATAACTACAAGAGACTATCATTTCGTTTCATGCCGTCATTGCAGTTTGTGAGATGTCCACATAGGTTTCTCAAAAACTAAATGTAACAGCATTACATTTGCTATGCCATGAGCTTCCTATTCAATGAAAATTTTTGCCTGTTAGCGTGATCGAAAATTGCATGAGAATTTCTAGTTGTCTACATTTGCCCGAGTTAGTGAGTAACATGCAGGACTACAAATAAGCAATTGCAATTGAAAAAAATTTTAAAAAAACTCTAGTGTACAGTGTGTATGCTTAAGGCTGATGTCATACTAAGCTGCAAAATGCACTTTCCCACTGGAATTTTAGCCAATGAAGGGACAGAAATGGAACAAACAGCCGAAGAAATTGATCGCTCGGCAATAAATAAAAGAAATGGAGGAAAATAAGCAGTCATCACTTCCAAGAGGTTGACGGTGGCACAAAATGATAGTGTAGGCGATGGCTACCTTTAATAATGTGTATCTAATGTATGTTACTGTAGGAGGTCTTTGCTGTTATGTGACATGAGTGCACGCACACCTTTAATGCAGTGAAAGCAACCCTGTGATTGACTGTGAAATCAAATTCTCTTTTATAACGCAATTTCTGATTGGTTCGTAATATTCCGTAACCACGCGGTCACAGTTGCATGGTCAGCTGTAAAGTTTTATGTTTAACAGAACGACAGGTACCAAATTTGGGGCAAGACTGGTAATTGCACGACTATTAACTTAGATACTGTGTCTAATTGCACTTTTCCAATGACTCACATATACATAAACGTTTGCCTAATACAATGTAGCAGTTGTTTTATAGTCAACTTCTTCAGATCACCTTTTAAAGTTACAAATAAATTTAGGTCAAGGAAAATAAATAGATTTAGGTGAAGGAAAAGGGGTATTGAAGGAGAGAGTGAACTTAGGGGATGGATAAAAGGATGAGTAGTTTTTCAGCCTGATCCATCAAACAGAAACGGTGCATGTCTACTCAATGTGCTGGCTGTATCTGTCGATGTGAACGGCACTCGAGAATGAGTCATGGATTTGAAATGCTCCAATTGCCACATATTACACTGCAGTCTGGTTTTTTCAAGTTTTTATACACACACCTGACCTGTAATTTTCTCTAAAGGTGTTCCACGATCAAGCGTGGAATTAGGAGCACGGTCAAGGCTGAGTTCCTACGAAGAATGTTTGGATGCATGGGTCGCGTGTAACGACCAGGGGCATGCAAAGTTGCAGGAAGGATTACACGGGTCAGGAGCAGACTTTTCTAGCTAGATGTGAGATGTAATTATGCTCAGGTATAAATAAAGCAGCACTGAAGTGAACGTTTTTAAAACTGAATCTATTTGGAGACATTTGGGTCACATACATCAGTTTCCCAAAGTTTTACCTTTTAAGAATTCCGGAGGCCCCTGCATCATGAAATCACGATGACCAACATTCGACGACGACGGGCAGCCGGGCAGACAGCTCAATTTACAGGAGGGCACCGGTCGATTCTTGTCGATGGGGCAAGTCTTCAGTGATTGACACCTGTATGAATCTTAATACCACTAAGTGTATTCCTGCATTCACCAGCATTTGCTTTCAACAATATCATAAATGTAACAAAATTGATGTAAAGCAAGGAACATTTGTAAACAGTTCTACCTTCCAATGTCAACTTAATTCTGCATAATCCTGTACATTTTTGACTGAGAAACATATGGATCCACTGCTTTCAGCAAGAACGACCGACCATTTGATGGAAAATTGCAATCGTCTACTTGGTAATTCATAACTGCCATTCAATGGAGTTCAGATGACCCCCCCACCCACCCCAGCTGCAGTCTCCAAAGTACTAATTAATGGTAACTGCATGTGAAATACATTCTGCCTTCAGTTGGAACAAGTATTAAAATAATTTGCAGTTTAGACTCAGCGAACAAAAAAAAATTGTTCTGCTTAATGCTATTCACAATGACGAACAAACGAAAGAAGCATTTCTGTACTTTCTTTGTGATCGTTTTAGCAAACTACTTTCTGTCACTCTTATCATTCATTTTACATTCTTCCCAATTATCATAAAATTTCATCATGAATAATGAAAAAGGAAAAAAAATTGTCAGTTCCTACTGACAAGTCTGTCCTTCACAATAAAAACAAAAATGTCTCCCAACTTTTACAGCCCACAGATAGGAAAGAAAAATAGAAATCTTGATTGGGATATTGATTCTCCGGCTGGTTTATAACGTCGGTTGTTTGAACTATGCCATTCACGGATAGGTGATCACCAAATTGGAGGAAATGTCATGTTACCACGGAGATAATGCTTTGAATTCGATCCGCGCTGTCTGTGGCAGAGGCAGAGTTCAACCACCCTGGCTTTGTGACACGCGATCTGTGACTTACTGAAAGCTGAAATTTGGGGATCAGGTACTGTACATGTTGGAATGCTGCCTGGCACATCATGGGAAACTTCTTCTTATTGCCTTTCACAGAAAATGATAAGAATGGTCCTGTTCTTGCTGTTTAACTGAACTTTGCGTATGCAGGAAAGTTTTTTTTTTTTTTAATTCCTGTTTGGCCATACAGAGAATCAGAATGTGTATTATGTCATTCAGCAATCCATAAGAGCCAACCCCAGCTAGCTACAAGTGGATCACTTTTGCATGCAAATAGTCCCTGCTTTGTTTTATGACCAATATGCTTCTCACACTGTTTGCATAAATTACTCTCATACTTCACAAATTTAAATGAAACATTGCAAAAACTATAAATGCATCAAACAAACTAATAATCAATGATGGTAAAAGAAAAACAATACTCTTAAATACTCTTTAAAAATTATTTCCAGAAAATCTTTGTAGTTTAGTCCTTACAATTATTATTCTTAAACCTAATATCTACCCATTTTCTTTTATACATAAATTTTACATACATACATAGTTTTACAGATTCAGTGATAATGAAGAAGTATATTACAAGATTTTGTTTTAGGCAAAATACAAACAAAATTGTCCAAATTTGCTGAATCAAGGCGCAGACACTTTACAAATTTGTTTTGACATTTGGCTCTTACACGTAAATTACCCACAAAAAATGAATGATTCCCGAAATTTCACACAGAGACGATACCATCGACAAAATAAAGAGGTACTAGAAATGTTGGTGGGATGTTTCAAAAGAGCCAATTGACACGACAACGCTCAATCAGAATTCTGAAACGGTCTTTGACACTTCATGGGAAGACAAAATGATTGATAATTTCTGTGGTATTCACCTATTACCTCATACTTCAATAGCTCTGCCCTTTGCTCATGAAGTCTTACAGTCCACATATAAAGGTACAAAGAAAGAGACTTCCTCACACCCATCTCTCAAAGGTTAACACTGATCCATACATGTCAACCGAGGAGCTGTAACAAAGAGCTCTCATGATACCACAAACTCTGCAAAATCGAAATCCGAAGAGATGCACAATTGACCCCACGTTTCATCGATATGTTTCGAGAATAATCGCTTGTTTTTACGGAGAGAGAAACGACCTCCTTTATCTTCTTCAAAGAGTAGAGAAAATGCCACAGTTCTATCATTTTCAGTCCAGACTTTCAGACCACTCTCCATCAGTAAAATGATTTTTTTTAAGTTCTGAACAATTCACGACACCCTGTGTCACTGTTTTTATCTATAAAGTATCCCACACCCTCCCTCCATAGCTCTTGAAACTCAGTGCTGCCTTGTGACTCCTGATCGTCAGTTGCACAGCACAGGAGAAATTGCAACGAGGCTTGCAAGGACACTTTGTCACTGATCAACTGGGAGGGGGGATCCGGACTCACAGTTTTATTGGATCATAGTCCCGTCTCTGCTCTTACAAACACGCATGATCACTTTGGGACTACCGGATCTGCCTCTGTGATGACGAAGTGGAGTGAATACTTGGAATCTGGCACACTGGAGGGAGCAGAGAAGTAGTCATGTCCCAATCATCTCTCCGGCATAATTTAGTTTTATCTACCAAAAATTTGAGGAGTCAGGTACCGGTCATTTGATCGATCGATAGATCGGTCAAATTTTACTACATATGCTGTCGTGTGGACTGAAAAACGTAGCCAGTCAGATGACGTGTTACCGAAAGAAATACAACCACAATCTGCAGGGTAAATGTATTGAACTCCTTCGGCATATCCTTTGACAAACTGACCATCCAGTGCAATGGCCAGCTTCAACAGAAATGGAGGCTTCATATCTTCTGTATTATTCGTCCAAATTTATGCAAAACAAAGTAACTTGGACTTTTAAATGAGAACTATATTTGAAAAATTTTCTCACTTTTCTCCCAAGATGTAAATCCTGACAAAAAGGAAAGCAATTTTGTTTACTTTCTATCTGCAATAACATTAAATTTGAAAAACAGTCTGCCACAACCACAAAGGAAGCAGAAAACCAATAGCGACATTTGGAAAGTTTGTAAATGCAACTCAAGTGCATGCAGTTGTGCGAAGGTTAAATACGTTTCGAGCAATGATCAAATATCTCTCATAAGTTGCATGGATAATAAATATTGGAATAATTGGAAATCACACAGGAAGTAAATAAACGTCACAAACTGATGTTTTGACCAGGCCCAGAAAAAGGAGAGTAAAATCCCTTCCTCAGTTTTCACTTCAAAATCTCCACTATCAAAACAAATACAGTACCGGTAGGATTGCACGTCGTATTCAGCTGAAATGTTACCTCGATAAATTCCTGGTGTGAAATGCAGAAAGAGAAATGAACAGAAAGGAGAAAAAAAACATTTTTTTTTTTTTGCATTTTGATCGTTTTTGCTAAAGCAACTTACACATCGTCGCTGCTGATGACAATTATTTAAAATACCCTGTATCAATCAAAGTAGTTATAACACACACGCCACAACGTAAACATTGTGACTAAATTAAGGAACTCTACAGCACACCATCGTCCGACGACACCACGTTTTACCGGCTCACCAAATTCGTGTGGGGTCACCATCAATGTGAAGAAACTTTGCCAAGGTTTACACGTATTCTTAAGCTCGAGTCTTTATCAATCGCTTGATTTCATACAATGATACGCGAGTCTGCAGCAATTGTTGATGGAAGATGTATCGTTTTGTATCTTCGATGGACAGAGCAGATGAAAAGCTATCAGTTTCTGCTGAAAACTGCCACCGTTGCCATGACAACAAGAGAAAAACCTTCATCAGTTTGAAGAGTGATCCTCTTGGTGAGGGGATCTGCCAGTAACGGTGGCCCTGTCCTCTACTTGATTGTTACAATCAAAAGGCTGTCAAATGTTGACTGCAGCTTTGAAGTAATTGTGACGACTTTTGCGCCAGAGCAGAACAAAATGACACAAAGCTGTAACGTTACGGTGTCCAATGTGTAGGCAAACTTTGGTCACACGACCAACTCCAAAAGGACTGCACACTTTTGTTGACAATGGTCGCTAATTACTTTCACAAACAACTGTATTTACCATATTACTGTTGAAGACTGACGGTTATCCACGATACAGTACATTAACATCCACATCAAGCGAATCATTGGTTGGCACTTCCTGTAAATGTTTAAAATATAATATTCAAATGCAGAAAAAAAAAGCAGTTACATCTCCCGGTGGGAACCTGGCATTGTTTGTATGGTAATTGTTAACTTCCTAGTATTGATCCAGGAGTTATTAATAAGTAATTGTGATCCCCTGGTTTACTTGGCTTCGTGGCTCTGACTACATTGACAAATACTGATACTACCTCTTTCTGGCATGTTTGCAGCACTTATATACCAACAGAGTAGTAAGACACCCAGCTTACAATTCCTTCATGGAAGTTAAATTACATATAGGCTAAATTTTTCCATTAAGGTAGTGTAGTAGGCTAGATTGCATCCATTGTTGTCACTTCCTTTGTGTGAGAACTGCATAGTACGTTACAGTCTCTCATGAAATTAACAGAGTGTTAATTCTGTTCTTTTATCAAGGCTATCATCAAGGTTACCGGTAGAAATTCCTATTCATCATAACTTATTGGAGACTGTGTCATTATATCCGCGGATGTAATCCTCTGGCTCTGCTCGGTGATAGGACTTTCCACTTCTTGGGAAGAAGCTGTCTGCTCGATGCAAAAGAGAAAAAAAAAGGAATTCCCAAAATTAATGAATTATGCCATGATCTCGAAACTTTTCGAAAAGGTTTTGAATACATGTGTAAACGAGATTTCAGGCGAGTTGAGCTTGAGTTTCAGTTCACGAAGTTAAAGCATTTGGCTCTTAATATGACTTGCATGATTTAAGAACTCTTGTAATACAACCACTGACAGCAACATCTAGCACATACTACATTGATAATCTGTCCTCCAATTACTCTGTCCTGGAAAACTTGCCAAATTACTGCCATTTTCAGTCAACATTCAAGATAATTAGTGAGCAACTTCAGCTGTGTTTTGCATTTTATGTTCACCAAACTTAATAGAAAAAAGAGCATCCATATTTGCTGAAGATAAAGACCAAGTTTAAAGCGACTGTACTGAAGCACACAAGTGGCAGATTTCAAAACTTTAAGACTCTCCACACGTACAGTATAGAGAACATAATGAGACAACTCAACTTACATGGTGCACTAGCTAGAGACAATTTGGAGCTACATACAAACCAATTGTCTGCTCAATTCACTATCATGGTTTGAACATTGTGTTGTTTCATACATTTAATACCTTTTACTCCTCCAAGAAACTTCATTCTTCAATCATCATATTTCTCTCAATTGGGTACAACATTACAATTGATAGAAAACAAATATTGTATGACACAAGCTTATGGATGAATACAAGAACAGGTCTGCATTGATCCCTACTAATTTTACTGTCACACAAGATATAAAAATTGTCAATCTTGTTTAAAAAGAAAATGATTTCATATTTATGCCACTAGAGTCTTACAAGAGATTTAATACCATGCAGCCAACTCTATTACATAGAATCAATAGACGGCGGTCTCTACCCAAATGGCGTAATTTTGCAACTTTGCTTTGGACATCAGCACACATTGTGCCAGCAGAAGACCCAATATTGCTAAGACAGACGCAAGATACCGGCTAGTTGACATTTATTTGTCGCTTGGGTTCATTATGTTGGCTTTATTTTTTTAGATGGTGAATCTTTGAAGGGTGGGTTTTTTTTCCAGGACACGGCAGGTGCTGCCTCTGAGTCCCTCCCTACAGCAATGCCTAAAATAAGGGGGGGGGGGCTGGAGAAGAGACACATGTATGCTACATTCGTCCATTCATGATCAGTGGACATAAGCCATGTGTTGTGATACAATGGTCTCTAAAAGCACATTGATGGCTGCACAAGGAAACTACTGGTGTAAAATTACTAGGCAAAAATATTCTAACTTTGAGGGGGGCAGTCAGAATGGGGAGGATTGTACAACCAACCCCTCCACCCCCTGCTAACACCCCTGGACCGTGTTGCTTTGACAGAATCGTTTGGCGCCCTGCAAGATTTTGATCATTGGAGAATCTCAACAGAGATGCAGAAAAATCTTCCAGATACCCAACGGCTGCCAAAAGCTGACTGCTGCTGATGCTTTAAATTCAATGTTGGGTTTTCAAGAGGTGTGTTTTTTTTGCCAGTAGCAGGAACACTCTCATATTCATCCGTGCTGACTTGTTTCTCTTCTATCTTAGCACACAGCAATCTCTTTATGGCTCAATGAGCATATAAGCTGTACATTACCGGGATGTAATTTAGAAATTGATCTAGCAAAGTGAAAGAGGATAAAATCCCATCATAATGTATCTCTTTTATATGTCATGCATATTGCAAAACCAATTTTATCAAAACATAATTTGGTCTTTTCATCCCATCCTTAAAAGTCCAATCTCACACTTGCTGCATGCATTGCTTACGAAAAAAAAACACGGCAGGGGAAGGGGGGGTGGGTTAGGAAATGGATTCAGAGAACTTGGAGTACAGTTGCTTCACCGTCGTTATTAACCGTGAAGGAAATGTTTTGTCGCATCGCCCGGGGCAAACCACACTCCAATTTCTCTGGTTTAGGAATTAATTGCACTCAGTATCAAATGTCTAGAAACAAATCTGCCCTGCTTGCAGTCTTGTTCAAGGTTTCGTAGAGTTATCGGCAGCTAGCTGGAGCAGAAAATGCGGCTGATATGTCCTCTTCTGCGGAAGTTTCTCCGGGCAGCTGCTTAATGACATATACAGTACTGCAATGTTGGTTGGCAGTCTACCTCATAATCATACTTTTAGTGCATTCCTGGCTTTGATGTATACCAACTTACCATTATTAGAAATACATGTGCATTGCTTTATAGCAAATCTTAACCTGTTGCTCACTGTACGGGTATAATCAAAATCTCTGTCACATTTTTTGTTGCTAGGCAACCGAGTAAATCTGTCATTTTTTTTGGGTTGCTAGGCAACCAAGGAGGAATACATAAAGGTGTAATTCAAGGCTGGACGTTGATGCCCATGTTTTGGTGGATCTAAAGCTATGTAATTTTAAGAAAGCATCGGCACGATATGAGTGATGGACTTTTCGATCCATGGCAACACAAAATACGTACATACAGAAACGAAGTTGCTGCAGTTCCTGGTCATTTTTTTTTTGTTGTCACCTTTCATCCCTAGAAAGTGGTTTTCATGTCGCATTCACAAGACAAACTGCCATGATGATACCACATCATGAAAGGCAATACACATTAGCACTTACCTCAGTATGCAGCGAGAACATGATCACAAATTATTCAGTTGCTAGGCAACATCTCTGACATTAAACACTTACCTTGAAATGACTGTATTATTTACAAGTAACACGGCGTACAGAGTGGCCCGTTGTTTTTAGACTACATTACAAAAAGCAGCTAATGCTCGGGAGCTTGTGTTCATGAATCCGTGAACGGTAATAACAATTAAAGGAGCATACCCGGAAGTTAGTTGTAAAGGTGAAAAACAGTTTTGGTAGTTTCTGAACAGTTTTTTACTTTGCCATTCTGATCTACTCCGTTGAGATGCTGATTCGTTTATCCCATTCAGATCATTCCATTGACTCTCATTTAATTCATTCCAGTCATTTGTATAATTCATTCAACCAAATTCATTTCATTTACTTATTCAATGCATGCATTCATTCATTCATTCATTCAATAATTTCATTTCAATCACTAATTTCATAAATTTGTTCCATTTCATCCCATCAACTGATTCCATCTATTCGTTCCCTTCAATTCAATTAATTATTCCTTGCCTCTTTCACTCAACCATTTGCTTGAATTTGTTCATTCCGATGCTCATTTCATCCCAATCATTTAATCCATTTATTCATTCTTTTCTTCCTTGCTCTATTTTTTAAACTTCATTCAAATACTCATTTCATCCCATTGATCGATTTAATTCATGCAATTTATTTCTAGATTCATTTTAATTCCATCCATTCATTCATCCATCATTCATCCATCCATTCAAACATCCATTCATCCATCCATTCATTCATATATTCATTCATCCATCTAGTCATTCATCCATCTAGTCATTCATCCATTCATAATTTATCCAATCAGTCATAGGCTTGTGATGTTCAACAAATGTAACTATCAAGAGGAGCAAAGATGTTACAGAATTAAACATTGCTGTTAGTATGAAAGTCTGTAATATGTTCTATATCAGGAGGTGATGAGATCCAGTATAGGGTGCCATGATATAATATGTAATTCAGAGGATATGATATTAAAGCTGTAGAGTATAACCAGGAAAAGAAGTCTGTATGAAATCTGTAACATTACAGTAATGAATCTGCCATACAGTGGACTAAACCCCTGATTAACCATTAGCTAATGATCAATTAGGGGTTTACTGTATGTGTGCGTGACATACTCACTACAATCTCTGACTAAAGTATAGCCTTTGATGAAAGTTTTGAGATAACTTTCCTTTAAAGATTGTTTTTATGGACATTTTTATCGCCTAACTGCATAACCGTATCTCGGAAAGTGAATACTCCATGGGGTAATAACATCGTCACAATATTTCATCACCTGATTCGAAAGACTTAAATTTGCATCCACCGAAATGTTCCACAAGTAGCCTACTAATTCAGAATTTCTTATCTCTGAGCTTTATCTCAGTAAATGCCCTTGAATTCAAAACTGTGAAGCACAATGAATTGGTCGTGGAGATATCCTGTTTGTTTTCCTTCGAACTGAAGCAGGAAAATAAATGGACATCCACAAGAAAAATAAATAATGCATAACATGTTCAAACAGCAGGATGAACGGGAGTGCGTCGCTTGCAAAGCCAAGAGGTAAACAGCGGGCGTAGAAATAACTGCCCTATAAATTACAGTATCTGATACTTGTAACTTATAATACACAACATTTGATCCCATCTAACCTCACATGTATGTTGCCCCCATTTACTTTGCTGCCTCCCCCCACTAAACTTCATCTTTTTTTAGTAAGACTATCAGCATAAAACTAAGACAGTGAAATTTAGAATGAAGCTCATCTTTCTCTTAAACATTAGACCATAATAATCTTGATATATATTCCCATGCTGGTGTAAGTTAGTTTGGATCTACCAGCCGATGTTACCTTTTCTGGTGACCATGAGTATTAAGTGCGGATACTGTATGAATCCAATCATACCCGTTCACCACTACCTTGCAAAACAAAAGTGATTGAAACTCATATGCTGGTGGTACTCAGTGCTCAAAAATGATGCTAAGGTAATGAATACTATAACTATACAGAACCTAGGTGAAAGGGAGAATTCTATGGTAGTTAAAATCAGAAACATTTGCTCATTTCACCTACCACTCTAGTTTAATTGTAACTAACACTTTCAAAATCAGGTATTTGTCCGCATTAATTCCTGTAAAGTGGTATTATAGTCATAAAATTGTTCTCACGGTCAAATAACTTGGGGCCATTTATACAAACTTTTTACACAATCGTCTGTGCAATTGCAAACAAGGGCCAGTGATCAAGTGTAGATGTGAGCTGGAATTAGGGGTAGCTGAGGTAAGTGATACATAGGGATGGGTGACATGGGTGGAAGGGTCATTGGGGGGTGTCTACTTGAGAAGGGGGAGGGAGGTTGGGGAGGTACGAGAGGGGGAGGCGGTGATGACATGGTGATAAGATGGTCAATGTGGATGGTTCGTATGAGTGATGAGAAACAGGAAATGGGAAGAATGCATGGGGAATAGGGTATTTAAATGTGAATGAAAGATACATATAAATGACAATGACAGCTAGCAGAATGCTGACTGGCGGGTAGATGGGGCGGAAGGAGGAATATGACGAAAGAACCGATTAAAATGATGGATGGGATGGTTGACGAATAAACATTTTGCAGGGCGGGCATGACGAATACGAACGAATGGCAAGGAGGGTTGTCGGAGGGTGGGTTCAGTCAGGCGAGATGAGACGAATGGAGCTGTTGAATTGCAAGGCAGTTAGGAACATGGAACAGGATCATGCAGCGAGGGAGGCGGCATCGAGGGATGGGGTGAATGTAATCATGGGTGGATTGGTGGCAGATATGGACGATAACCCATGCAGACAGGTATAAATGGAAGTGACCACCACCAGTGAGGGTCATTCAGCGGATGTATGGAGACATAGGATGTAAGAAATATGTGGAAGTTGAATGAACAAATAGCGCACTACGAGGGGTGGGGTAGGTATGTGGGGGTGGGGTAGGGTTATGGAGGAGAAGGGCTACGTGTACAGCTACACAGCTGTGGCTTTTTCTTTGTTCTAGCTGTACCCTCTTCCCGGTCTCTTTTCGACGACAACTCTTTCTGGCATATTGTTTGTAACCTATCAGGGTGCATTAAACCAAAAAAAATTTGTTCAAGATTAATGAGGCAAAGGAAATATGTTTAAATTGCAATCCTCTTAATTCCAGGCTGAACTGCGTCGTCAGTTTTGACATCACTTCACATCTGCGCTAGACTTTACGTTTCCTCGACAACGCCACCGCATCTCGTCCCACTCTTCCCCAATGACAATTCACCTGGAGTAACACTGGCACTTAAATCTTGCTCGAAGACCCCTCAAGGCAAACAAATTTGAGATTTGTTATGCATTTGTTTAAAAATGTCCTCACACAGGCAATTTTCAAAATAATTAGCTGTGGGTTCTCGAAAGGTGCAGACCGAATTAAAAAATAATGTTGCAGCACGTGCCGTTTGTTCGTATACAAGAATACGTTTTCAGGTTCATTCTGTATGTAGATCACCTGAGAATCTATGGCCCAATTTTGTCCGAAAGGTCTAAGAAATATAAAGGGAAAAAAAAAACCGATCCATCCTCACTAAGCCTCGTAAAATGATTTGTTATAAATGATGGAAAAGATGCCAAAATATCAGGACTAAAAGCAGAGATCAGAATCCATAATGGAGTGCACATCTTCCCACGAGGTGATTCTCCGAAAGAACGTCGTCGGGCAATCTTTGAGGAATATTAAAAGTTTCTGCCGTAAATGTCGAGAGGTGAATCCTGCACCAAAGGGGACAGACAGCTGCTGAGAGACTTATAAAGCAAACCAACAGGTTCGGCGGTGATCATCTTTTTTCTCATCGTCGTCGTCGGTGTGTCACGTGTCAAGATTTCCACCGACCTGGGAGTGGCTCTGCATGAATTTTTTTTTTCTTTTTGGAAGGGGGTTGAGATGAAAGTTTTATTTCATCATGAGGGCCTCAGTGTAGTTAAACATGCATGCTGACAGAAGATTCAGTTGAAGACTACATTGTGCATCATGAAGGGTATAGAGACTGTGTCTCTAAAGGTGAGAAGTGTATGATGGAAGAAGAAGTGTATGGAGTGATGGAATGTATGCAAGACCGAAATTCACATGAAGGAAGATAGGATGGAGATATGTGTATGGCAAATGCAGATGGAAATGGCAACATGACATGGAGAATGGAGAGCTGCAGTGTAGGATGCAAGGAGAAGTGTGCGGAGGATTCATGGAGAGTGTATGGAGGAAGCAGATGGGAAATGTATGGAGACTGAAGAAGTGTATGAATGAAGGAGTGTATGAAAGATGAAGAAGTGTATATGGAAGATGGAGAGATTCACATTATGACAGTGTGAATTTGGAGAATGGAGATGTGTATGGAGGAAAAAAAGATGTGTATGGAGAATAGAGATGTGTATATGGAGAATGGAGATGTGTATATGGAGAAAGGAGATGTGTATGGAGAATGGCGATGTGTATGGAGAATATGGAGATGTGTACACTGAGAATGGAGATGTGTATATGGAGAAAGGAGATGTGTATGGAGAATGGAGATGTGTAAGGAGAATATGGAGATGTGTAAGGAAAATATGAAGGTGTGTATATGGAGAATGGAGATGTGTGTGGAGAATGGAAATGTGTATGGAGAATGGAGATGTGTATGGAGAAAGGAGATGTGTATGGAGAATATGGAGATGTGTACACTGAGAATGGAGATGTGTATATGGAGAATGGAGATGTGTATGGAGAATATGGAGATGTGTATATGGAGAATAGAGATATGGAGAATAGAGATGTGTGGAGAATGAAGATGTGTATAAGGAGAATGGAGATGCATATGGTAGATGGAGATGTGTATGGAGAATGGAGATGTGTAAGGAGAATATGGAGATTTGTAAGGAGAATATGGAGGTGTGTATGCGGAAAATGGAGATGTGTGGAGAATGAAGATGTGTATAAGGAGAATGGAGATGCATATGGTAGAAGGAGATGTGTATGGTAGATGGCAATTTGGATGAAGGTTGGAGATTTCCATGGACGATGAAAAAATTCGAGGGAGGATGGAGAACTGTATGGAAGATGGAGGAGTGCATGGAAAGATGGAAAAATGCATGACTGACAAATGGGGAATGTTTGGGTCACCAGACCAACTAGCATGTTGGTAACATGTGCAAGATCCAATCAGGAGTATTTCCTTACAAAATCTCCTGTTTCCATAGAAATGAAGCAGTAAATAACCCAGTTCCAGTCACTTATTATAAATTAAGATTTAAGATTCCACTGCAACAAAATTATGCCCACATTTTTCATGTGTTTTGCAAAATTTCAGTGGTAAATGAAAAGCAACAAACTTTACACACAGAAAAAAAAAAATCTGTGAATCGCTTAACCGTACAGTAACATTGCATGCTATGAAACTCCTCCAAGCATTGAACATGCTTCCGTTGATTCCACTTTCCAGAGAAATAAACTCACACGTAATTATTAACACCATTCTTGAGCAGATATAGTTTGATGTCATACTGTTAAAGGTTCTCATTTTGTAGCTTCAACCAAACTCATGATACTTTGTCACACCTGTTGAGTTGAGTTCATATGTTGATGGTAAATGGTCAAACTATGAGCCTCTGACCATTGACACACAATTGAAGCAATGATGATGGAATAAATTATTACAGTCAGTATGGCATCACTTTACTGTAATCACTTTTTACCCATAAGATGCTTATCATAGGTGACATGGTTTGGTCGTTGACTTGACTGTTTCCTTACTTGGGAATCAATTGTTACCTTCCAAGAACAATGCAAATTAGTGTATAAGATCAGCCTATAAACACAACACCTCTTCCGAGGATGATCATTTGCTAAAATATCTTTTAGCTTGTAGTACACTGTAATCAATGACCTGCTACACTTGCATCAACAAGGTAATTTAGACCAAATTCCTTAATTGCTAATATTCAAATGCAGATCCTGAGCTGAAAAATATCTTCAAGGGACGTATGATCCGATTGCAGAAAAGAGGTGAAAACTCATCTCAAGGACCAGAGGGGGTTGGAACAAAACTGAAAGCTGCAAAAAGCACACCAACACACCCCTCACAGGCCCCACCCACATCCAACTCCTCCTAGTACACCACATCGTTTGCTTTCCACGTTTCAACCTATATATGCGTGTCAATCCAACAAAGTGCTTGCATTTGAAACATTTTGGAACGCCACAAAATTTGGAGAATGAGAGCTTTCTGTAATTGCATAATGCCATCACACATAAGCAATGCCATCACACATAAGCAATACCATCCTATGATCGGCTCAATCGCATAATTGACCCCATCACCATGGGAATCACACATCAAAAAATTTAGCACGGTGACTGATGTTTCCTTCTAAAGTTGGATGTTCTGTTAAATTTTGATTTGATGGGACACTTGATGAAGGAAATCTGGCTGGACCAGTGATACATGGGCAGATAATAAGAGGAAAATTGCACAAAATCCTTTTTATTATGGCCTAATATCCTCTTGAGAAAAAAATAAACCTAAACTGAACTGTCTGAATGGCCTAGTTGACCTGGATATGATCATGGTCAAATTAAAGCCTTGGTGATTATTAACGGTAAATATCGAGATGGAACTTCCTTCCAATTTGTCATATTAATGGATGAGGAAACCAGTCACAGAGCAACACTCCAAAGGCAGTTTGGGCATCTTTTCCGTCCGTATCGAGAGAATCTCTCGTCGGCCATTGAATGACGAGTCAAAGTGGATGGCAGGTTTTTGCAGAGGTACATCTGCCCAGGGCAAATCTATGATTATTGCAAGAAGATCCATAACTGTGTGTCTCACACCTAAAGACAGATAGGGGAGCCCCCTAATTCTCATCTGATAAGACTTTGTCGTGCTGCAGTACAGATCCGTGTTTGCCCCCTGGTTGCGATGTATGCACGATGAACACAAACCAGAGACAAAACGAAACAGATTTCAAATTCTCACTAAGTGGATCTATTTCTCTAGCGATGTTTATCTACGTTTGTTGGAGGTTGAAAACTCGTACAATTAAATATGGCTTATTACTGAGTCAACTTCTACCTGAAAAGTTACTCCGTTATGGTCACCTCAATGCATGAAAAGCACTGCAACTCCTCACAGTGGCTGGGTTTTAAATTATTTTACAACATAGCTAGGGGACATTTCTACTCAAGGAAATAATGTACACGGTGTTACATTCTCTAAATCACTACATATGCTGAAAAAAAAGACACATTTAAGGTTTGTAATGAATACCTATTAACGGACAATTGATGGGGTAGAGTGGGATGGGTGCTGAGTGGGGTGTGTCAAGCAGGGGCGAGAGAGGAGAAGAACGAGCATAAAGTTGGAAAGAAATTTTCTGTTTTGATTGCAATTGCCAGTGATTACAAAAAAAAGAAAAGAAAAAAACCCTGTCCCAACCTCTCTGTAGACTGCCTCCCAAATTTGCAATTAAGACATCCCTGTCTGTTGCTTCTAGAAAAGAAACTTGCATAAAAGTAGACAATTATAGTCAGAGATCGGCGAGGCATGCATTTTAATTCTTTAATCTACTCTTGACTGTTTTCAATAAACTGGCGTCATGAAGCGATATTCTAGAGCAGCGGATCAGGACATGTCGATGCAGTCTTGAACAACATTACAAGTAATACGCTATAACACGGTCACTTGTTCACTGGAGCATTTAACAATTAATGATTCAGGGAGAGACAACCTTTTCAGAGAGAGAAATTCTGATCGCTCATCAGGGATGTAATGACCACAGTTATTGTATAGAGAGAGCCTGTATTTAGTAGTATATGGAGTGAAGCATATTTTGACACATGACACTCCTGCCTATATGACAGCTCTTTAATGGAGCTATCTTCTGAATTTTCTTGAAATTTCAACTTTTAATTAGCTTACTAATACAGGATCCTACTGCCAGCCTCTATAGACTTCTTGAACAAGGTCACCATTATTTCTTTATTCACTGACATGTATACAGTAACCAAAGGTACTGAAAATACTTGTTACCAGAACATATGCAACATATTCTGGTACTTGAAAAAGAATGTGTCATACAGAATGTTCCTGAGTGTAGCATTACTCCGATTAATGTCCTACTCGTGCAGAGCCAAACTCCTACCATTCACCAAAACCCACCTGCAGTCTCTGTTCTTACGTAGTCACAGCTCTTCGAAAACTACAGTTTTCCAAAGCATTTAAACAGATGGTCAAACAAATTTTCTATTTAGGTTTGTACATCTTTTACACTACACCTTATACTGAAAATTGTAACCTTAATGCATGTAGGGGGCCTATCTCTGAGATCAAAGTTACCAATCCTAATAGTGCATTATTGGTTCATGTAAAAACATGCCAGAACTCACATTAATACCGTAAATGCGATTGTGATCTTCTATGAACACATTGAACGTGAACAGGACTGATCATATCATAGCTAGGTATGTGAGCACTGCTCTGTACTCGATCTGTAAAGGAAAAACCTTGATCGACGACGGCCGAGAGTATTTCATTCACTGACTTCTGACGAAACAATTAATGTACAGTGAACCTTTTATCCCTCGAACAAGAAGCAATCATTGGATGCGAACAAGCTGTAGAATGGCTAATTTCACCACTTTTCTAACATTTCACAGATCATGTAATAGTATTCCTGTTTAATATTGACTACTTTTATTAGCAAGAGGATGCTCAGTTAAGAGTTGGGGAAGAATAAAACCAAAGAAGAAAAAAAAAGGGTAAATCAATACAGACAAAAGAATTTCAGCACATCATCGCAAAAGAAATTTACCTTTCTTTATATCTAGACACTTTGATTTTGGGAGAACTGGCTTCTCGTGAAGAGAACTGCAGCAACGAGAAAAAAAAAGTCAAAGTAAAAGTAGAAAAGAAAAATACTTTTTTTTTAGAAATGGGAAGGGGAGGGAGAGAGCATTGGTGTGAGGACAGAAAACACTCTAGGAGGCACACAGCTAGGGCTTGGACACTAATTCAAAAGTAAAGTTTGTCCAATTATTTTGCTCCTTTCTTAAAAAAGCTGAAAAACTTACTCTGAAAAACATTAAATCAGAAAGGATCAAGCTATGCTGGATTGAAAAAGGGGAGATGGTATTTTTTTTTTCTAATCTACTATAATTTTTATCTTGTATGCAAGCCTGGATGGATGGTCAGAATGCAATTTCAATACAGTGAGTACTGCAATTCACCTTCCTTTCAGATTGCAAATGTATTTCCAGGTTGCTTTTTACTGATCTCTTGTAAGTCAAAAAAGAAGAACATGAAGGAATATAAATTAAATCAGCAGTTCTGTGTGAAAAAAAGCAAAAGTTTGGCATAAAATTTTGATTTTTCTCTCTTTTTGGAAATTTACGGGAGCAGAGCTCTTGTGTGTAAAGTTTAGTGTATCATTGTCATATCATGAGAAAAACTTAAAAGACAGCATCTTGAAACAGTCTCAATTTATTCTAGATGATTCATCACCTTATTTTCCTAAATCAGCGATTTTGCGTGATGCCTCTCGGTGATATAGCGCATCGGTTTTATACATCTCCTTCATATTATCGATAGATAAGTACACCTTTCATTGGCCAGTGAGTAATAATAAAGTATTATTTTCAATTGCATGATTTTTTCTGTCCTCTGGTATTTTGTACAATATTTCATGATTTTTTAAGTCCTGGCTCTAGCTGCGTGCCTTCGAAAGGATGTGGGGAGGGGGAGATTGCTTGGCCAGCTATATGAAAGAAGATACACAGCTGAAAATTTTGATGTAACAAAAGAGCATAACATATATTGCAGTTACTTATTTTTTGATTTTGATTTCTGTAATAATGATAACGATGACGTAAAAGCTTTTCACTTGATGCACAGCCTTTGCTAAACAAAGTCACAAGACAGTGTGAATACGGCATGCATGGACACAATGTCGCAAAAAGTTCCCATACCCCAGAAATTTTAGAGCCTGCCATGACCAAGAAACTGACTGTTCTAAAAGAGAAATGCACCCAACTGAATCACTCAAAATGTCTGTTTTCTTTTAGTAAATTTACTTTTCTTGGGAGGAATGGAAAGGGCCAGGGAATGGAAGGGCAGGAGGGGGGTGGGGAATTATTGAGAACTATCACACATCTTGATTGAGAAATTTTCTTGCATTATTTCCTTAAAAAAAGGAGACCAAGTTCATGCTTATAGTCCATGCTGCAATCACACAAATCTACCTTTCCACAAACATGTATGATAAATCAGACACAGGCAAGTAATTATGGGCAATTAATGTTTCACCGTTACTCTGAAAAGCGATTTCACAGCAAAATATCTGGTCAATGTCAGGGATACATGGAGTGTTAGTCGCACAGCACGTCAGAGCTCAGATCAAGGCAGATGAGTAAATGGTACCATACTAGTTAACAGCGGCTGTTACCAACCAGTTCTAAAATGCATGAGATGATTAGATCACAAAGACAGAGAGGCAGAGAAACAGACAGACAGACAGACAGACAGAGATTCACAGACAAACAATTTAACAAGAAAGATGCTACATAGAAGGGTTGTTATTCACTGATGAATGAGAAATCATATAAATGAATGAACAAACAGTTTCATGCGGTACGGAAGCCATAACTGCACAACGTGTCAGTAGAGGTAGAATCAAGCTATGCCAGGTATAATATGTCACATCAGGAAGAAGACTGACCTGTTGATCATGGGACAAACTGTCAAGAAAGGGGAGGAGAGAGAGGGGGGCGATGGAACAGGGACCTCTGGGAGATTGAAAGACATGACAAGTTTAAGGAGCAGAGACACTACTATCATAATTAGTCAAAGCAATCTGGTTCGGCTGTTTCGAATGGTAAATTAAAGTGTAAGCAGTGGTTGCAACACCACTGCTTATTTCAGATTCCAGATCCGGGGGGGGGGGCACATGGAGGCAAACGAAACTGTTGTGGGGACAAAAAATTTCCTTGAAGCATAAAAATGGGCCCGCCGAGTGAAATTGACCACGTAACACCTCAGTGAGTGAAGTAAAGCGGCCCATCTCAGGTCTGATGGGGTCCAGAAACAAAATCCAGGTGGGGGTTCAGGGGGCGAAGTCCGAAGAAGCTCTGGGATTTTAAGATATCTTCACGTGAAAAATTTAATCTCAGGATAGACACAAATTTTTTCTACATGCATCAGTTAATGCAGACTTTCCAAACAATTTGTCTAAGTACGTAGGACTCTAAGTTGACAAGAAGAAAACTTAAGACACCTCATGGCATCCGGGGAAACAGCAACAGGAAGCGCTGATGCTTTAGCACATCCCTCAGTGAAAAGTTATGTCTCAAAATAGGTATACAGCACTTCAAACATGGAACCTTACAACCCCTGTGGGGGGTCCAGAGGAAAAACCTGTTGGGGGTCCCAGGGACAAAGTCCCTGGAAGATATGATGTATTTAGCATATCACTGGGTGCAAAACTTGGTCTCAAGGTGTGCAC
Source organism: Stichopus chloronotus (assembly GCA_021234535.1). Classification (NCBI taxonomy): domain Eukaryota; kingdom Metazoa; phylum Echinodermata; class Holothuroidea; order Aspidochirotida; family Stichopodidae; genus Stichopus; species Stichopus chloronotus. The sequence goes on from CM037842.1 coordinate 17,109,977, forward strand.
AATTCAAACATGAAACCTTGCGACCCCTGGTGGGATCCAGAGGGAAAGCCTGTCGGGGGTTTGGGGGGCAGAGCTTCCAGAAGTGCTGAGATTTTAGCATATCTCTGGGTGAGAAATTAAGTCTCATGGACTTCCTAAAACAGATACGTCACTGCAAAATTATGAATATAAACAGGGATTAGACAAATACATGTGTGTACTTATCAGGTCACTTTAACTGAGTGGGAGGGCAAATGGGGACCAAAGGTTTTGACTGGCCCCCCTTGGTGCCACCACTGAGTGTGAGAACATAGCTGACCACACAGCTGACCAAACAGGTGACCAGATGTGACATTTGTAATAAAGCTATATTTTAGTCAATTTAACCCTGATCTCCTGGGTGCTTATCCACTGGTTGTGCAGATTGTCAGAGATCTTTGAAACTTTTGCTGCCGATCCAGATTGTGCAATCAAGAGGTATGTATGTGACGTCCTGTCTCCACAGAATGGATCCACATGGGGTTGGGGTCCTGTCTGGCAGGTGGAATTCAGATCCCAACTGAGCGACTCAAACTGCTTGTCCTTGGGTCTGAATTATCCCCACGTTTTGTCCATTGTTTCAATGTGCTCATACACATGGCGACGTTGATTTTTTTTTTCAACTTATAATAGAGGCAAAGACGGGAAAAAAATGGATCACAGCTGTATTAGGGCAATATAATTATCGATGATGTTACCTTATCTGGGCTTTAATAGCGTGACATAATGACAGATAGAATTTACATTAGCCATTTTCCAGGTGAGTGAGATTAATTGCAATGCAGCCTGTGCAAACAAGATAACCTATTGATTTGCTTTTAATTACAATCATCCATTGGCAATCAATATCAGGTTATTTTGATTTTCTTCAATATTGCAAGACACCTCTGCTACATTCTAAGCAAAACATTTTCATTTCCACATCCGCGACAGGTACCCTTCTCTCTCCGTCACGAGAAATCGTGTCGGTTTGAAAGTGCAAACAGTTCGGGAGTCGATCGACAGGTTCCCCCTGCTGTGTGCAAGGGGCTTATGACTCATCCAAACCTATTCAGGATGTGCTTGTTTAGACAGCTTCAGAACACCTGGCCATTAAACTGTTTATAATTGGCTTGCATACTACAATTAAGAAAACAATTCACCTGATTAGAACGAGCGTTCTTCAGAGAAACCTGCCGTCAATATCGAGGACAATAATTTGCCCCAGTCTGAAATTGTTTTGTTATTGGTGGCAGCAGATAGGGTTATCTAAAGCTGTACTTTAAGCCAGGTGAACTAAGACTGGCCATAACCCTTTACCCTAATGTAAAACACATTTCATGGCAGATGGGTGCAGAAAAAAAAAAGCAAATGACAACATTTGAAACTTTGACTAATCCAAAATGTGTGCAGTCTTTACAATGTTTTTGAAAGGAACAATGCACTTTTAACGAGCAATTTCCAAAAACAAATTTCGATCGTTAGTTTTATGAAACAATATTTTTGCATGACAATTTCTAAACACAGATTTGATCGTAAGTTTTATAAAACAAGACTTAGTTGAATTAGTGACTTTATTTCAGCAGGGCAGCCAGAAAAACATCACTTGATCACACAGAATTGTTTCTCCTTTTTCTTTTCTGGGTTCGGGGAAAGAGGTGGGGGGGATGTGATATGTGATCCATTTCTGAGGCGTCATGTTCTACATTCCTGACAGGTCATCAGTTCGTGTGACACTTTCATTAATACTCAGTTACATCTTTCTCATGGGGTTGATTTGTGACATTTCAATATTGAAACATCATATTTTCCATAATATTTTTCTGTTGCTATCATCTTTGAGAAACTACTTACCAAAATTTGAAACTGTAACAAACTGGAGCAGATAAGTGGTAAAAAGGCTGCTAGAGACTTTTGCAACATAGTCTGGCGGACCAACTTTTAAATAAATTTTGGCAGAGCTTGAAATCACCCAAATGGGTTGTTTCAAAGTGTAAATTTGTATGTTCCTAACAGATTGGATAACACCCCCAACCCACTGTAGAGAACTGATCTATACTTGTATCATAGTTTTAATTGTTATACTTCTACAATCACAGATTGGTTTCATCTGTAGATAACCCACAGACTGGGTGGGGATGGAGGAAGAGGCACAATTAAGGTATTTGCAGTGCAATGCATCCAAGGAAGCCGGACTATTCATGTAACACCCAAGGGTTTAAGTCTACATTTTCCCATCAAGGACACTTATAGGTCCTGCTGGGAAAATCAATTGTTAGTCGAGCCGTACAAAAAATGTTGAAGCAAAGAAACACACTGACATATTGGTTTCACCATTGTCTATGTCACGTATTGCTCAAAGAAACACCCTGCGATAATTCAAAATTTTTTTTCATTCAAGTATCCTCACGACCAACTGGCCAAAAAACATCACGTTTAAATTTTTGGTACTTCGACTATGTGTCGGAATCACGGTTTATTTTCGCACTTTACTGTCCACAGGCCTCAAGGCCTCTGACATAACAAAGAGAAACAACTTACACCAAAAGTGCTTTTCTATTCCCCCCTCTTTTTGGGGGGAAGTGATGTTTATTTTGGTAATATTTCTCTCATCTCCACTGTGGTCTTCAACTCCTTTCGGAACTGTCCGGCTCCTCCTATTCTAGGCCTCAAGTTTTTATGGTTTTCAAAGTTTTTGGAAAGCACTTTCAACGAGTGACGTTTGAGGAAGAACTGGAGATGGCTTGAGCTATTACAGCTCATCCAAAAGAGGGTACAAACCCTAAAAGTATGCAAAATGTGACAGCTGTCTGGAATAAGGTTTGCGCTCCGAGTAACTGGTTTAGGCATTTTTTTCCTGGGAAATGAATGTAGCCCAACAGAACATTTCACAAGAGAGAGAGAAACAAACAAAAAAATAACCCCCCACACACACACACTTAGAGATGGACAACTTGACTAAAATTGTTGCCTAGGGTGACAAATTTTTGAAGTCTTTTTTTGCTCAATATGTACATTATTTTCTTAAAAAAAAAAGAAGAAAAAAGCAAAAAAACCTGATGCCAGCATCAAACATCCCCACCACAAGATGAAAAAGCCCTTGAACCAGCATAATTTGAGTAATTTTGGCCTAAGGTAAACCGTGTTGGTGCACAGCTCTTATCTGAACATCACCTTACAGCACAAGGGAAGACAGAATGTTGCTTCCGTCGCGTCATATCGTACAGATGAAACCCTTTGAAAGGCAAAATGTAAGATGAAGGACTTTCACAGAAAATAAAAAAAAGGAAAAAAAGGATCAATGCCTGAACATTTTATAAAAAGATAAAAGGTCTTGACCTTGCAAAGTTTGACAGTGAAGGATTTTCGCACAAGGTAGCCCAGTTTGCTTGCTTTAATTATCCTTCCATGACTGAAAGCCCTCGAAATGGAAACGTAATATGAAGTAGCCATTATCACGGTCCGAGAGGCAGGGAAGGGATGAATGTTACCACTTCTGAACATTAGCAAAGCTATGAGCTCATTAAGAACAAGTAAAATTTGACACTAACATCGAATCTCTTCCCTAAGACGATCAACTCAAGGTAATTTTTGAACATCAAGAGAAGTGCTGAATAAACCGTCTCCACTTCTCACAGAGGTTACTCATACTCTCAAAGATTGAGGCACAATTTTGGGAGTGGAAGTATTATTTCATAATTGCCTTCAGGAGACCAAAGCTACTCTTTTCTTGTATGCAGTTGATACAAGTAAAAACAAAAGAAAAAAAAACCAAGAAGGGGAGAAAAAATGGATGGGTGGAAGGTAGGGCAACTATAAGATCAAGGAGTGTAAGAGAGCATTTACTTTGGTGTACAGGGTCCTAATAAACAATGTGATTTCAAGTTTTTCTGAATTGAAATTTGGGATTCTAAAACATTCAATTTCTTGTCTAATATATGTGCAATGTCTTTAAAGATTTGATAGAAAAAAAAAACGTATATTTTATTGAAGATTTTATTCCTTTACACGAGATAATGTGAAGTTGTGTGTTGAAATATCACAGTTAAATAGACTACAATACATGTCCAAACATTCATGAACAGTTTGAAGTCCACCTTCTCGAGGGGCAACATACATATGCCAGCTACCAAGAAATTTGTATCTTTTCCAACTAAAAGCACATTCACGAGAAACAAGAGTGTACGTAAGAAAAAAAAGAAGGAGAGAGTGGTGAGAACTGGGTTTCTGGTCTCACTGGGTGGTGGAAGGGGTGTATATGATTAGGCTAGGGTAGTGATTATACATCAGAAATAGTGTGAGGTGTGTGCAAAATTGGCAGGCAGTGCTTGATCCCCTAAAACATCTCTCCTAATTATGTATAAAAAGGGAGACGGGAAAGTGATGAAAGAGGGGAAGGGAAGGTGATGAGGATGGGAGAGGGGATGTGGTTTTCCTTTGTAAAACAGCCACAAGTGATCCAGCCAAGACACATTCGACAAATAGAATAAAGGTAGACGAGGCGCTTGGAATGTGAAACGACAAAAGAGCAGGTCCTGTATGAATGGACAGCTGTCACACTACACCAGGAAAAAAACCATGGGTACAGACCCCAGATGGCAGTAAGTCAATCAACTTGACGATGAACCCATGTATGCCTGAGGGAGATACCATCCAGACAAAGGCTCCATTGTTTTTCTTGTTGCTTTTTTTTCACATTTCCGAGTTTCTTTTTGATGGCATTTCATTTCATGAGAATTATAAAACTTTCTCAATTTGAACAATTTTGAAGGAATTATCATCACAGCAAGCCAACAACAGACTTAAATTTTGTTTCCACCAAGTTCACTTTGTTCTAGGTACAAACGAAAACTAATTTCAGGATGGTACCCCTTCATCAATAATCCAGAGTGGGGCTAGTAAGCCGTGGTCCTTGTTATCTTCAGCCCAAGTGTTTGACCAATTTAACACCACAAAAGTGAACTGTGGCATATTTGTTCTGTATTTCTTTGGCAGGAACAGCTCCATATAGTAACATGTCCATTGCAGGGTAAATATATGCAGTGAGGAGTGGATATCAACAACCTCCATTTTACATCTGGCAACACTTAGCACATGCAACATGAAAGAAAACAGACAACACAAGGCGGTGCATATATATCGACAGATGCGTTCCTTCATGTTTAATGCAAGGTTTATGATAAAACAGGATTACTGCATAAACTTAATGTCCTTTTCAAAAACTCCACATTTGGAAGCAAATTCTGTTGTGATTCACTGGGAATTGCAGTACATACCATGTTTAGTTGTTTCTAGAGATCTTTGCCCAAAATTTGGATCTGAATAATGTTTTACTGTATTTAACCATGAAGAATAATTCTTGAAATGTTCTGATGTAAGAGCAATTAACATTACCAATTTTGGCCAAGTCATTCCTTTCAAGCCCCATTAAACTACCTTCTAAGACTGGCAATTTGCATTGTTCTTTTTATGTAAAAGCTACGTTTAATCTTCCCTTTCAAATTATTGGATGGTCCCATACCCGGCTGGCTAATGAGCAATTTCACAGTTCTGAACTCAGGAGCCACTGCAGGGGACTCACTTTTGTCAAAGTGAAAAGGTCCGACAGAAATCCCTAAACAAAGGTTGCCCACACCTAAAACTGTTCGTTGAAAATTTGTGTGCCGCGAGTACATGAATTCTGTGCTTCCCTCTGGCCCGATGAATTTAGGTGGCTCACTCCAAGACAAGTTCATGGGAACGTGCAGGTGTCTATACTAATTGACATGTACCACCTCTGTGAAAGATCCTTAATTTTCATGCCAGCCCTCAGGCAATAAACCATGTACAAGTTATACTCATGACCCCTAAATTGTTCTATCTGGGGAAAAAAAGAAGCAAAAGACAATAACAAGCACATGGCAAGCTGGGGTGGGTACGTGCAGGACCATGGCGTGTGCATCCCATTTTGGCATTTCGGTGATGGACTAAAACCGGTCTCTGACTTCATCACAAAGAGGAGACTAAAGAGAAGAACAGATACTACACATGCTCGTTGGCAGGCCACAGAAGACGTTTCCGGCACAAGGTACGTAACATGAAATGCACGGGGCTACACTAACACAAAAGATCCAAAAGAAGAAAGGTGCATAGATATGGACGGATGCAGGGAAATTTTTTTTTTGCAGTTTACTCAGCTGGTGACTGGGGGCGCTATACCAGGACTTACTATATCCATCTTTCGATAGGCAATACGAGTAGGAGATAGCATCTAGATCTGAAAAGAAGGACAAACCGTTAGCCGTTGACATATTTTCGACAGAAATTTTTACATTATTTTTCTTCATTTTTTTCTTTTTTCTTTTGGAGAGGAAGTGGGCTGGGTGGGGGGGCAGGACATGGTGGAGAAGAAATCAAGAGGAATTTTTTTAATTGGTAGGGGAAAGGGCATGTGTCATGCAATTAAAGCTTTTGTTAATTGTAAAAGCACACAGCTGGCAAAAAAACATAGCAAGCAAACACATGACATACTAGTGGCAAAACTATGAAAAGATAGGGTAGGATTTCTTTTTTTCAACTTTTTTTTTTCATGATCATTGCATTAACAATCTCTCACCCCTCCACATGTCTTTCCAGACCCTCCCTCAATTTTCTCTCCCCCCCCTTCCCCACTCTCCCAATGTCATCAAAATGTTCCTCAGTTTAAATACATTACCAGTAAACAGCCTGCCCTATAGTGTCAGTATTTTGTCATGATTTCCTGATGGTGTCTTACAAAATTCATGTCAATGAAAACAAAAGGGAGAAGATTTATCACGTGCCACATCAGGGGGTAACAATACAACAACAGGAAAATAAAACACATAAAAAAAAAAGCACGTTATCTGACACAAACAAAAAGAGGCACGTTATATGCCATGGTAAAAAAATCTGTATTTACCTTCGTAAGTTGTTTTGTCTTTATTCTGTTTAACATGTTTCTTTAAATTTGCTTGCCTTAAAGGCTGTAATGCATCACCCCAGACAGTTTCAATTCTCCCAACCACCTACCTCTAGTCCCTCCCTCAGCCTGTCTTACATTCCTCCACATGTGTAATTTACTGTAATCAAAACAATGGATCCCTGTGTACGCTGTGTAATACGAGCTGCTCTGCATCTTTCGAATTTGCTGGCAATCTAAGAGTACTGTAACTTAGAACCAGTTGAGAATTTTCCTTTCAGGGAGGTAAAAATATAGCTTAGGGTGATGCAATACAGCCTTTAAAATTTTCTAGTATTGAGTAGAATCAAGAAAAGCATATTTAAGAGGCTACCAAAATCCAAGATGGTAAGCAATATACCCCATCAATATACCCTATCAGCACCTCTGTGACATGACTTGTCCCTACCCTGTCTGTCCATTTATCTGTTTGAATGTCTGTCTAGAGTATGTGTCTAATATTATTCACTTTCCTGTTCTGCATTAATTAGATAAGCTACCTTTATTGTTGCCGTATCTCCTCCATATTTAAGTTCAGCAATTCGTTTACAAATGTGCAATAAAAACTGTCATCAGAAAGCAGTTGTTTCTCTTCTCATTTTGTTTTGTGAGGTGTCCAGGCCACAGCCCCCCCCCCTCCCCCCGGAAAGAATTTCAAGACATCACATTTTTGGAGTGTGGGAGTATGTATCAATTACAGGTGAAATTAAAGCAAGAAATGAAAAGACAAAAGTAAGGTAAAACTGAGGTTGGGACACCGAGTTTGGGGAAAATCCTGGTGGACAATCTCCATTAAACCCCCTTCCTCCTTCCCCCCGTCCCCCCTAGATCAATACAAATTAATATGAGAGCTCATAGGGTTAATTTCAATTCGGTACTTTTATCTGGCAGAGATCTCCTGCGATGATTCAAAGTGAGGTAATTCAAAAGGGTCTGTAAGAGGATGCCAAGCCCAAGATGAGGAAGGATGCCCTGAGATGTTACACCTTGAAATTAATATCAAATGTACAAGAAGCGATTACTGGAATTTTGGGAGACCTCTGACTCTGTCCTCGTGTCGACGGCTAGGTGGAGGACATAGAATTACCATTTGAAGAGATACCCATTATGTCTCAAATCTGCATACATCCCATGAAAAGAAGGTGATGAAATTGCCTCATTTAGAATCACATACACTCATTAAAACATTCACTAATGAAAAGTAAAAGTCATTTATACATGCAGCTTGACGAAGAAAAATCCACGGCAATAGTGAACCCGATCAAGTACAATTGAACAAAATTCTGCACTGACCTACACATCGAATGAATTGTACTGCATCATGGAATAATCCTGTATTGCATTGCTAGTAATCTTACATATCAAATAAACCAATAATTGCCCTTTTAATTACTGTTCATTAACTGGCTGCCAAGCGCACATGAATCTGCTCATCTCACGTTACTTGAAGGAAGAGAGATTCGTTCGTAACTACCTGCGGGTTTGATGAGCAGGAAAAAAAAAAAAAAAAGCCCAATATCCTCAGTCACAGAAGTAATGTCTTGCATTTAAGTCATACATTGGACTCTTCACTGAATGATAAGATGTGATATGTAATTTACCAGATGTAAGCTGTCATGGTTAGATTGTGTTATGCCTTGAGAAGACAGAAACATGCATATAATCATGGGAGGATACTGGGTGAACGAACAGCAAATGCTTTGAGCTTTAAATCTGCATACCGACAAGTATCAACAATGATTAATTTACGGGTATTGGTTAAACCTGCAGTACACATGAACTGCATGGTTCTTCCATCTGTAACATCAAAAAAAAAAATCAACAGTGTCCTTCAAACTAAGTTTTTTTTGCCTAATAAAGAAAGAACCACAGAAACGATTTCTACTCATCCAATTCTTTTAAACAAAGCAATTGAGTTTCTTACTGATGTTGAACTCATTATAAAGAAAGTGGCGGCGTAATTACTGCAGCATGGCTTTTGATACATTCAGTACTTCCACACAGTTCTTCCTTCTGTGAGGTACTAGGGGATGATGGGGGGGGGGGGCTACACTGAAACAAAACTTGATTAAAATTTAATATCCCCTTTCTCTGGCAAAATGAAATGAATGAGGAAAACGGGGCTCAAGGAGAAATTGTATTCTATTATCACCACTTCCATCGACAGTTTATCGAGGAATTTTCTCTCCTAGAATGCAAAAGGAGAAATTGCCCTTTTAAATAAACATAGAGAGACAAAACAACCACTAATTGGATTATTGACTGAACTGCTACATCTGTTTCACGTGAAAAACGGCAGAAGTGGTAAGGGTGAGTTCTGTGAAGAACACACCTACAGTACATGAATGCAAAACACACATATGGAATACAGGGAAACACGCATTTCAAACAGAAGAGAATAAATCTGGATCATAGTGATTGAAAATTTGTATTTAATAGCCTATTCTAAATCATCCTAAGGAAAATTGAACGGTGAGGTTAAAGAATGGAGAAATTATGGGGTCAACCGAAAGATTCAGCAGCCCAAAATCTAATCACTTGAAGCAAGGCTCGATATAGGTATGTATCAAACTGAGATGTTATTACGTTGTGAAATATACTGTATAACAGCACTGGCCTGAACAAATGTTCTTCACAGGGCGTTTTTGGCAACGCAGCCATATGTAGAGTGTCCATGTTCCTATGGGTAACTGCACATGGTCACTATAAGTGTCTATTAACAAGGTCATGCGGTAACCCCAACCTAGCCCCTATATTACTCTGAAAGCCTTGAAACTGACCCCGTCACTAGCAACTTCTGTTTTACATTTAAGTTAAACAATAATTTTAGCAGAAACAGGTCTTGCAGTGACCGTGCAGGACTTCCCTGAGAGTTAACTGCAACAATATTCTCTTGGTAACGTATGTACTTAGCCTACATACAATCTCACATAATTTAGGTTTAATGTTTGCGTACCAAAAACCTACTGTACACTTATCTAAACTCAACAGCCTCTGCGTATGACCAAACAATCACGGACGACGCCAAGTTCGTAAAATGATTCCATGCCCCGACATATAAGCCTGCACGGCTGGACATCATTTACCACATGCAGCTACTTTGCGTACTAACCATGTCTCCTCCCAGAGGTAGTGAGTGTAGTAGCTTGTGAAGACTGACAAAACTCAACCATAGAAAGAGCGACAGTTTTGCTTGCAGCTGCAACGTTGGTTGAGATGATTTTCCAGTGCTAGATGCGATACATATGGCAGGATATACTTGTCGTGCATTGTTATCTCTTAAGTGTTAGTGCATGCACACAGAACTGTAATATAATTCAGCGCTGCGATTTTGGAACTCATCTGCCGAATTCAAGTTTATCGATATCGATGGTCCTTTAAGTCAATCAGAACTGTTTTAGAAATGGCAACAATTGCAACTGCAGAACATGAAATCATAAAATAGAGAAAAAAGTAGGAAATGGCAGATCTGTAAACCAGAGAAGCGATATATCCCTCTTCAACAACTAAGTTAGGTTAACTGAATATAAACAGCTTAGGGAAATCTTGAGCACCATTTAGCTTAGGAGCCAATTGAAGAAGCAAAATCTCCTTTCAAACTCAAGCAAAGTGCTAAGTTGATGGAACCTTCGATATTTGAAAGTCAATGCAGCCATATTTGCAGGATCTTTTGGCCCATTTTCGGTTTTTCTTTTGTCGCCCCCACATAGAGCGGATCATGCATGTTGTAATCCCTTGATGTTAGTAGCATCGTTAAGCTACTTTCACACTGACTAACAAAGTCATACCTGATGATTAACTTTCTGTCATGTCAGGTAAGTCCCAGGTCAAAAAAGCAAATTATCAAAGGTATCTTATTGAACCAAAGATCAATTTTTCAACATTGAACTTTAAGTGACTCATTTCTCATTCCATTTTGTAACCGAACTCACAGTGACGTTTTTTTTTTTTTTTTTTAATTTTCACAGTAAAAAGTGACAGCGTAATATTTGATACATACAATATTTGGGGCACCACATTTTTAAGAACCAGATCTCTTTCGGCAAGATCAGAGCAATTTAATCATGTATTCTGCACTGCAGATATTTCTCGCTGTCATGGCAACCCTAGCAGTTGAAAACTAACCAGTACACAGGAACACAAGCACTGCCATGCAAAGTAAAGATTACAAACTTCGACATCACGAATATATAATCAGGAATGCATACTGATATATACTACCAACATTAACTTGTTTGGCAGGCATCATTAAAGCCATGAGGGATTCATGCAGGGTCAACGTACAAAGCTACCACAGAAAAAAAAAAACAGGCTAACAAGAAAATGCTACATGAGATAGGTACGCCCTGTAACATGCTAAGCATGGTTATGATACACCGGTAAAGAGTGGTAATAGAGTGGGCATAATAGGGGAGATGGGGGAAGGCTTTAACTTAATGATCCTGGGTGGTGGTAGAATCTGTAGTAACCATCAAAGCAGATGATGTAACCTTCCACTTTAGTGTGTAAACTTAAAAATACTTGCAAAGGTTAGGGCATCTCAGGTTGTAGAAATTGGATTAATTTTATTGGAAGACATGAAGGGTGAGGTGGAGGTCTAGTGGGAGGGTGGGGGGGGGGGGTGAGTGAAGGAGAGGCCAATGTGAAGAAGAAACAGAATGGAATGGATCTGATTCAAAGATAGGGTAGTAGTAGCAACGGGGGGGGGGGGGGGAAGTTTGACACTTTGTGGAGTTGCACACATGTAGGATACACCGTCGACCCACACATGTGTATCCATTTGAAGTTGGTTTCAAGCTACAGTATGATGCAACACATTAGAAATCCTTGAGCCGAAGATTTTTGGCAAGATTAATAGATAAGGTAGAAAAAACACTTGCTGTTTTGTTTTTTTTATGACCCACAGTCCAGCAAAACACAAACTTGAGACTAATTCGTCCAAATGTTCAAAGGTCTCTGATTTATCACTCCAGTTCTCACTTTCAATTCCTCAAGACGATAAAATTCATCCTTCTTTATTCTGTATACATGCTTTTCTCAATTCCTACCGTATGCCGCGGCTAGCTATGTAGTCAAACATACATCTCATTAAATGCAGAAATTGGTCGTCCACGTTTTGAATTTACATCCACTCAAAAATGATGAACGTAAGATGAAAAAGATGAAAAGTGACTCCAGCGATATCGATTGAAATCAGCCGGAGAGGATTCCAAAAGTGAAAGCAAAAAAAGACATTTTTAATACCACTCACGTAGTCCCGGCTGACTGCATGTACATACAGTTCATATGTATGCTGTGTAACAGGAGGGCTGTGGTCTACGATCAGATTGACCTACTTTTTTTGAATTTCACAAAACACTGAGTGACCAGACCTACAACAGTAGGAAAGGCAATATGGAGAAATGTGTAACATTGACGAGATTTAATTTGTGCCATACTAGTTTTGATTCAGGGTTTCAATTTTTCTTGAAAATGAGTAACGTCTTCCCCTGGGTAGAACAGATTTTACAGCATAACATGTGATAGTATGTATCTGGTAAGGATCCGCTGAATTTACCCATGATGCAACAGTGCAGTGAGCAGATGTCCTGATTTATACCCACTGAGATGGCAGACCCAAGTTCCCTCTTTGGGAGGGGTCAAATTAATGGCACAGTGATACAGGGGAGGGGGTCTAAGGTGACCATCCTAAAATGAGATTCGGTGCGACAAAAGTGTACAATTTTTAAGTTTAAAATTTTCTTCAAAAAATTTGTTTTCTTAGGGATAAATTTTTCAATTTTTTGTTTATCCCCACATTGGGGGAAGGGTATGGACCCATCTGGTACACATTTAATCTGCACGTGGATTTACCTGATTAGACCGAACTCTGCTATTACAAAGGCACCAAAATGGTTTCTGCACAAATGGCTCTGTCTCTTGGCCTACATTAGCACCGTCTCTAACGTTGTGAGTTATGTTTATGAGCTTACATCCAGGTGAAGGCAATGTGAACTTCAGGATGTGAATCCATTGGGTAAACACAGCATTTGTGATCATTGGCTAGGCAAATTGGCAGGTTTCAATGTAGATGACTTAATTGTGGGGAGAGATTTTATGCATGTGGAGCTCACTACTCTTCTGCACCAACATGAACAGGACTTTGACAACACATTTTTCATGATCGTTTCACACATTTAGGCCTGTCCCAGAGATTCCATCAAAAAGTAGCATCAATACAGCAACAGTACTGAATTATTAAAATGGAACTTAATTAAAGATACAGTTGTAGGTGGTCTGTTTGTAATGCTTTCACAAAAAGCTACAACAACAATTTTCTTCAAAACTCCTTTCCTGTCACACTTCCTCAACTTTCCTAAAAGACCTTACCATCTTAAGAACACCTTGACTAACATACCTCACTTCCTGAAACACATCCAACTTGATAGCAACTTCTTACAGGCTGACACTGAGTTGATATTGTTTATTTTGTGACAAGTTTGAAGGAAATCATTGCATGACAATACTTCTAATTAGTCTGATTAGTCAGTATTTCTGTTCCTATGGTTACTGAAAATGTGAGAAATTGTAATTTTCGTGTAAGCAGGGGTTGCCTTTGCTTAGCACCGTATGCTACTACTGTCCAGCTGCTAGGTATCTACCTTCTATTGATGCTTGAAACTCTTGGGCTAAGCTACAAAACATTGTTTTCCACATCATCAAAGAAGTAATTTCTTCTTTTCTAAATCTTTTCAATCCTTGTTGCAAATTTATGAAAACAAAACTCTCAAAAAACAAAAAGAAAGATCACAGAAACAATAATGGATTTAAAACATTAGGAGATTCTTCACAACGTACCCGCCTATTAAATCTTTAATTTTTGACAGCGAGGGGGAGGAGCAAGGGGGACGGAACGAGGGGGAGAGGCCTCTCCTGTCCTAAACTTTGTGTGAATCATTTTGATTAATTCATCCCTTGAGATTGCATGGAATATTTTTTTCGCTCACCCACTGGCCCCTCTGTTGGTCAAACCACTGAAGTGGTTCAATTTTCTTTTTCCTTTCTCCCTGTATTTTGGGACTTAATTCGAGAATTTGGTGCTACATACCCGGAGGGAACGGGAACGATTCTCGGTTTCATTACCAGTGATTGAGGTAAAACGAGGGTACCGATGAGGTAAAACAAACATCTGTGATCCCTGTTTGAAAATTAGGATGTCTGGTGCAAAACTGACACACACTGTAGTACATTCACAGTCATCACCTGGCCTGGGAGAGGGGTACAAGTTGAGGGGTTACCCTCCCCCTCCTCACAATTTTTTTGAACACTAGAAGTGTCTGCAAGCAAAATGGCTACACTTTTAAGCAAATCAGTCAACATAAAGTTCTGGCCTGGATTTTCTCGCCGTTAATTGCTCAGCATCGTTGACATGAGAACACATTTTTCTTATTATTTGACCATAATCCGGTCCTGAATTGGTGGTTAAAGTTGGGAGTTACAATGTTTTGTTTACAGGTGAGTCTCTTCATAGAACGATTCAGGTTTTACAGAGGGCTGGGTGGGTCGGCAGGTTTGAGTGCTCAAATGCGGGTCGAATCTGCGGAATGTGGGTCATTTGGTAGGTCTGATGCATCCAGCTAATACAGTAGCTGCTCACGGCATGGCACAGCGCCACCCCTTTCATTATGACTGGTCACCCACTCCGACAATCCCGGAGAGGATATGACAGTCATTAAGTTGCTGGTTAATATTAATTTTATAGAATTGACTGCGCATACTACCATGTCAAAATTGTGAAGAAATGGGATGAATGATTTGTTGTTCTTCTCTTCTGTAATGTGGTATATGGCATTTAAATATTTTTGGTGACTGTTGTCGCAGTCAACTTGTAGTTAAAGATTTAGGTAGCGGGATTTAGAATTTGGAAAGTGAGATGGGTACATAAGATATTCCTAACATGGCCTGGTGCAGACACAGCTTTCATGAAACAGATGGAACTTTTCATGATAATTCATGATTTGTCAAAATCTGTAGCAAATGTTACCAAGGATACAATTACATCCGACTCAGCCAAAAGTGGGTCTACATGTTGAACCCCATTCACAGAAAGGTACAGCAGTCACTGAAACTTCAAACATTTATTGTGGAGGTATGTGTCACTAAGACCCAAGTGGATCTGGAGCCTTTGAAGTCAAAACCCACACAAAAGTGGGGCGATAACATACTTGAAATATCGATTAAGAGAACATGTCACGACGGACAGAGCGATATTCGACAGTGGGACCCACCTAAACATGAAAGAGCACTATCAAATGGGATTAAAGCAAATGTATGTCGATTATAGACATGTTGGTGGGCCTGGGATGGGGCACCCATCACAAATGAACGAGTTACTATTTACATACAGCGGGATATGTTTCCATGTCACCTGCTTTGATTTACAGCCTTACTGTTTTTTTTTTTATTTAAAGAACCCACTAATGGGGTTGTTGTTTTTCTTTAAAGAACCCACTAATAGGGTTTACTGTAGAAGAACGACACCAAATACAACAATTTCCTCTCCACAGCACTTATGAGTTTCAATTTTCTTAATTATCCCAAAAAATTAACTCACCTGCTTGGATTATTTGTAGCAATCCACCTATCTAAACACAACAACTGCACTCCTACCTTACCTGCCAAGAGTGCGAGTAACCTTTCAACATCGCATCTGGTGCACTGCGGTGTGTTACTGTAGTGCTTGTCCACCCCATTTTACCATCAGTGTGTACTAGGAGTGTGGAGGTCAAAGAAAATTTCTTTTCTAGCTTGTTTGTCTGGGACTATGACCTCCATCTGGTCTGCCCTGACTTGTCGTTACAGTTTTGCTCTTGGTACGGTAGATGGGGGTGCAGTTGTTGTGCTGAGATACATAAGTGGGAAGAGACGAAAACGAGTCTCTTTCCCCGTTTTGCCCAAATGGAAACTGCGACAGTTTGAGAAAATTCCATCAAACACTAGGTTAAATTTAACGTAAATATTCCACGTTTTTGCTGAAATTTCTATGGAACAATCATCTTGTCATCAACAATTCAATTGTCAATAATTACCAACAAATCTTTCTTTTCTGAGTGGTATACGATTAAGTACCATTGACATGTTGTTTAACTGATCAACCAATCTGTATACAATACACTAAACTGCTCAAGGGGTGACACTATGGCACCAGGGGTTTCTCAATTGTGGCAGCTTTTCTTCATGAAATATAAGATAAAGGTTAATAAAGATTTGTTCTCTGAAACCTACCTGGCAAACAGGGAAAGGGACTTTTATGTTAACTATGCTGGCAACCTCTAATTTCTATTCTCCAAAACTTACAAATATTTCTACTGTTAAAAAAGAAGTAAAATTACACTGCGATAGAAAAAAAAATACCTACCTTCAGTAAAGGGACGGTGTGTGTCAGGCAAAATGAAACAAATGAACTATTAGCATCGAACAGAGTCAAAAAAATTAAAGGGAAAGAGAGACAAAAAGGAGGAAGAGCTTACATTCTTTGTTCTTTTTGTAGAGGACGGCGACTGCGATTCCGAGTATGAAGACGACGCCGATGGCAACCGCCACCACAACGACCAGGATGATCACCAAGTCCAGACCTTTGCCCTTCTTCTCGTCAGAAAATGGAATGCCAGGATTGACGTGGTTTCTAGGTGTGGGCGACTGGTTGTCATCGGGGTCAACCGGTGGAACTGTTGACGAGATTAAAAGGAAAATAGAAACAAATTGAATAAATGTATCACAATGGTTGTTTTTTTTTTACTTTTTCATTGGTTTTAAAATTACTCTCCTAGGAGTCAATTATTGGTTCCAGTTACATCTTAGTTGTAGACAGTCGATGCCTATTAAGAAATGTCATACATTCACAAAGATGTCCTTAGCTACCTTTAATCATGAAATACTAGCACAAACTACTGGATAGTTTGGAGCAGTTAAATTGAACATGTTCAACATTATCAATAAATTACCTCATTGATCAAGTCCCTTTTTTTCACAACAGATTCGTACTCAATCTTATCTGAAATTACAGGCTACGATAGTGGAACACACCTCTGTGGAACATTGCCTCGATAATCACACTCCTCGTTAAGTGTGTAATTAGCATCAGAACATTACCGACGATGAAATGTTAGAGCTGAGTAATTCCATGTTAAACCAAAGTGACTGCTCGAAAGATTAACTTCTTTCCTTTCGTTAAAGGTTTTCTCACATCTCTGTATGTGTATACTTTTCAGTTTGGAGAAAAACTTCTGTACGTCGTCATGACGACATCGCTGCAGTGACAAAAAATGTCACTGTCCCATTTCCTAAGTTACCAAGGTTACTGAGCTGAAAACGTGATGTATTATGAGATTATTTTCTGTGCAAATCAACTGTGAGCTCACATTCGCTTTCTAAAAATATTCCACAATAAAGCTTTTTTGAGAAAATCATTTATCAGTTTAATGTTTGCTATGTTGATCTATATCTTCCAACTGTATGCAAGCCTTTTTTAGTCCTGAAGCCATCACTGAAATCTTCTACAGAGATGGAGAGCAACAGTCTTGCAAGCCTGCTGGCATGAGGATAAAATTTCCCAGGATGCAATGGGAGCTCCTCATTCACTTGCATGCAAAAATTCAAATGTGCATATGTGTTGCAGACCTGTGCTATAAGCTCCTACCCTAACCCTACAGGTCTCTTGACCATGTTTGTTATCAATGTACTACCTATATGATAGCTATGCTACTTCTAGTTTGACTTAAGGGAAATAGGACGTTTGTTTAACAGAAAACAACCATACTTTTAAAACCAACATTTGTGGATGTAAAATGATAGATTATTCAAAATAAGGAAGGACAGTAGCCTTCTTTTCAAGGAATAAGATTCCCACCGATAGAAATTCAGTTATTTGTTGCTCAACAATCATTTGTTCACCCAAACTTTTCAAAATTCAAATGATGCATCTTCCGTTACTCATCACATGCATAATGTTTAGAGGAGATGAAGCTTTGACAGAAGTTTATTGATGAGACTGAACGGTTTAACAATGGTTAAAGCTATTTCTTTGTACGCCTTGGTGGTGTATTCTAAACGCCCTACTTCCCTTTAAAAGAGGCATGTTGTTTTATGTTTACATATATGCGCATTGAAAATGGAAAGACACTGACAATAATACCATGATTTTTCATTCCAAGTCATCTCCAAATGTCAGATGATAAAGCAGTTTGAAAGTAATTAACGAAAGGAAACAGAAAGGAGCTAAAAGAAAATTGACACTGATCAAAGACATACCCTTCTAAATCAATCCCAACTTCCCAAGTTACAGATGTTACTATGACAACTGGGCCAGGAATATTACCGTACACTATGCTCGTTCTTGGATGTTACAGGTTTGGATTCAATGAGCAAATGCACTAATTTCAGCTGTATATTTTGTCTCTCGAAAGCTCGTTGAATATGGGTTTTAAATACCATATCACAACATAAATACTAGAGAGTGTGAAATTGGCACTGTGCCTGCTCATGATTTTCCTCATGGCATTTTGACAGTGGTTTAAATGACATGTTAGCGACCCAGCGACTCTAAATCAGATCGATTCCGGAGAATAGGTGCTCCATTAAAATGCACATTAGAACGTCAACTATCAGTGACGTAAAGTATGCTTTAAAATAAAAGCACTGCAAACATTCCTTCATTTAGCCAAATTGACATTAAAAACTGGATGTGTATCGGAAACGTCTGCAGACAGTCAACCCAAACAGAACCATTTCACAGCCTAGCAGAATACATCACAGTAAAGTAAATGTGTTAATTTCAGCTGTATATCGCTGCTACATTGAATAGATAATGTGTCATTTGCTTTCATCGTACAACCTCCTTGCATCCTGCTATCACTCACAGCTCCCCATTTCTGACGGCCTCCCTGATGGAACGATCATCGTAGTACCTATACATACTCCACCCTTCCCGACATGTGATTCTTCCTCCGTTACATGTATACATTAAAAAAAAATATCCTTGTCTGACTGTACTTCCTAATCATCTCCCGACACTTCTCTTAAAGTACCGCATCAATCACCATTTAGATATGAAAAATTCCCGGTAAGACATCTCAGATATTAACAGCCAATCTAAATGGAGGGACTAGAAACCACCACAGTTTGCACAGACGTACACTTCCCGATGACTGGGAAATGTCACAGGGAGAAAAAAAAAAAAATCGGAGGAGAAAAAGAGATGCTGGAGAACCCCAAAATCAACATGTCGTTGATATAGTTTGCAAGTGTCTCTTCTAAGAGTAGCCATTCTGCCTTCCAGCGAAATCGAGCCCCAAAATAAAATGTGTAGCTCTCGTCGTCTGTGGATATTAACGCCACGCGTGTAACGGGAGACTCTCAACCCCTCTTCATCACACCGTTGTCTCCGTCGACGTTTCTCCCTCCGTTTTTACTCTCCTTCAAAAATTTCATCTGAAAATTTTTCCTGAAATTCCCTACGTTTTTTTTTTTTTTTCCCCTCGCGGATGTTTTTCGACATAATATTTTCGTTAGATGACTCACGCGGCTCTTTGAAAGTATGTTTTCCCCAATGTTGACATCGGCGTCAATATTTCCAGAGTAATTTATTCATTTAATTGATCATCTTTCTGCACGTTTTTTCTTCTTTTTTTTTCCCCTTCTCCAACCGATAAATCAAACGAATGACTCGCAAAACGTTGTGGAGTGTCTGAGGGCCCTGTCTGTTTTTGTGTTTGTCTTTACTCTCTCCAAGCTTTTTAATTCATAGTTCAGCTTGGATCAAATGAGATGCATTGTATTGTGGTCTGCCAAAAAAGATGCAAGTTTTTTTTTTGAGAGAGAGAGTAAACAAATATATCAGAATGTGTATTTTCTCTGTGAAAACATAGCACTAATTTTTGTAGGTACCATGTGAACGATAGCTGTTCAAGATAAGCTAAGGTGCTGGTCTGCCGATTGCAAGATGAACATTTCAAATATTTAACATACACCAGTTAATGCTCCATTGTTTTTGATCCTTTTGAAAAGCTTTGAATAAGTTTTTCCAGAAGAAACCTTTTCGGCAAAAGGGTGACAAATTTGTTACAGGCTCCTATTTCCTTGTAATTATCGCCGTTTGATTTTGAAACGAAAAGTTTGACATCTCAGAAATAGCACCTCTTTAATTGGAAGACCTCTGGCCAACATGTGTTCCTACATGGAAAGTTAAGACAGGCAATCATTATAGGGCCAAAGCAGACAAATAGTGAAGAAAAAAGAAAAGGAAAAAAGTTAGATGCCTGCTGAAGTAATGTTCCCATGGGAACAGTTATGACGTACAAATGATTATAGTACAGGCTGCTAAGTAGTAGTTGGTCAGTTGTTCCATTTTTTAACCAAATTCTAATCTAAATGTGGCTGGACGGTGGCTGAAGTTCGTCTAAGTCGATCCTCACCAGTGCATGTTGCTGATGTCACCCTTTCAGGCAACTCTGCAAAAAAAAATCAGAGCTCGGGATTTCAAACTGGAAATACCACAACGTTACTTCCAGCCGCCTGACGACGGGAGGGGGGGCAAATAAGTCTACGTCTGGCAGCCACTCTGGCGTGGAAACGTCTTGATTAATTGAAAAGTTTTACAAGCAAAAACACAGCAGTACTGACAATAGTTACAAACTATTGGCCATAATTGCCCGGGTAGTCTCTGCAGGTCAGTCATTTTCTTGGCAACTCTAGTCACAGTTCCTTGAGTGGCACTACCTAAATTCTTTTATCAGAATAAGCATGTTGTAATCATACATCCGGTAGGTTACATTGCAGTGAGAAATGTTTGCTTGAATTTCCTCGTTAATGCTAAGACGTTATAGACGACTCCACCAGAATGTTTCTTCGTCTTCCGATCATTCGGACGTGGTCGTGGACTCCAAAGTGCAGGTTTGAAAGAGGTATGGAAATTTTATTTTGAGAGCGTATGTAGTTACGTCTTTCGTTCGCGACAGAAGTTGACATTTTGAGAGGAACCATGACAAAGAGATCATTACCAGGTAAACATTTTGTCCTAAATGATACTTTTTACCATCCACTGGATTCTTATTAGTGAGATATGTTCAAATTTCAAATTTTAAAAATTCTTGCGGTTCAACCCTACGTCATGCAACTGGGATGTATTTCAATGACAATTGTCAGCACTGAACGAAACTGCATTTTCCATCAAACATTGTTGAATTCCTGTGGATCTGTTATTCCAATTTTGCGAGCTTCAAGCACAGTTTTTTTTTACCTTATATTGAAGCAAATAGTTTTCCCTTTCGTTATTCTTGGACAACTGGGTCTGAACGATGCTTGGTCATTGTGATACTATGTTTTCCTTTTTTGTCCTTTTTTGTTTTTCTTTGTCTTTCTTTTTGATGTCCTGCTTATTTATCGGTCTCAACTCCCTGGCATTTATTTCTCTTCATTAAGCTAGGTAATTAGAGGTAACCAGATGCATGTCGTAACTCTCAAAAACCATCAAAGTGAACCTAATTTGAACAAACAGTTCTGGTTCACAGATCATTCTTGAAAGAAAATTCAGCTTAATTAGTATAGAGATAATTCTGGATTATCACAACTGACAGACAGAGAGAGATGGACGGACTGGAAGACAGACAGAAAAACATGCACACGAACAGACAACGGAGAGATGTGTTTATCATGACGAGTGATCAATCAATTGTTCGAAATCATCACCGAATATGCAAAGATTATTGACTTTTCTACAACATGCATACACTGTATCTCAGGAGTGAATTAATCGTATGAAAACCAAAAATATCTTCCTACAAGGAATCCCGGTGTAGGGTATTCTCTCATTACATAACCTGAGCCATCTCAAGGAACTAATTAACCTAGAAGCACGACCATCTTCTGAAGATGAGTAGCTTCTACATCAACATCGAAAGTGCCAGTTTCACTGTTTTTCATTTCCGTGAAACATTACCACCTAACAATATAGACAAAAACGTGAAATCATAAAGACCTGTTTACTGACGGCGTAGGAACTAATCCAATTAAAAAAAGAGAAAATTTATCCCTTTAGTAAACACAACAGCGTACTTCTATGTTTACTCGCGACTATAGATCAAAAGTTTGGCCGCTGAGATAATTCAATTATCGACTCTTCAGTGGCTGCTGTCTAATGTTAAGTCAAACACTCTCTTTCTTTGAGACTTGATGAAATTCGGTAAAAAATTCAAAGAAAGCCGAGCATGAAAAACCAAGATAATATTATGAATTATAAGGAAGGAAACTGATGATTCAATGTACTGTAGCTAAGTTTGTAATGTGCATCTTTGGAATCCCTTTATTATGTCTTATAGTACGTGACTGCGAGCAAAGGCTTCTACAGTTGCTATTTGTGACTTTGTGATGTATCATAACATCACAAAAATTTGGATAAAAACTTGTGTGCTGGACATGATATACCAGTCCACTTCACGCTCTCTATTCTGTCTGAGACTGTCTGTGAAAAACATGCTGCCCTTGATATCTACGGAGACACTTGCTGCTGTCGTTACTCAGACACAACTAGTTTTAAATATTCTGAATGATGGCACGGGAATATGGGATTTGTGAAGGATTCCACTCAGACATATCACTGATCAAGACTAAATCCAAAGTAAAGTCCTTATCAGCTTCCATGAAATCCTTCATTAGTTCAACATCCGTCTTTGGTACGTGACAGCAAAGTTTATTCTAAACATTTTCTTAAGATATTGGCTAGAAAAGTGTTTATAAACCATAAGTAGTGTGGGGTGTGTAATCCAACATGGAATTAGATGTGAAATTTTTCCTTCCCATCAGGGACATAACCAGAAGATAGTTAAAACTTTCCTTTCATTAAATGGACTTGTTTGAGAAAAAGAAAAATTGAGCTGAAAATTCAGTCTGAAATTTGACTTCTCTTACTTAAATATATCATGGTGAACCAGTCTCAATGACGTTTTGAACTCAGTAATTTGGATTCAAACAGACTTCCAGTGGATATACTTTTGATGTTTTTTATTTTCATCACTCACAAGGTATGATCATACCACAGTGATGAAAAGGTGTAAAGCAACCATAACTGGTGGGCAATAAGGCATACTTGGACAAAGTAAGACCAAGGTTTCTTAAAACTGCATGAGGGTTTGCCAATCGCTACGGGTGATCACATATCTTTGAACTCTGCATGAGGGTTTGCTAGTTGCTATCGGTGATTTCATATCTTGAAGCATAATTACTCACATTAGTGATAAAAGTGCTGCTTACATAGTGACTGTATGATGGCTTGGTATGATTTGCGAAAGTGAGTTACACATGCAATTCCCAGCATACAGTTTCATTGAGGTAACCGTGGCAACTGTGGAAAGGATAGGTGGCGTTTTTTTTTTTTTTTTTCCCGCTTTACGTTTCTCTGCATGCAGTCTTCCACCTCCGACCATATGAAACCGGCCAAAGGCATCAACACAATCCTGTTAAAGATGATCAATTTCATTGAGAATGAGTTGAATTAAGAAAGCAGTAGTCACATTCTCCAAGTCAAGTTGACTTCATACCCTTTTTCCATACCTCTGTCCTCTGCATAAGAGGTCCGTTTTCACTCGACCCCCAAAATCTGCAAAATTTCTCCTGCACATGACAGGTCAGCTCAATCGATGTGAGTCCGTCTATCAGATAGTTGACAGCAATTAATGAGCCACTGATGAATTAAGTGACCTAGACCACGAAATATTCTTGCACGAGAGAGAGAAGAAACTTAGGGAGAGGTCTTAATCCAAAATGCTTTTTAGGAAAGTAATTTTTTTTTTTTTTTGCATCAAGTTTTGGATCTCAAAAGAGTCTCTATATAGTCCACTGTATGCGATCACTCTTCAGCAGGATACATGCAGTACCTTCGGACTGATTTGAAAGAATGAAAAAACTATCGGAAATCACAAAACTAACCTAGTCGGGATATTTACTCACGTTTCACCTGTCTCAACACAACAAATGCACTCCCATCTGCTGAACAAAGAGCAATTAAGTGATACACTGTAACACCGTCCTTGGCACCGTTCGGTCCAATACCAGAGTAGGGCCTCCTTCCCCATTCTACCATCCTAATGTGCTGAGAGTTGCAAAGGTTCTGAGATTTTTCTACCAAAGTTAAAGTATGGATTTCTCACGACTTATTGCTATCTATTTATCTTCTTATACACTGCTTGTGCTTTTTTTAACGTTATAACCGTACTCTTCCCACTCGCTTTGCATGTTACGACTGATGAAGATGACGTCGCTCCAGAATTACGGATGATGCTACTGTACGTATGCTCTTTCAGTTAACTTTAATGGATCTTTCTGATTCTCATTCTTTACCTAGGTTTGCATAAAATCCCACTTCTCACAGAGATTTGAGGAGAGTGACGACCTGTTATTTTAATTCCTTTCTTCAAACTTCAAGGTCTGTAACAGCTAGGAGCTCGTTCTATAAAGTAGATTAAAGGAAGTGGATAACCTCTTTTTTGAAAAAAAAAAATAGGGCCTGACAACGAAATTTTCTGGCAAAAATGTTCACCTTTTATATACCTTATAGTTTGTTTCTTGGAACATCTTACATATGGAACCCTGGGAGAAAAAGTCCAATGAGGCATGCAGCTGGCATATGTTTCAGGGGGACGTTCCATTAACCCAAATATGGTTTCTGGCAACATGGAAACATATCCAGGAAAATGTCTGATAATGATGGAAATAATTACATAAATTATTATGAGTGTTATAAGTCCAGTTCATAACACTTCAACAAACTTCCGCCGAGATGCCATCGAAGTTTAATCAAGTTGCCTGCAAAGCTGTAAACGTCCTGTAAACCGTATGAATGCCACATATATAAACCAATAAAACCACTGATGTTTATAAGCAAAACAAACAGAAGTTGGATAGCTACACACATGAATGTACAATAAACAGAGCAAATTATCAAACATATTGGAAGTAGTACAGGTATGAAGTAACTGTGCACATATAGCAAGGTGACAATATTAGAATGTCAGTGTATTATACAGATTAATACCGCTCATATTTTTGAACATCTAATTCAGTTGTACACCTCCTGTTTGTCAAGTGTGTTTTTGAGTTATCAGCATGCTATTTTATTGTATATAGTTGAACAATGTAACTTGGTTGTGGCTAGGATTTGGCAGTCAGCAACTACATAACCTGCAAGCACACATAGTGTAGTGTGTTGCAAATGCAGCGGTGTCATTTTTACGCAGCCCCTCTTAATGAAAGCTGTAAGTTTCTATAGCTGCACATAGCTGCAAGTTAACCATGACTCTTCTGCTTATCAATCAACCTTTGCGATATATGTATAGCTGATCATATCAACCTACTGTGGGTATTTTAGCTACATGTAGCTACCTCTTTTTAATCATTGTTGGCTATAATAGCTCTAATACATCTTCTGCTCTGACATGTGGCTGCTGAGAATATCAAACCATGTAACTACTGCTTTATTGATCAACTGTTGCTATAGTATGCAGATGCACATATCAAGCCAACTGTGGATATATTGTAGCTACATGTAGCTACATACTGTTTATACAGATCAACTCTGGCTATATATAGCTATATGTAGCTATTCTTGTATTAATCAACTGACTGACTGACTGACTGACTGACTGACTGACTGACTGACTGACTGACTGACTGACTGACTGACTGACTGACTGACTGAATGAATGAAAGGTTTAAGCACAGCCTGTACCTTGACAACAAGGCGAGCACGGTCATGCTTAAAACAATGTAGACATCTAAAATGATAAGAAACGGAACAGAAAGAGTATCAAATGTATGCAAAAGATGATCATTTAACATGAAGTTTCATCACAGAACTGAGGCTAGATATAATCTATCTATGCAGTGTGCTCTCACATGAGGAGACTCATCTGTGACTACAGCTACTGCGCAACCCCAATGGGCCTGTACGGTGTGGCGGTAGGACACAAGTGCCTGCAAAAGTGTCCCCATTACTGCCTTTAGGACTTGGCTCAAGATCCTTACATGTAATAGGGGGGGGTGGGTGGGTTGATGATAGCTTTAAGGGGAAGAAAATAGACATATTAACATATAAACTCGATATCATCTGTCTCGCATTTAATTACCCATGATGCACCCTTGAATTCCACCTTCCCCCATCAGTGGGCCTGACACCTGAGGAAAACTGATAACAAGATATAACATTTGCAAATAAAATGGTTCTTTTCTTTTGCCTGCAGTTATTAAACCATACCCAAGACACATTCCATCATACGACCAAGAATGCTCTCTGGTAACCTAATCTTAAATATTCCACTCTCCTAGTCATCAGAGTTGTATTCTTATGCTCATGTTACACCATCCATCAAATATTTATATACTTGACCCTCTGTTAACATTACGAGACCCACTTTACTGCCCTGAGACAGTTCTTTGCCGCGAATATTCCCAATGAAATTCTACCCGTTTCTAGAGTTGGAGGATTTAAGGACTGACGCTCCGCAGGCTCGGTTATTAGTACGTCGTCCGAGGTGAAGACGCCTTGAATGTGGCCCGAGAACCAATTTTGTTTTTGAGTCCGACTCAGATGAAATCTCTGGGATGGAAAGTTTACACTTACTTCGTTCAACTTCTGCATCTAGCTAAAGCGTTTCATTTTGTCAAGAAGATGAAAATGTGTGCAGGCCACATGGTGCGGTCACTGATAGGAATTTGTCAACGCACGTATCATAAACGAGAAACATGGTTGGACAGAGCAGTTATTTGTTCTAGTTTAAACATTAATGAACTTGTTGAGTTAATTCTCTGAAACCAAATGGAATTATAAAATAAAGCAAAAATCAGCTGTGGTAACAAGCTAATGAACGATGCAAATTAGAAATCTGCGACAAAATAATTAAAAGGTTACATGGTTTTGCCGAGACACCAGGCAAGCCTTCTCAAATGAAGACAAGGGATTTTCCTGTTTCTTGCCATGGTAACCAATTTCCTCTACTTTCTTTTACTATGTTACAATCTTGCAATTTGCAATTTAATTCATCTCTTTTTTTTCTGTAAATTGCAGACGGTTTCTGACTTGTGTGATCTCACAACAGCAACGGGGACTCAAATAATTTTCACTTCCCATGTTTTATCCTCCATTTGTATACTTTCTTTTCCTCTGCAATAACAGGGTAAATCTTTCTGTAAATGTTTCATTATTATTGCCTCATGTTCATTTCAACTAAATTTGACAGGCTTTGAGAGCTACGTTTAGCTGTTTAAAGCTCTACAGGTGGTACGAGCAAAATAGCAGACTGTACAACTGCATAATTTCTGGCAATGCATTCACTGATCCACTTTCACCTTCTTAATTAAAGGGAAATAAGGCATTTGTTTTACAGAAAACAATCATATTTTTAAAACCAATGTTAGTGGACAAAGGATGATAGATTATTCAAAATAAGGAAGGACAGTAGCCCCTCTTGTCAAGAAATTAGCTTCTCACACTAGATAGGAATTCACTTATTTGTTGCTCAACAATAATTAATTTGTTCACCCACACTTTTCAAAATGCAAGTGATGCAATTCCGTATCACAGCACATGCATGTTTTGAGGAGATGAAGCTTTTGCAGATTTTTGTTGATGACATTGAATGGATAATTGACAATTATTAAAGTTATTTTCTTTGTATGCCATGTTGGTATATTATAAATGCCCTACAGAATTTCCCTTTCAGTTATTCATAAAAGGGTAACTTGTGGGACTGACAGACACAGCAGTATTCGCTGATTCTTTTTCCTGTCATATTTTGATCCCAAACAACTTGTGGACCGACAATTTGAAAAATAAAGTTCATTAACTCCCTTTTCTCTTCTCATACAGCAAACAGTCCTTAACTGATTCTACCATCAGTTCATATTTTGACCTGAAAGGTTGTGTGACATAAAAGTGATATTTTGGCTGTATTAAGCATTAAAAATGTTCAACATAGCCACAAATTCCATTAAAATCCCCCTAATATTGACAATTTGCAGGCAAGCTGCTGTCATCATATATACCTACATAATGAATTAACATTGGCTGTAGTACATATGCAAATTTGTGGTATCAAGAGAATTGTCTAACATTATCCATTGCTTAATTAACCTTTACTTCAAGGACAATTGAAAAGTTTGTATACCCTGGGGGTTTAGTGACACTGTTCAACACTCCATATCATCATATTTGCATTTATATCAAACTTTGAAAGACTGTACCTCAAACACGGTAGCAGATAGAAATGCAATTCTAACACACTTGTGTCAAGGGTTTCGCTCTGCACCTTCAAAATAAAGCTAGCTCTTTTCTGGATGCAAGTCACATGATCTTTAAAACAAATTGTTGGCTGACAAAAAGCATTCATTTTTTTTCTATACAAACTTGAGGACTGTCGGACAGTGTTCCAGTTTGGCCCCTACATTCATCCCTCATTCAGACCTCAAAAACAAGACAAGAAGCAGAGGGGTGAACTAATGCATCTAGATCCAGAGGTTCAGCAGATCTATATCGTGAATAAACCGATGGATATCAAGCACCGCCATCTACCCTTTGACTGCGGAGAATTGGCAAAAATTGGGACATGCTCGTGTGAGTGGTCCTCACCAATGACATCATTGTACGGGCCAAGCATGTCCTGCAGGGGTGAAGAGTTTTCTCAGAGGCAGAGGTAGATCAACTTTCAATTAATTATAAAATAAAACAAAAAAAACTGATGAAGATATAAATCTGACTAAGAACCTAATTGGTGACATGAATATGTTGAACAATATGTCTGCCTCACCGTACAGTTCCAAGAAAAAATAATTTATCCTGCGTGATGGCTTTCCTTGGCAACAAGATAACTGCATTAAGTAGTATCACATGGTGCATGAGTCAGCTGCATGGGTGATTTCTCTCTGTTCTATGTAAATGCTTTCATTTTTACCCGAGGGATTACAGTATCCTTCTTGGAAGGTCATAGTGATATATGATAAATGTGCTGGTTTGGAGACAAACTGGTAAAATGAAAACAGAGAGACGACTGCGAGAGTAGGTCGGAACAAGGCCTATACATACTCATAAACCGCAATCTCCTCAATAACTGACCCTAAGAACTGCAGCTTGCTCTACCAACAGCGTCCTGCTTACGTTAATCTAGTACGGTGCGATCATAAACTGAGCTTCGTCGGCTCAACAGCTTAAAAGTTTATTTGTCCGGCCAACTCCCCAAAACGATTCCTAAAAATCAGAAATGGGCAATTTTTTTCTGGTGCCCCACCGCCGGGTATCCGAAGAAATATTACCTCCATCATTAACATTGGCATTTTCACAGTACATACATCACATTTTTCGTGGAGGAACCATACTAGTGTACCACAAAACACCCGCCCACACCTGCTCTTCGCAAGGACCAACTGATTTTCTCCTGACAAAAACAACAAAATTCCATTTTGAACTTTTCACTGTGTACAGTGGGCAAAATTTGGCAACGTGACACAGCATGTCAACACCGCAGTTGTTTCGTTTTTCACATCAAGAAGAAAGCGGGTAAAAATTGCAAACATGGGTAGCAAAATACCATGCGGATAGCCATGTTACCCATTAAAACGTTTGCTCCAATTAATCGTCTGTTACACATATCAAAACACACTGAGGGAGGACGTTGGATCTAGGCCTGTACAGAGAAGTCCCCAAAAAATTGAACCTACTTCGAGAAAACCCCAAAATTCCCATCCTTGGGAAACAGCCCCAGTCACAGGATTGACTGGACCTGCCAAAAGAAGAGTATTGCCAAGTAGGGTCATGATGTGCCAACAGATGAGTAGTGGTTTTTCCTCGGCTAACGCATTTTGTCAAAATAAACCCAAATCTGAACCAAACTCCCCACTTACCTTTGTCCCTTCCCACCATAAGGAAGAAAACTTTAGAGAAACATTGAGCGTTGGAACATAGCACAAGAGGAAAGGGTGACACCCCTGGACTTGGGAGCAAATTTAAGGATGACACTACACACACCATGCAAACCAGGAGCTGAGAGAAACAATATATACTGCAATGGATACTATTTGGAGATGTTAATTGTAAGAAAGCATTGCAATCCTTAGAAACTCCAAAACATCTCAAGCTATTGTCTGATTATCTGGAGCAATGTTCTGCTTCACAATCGGTATGGGTGATAGAGACAATTAAGGCGTCGGCAATCACCACGATGCATGCTTTCTGCCCAGCATGCATACCCACTGATCACCTGTAGGGGAGAATCTTCTGTCATTGGGGATGGTTTGGACACAGTTACCAAAAATTGCTGCGGGAGGATAAGCTTGGGTAAGGATATTGAGCAATATCCCTTTTACAGCATTTTTTTCTTCATTTCACCCATGAATGCTTGCTGCTGTAGACATACTGGATGAAAAATGTTAATCGCTCACTAACAACCCGGACCACAGAGCCTCATTAGGAGAGGCAATAGCCACATGATCGATACTATCTTACAATCGACTTCATACAATCTTCTTAGGCCGCGATCGATCTCTGCGACGAGAAACTAAACGAAACAATTCGAGGCGGTGGAACAGAAATCTTGGCAATTAGCGGAGGAAATGCGATACTCAGGATGAACTCTCCCGAAGAAAAGAGGAGTTCCTACAGAAATGAGATGTTATTTTAGCCATTACTGCTCAAATGTCATAAAATCAATGACGACGTAGGAACTAAACACCGATAATGGTGAATTTTCCATTCTCCATTCTCCTCCGAATCTCCTCGGGGGCAGATGGTTAAAAATAAAGGCAATAGGGCTGCGGCGCTGTAAGGAGAGAACAGTGATCTGTGGTAGGTCTTTGCCAAACAATTACCTGTCATGGTCAGTTGGGACATCTAGATGATAAGTATCGCATCTCGCTGCTCAAACAAGTAGGAGGAGGCAGGATTTTAGAATGTAAAGAAGTAAGGATCTAGGGTGGGTTTAAGTGAAAGATGCTGTGAGAGGATGGCCCACATCTGATCTAATGAAAGAATGGTTTGGCCTATCAGAGAGATATTGGTAAACAGATCAATCAAGACGAAAATATACATAGGCAGTGAAATGGAGAGACAGCGACGACAAACGGGTGCGATTATATACTTCAAGAAAGCAAAATTGTAACCCCCGTGAGAGATATCGATAAAATAAATTAATTTGATGAATTGAAACTTAAAAAATTAAATTTTATTAAAGTGGGACTTATTTGCAAATGGAGTGCTCTATGACATAAGAAACAAAAACAAAATTTACAAAAACAATTCAAAAGCATGCGCCAAATCTTGGTGGAATCAGTTCTGGCGAGGTTTGACAATGTTTTGACTTGTGCACAGGATGCTCTTTCAGAATACGGCAGACCGACTTTCAGCTTGTAATTAATATCTGAATGAATGTTTATAAAACAAAGTTTGGGTTTTGTAAGTCAATTACCTGTTTATATACACATTATGTCGTATTGTACCAATGAGTTCAAGTGGATAGGAAACTGCTGTGAAAATTGACCTAGATAAGCTTTTGTGCACGTATCCGTCCTAGAAGACTCGAAATCCTTTATCATGACTGTCGAACGGTTTTACTGAAGGCTGCCACTCATTCAGGAATGTTCCAGTGCTTTGTATAAAGAAACTATTTCCGCCAAAAGTGAAACCTTCGCTCTAATCTCTGGCATTCCTTATTCCTTCTTCTTGTTTTACTTTTGTTACGTTTTTCTTTCTCCTCTAGGGTCACTAGCCTGATAACAGTCTATTTGTTTTTCTAGTGTCCCTCAAATGGTTTCCTGCTCTTCTTATTCATACCAATATTCTCTTTCTGTTGATATCATCGGCCAAATACATTTGAATTGAACTGACAAAGCGTTAGGAAGATTCACCTTAGCCAATTATTTCCAACATAACCAATTTGAATTTCATCTTCAATAACGGTGTAAAAGAATGATTTATCGATGTTGTAAAGATTTTCTTTGCATTTATAGCAGTGAGAATATTGATCCTATTCGGTCTTTTATGTTGTAGGTTTACAGCCTCAAAATTGAAATTCCTTACTGGATTTACGAGGAGAGAAAGGAACGCCAACTAACCACCAGGTGTAACAATCGGATTTCTTTGGAATTGAAAAAAAGCGAGTGTCACGTTAATGCCAAAGGCAGTGCATGATGAGGTCTGTATGTCAGTTACACCAAGTGGTGGATTTTTTTGAGGGAGTGCTACCTTTCAAATATAATCATCAAACAGATTCTTTCTCTTGGTTGTTTCCTTTGCTACGTGATTGCTTTTTTTACATGGTTGTATGACCACATGTAACACAGCAAACCATTTATTGCAAATTATTTAATTTGTTGCAGAACTGCATCAGTTACACGACAGGACAAATGTCCCCGGACAAACGCCACCAGGACTGGACAAATACCGTACTCAGCAGATAGATATCCAATGAAAATAGCCCCACCAGGTGGGTGTTATTTGCCCCACCAGGTGGGTGTTATTTGTCCCACAAGTGGGTGTTACTTTCCCCTGTGGTAAAAGACCAGGGTGCATTTGTCCCGTGGTCAATTTATGGCAAACATTTATCCCCAACCTACAAATATTACACATAACCATTCAGGTTTGATTAAAACATCAGTACAGCCAGTATAAATATAAATTTAACAACTGGGCCAAAATTTAGCTAACTGCTTATCACTTTCAAAGTGTTTCAAATTAATCTCTTTGCACATCTATCTGACATTTATTTCAATGATTTATGGTTCACACATGCTTTTGAAAAAGAATTAACTTTTACTACGAGGGTGGAAAGTGCAACTTAAGTAAGTTACGCCTGTGGATTGAGAAGATGGCTGTTTAATACTTGTGCTTGCCTTGATGAAATAGGCCTTCATGCAATAGTCAAGTGTAACACACATCAATGGATAAAGTCAATGAACCTACAGTAGTTGCTATGACAATGATGACTCATACAAAGACACATTCTGTCTTTATGTATAATACTACAAAAGGCTTACCCCACAAGTTTTTGATGATTTATGATTATCTCCATGCATGCGTGGAAAGATGTTGTCATTCATAACATTATAAATTATAATTGTCTTGAAATGTAGACATTCCATGCCATCAGTTTGGATGATATGAAAGATTTATTTGGAGTTTGCTTTTCTCTTCATGTCAGCTTCATACCGATCTATTTCACTTCCTTCCTGTTTGTTTTCTTGCATGTATTAGAGCTGTCAATAGATCACAAAGGTCACATTCACCTGAAAGACACAAGTACCCTGTACCTATGTTTGCATCAAGGAGCCAATGGCAGTTCCCTGGTTTGCATCATACCTTAAAGACCGTACCTTCAACCAAAATGACTCTATGTACAAAAGAACATGCACGGTTTCTTCAAATCTTAGGCCAGTGTAATGAAAAGCAACTATGTATAATGTGACTATAGGTGAGCAGCTCACTGTATGCTAATGAGTTTTGTTAAGCAACTCATAATGAGTAGCCTGCAACTAGATGACAACTTACTCACATGCAGACACCAGTTTTGTAGCCCCCAGTGCACATTCCTTGACCTTCACCATCATAAACATGATCTTCATCATTCTCTCCCTGACAACCATGGCAATCATAAATTGCCAAGGTTACCCACATTGCAATTTGTTACCAACTGCCAATATTCCAGGTGCACTGCGCATTTCGGTGGCCCGGCAAAAATGACCACATATATCACGCTCATGCTCTCGGCAAGGAACCGTGAACCGATTTGTTCAGCAAACATTATCGCATAACCTATCACACTGGCAGAACATTATTGACACTCTGAAATTTCCTGAAACCAATTCCCATCTCCCTGCTGCATAGCAGCTAGCTGATGAGATACACATAGCCAAACCTGTGTTTGTATGACTTTCACCTAGCTACAGCCTTACATTATGACATTGTTAGATGTGGTTCAATACATACTGTACCACTGATACCTGTAATCCACGCTGTCCCTCTTAATGGGTTTAATCAAGGCATGTAAATATTGTATGATGTTGCAAGGTCAGCACTTCCATGAAATTGATTAGAGAGGGGGAGTAAAAAAAAATTAACAATGTTTGCAAAGCATGAATTTTTGTCTTTTTACTTTGGCGCTCGACACAGTGTGTCTCTGTTGACATTAGGGACGTCTAAACCAAGCACATCTCGACACATGGCTATGTCAAATTCTGTGCAGAACATCATGCAATTGTCAAGAGGAAAACAGAGAGGCAGAGGTAGTGTATAGAGATGAGCTGAAGCCATCTGGAAATGGCCTTGAGATCCTTAAAGTAAAAAATATGAAATTGAAAGCGGCCTATCAAGTGTACAGGCCAGTGAGCAAACTGCATGCTCATGTTACAAAAAAAGTGCGGTGGTTGAGGGTACTGTACGTTGTTCACAAACGGCTGCTACGTGACATGAGGTACAATGAGGTATTTAACAAACACATGTTTGTAATCATGCCTCAGATGTCCTCTTTTATTTAAGGCTCCATTTCTGTTGATCCTGTTCTATCTGATCCTGTCTAATGTGATCATCTTAACTACATTATTCCTGTTTATCTGATCCTGTTTGATGATGACCCCACATGTAGATCTATACAGCAATATTTCAGCTTACCAAACTTGTAACATATCATACATGATAATGAGTCTCGAGAAGTCGCAACTCTAACATTTCCCTATCTCTCTGGCTCTACCTTAACCTTGTAACTACATATCCCGTATGATATCGATGTCTCGAGAAAAAATGTCTGAACCTTACACAACAAAACATGAGTCTCTTTGTTGCAGCCTGACACACTCATGCATGGAGGGCCAAGATGCTTCAATTTCGCTCAAGTCACCCTCTACGTCTTTTTGTTTTCAGATCTATAGTTTTTGCTGTTGTTTTTAAGAGGAGGGTGGAGAATCTGGAGAGGGAACAATCAGATAAAACTTATTTCACAATAACCATGCACATGAAACATTTGGAGGGAAAAATGGTGCTCTGACCAAAAGAAGGAAAGGTTTGATATGATAATCTGTTCAGTGTCACATAATGTAACATAAAGACCGCCCTCTATTGCATCCTCAAGTGTTGGTTCATTGAATGACACAGTTTTCAGTTCTTAATGAATCTATGCCTCATTCACATGTATATTTGCATGTTATATTAACCTATTGGGAATTTTAATTAAATGGTTCCACAGCCAAATCCTTTTGCACATCGTTCGTCGCAGGGTGCCATCATAAATCTCGTACGACGGATCCTTATCACCAGACTTTCAGGACCTGGAGGCGACATTTTCTCTTGCCTAGAAACGTCAATCTTGCAACTTACGAAAACATAGAAACCACGTCCAATAAAGCAAGATCTGATTAAAACTTTTTTCTGTTTTTCTTTTTGTCTCAATTGTGTATTTTAAATTGAGAATACTCTTTAGCAAATGTTTGGGGGGGGGGGGAAGGATCTTGAAAAACCATTTTAAGCACATTCAGAGGGAGGGGGAAAGGTTGGTACATGTGGGTGATACTTTTTACGGCATGATTCCCTCGTGCAAAGTAGGTTTCTCGATCAATAAACGTCTCTTAGGCGGTTCAGTCGTGTGGTTAATGCACAATGAATACCATGTCTTAGGTTATATTTGCCAATTCTTTCTCACTCCTCCACAGGTAGCTGTAGTTTGTGAATTGACGATCCTGGTGCTGTTGTCTTGAACTAGCACATAGTAGAGACTGGATTGATCAGCCTTTACCTTCATGCATGCCATGCTTGAAAGTAGCCTATACTCTGCTACATTTATCCCGTCCCTTTGAAATTTTGTGGTGGAAATTAAGCCAATGATGTACTTGATGGAAAGGTGATGCACACAAGGAGGAAGCAGCTAAACTATACCGCCACTTGTGGCATGGAGGAATCTCCTGATTTTGAATACAAAAGTAACGTTAACGACTTCAAATGGCCATAAGGTTTTTCTTTGATGAAATTTTCCAGCAATAATCCCTCTTTTTTTTTTAAGATTCATCACTAGAAAAATATATTTTCAAACTTATGTACTCTTGTAGCTGCCACTAATGCTTTTAAAGAGAAAGAGAATCAACACAATGATGTAACCAATGTGATCTACATACATGGACCATCTTGCATAAAACTGAATATTTGTGGTATGCTCATCATATGCATGCATAAATATTCATTAACTGTTTTAAAGAAGAGAGCACAGATTCTTTAAGACTTTGTGAGTCAATATTTTACTTTATGATTCCATAATGTTGACTAACTTTATATTACACCTGAACCGCATCAAGGAGGAATGTTTACACTTTACAAACATTTTGGCTGTCTCATCTTCCATCGAACGTAAATTTTGCATACACGAAATATGAAATCAGACACCCTTTGTGCAAACTAAGTTTTGTTACGAAACTTGTGTACACCTCACTAAAATTATGACTCAAATAAACAGTCTTATTTGAGGATGCCAACACTGCCTCTAAATCAACTTTTTGTCACTTCGGTTGATTTAGTGTTTTCTCTTTAATTGCTTGACTGTCCTTCATCTATTCTTTTCATTTTATTTTCTAAAAATGAAACAATTTTCCAGATAAAACACAAACAAAACAAAACACAACAAAACACAAACTCAAAGTGGTTTTTTTTTCAAACCACTCATCCAAAAAAATTAATAAAAGTCTCAAAATTAGACGGATCTGTGTTTTTGCAACACAAACCATTAATTTGCGCTTGCAAACAAACTGAGAGGGGTATATTTACAACAAGATCACGTCTTACTTGTTTTTTCAAACTCTGTGTTGTTTATGTATCCTAAAAGCTTTGTTATCATATTCAATTAAGTTTGAGCGTGATCACTTCTCCAGAGCAATGTCAATTTTTGATGATCATCATTAGCAGATGCTGTTTTGTGAAACTTAGACAGCCTTTACGTCCAGCTGGTCGGAGGATCAAACGGGAGAGGGAAGGGGCATGTCCACATGGTGCTTCAAGCTTTATCCCCAAACAGCCTTGCCTAAAAGAAAGAACATTATAACGAAAATGAAGCATCACAAAAAGGATGGTTCACTTTGAGCTTGTAACCCTGTCTGATTTGACACACTCGGTCCTTGGAGCAGACTGCGATTCTCAAAGTGGTGCCTAGCATCCCAACAGGTGTTGGGAAGTGTCAGATGCTTGCACTACAGGATATGCAAAGGGTGATGGGGGGTATTTGAGGGTCAGAGGGGTGTCGCTACTGACTCGAGGGGGTCCCTTTTAATTTAGTACAACATGTACATGACCACCACAAATTCACACTGCTGCATAGAGGGCATCTGTTCCCATCCTCTGGTTCTTCTACTCAGATTTATTCGCCTTCCTCCACACCATTCATCCTTGTCCTCCCCAAAATAAATTTTCTGACCCCAAATTATCAAAACATGGCACTTAAAAGTTATTTATCCCCCCAGGTCCAATTTCTTTCATGTTTGAATAATACTATGGCAGATATACTTCAAGATGGTGTAAGAGGGACGCGGGAAGTCTAAAAAAGAAAACAAAATTGAGGAGCGATGCCTTAGATCAAGCCCGTAGGCTGAGTGTGAAAATGTCCCTCCCATGTCTCTAGCTTGGAACTTATCCACCACTAACAGACAAGTAAATTAGAGTCATGCGTAGTAGTGATGGGATTGTGCTTACTGCACTGATCACTGACGTAGTTTGTGGTGGCGAGGGGAGGAGAACCACGTTGGTCTAGCAGGCAGTATTCTGCAGTAGCTCCATGATGGGAACAAAGCTGGTGGTATGCTATCATCAGAACTATTGCAAGTCACGACCTCTCGTGTTTGTATTTATTCTGTCATATGCGAACAATCATGATCACTATGACACATGCATCCAAGTTGCCAAATTTGAAGGGCGTCCTCAACAACAGGACAGGAGGGAAAGAGTCAGAACATTTCTTTGCCAGCTTTTGAAGATGAGAGCAGCATCCATCTCTATCACCGAGGGAATGGTAGTATCGTACTTTTCAGATCTCGTCGGAAGACGTGATCAGCAGGATCATGTTTCAAATGGTTGGAGTCAGTAAACATCAAACAACTCACGGTGACAAACAGACGTGTGCTAGATAGTGCGATAGTCCACCCTTGGGTACGGTTGGGTATCTCTTAAAATGAAGTTTGTTTTTTTTCTTTGACAATGAAAGTACCAAACGATTCCTTCCATCCCGATGGAACAGAATTGACGCCAGGACTGTCATTTCTGTGAAAAGGGCTGAATCAGAAGTTAACACAACTCATCAGGCGGGTCTTTGTTGATGTCAAGATCGAGGCTATCATGTAAAGACCAGGAAAAGCTGCAGAAAAAAGAGAAGGGAAGAGGGGGGGAGGTGGCGGAGAGGTGTGTTTAAGCACAACACTGAAATGCAAAGCGACTCTAGCGACATAATTTTGGGGGGACAAGTTTACATTTTGCCATATAGCAGGGCACCACCATCGGTTGGTGGGAAACATTTTGCCGGAGAAGCCTCCTAGAGTGCAGGAAAGGGCCCTTCTTAGGCCTCATTAAAGGCATCCCAACATCTTTACTTTGAGAACTCATGTTTCAAAAGCTTGCTCTTCCATGAAATAAAGGTGAACAATTATTTGCACAATTCATTTGCCAAATTTTTTTGGGAGGGAGGGCTAGTCAAATTTTGGGGGCTTAAGTCTGTCCCCCCCCCGGGAAAAATGGAAGATCACAAGAAGTTGAAGAGAGGAAAATTATCACTGATCTGCAATTCGTCATATTACCCACAAGAACATGGTATAGTCACGTCAAACAGACTTGCAAAGTATTCTGAAATAAACAAGTGGAAGAAAACAGTGTAGACCTATTTGTATAGGCCCTGAGAATATTCTATAACCAAGCTAGAAAAGACCACCGTGATCACGGCAGGTTATAAATGCATGTTCAAGGCAGTTCAAATGCATGATCATTGCATGACAAACTGTCACAATCAAGGTAGGTAATGAGAGCATCACCATGACAGCTCAAAATACGTGATGATGATAATGGGACAAACCATTATCTTAGCAGGTCAAATGCATGACCATAGCAGGACAGTTTCCGGAATCATCAATATCAACTGCATGTACACAAACCAGTTTCCATATCACTCCAAATCAAATTACATGCCTTTTGTGACCAACCACCTTGCCACAATTCTGTGAGCAAATTGTAACTATACAAGCCAAAAATTTCTTCATCTTCACAGGTACCAGGGCGCGAGAACGATACGAAACTTAAGAGACTGGGGGGAGCAGAAGTCAGAGCATCTAGCTGAGCAACAACATGTACGTGCATGTTGTTTGTCAAGGCCAGACTACAGTGGTCGTCTTGACAGAGACTGTCAAAGAACATAAAGAAGGCAATTAAAAGATGAACCCCCTCGGCAGAAATAAATGAGTTTAGACAAGATAGCGAAGTAATTAATAAGGTGTTGCACTCCACCGCTTACATGAATTAATCAAAATCTTGATATGAGTCTAGTGTCATGTTTATGCAGTCTCGCAGCTTTACAGATGCCAGAGAAGAGAATGGAAAAATACTGTACAATCAACTTTCAACTTCAAATAAAGCTCCAAATTAATGTCTCTTGTGCCAATGGGTTTTCAAGAACCGGGAATACCCAATATCCCTCCCCCTCACCTTCTCCACTTGACACATTTTTTTTTTTAAGATCATTTTCACTGGCACTTAGCATGCAACAGATGGTTTTCTAGCTGACACTATTGATAATGTCAGTGCGGGAGGGGGCGGGCACAAATTTGTAGTCCATGTGCAAACTTTTCCTTTTTTATGTTGGTATACTGCTCTGGTTCAGAACTAAACGGGGGTTACTAGCACCACTAGGGGATATTAGAATACACCACGGTAGGTGCCTTTGTGACAAATGAAAACTACAGTAGTGGTGCATAGTAATGAAATGTATTACGTGGAGA
Organism: Stichopus chloronotus; assembly: GCA_021234535.1. Taxonomy (NCBI): domain Eukaryota; kingdom Metazoa; phylum Echinodermata; class Holothuroidea; order Aspidochirotida; family Stichopodidae; genus Stichopus; species Stichopus chloronotus. Next base: position 17,149,947 of record CM037842.1, read on the forward strand.
ACATTTTTGGGGTATAATTAAGGGGGGGGTATGGGTTGGTTCTTACGGGAATAAGGTTTTGTTTCACTGACTGCAACAGGGTCATCAAGTAGGTTTCATTGTTTATAACCCTAATTTTAACGATCAAAGTTTACATATCGGCTGCTTGGCACAAGGACTATCTTCTTCAAGCGAAACACGCTGCTAATATAATGGGTTGGTTCTTATGGGAATAAGATTTTGTTTCACTGACTGTAATAGGGTCATCAAGTAGGTTCATTGTTTATAACCCTAATTTTAACGAACAAAGTTTACATATTGGCTGCTTGGCAAAGAACTATCTTCTTCAAGCGAAACAAGCTGCTAATATAATGTGAACGTACCAACCAACCAAACTGGATACTTTAATTCCACCGAACCTCACAGGAGAATACTCATCCACAGCTCTCAAAACTCTCTATTCGCTTAAGATTCGGAGGGGTTTCACGATTGCTTCTCTCACCTATAAAAATTGTCAGAATCAACTCGACGAGTTTTCATCTTCTTTCCGCAATTGGCAGTTGCTGCCGTCACTCTGCGTAAAATGTCGATAAAGGTTGATAAAAACCGCGTGATCCTTTTGTTTTTCCAACGCCTAGGTTATTACCAGCTGAGAGCACGCTGTCGTCGAATGTGTCTCCCCTTATCCTTTTCATTAGTCCAAAGATCCTGACATGCCATTTTAACGGTCGCTTTTACTCTCCGATATTTGTGATTACTTGCCCAGTCTCGCCGATTGTATAGCAATCTAATGTTCCTCTGTTGATTTAAATGTTTGTCGTACTGTCACCGGACCAGTTCAGAATATTAACGTGACCGTAACAATTCTTTACAATCATGTTCAACACCATATTGATAAACATGACACTTAATCATGTCACACTGCACATTAAAAGCAAGTGTTTTTTTTTTTTCAATATTTAGCATTATGACAACAACAAAAAAATAAGGGGGGAGGGGAAAGTAGATATGAGAAAGTTTAGTGGGTTGGGGGTAGCAAAGAGTCAATAAAAATTCTTGAAAGATTGAGAACAAGGTTTTCACCTCAAACTTCTCAAAGAGGTTGCTGAAATGATATCTCAAACTATAGCAACGTTTTTAAGTTTTTCAATTTAATGAATTAGTACTCGGATATGTAATATTAAATTCATGTGGTTTTCACATCCTAACAAATAGTTTGGTCAGTGTGTCCGACGTTTGGGACGCTAAAATAATACAAAGGAGTTAGAATGGAAAGTCAGAATCTCCAAATCCCAAAGGTAGGCTATGTGAGCATTGAATATTTGTTATCAAAAGTAGATGTCAGACTTCATTTTGTAACAGAGCCAGTAACCAAGAGGTGACAAACAGATAGGTTCATATAGTGTATGGGGCATAGTTTCGGGTGGGGGGGATGGGACATATCACCACCCATGATTCAGTTGTTCAACCCCTCCCCTCTTCCCAGGTGCTCCCTGTGAAACATTTTGGAATATATACAGTCTCATATGTCAGTCCTATAGAAAGGGAGAGATTTCAGATATTGTTCCCCCGGGAGAGGTTTGTGAGTTCCTAGCATTGCTTATCCTGCTCAAGAAGTCCACGGCTACACCATTGGGTTCATATTAACTACCGTACTCATTTCCTCTGTTATCTCTTTGAAACCAAAATCAAATAGGCCTAGGTCTTTTACTTCGAGCAAATGTATGCTTACCATCCATCTCGGATAGGTTAACATGATCATGTTACTTTTGTATAAATTATTGATGTGGGCATTTACAATGTTTCGGTTTAGCCATGGCTCCGTATTGAGTTTCCGAACTCAGGTTCGTATCATGTACTAAAGGAACGGATCAAATAAAGAGCAAGGCCCTTCACTGTCCTTTCAAAGCCTGAAATAAACTTGGTTTGCATCTCGCTGGCTCTGGAGAATACAAAACTGACGTTAACAGAGATAGCTGTATAACAAATCTTCAAAGTGTGTCAGATTTTGTTCTTGTAATTCTTATCTATGTTTAGAATTGCAACATATACTGATGCCTGGACAGAGTGTAAGTTAAAGGTTGAGAAGAAAATGTCTTTGGCTTGCAATGTGCAATCTACCCGTACCAGTATTTCCAGTTTGCCGCAGTATGAACGGCACCACATTGAAATGCTAGGTTGATATTAACTTTTGTATATGAGTGAACCTACGTACAGTCCTGAGATGTTTATTTTAATTTGCTGGTCTGTGATATACATCAGGCTGATGTATGTGTATTACTACACATACATCAGCCTGATGTATGTGAAGCCCTTTATAGTGTGATGACTGTCTCAGTAGACAGTACATGTATTACCATGATGAGGAATTCCCATTATGATGTACCTCATTAACTTAAAAGGAGGGGGGAACAGCTATGGCTCAAAGTATGAGCATAGGCCTAATGATAGCCGTTGGTGTTACATAGTCATGATGTTGGTCTTATGTTTGTCTCATCATTATTAGCCTCTGGTTGGGTGAGTTATAATCTCAGTCTAATAAATAGTCCAATCTGATATTATAATAGTTTCTCTTCTATTATATTAGTCAATCCCCCCATTTGTTTCATCTTAAGTATTCAGTATTAGTCATTAAATTGGTCTCATGTGGGTGTTAATCACCATTATCTCAGCTTCCTAGTTTTCATTTACTGTATTAACATCTCACTGCCTTTAATCTCATGCAGTCCCATCAACAATCTGGTCTCATACTTTCTCTGCTATCGTATTAGTCATAAAACCGGTCGTCTCTCATGAGTCTTACTGCGATTGTCTCCGCCGTCGTGTACTGCATTTGCTCTACATTTCACATACATCTATTATCTAACTGCCATTGTACCTCAGCAGCATCACAGTCTGGTCCACTTTCCGCAGTCACACGTTACCGCTCGCTTCAGCCGTCATTGCCCCGCAGGAAAACTAGCAGGTTTCCAGGTACTTACCCTTGTTTTAGGGATGAGTAATGTCCCACCAGACAGGTTCTAGACGACTTTCTTTCCCCGCAGACCCTTCTACGATTTAAAACATATATATGCTCTTCAAATTAGTCAGTACATGTTGAAGTTTGTTGATGTAATATCTCATAATGTGATTCCTTTTCATATTTTCTCTCCCTATGTTCTCATGAAGCCGGTGAGTGCCGATTAAAATCTGGGCCATTCCCAGGTTCCGACCAGTCCTCTGTATAATGTAAGATGATTATTCATAAGGACCGTGGCACTCGACCGAGACGAGTGCGCACTTCACGGTGAAGGGGCTGTAACCGATATGGGTGCTACTATCACCTTACGATTTTGGTGTACACCGAGGAGACTGTCTCTCGGTGAACTGCCCCAATTTTGTGAGTTGGGGATCGTGCACTGCCAGAGCGATGAAGACGCCTCGACTAACGTTATCTGAAAACAAGGCACCGAGATGTATCGTGACAGTTTTGCTTTAGTATGCTTAATGTTCTCTTTATATAGCTGATATGCAGTGAAGTGGCATGGACGATAATGATCCATTCTAGATAATGTGTCTACTGTTCACATTACTGGAGAGACTGTCATGTAATAAAAAGAAAATAGGTAGAAAACTGAATGTGAATTCCTGGAGCTTCATGATCCCTGGAAAGGAAAATTTCATAAAACAATTTAACCGCTGGAAGGATAGCTTGCATCTTGTCTGCTTATCATTACCAAAGAGCCAGTTTCGTCGTTGACTGATAGGATGAGGGATCGTGCTGACGTCCGTATCGATTCCGGTATGACGTGACACAGGCCACGGTTGTTATCACCTAGAAGGGAAAATTGCAAATGCAATTTTTTCTCCCCTCAGTCTTCTCCAAACAAGGTATGATGGGAAGTGCTGCCTATTTTTCACGACGAAGCCCTAACATGCCCGGTCGCGATGAATGATCTGTTTGATTACGTCTTGAAGTGTTTGTGCAATGTATCTGCTACTACGTAGAACAGCGGGTAATAAAAGTTATTCACGTACAATAAACACGTGGTATCTCAACATTCTTATTCATAACAGCTTCGAGGCTTTCCTCGCCACATGTCGACGAGCCATGAGCTGCCACCGGTACGCCGTGCGTGACGTCGGGGACATGTTGCCGTGAGATTTACCGGGCAAATTAAAGACACGGGCGTTGGCACAATCTTCTGGGATTGCTTCTTCTTCTTTTTCTTCCAAACGTGGTAGCAACGAGAAGGAAGCAGGCAACAAACGAATCGTGCAAAACTCTGATCGCATTTCCATGAAAATCAATCGATGGTTTCATTCGAAAATCAAGCAGCAGATTTACAGGAACATCAATAGTTTTAACTAGAAAACATGGTCAAAAGATTCACTTGAAAATCAGTCAACATGCACATATATACAAGAAAATCAATCAATAGCTTCGACTGGAAAACAGTCGAAAGTTTCACCTGAAAACCAATGGAGAGATTTACATGAAAATCAATCCATGTGGCGTTCCACTGAAAACATTAGTTTCACTTGAATATCAACGAAGTTTCACATGGGGAAATCGATAGCATGTAATCAATCGAAACTTTTGCTCTAAATTATTATTTACCGATAGAAAGGTATCAACATGAATCAGTTGAAAGTTTCACTGCAAAATATACAGATTCTGCATGAGAATTATTTTGACTGTTATTACTGGCAACATATAGACAACCTTGAAATAAAGTGTAATTGTGGTTGGCTGTGCTTGTACAGGAGGGGGAGAGGGGTAATTTGTCCCTTGGCATATTACACAGAACGTGCTTTTCATTTTTCCAAGTTAATCAAATTTTCAAATTGCTGTGTTCTGAATGGCAACACGGCAACTGCTTTTTCACGACGAAAGTTTTACTCACAAGGTGTCCCGATGTGACACATGTTGCAGAAAAATTTGAGTTCCATATTCACAAAAGAATGATATTTTTCAATTAAGCCACTATCTATGGACACAGTACAATAGAATATTCAAAATTCAGTGAGAAGAATGGTGGAAATTTCTTTTCATGAAATAAGTTTGTCACAGATAGAAATTGAGTTATTTATTACTCAAGAATAATTTGTTCATACCCAAACTTTACAAAATTCAAATGATACATCTTTTTGTAACTCATCCAATGCATGATGTTTCGAGGGTCTATGCGAGCGTCTGCGGATCTACGTCGTTTGGTGGAAATGAACGATTTCAACGACGATTTAAAGCTCCTTCCTTGTATGTCACGTCGGTACACGTTGCAAAAGCCTGTTCCCCAGTACTTGAGGCATTGCTGTATACACAACTAAATATCTAAACAAATTGTACTGACCGTAAAAAATATGGTGTTTTAAATGGCAGACTGTTTACAAAGGGGCTCACGGAAGGAGCGTGGTGTGTCAGGGGGGACAAGCTTATTCATAGTAAAATGTCTCTTAATTTGCTGTACATGCCGCATAGCAGTTTGAGTAAATACAATCACCCAAACTTCTCCATGATCAACATCTTGATGAATTTGAAAGGGGGGAGAGGACAACTTTAACCTTTACAAGCATAAGCTTAAAATGCATTTAGCACGTACTGTTAAGACTGCCTCTTGACTTCACATGATGCTATATGTTCCTTTTGGGAAGATTTATGACCACAATCTTGGACAAAGTGGTTTGGCACTGGCTTCGCCTTCTCAAATGCTGGCCACAGGATGAGAGCTCACCGCATATACAGTAACCAGATTCACTCCTTTTGCACAACTTTGGAAAAAAGGGTGGGGCTCCTCCCGTTACCATGTCTGGGCTAGAGGATTGCCTGTTCACAGAACATGTTCACTATTATCAACTACTTTTTGCACACATGATTGGGACAGGGTGGGGGGGGCTTCAACTCATTCTCTTAGATTCAAGAATATAGTAATCAGGTATCCTAACAGTTTCTTCCATGACTGTAGTGTAACTGTACATAGGTCATGGAGACATGTATCACACTATGTCACCCACACTGTTCAACACATTCTGAGGTCTATCATTACAGGGACATGTACCGCCTGTATGTTAATAATGCTGTCAGGGGTTTTGGCTGAATGTATCCATCAGAAACACTGGAACCTGGACAAATTTGCTCACTTCTGAAGTAAAAAGTTTGGCTGTAAACTGAAACAGTTTCGTCAGTATCTGACCTGTTGAACATGCTTCATGGTGTTGCAGTTATAATTGTGCAGGATTTAATGACAGTGATCATATAGGAAAGTAATTGTCTCCCATTTTTCTACTTTAATTAGGATAAACTGCCGGGACAAACATGTCTGTTACGTTTAGTCTCCATTTGCCTGCAGTACCCATGTACATGTATCTGCGTACAGCCAAATACACTTGGAATTAAACTGTTGTTTTCATACATTGGAAGTATACTGTATGCACATCATCCTCATCATCATTGTATTCCACTGTAGGCCTTATGAGAGGGGAGTGTTTCTTCTTTTTAGTGTCAAATTAGTAAATTAATGACCTGGCTGCATCTCTCCTCAGCCCCCCACCCCCCCCCTCTCGTATAGAATGCTAACCCACATGTATTAAATTCGTAATTAAAATAACACCACAAATGGATCCATCCATCTTTAAGGTTTTATTTCCAATTTTGAAAAAGTGGTAAAATAAAAACCTAAACATCTTTCTGGCCACAGCTTGTTAATTATTATCACAAGACTCATCAATTTTGAACAGTAACTTTTATTAGGTCCGAGAAAGAAGTGCAATGTCAGTATACGTACGGTCACTCACAGGTATTCTTTGCAGGGTTGTATTAAGTATGAGGGTGTTCAAAATTGCAAACCATGCAGTGATATCTACTTAAAGATGAGTAACTTTACTTCAAGTGTAATTTATGTCATAATACATGCATTGATGCGGTGGAGGGGGGGGCAACCTGCAATCTAAATACTTGTTTTGTTGCCTCATTTGATTTTGTTTCCTTTTGTTTTATTTGTCATGTCATAGATAGCCTGTGTCTGCATGCATACTACTACCTCATCCAAACAATTTACTATTGTCTACCTCATTATCCAGGCCACCACATTTGGTCTTTTTTCTTTCTTTTCTTTACAGCACAGATAGAACAAAAAGAAGAATATATAAAGGGGCAGACTTGCGATCTCTTTTGCCTGCCACAAAGTTCAATGTGGTCCCTCGTTTCAAAAAGTTTGGCCGCCGTTGCATGAATGTAGCTGCTTCATGCATGCCTATCGATATTCTTGACCAAGGCTCTAACTGGAGGATATTCTCGGTGGCGGTAGTCACTGCTTTGTCAGTGTGATAGTGTCAATGACATCCTGGGGTAGGGGTCTTAGGGGAGGGGGGCCTTTCAGAGAGTTTTACCGTTAGTGATGGTTTAGGACTCTGAACGTCAATGCCTCATAAGTTGCATCAAATGACTTCGGCGTAAGACATAAGGTATTTCTTTTTCACATCGCAATAACGCATGTTTGCATGAATTTTCAGACATTCTCGATGGAATTTTGCTTTGAACTTCGCACCGGCCAATAATCTCGCTATCTGTTTCTCATACCGGTTGACAATTGCTGCAGCAGTGCCGGCATCTGCCGACCGGCATAGCTAGAACCCTGCCCTGTAAAATCAAATGTAACGTGTGTATACTCATTGCACATTGATCTGTCTGAAATAAAAATGTTTGGCACTGAAATATAAATGTACATCTAAAGTTGCATTGCAAATATGGTCTCAACTGGAATTACACACTTTTGATTCCTGATTTTTTTGCAAAACCTTTCACCTATTACTCCAATTCTGTGACATCTAACAAAAGTCCCTTTTTTTTTGTTTTTCCTTTTGAGGGGGGAGTGAGGGAACAACAATGACCTAAAAAAAAAGATTAATTGATCAAACCTGAACACCAAAAAGTATAAACTTAATGCACAAACTTACAAACTGTCTGCTTTCCACAGCTTAAAATGGCTTACTTCTAACAAACAATACATCACGATAGAGAGCTGCCCAGTGCTCTGAGGACACTGTTACAGGCCTTTTGTCAGCCCCTGGGATCTCGACCTGAACGATAAAAAATGCCCTTTGTTCAAAGCAAAATTTATCGACTCACATATGGAAAGTGGATGACAATGAATTCTAATCAGGACTGTAATTATAATTACTCAACACCTATGAGCTAAATTTAATTAAAATCAACTAAAATGCCCCTTTTCCTTCCAGCTAAGTTTTAAGGAATGTATGAATGATAAACAGGGATTTTTTTTTTTTCCAATTTTGGTTTTGTCTGCACCTTAAAAGTATCCTGAAGATATGTTACGGAATCTAATTATTATTTTTATTTTTTTTTCCATTATCAAGCATTCTAGTTACATTCTACTCTGAGTAGACATTTCTTTGTGTAAAACTGCTTTTTAATAATGTCACGTCAACGACCTACCACGGTCTTCACACAAAAAAAAAAGTTCCTCAGGTACTGAGAATCAGCCTGCGGTGCACAACATGAATGCTCGGGCTTATCGTTGACATTACATAACCCATAGCAGCGCATCCAGTGGACTTTCAAGTTGTATTGCTTGAATGACAGCTAATTAGTCTGTGTGTTTGTTGGTAAACAATGAAAATTTTGCATCTTTTCAGTTTCACAGAGAGAAAAATACCTTCATTTTACAGTATTATTAGGGATCGACTGATAATTGGATTGTACATGTGTCGGAATGGGCCACATCCGTTTAACCCCTAGAAATGATGCTGCCATACGTGAGGATCGACACAATAAATGCTGGACACTTCACAATGATCTTATGAGTTTTAGGATATTGCCAATTTTATCTATTCTCATCAATGCAAGAATCACACCGCATCAAAGCCCCTCATGACTGGTTTTGGTAATATAACTTGTTTGCTATGAAGGCATGAAGTACCAAGTTATCCTCAGAGGGGAAACACAAAGAGATACTCAATGTACTCCCCACAACTCACTGGTGTGGTATTAACGAGTGACTACACTTACCCCTTGCTTACTTATGCATTAAGTTTGACCTAGTTCAAACTGCAATCACAAATTCTGACACCATGCCCTCTTGACCTAGGCATGCCCACAGAGAGATAGTCAGTGTTCTGTACGTGTCTCATTACAGAAAGAGATGAGTCAAAGGCAGGGTGAGGTGGAACGATTGAGGGGTTCAGAACGTGATTGATAGGTTTATCCTTGTATTAAGAATGTCAACTCTCCAATTTTCTGTTCTGGAATTACAAATCTGGTTTCTGTATGACTGTTGTCTTAAAATGAAATAACTGTACATGCATACATTACGCCGCGTTGACATCACCACAGGGTATATTCCTCTGCTTATCATTACGAACTGATTTGTTACAATTTTTTCTTTTTTTTTTAAGCGTTGATGACATCAAAGGAGACGAGCCAGAGCACATGGTCATGTGACGTGATCCATCAGTAGGTGAGTTGCAACAACTTTGCTCTAAGATGTTACGTAACCATGTCCTTACTGTCTGCAACTACCTCCTGCCAGCAACACTCCCACCCCACCCCAAACCCCACCCAACCCATGCCACCCCACCCACCACCTTCCACCCCCTTCCCAACACTCCACCCATCCACACGCTCCACCCACCTCACCTCACACTCTACCCACCATCATACATACCAACTACCCTCCCCTCTCCCACATTCCACCCCCCCTTCCCTAAAGCACTCTTTACTCATTTGAACTTGACATTTCACAGGACGAAGGACAAGATTCATTTTGTGGTTATTCCATCCTACTGAACCTTCAAACATACTTAAATCAGAACTTGAAGATGATGAACATTACTTTAACTCCTTACCTTCTCCCTTCAGTAACAAGTCTATCGTAGCTCTCTGTTCACGGTTACCCCTTCCTACTGATTCGCCATCTGCTTGACATGTTAGAGTGGTTGTCCTCTTGAATTGATATAGAATGGTTGAGATCGTTACCGTGGAACCCGTCAGGATGCCCTTTTCCTCTTTGCTGATGATTGCTTCTATCGGAGTGCCTTGGTCGTTGGTCCACGTCAGCTCCAGAGGGGGCCTCGCCTCGCCGGACCTACAGGTGAGGTTGACGAGGTCCCCGACTTCCAGATGGGGGTCGCACTCGACGTCTCCTTCCCCTTCACAGTCCAATTTCACAGAGGGTCCAACTTCCGGTTTAACTGGCGGATGACAACAAAAAAGAAGTGAAAAGAAGGGACTAGTCAAATTGACCTGAAAGATATTTTATTAGTCAGTTGTTTGTCTGCATTTTCAAAAGGGATAAAACAGGGCAATTCCAAAAGAATACAACAAGGCCCGGGAAGGGATGGTGTGAGGCAAATGTGATACGTTAAACCTACTGATGGAGAGAGTCAATCAGAGCGCCGTTTCCTCCGAATTCGGAGGAGCATTGTTCTCATCAGTAATGTGAAGATGTGAATCAACTTGACTGCAATATGACAATACAGTTCAGGACACAAAAAAGATCGCACCGTACTTCCAAGGCCAAATCAAACTTTCACACGGAAATTATCCAAACTCATAATTTAGGAACAGTAAAAGTATGACATAATCTGGCATTTCAAATGTTTCTGCATTGCACATTAAGTTGCCGCACCTAACAAGAGCAATTTCTGAGGTTGGAATAAGTTAAGAATAGGATCTAATAATTAGAGGGAAATATTGTCCATTTTACAGAAAAAAAATAAACTTGCACAACCAACCTTTTAAAAAAGTTATTCAAAATAGCACAGGACAGTAGCTGTCATTTCGTGAAATAAGTTTCTCAAAGGTAGATATTCAGTTTAAGTTTTATTGCTAAAGGATATTTAGCCGCTCACTCAAACTTCCGCAAAGTCACATGATGCACGTTCTGCAACTAGCATCTCGTTCATAATGTTTTGAGGAGGTGAAACGACCACTGATGTATACTGGCGAGACTGAATGGTGTAACAATGGTTACAGCTACTTTTCTTTGCATGCAATATGTTTAGGCACATTACAATGCAGTATTTCCCTTTGGAGAACAATTACTGCAGACCACACAAGCACATTCTTATCTGGCTAGAAGCGGTGGCTTTCAATGTTTTTTGTAATTGCTTGCTTAATACCATCCAAGAGCATACAGCATTCGTCAACACATAGAACAGAAGCTCCCTGATACAAAACGTAACCATCTCATGTGTGTAGAGTTTCAATGCGTAATGTTAAATTTCAACTCTCTCAATATTGTAAAATGTACCTAATCATGCTTCCCTATGTTATAGAGTCGACTGTGATGTGAGGTCACATTCCATGATATTTAACATCATAAAGATATAGTACGAACGACTTCACAAATCTTAGGTCAAGGGATTCATTTAATTGCGGCATGTTAATCACATGACGGTAAACAGCAGAGAACCACTACAATGCAACCAAGAAAACACCATGAAACACACTATTTTGGGGAAAACACATCCTTTCAGCCAGAGAGTTCTACACACATCACCGCAGCCCGCCTTTATTTGTAACTTTTAGCCGGCTCAGATTTGCGTTAAATTTACTATTGAAGGGAACAGGTTGAGGAGGAACTACTGAATGAGTGGAGCTTAAAGGCTGTATGGCATCACCTTAAGCTACATTTTTACCTCCCGGAAAGCAAAATTCTCAACTGGTTCTAAGTTACAGTACTCTCAGATTGACAGCAAATTCGAAAGATGCAGAGCAGCTCGTATTACACAGCGTACACAGGGATCCATTGTTTTGATTGCTAATTTGGAGAAATTTAAGACAGGCTGAGGGAGGGACTAGAGGTAGGTGGTTGGGAGAATTGAAACTGTCTGGGGTGATGAGTTTTTGTCTTTAAATTTTTTCTATGATGTGAAACAAAGCAGTCAATGCAAGGACTTTAGGTGAAAAAGAATCTAGCAGTTGGCAATCATCTTGCAGAAACGATGGCTTTTAGAATATATTCTGATTCTGGTGTCTCTACTCAGAGACATCACTGTGACATCAGTCATTGATGACTGCGTGAGCTACAAGCAACGTACCGACCATGAAAATGCTGCCTCAAGATTGCAGCTCTCCGGAAAATCACAGCGGGACTAATTCTCCAAATCCACAAAAGCGGCGAAGATTACGCCACGCCACGCAGTTTACCGGCCATTTCCCACTCTACGAGTGAAAAGAAAACTAATAAGGCGTGACAATTTTTGTCATTTTGCTCGGGTTGTAACAGGATTATTGAGCTCGTGAGGGCAGCGGTGGAAAAATCAACGAGAAAACGTTTATCAAATCTGATTTTCGGAAGGGAATGCCCTACTTTTTGTGCCGGGAGAATTTTTCACACTCGAGGGATGATTGGAAATGCCAAGGTCTTACCATAGGATTAAACCCCAACCAAAACAGTCAACAGTAACGTCTAATCTAAGCCATTCCTCAATGTTCATCACTTCCGATTTAGGCTAACGGGAATACGAGCGACTCAAATTCTGCCTTTTTTTGCAATACCACACTGTTGCAGAACAACGCGGAAGAGGATAGGTTTGGCGGAGAAAGATACGACATATTCCTTTGTGCGGTCTTCCCCAAATGAGCGACTTCAACCAATCGTTTTAATAAGGAGGTTAGCTGGGTTAGCCATGGCTAATCTTACCCGAGGCTCTCAAAAAAAGAGAAACTGCACAAATATAAAACAAACAGAGCTCATGACATAAAGAGATGGAAAAGAACTAACAAAAACACTAAAAATGAAAACAAAAGATAACATAAATAAAAATAAAAAAAAAAAGTAAAATTTACAATGTAACATGAAATGAGTCAGCATCGCAACGATGTTATAAAACTGAAAGCTACATGACAAAAAAAAATATATAATTAGAGGAGAATATGTAAAAGTAGGCATTTTCAAGTACCACAAAATGGTGCATTTCTACGATAAGATAGCAATGTGATTCTGAAGCTTCAATGAACAAGAATGTTCTCTAATGAAACTCAGTTACCATGCAATAATTAAAGGGGCTCTTTGAGTTGCTATCAATGAGTTTGTCAGGATTCTGAAGAGTACAAACACACGACAATACTTATAATTAGCATAATTAGTCAAGTTTCACATCCAAAAGTCATGAAAACTCAAATGTTTGGAATTTTTTTTTATCCCGGCTTGTCACCGATCGGGATCATATGATTTGGTACTGACGTGAAAAGTGTCCGGTCACAAATTTTCAAAAGACGAAATTGGATTGTTGATCATTCTCTCATTAATGTTCCTATGTGACAAATGAGGATCCTAATAGTTTGATCAGTTTGGTATGTCATTAGTCATGAAAAAATGAAAAATGGGGGTAGGCGGTTGAACACTATCTAACGCAACGAGCGACGCAGAACCCGAAGGGAATTTTTAAGGGGAAACGCCCGGGTATAACATGAACTTGTTGCATGTACCCTTGGTGAAACATTTCCTGCATTTTGAAATGACATACTTTTAAGTAGTAGAAATGACATACTTTTAAACAGTGATATGACAGAGTAATGGTTCTTATGACCAACTAGACCGGTTTCTGCTCTCATACTCAAATGTGGAGGAGCGTCATCAGTAGTAAGCCTTTTAATATTTTATATTTTAGGCATAAGTGTCGTAAAATTTTATTTTAGGAATGCGTGTTCTTTAGTGCACGTAAACGAGTATAAGCTCAGAGTGCAGCTATGAGCGCATTCAGTAGATCTTCGTGCGAGTCCTGACTGTCGAACGATTCTTCATTACTTTGAAACCTTGATTTGACAAGTAAATCTTTTAGATTTGGGGCCCTTTTATAGGCAAGAATCGGTTCGTTCGGAAACAGCTTGGATAAAATCGGGTGCTCTGATATTAAATACCAGTGTTTCCGAATAGCCTCTTTCAGGTGCTGGGTTTTGATATGGGGTGTATACGTCAGTTTGAAGACTAGAGGTGGTTCCCTTTCTTTGGGTTTTGTGGTAAGATAGTGCTCACGGTTTTCGAAAGAAATGCCTCTAGTGGCTGTGGCAAATTCTTCTTCCCCATAGTTTCGCAGTTCGCAGTAGAAGTTTCTCTTTAAATTCATCTCTTTTATGGATGAAGTCGGTCTCATTGTTACAGAGACATACATAACGCAGCACTTCTCCTTTAATGAAGCCTTTAAAGGTGGCAAGTGGATGTGCAGAGTTTCTATCGAGGTATTGATAAGTTTCAGTAGGTTTGGTGTAGATTTTTGTATCTAGGAAACCAGTAGAGTGAAACTTGGGACCTTTGAAGATTCTCAGATCTAGGTAGGTGACCTCAGAGTTAGAGATTTCTACTGTGAACTTGAGGAGATGATGAATATCATTCATCCTCACCACTAGTTTCTCGAGCTCTGTGGCTGTGCCATCATACAGCAAAAGGATGTCGTCTCTGTAACGAAGCCATTTTAGGATTTTAGGATCCGTTGGGATAATCTGTTTCTCGATTTTGTGCATAAATATATCACAGATTTCTGGTGAAGCTTGACTGCCCATGGCGCAGCCAATTTTTTGGCGGTAAAACTTTTTATTAAACTCAAAGCAAATTCCTTTTGAGGATGAGTTCAATTAGTTTGCGCATGGAGGTGGGAGAAATTTTATTAATTTCATATAGGCTTTTATTTGCCTTTGCATAGACTTCTTCACAGATATCGGGTGCCTCCTCTTAGGGAGTGTTGGTGTACATGGAGACGACATCGAGAGTTGCAAGGAGTACTGCTTTTGGTAGCTCAGTTGCTTCCAGAACTTTTAAAATGTGATTTGTGTCTTTCACGTACGTTTCTTGTTTTGTTACAAGAGGAAGCAAGAAAAAGTCCACGAATTCAGAGATTTTCTCCGTGGGCGACCCGTTGCCGCTGATTATAGGCCTACCAGCAAATTTTGAATTAGCCGGAGGGGCCTTGTGTACTTTTGGTAGCACGTATATTACTGGTGTGCGGGTTTTATGGTTGAACGGGGATAGGTACTCCAAGGTACTTTTATCAATCTCATTTTTAGAGAACATGTCTAGTAGCGTCTCTTGGACTAACTTTTTAGTTTCCGATGTCATATCACTATCTAACTTTTCGTAGTGGTGACTAGACAAATGCCTTTCAACTTCGGCTTGATAGTCTGTGTGATTCAGTATAGCAATGCCTCTACCTTTATCAAATGGTTTAATAACGACAGAGTGATCGTTTTTCAATGCGTCTAATGCAAACAACTCTGACGTGTTAACATTGCTTTGGACATTTCGGATAGGAACACTGGCTATTTCTGCCTGTGTTGCTTCTAGATAGTCCTCTAGATTTTTGCTGAAGGTCATTTGAGGTGACCATGTAGATGGAAGCCGGAATTTGCTATGGCCTGTTTGCTTTTTATCATGCATGATGAAGCGAATTCTCATTTTTCTCTTTAGGTCTTTAATGGACTTGAGAATCTCGCTACATTTCAGTTTTACCGGCATGGCAATAAATTTCAGCCCTTTACCCAGTGCAATAATCTCTATATCAGACATGTTTCTGTCAGAGAGGTTTAGCACGAATTTTGAAAATGTTTCAGCTTCTCTATGAAGTGATAAGGTTTTTAGATGGCTACGTGTAGCCTCATGTCCCCTGTAGTTGGTGCGACATTTATTTATGCTTTTCTTAGCTTTAAAGGAACGGACAAATTTCCTCTTTTTCCTATTATTCTTAGATATGGTGAAAGAGAAAGAAGGAAGAGAGAGAGAGAGAACTTTGCATGTTTTCAAGAAGGGTAGAGCCTGCTCTTTCTGGAGAATTTGGTGGCCCTAAAAAGAGCCGTTGAGTTTTGGTGGTGATGTACTACCTCTTCTTGTAGGGGTGGTGCCTTTTGGATGCCTTTGAGCGGCGGGAGACTTTATTCTCTTCCTTCCTGGCAGATGCTTTTAAGAGCGTGGTCAGGAGACGGTTGGCCTCGACGGATTCAGAAGTTGAGTTAAGGTCAGCTTTGGCTCTAGCTTCCTTTTCGAGGAATCTCTCACGTTGCCTCTTAGCTTGGTGTGATAGCTCTTCTCTCCAAACTCTGCAGAGCCTCTTTCCTGCCCGTTGAAGAACAGAGTTCCAAGAACTCGTGAACTCCTCCGAGAAGTTAAGGTGCCCCGGGAGCCTAGGTGGATCTCTACGGACCTTGAGCTGGTAGGGTACGCTTTTAGCGTCGTCTACCTGTGAGATGCCGTTGGTTAAAGCGATGACCTTCGACTGAATTTCCTTTAAAGTCTCAGCGTGGTCTCTTACTTTTTTGTAGTTTCCCTCCTCTAGGTGGATTCTGTTCGTGAGCCTTTTATTGGCAGGGGAACGTTGTCCACAGGATACATCGTCTTCTGAGAAAGAGATATCTGACTTAACAGGCGATGCAGGTATGTCCGGCAGCAGAGAAGTTTCCATCACCGAATGCTTATCGTTAGCGGAGCCTTGCTTTTAAATAGCGAGCGGATGGACGTGTTGGGGCAGTCGCCTTCAATCCAGGCCTCCGACAAAGTCTGAAGGCTGAGCCGTTGATTGGCAAAACAGAGCAGAACAACAAGGCCTGTGATTGGCTCGATTTCCACTGCAGAATCCTTTTCTTCATAGGCTACAGCGTTGAAGCGCACACGTACAAATCGTATGCTGAATACTAAGGTTCTGCGTCTGTGCGTACGTACGTGAAAGCTGTGCGTGCCTTTGACAATGGTTGAAAGCTGAGCAGAACAGCAAGGCCTGTGATTGGCTTGATTTCCGCTGTAGAATCCTTTTCTCCATAGGCTACAGCGTTGAAAGGCACACGTGCAAATCGTATGCTGAGTACTAGGAAAACTTTAGGACAATTTAGTGACTTCCGTGAAACATTACTCAATGAGACTCTTCAAACTACTGTAGCTTGCAGCCTGCAAAAGCAGAAGCTGGCAAAAGAGCCACAATTTCATGCAAAATATATTTATCGTCATGTTACGTTAGATCCCCGTTTGTAACATTGCACAACAAATTTACGTTTCACAAAGTAGATGACTCGAATGTAGCGCGCGTTCGTAGCCACAAATATTTGCTATGCGTCATTCTATACCAAGCTTTAAAAGATATATGTATTTACATAATCAATATTTTAACACAGCAACGTGGAGAAAGTATCCTCCTCTCATGCCACGGAGATAAGCTAGAATTTTATGCAAACTCTGTCACAAAGAAGGACAATTCACGTCTTTATGATGATAATCGCTAGACAGCATGTATATATTACGCCAACTGAATTAAATGTCCCGTGCCAGATTATAATACAGAGTAAATAATGTAATTGTGGCAAATTTGTTTTATTTTTCAGACAAAAGAACACTAAACAATGTTTTATTATGATGCAAGAGGCTTCTGACTTATTGAGCATTTTAAAGGCTAATTTTAGGCACAAAGATGATCCATAGTATATGGCAATGACAACAGTTCATTTCCAGTACACACTATACGATACATCACGACGGATTCACCAGAACAAAAGGAGTACCAGAAAGGGAGGAAAAGGAGATAAAAAAAACTTATAAACGTTTTCCTCCAGATAATATAAATTACATCTGATGAATAATAATATAACTTAAGGTTCCATGTGAGATAGAAAAGATAAATACAGGAGATAATTACCCAATTTCAAAATATTATGACTGGTGAGTAGCGGTTAATAAACTTTGCTTGCATATGATGTGAAAGCTCAGCTGCCACAAAAGATTACAGCATTTAGAATAATTTTTCAGACTTGCATTGTTTTCCTCATCTTTTTTTACCCACAGATTTTCTGTTTTCATGATTTCAATTGTACTGCAAAAGCTCCTTCCAGGGAGCAGTTATTTAAATCACAACTCCTTGCTCCGTCACTACATACAAAGCTACTATATCACATTTCAACCCTTCAATAATAGGGCTCACTTTCTTTTTTTCTACCATTACTGATCCTGCTTAATGTGTGACAAATTAAATGCTAATCTAATAATGACGTGAGGCCACTGCGTCGAATTCCAAATGCTTTAGCATCCCTGTCACAGTGTACTTTGAAGATTTTTGGGGTTCTAACACATGGTGACGATCGCTGGAGGACCAATTTTCAAATTATCGCCCGTAATTGTTTGCTGGGGCATGTTACGAATGGTGTGAGGCAAGCAAGCAAAGGGGAGGCAGGGGAGGGGAAAGGTTGGGGGGCCAGTTGTGAGAAGCAGAAGAAAGAGAGTCACATGTAAGTATGTTTGGCAAAAATGTGCTCGTTGAAAACAATGCTTTTTTTTTTTGAAAGACAGCAGTAAATCAACAGTGAGGAAAGCATGTAGGCCTATAAAAAACTAACTGAGAGTTGTTGAGTATGATTTTAAAAAGTCTTTGTGGAAGGAATGTAAACTGGGACGAGGAAAGGTAAGTTGAGATGTAAAAGCACATGTGGTGGTGAAATATTGGCATATAAAACAAACCTCAGGAAAACTTGTCGTAGGTTTGCAAAACCCCGGCATGCAACAACCGGTACAGCAAACTCATCCGCTCTTTGGGCAATTTACAATCAAGCAAAAACGAGCTTTCTCCGCTTCGTGATGTTAAAGACAACAAGTTATGGTTTTGTAACAAGTAAAAAAAAAAAATCAGTGAAATCGTTTTAGTACAACATGGAAAACACAAAATACTTGACAAAAAAAAAATAAGTGAAAAATTGGAAGTGTCGAAATGTATAGCAATTTCAGCATTATCTAATGTTTCGAACAAATACCACGTCAGGTATGTGTATGTGGTCCACGACCCTACAATACCACCGTAAATTGTAAAACAGTCGACGCCTTCGCGTTTCCTCTGATTGCAAGTTACAGAATTCTAGCTAATTTGGAAAATGGAACATTTCTCTTGAAAAGCAGAAATGGAAACGATTTAAACAGGAAGCGACATTAACAAAATGGTAAAAACTTTTCTTTTATGTCGTTTCCTATTGTAAATGCTATATGAATGAAGCAGAATATGCAGTGTAGGGACATGTGGTTGGTACATGCATAAGTATAATAAAGGAAAGCTTGCATGCAGTGACATACTGCTTCTAAAGATGACATTATCATATTTACATCTGCTTGGCAAGAGGACCAAGTTGTAACTGACAATATCTGTTGAGCACAAACTTTCTCCAACCAAAGGTAGCTGTCGCTGCAGAAAGTTCAACTTTCCTGAGAGGGCAGCATTATTCTCAGGAAAATTGCTAATCACTTTAATAAAATGTTGTTCTGAAGATCATCCTCAAAAAACAAGTTCAGCATCATTAATACATATCATCAACAAGCACGACTTCACGACTGTGTTGCATCTTGCCTCGACTTGTTTGCTCGAATTATTTCACCTCACAGCCTTTTGCAGATGTGATCATTCATGTTCAACAAAGTGATTGGAGAAATTAAGTCACCAGGTCGAAGTACCTCTTGATTAAAAGTCGCGAGAATCGCGCAGAAACCGTCAAAAGAAACGCACAAAGCGAGGGCTGTTGCCAAACATCTAAAAAACCATGTACTTTCGTTTGAAGCAAACATGTTCACATCACCGGGCAACGCATGCCACTTTCCTTTTGTCCTCTTTCATGGTGAGAGTATGCACCTGCTGTTCTTGTTGTCACGTTCCATCTCGTCAGACCCTCTCTTAAATACAATTCTATATTTAACTACCTGACTCACAGACAAAACAAATCATTTGATCACTTATAGAGACATACAGGTGTAAGGTCTAAGCTTTCTGGTGGTTTGGGATTAAAATGATTGTGGTGATACACGACAGGACGGTAAAACGATGCTCCTTGTTTGATGATGTATCGCCAAAACATAGCAGGGAGACATTTTTTCAGGCAGGTAAAAAAAGAAAATCTTTGATAGACTTTTGTCTGGCGCCGACGGACCCCACGCCGAGGTTGCCGATAACATTCAGGAGGGGTATTCCATATGTGGTGGGGGGTATGCCCCTCACCATGGGAAGCCACTCAGGCTCAAGAAACCCCAGACGTGGCACATGTTTAAAGCCGTCAAACTGACTTCTGAGTACATTATGTGATACGGTAAAGGTATTTGAGGGTAATGTGTCTTTCTTCTAATAACGGTGTGGTTTACAGTCATCATACTTTTTTGTGATGCCACAAACAAAAACAAAAAAAAACATTATTATACATCTCTAGCAAGAGGCCCTCCATTTAATTTTATCAAATGTAAGATGAGCTGACATGATTCTCTGCATGGTATTCATGTTTTGTCTAGTGCTTGTTTTTTTTTTTCCTTTTTTTTTTACCACACATCTCACGGAGAAATACTTCAACACCAGGTGCAATAATTCTGGAGAATAGTTTGGTTTACTGTTATTATTTTATTTCTTGTGAAGGGATGTCTTTCAGAAGTCTTTACATATTCAAGGACACAATCGAAATTTGACATTTATAGCAGGATAAAGAAAGTAATAATTTCTATGAGACTTGCGTCCATCTGTTGGGTGTAAGTTTTTCCTTATTTCTCTTCTTTTTTTTTTTTTGGTTATGTTGATACTGTCACATTTCACGGCCACATGAAACGTTTAGAACCGAACAGTAATTACAATGTCATTACTGCACACCTGCTGACGATGTTTTCTGTCTTTGAAATAAACTTGAGTAAAATGGTCTGTCTTTTACATTGTTACATCCAGACTTGTAGGTCCCGCCAGATTGGCCTAATGTGATTATTGGAAAGCCCTACAGACGATTATTAAAGCCGCATAGTCACCAATCAATCTGAAGCCCCTCCATCAGCCCCTCTCCCCCCCCAAAAAAAATAACATATAAAAAGGGAATAGAAGGCATTTTTGTACTGGTGCTTGAGTGTGCCACTGTGACATCATACCTGTTTGCTTCAAGTCTTGCCACTAGAGAAGTATCATGAATTCAAACTTTTAAGTTTTAGGCAATATCTCAAAAACTACACTTTGAAACTGAGAACAACATTTTTTAATGTCTCCAAATAGTGAATTCTCTTTCCAGGACCATGATTCCCCCTCTCCCATCGGCACGCATACAGGACAGAGCTCTCCGATCCCCTGCAATTTGCTCCTGACTTCGCTAGGCTTTCTCGATTATCATTCAACGCGGTAAACCTCACAGATGTAATTCGCCGCTGATTGTCATCTGGGAGCAGTGGTCGAGGAGGCTTCCCTTCCTCTTAGATCCCACACGAAGTTTAGATGAAAAATGGTGCAAATTAAGCTTGCCAGCTTTTCCAAGATAATCTTCTCCTCTTCTATGTATTTCTCCTCACACGTGGAATCTACTTTCGATCAGGGTGGGCAGTAGAGTCTAAAAATGAGGGGAAGAATTGCTTGCATTTGGCAGTGGAACTTAGATACTGATGGAATTGATACTTTTAAGCTCATGAATATTCAAAATGCTGCTGGCCTCAGCTCCTAGAGCCTCACAGGGTTTCTGTAATGTGCTTAAATCAAGTCTTGAGAAGATCCTTTTCCGCATGACGGAACATGATATCGAGTCATACCATCATGGTTACGGTTTGTTGTTCCTTCGATGACACCTTATCATGTATGATATCATGTGAGGATTGGCTGGCATCAGGTGACAAACAAGAACTTCCAACTAATAAGGAATAACTAAAATCTCAATGGCAAGGTCAGACTTTAAACAACACCTTCTCTTAATTCTTTTGACACGGCTGCCATCCCAAACGTTTTTGAATCAAGAGTTGCCGGCAAATGTGCCCCTTGGCTTTTTATTGTCCTCGTTTCGTCAAACCTTCGCAACCTGACGGCTGTATATCGCCATCGTATGTACATATTTCGCCGTAAAACCTTGATAAAAAAAAAAGTGACAAGAAGTCCATTAGCGTTTAAACCGTGACCAAACATCTCTTCTGCTTCAATGGGTGACGTCATCTACGAAAAGAACGGATCTTTTCTGCCGTGCCGAAGAACGACGACATGTCGCCATTCAGAGATTCTGATATGAACTTGATGATCATGAAAAGTAAAATAGAAATGACACTCATTTTAGGGTAATAGTGGCTTTTGTTGGCCTTAAAAATTTGGGGGTGTGGTAACCACATCCGGAGAACAAGTGACAATTTTTTTTTTTGCCTTTGAACGTGCCAATCAGTGCTCGACGATGCGCAGACCGGCAACAAACCATTTCCCCATCATTAAATCCAAAATCTCACTTTTGTGTCATTATTAAAAAGGTGCAGAGTCGGTAATGAGCTGCTTGGAGTGTAACCCAAAAAAAAAAGAAATTAAGAAAAAGGTTCTAAAAGAAGATTGAAGAACGACAAACATTGACAAATACGGTAGGTGCTGTGAATTTCTGGTACCGAAGACTGGAAAAATATAAACAAACTGGAATGACAAGGAATTTGTTGGATTTGAAAAGAAGATTTCCAAATATGACCAGCGTCAAACAAGTAGAAAAACAGGTAGATTGAGAGATAATGAAGATGGAGAGGCACGGTGCACTGATGAGAGAGAAATGAGAGGCAAGTGACTGCTGAGGAGATGGGTGTGTGCAATTTGAAAAATACAGAATCGTGTTTGCATGCAGTTCTCCAAAATTCCTTGACTCCTTCACGCTATTGTGAACAGATCTCGAGACCGTTTAGGTGTGTTATATCTATCGCCAGAGATCGATTGGGAAGGAGCAAACAGGGTGACAGAGAGAGGGGATAAACCGAGGAGCAATGAGACGGGAATGGATGCAAGAAGGGAGGGAGGAGGATGTGAAGTGAGCATGGCCAAACTTTTGCAAATCAATCTCACGTGCAGATTCCAAGAATTGATACTACAGTTCGTATTGTATGTGCATGTGCCCTATTTTACCAGTGTTGTGGCCGAGTGGACCGAGGTGATTGCAATACAAACAATGAAGCTTAGCAAGCTGAAGGCTTCGGATTTGATCCCCGGTCGGGTCACAGTGAGATGAATTTCTCTCCAAAAAAAATCCAAAGTTTCTCACTGAACTGACTTTGTGAAAAAAAAGATAAACAAATCTGATCTGAAATTGTTCAGTTGGTATAGTCACCAGCGAGCTGTAGTGTATACATGTTACAGAACTTCACAATAAAAACACCACCAAAATAATGGACCCAAACGCCATGTAGGTGTACGGAAGAATGCCCTTGAAAAGCTTTGGGAACCTTTCACTCACCACTGGAACTATAGCCTCACACGATCCCATAAAAACAACGGTGACAAACATTATTGCTCAAATTTTGATGGGAAAGCTGCCATAGATACATAACCTCACGATACATTACAGAACACCATAGGTTTAGTACAACAATCAGAGCCTGCCCCAGTGACCACCTGCAATGGGGCCCCCGTCTTGATTAGAAACTTTCTCTAATTACAACATTCGATTCGATTTCAATCAAGTTAATATCGGGCTCCTGCGACCAAAATTGAGGTGAGCAATCCGACTCTCCAGACCGAGAGGATGGAAGTGAAACGGATGTGAGAGAGGATAAAATCAGGGAAGTCTCTAAACGCAGGGAGGAATGTTCGAGGGAAGACGACCGTTCGAATCTTCCTCGCCTGACAGAATATGATGATCTCCGTTGCCCGTGCAATGTTGAGGTCTTCCTCGCTGGTGGAGCAAAAATGAAGCTGCAGGTGTTGAAGGGTGCCCTCTAGACGACTGCCTCACGAGTGCCGGTCACGGGCAAGCCGGGCTGTGCCGTTTCAAAAGTCATCGTATGTGCCCTTGGAATATGCATTTCATATCTTGAATTCAACTCCATCGCTGATTTAAATTTCATAAAAGTAACTGTCTTTTTTTTTTCTGGAAATTGCAGGTTAGACATTGAAGTGGCTCTTCACATTTTCCTAAGATGACTGCTGCAGTGAATGTACAATGAAGGAAAACTTTAGGCACATCAGTCCAGGCAACAACTGTTTGTTAATAAATATTTTTTGAATTTGATAAAATCAAAGGACATCCAAAAATTACGAGGACGGGAAATGGAAATGATTTTTTTACCTGTGAAATGACAAGAGATAATTCCATCCTTGAAATTGAGAGGAAGGAATAGTTTACTGAGTAATTTTAAGGCTGGACTGCAAATCCAGGTGCTTCACTCAAAAAAATTCTCAGTGAAGTCTGCAAGTCACAAGTTTAAGATGGCGGATTAAATCTGTGGTGATTCCACTGTGGGCATGTTTATCATCATATGGGATTTTGGGGCACACTTCAGGGCCCCTTGAATTGACATGATCAAGAGGCCAAGACCCTGGAAGTTCTCACAATAAGACAACAAAACTGAGTTAATTACATGCGTCACTATACCCCACGTACCAGCAATGTCCCATAAAATGTGTAAATTTTAGACTTGATGTTACTTTTTTATTTCTGGAAAAGAAAATGGCCAACCTACAGGGGGGTCAACCTCACTCATCTCTGGATCCACCGTCGTATCGAACACAGACAATTCTTCCTGTCATTGTTAAGTAAGTCAGTGAAGTACATTGTTTCTAAACTTGTTGGCTACAGACACAAACCACTTTTAAGTTACTGAAACTCCCTCGTTCCTCTATCTTCCCCACCCCCTTCTTCCTTTGATACAACATTCCTTGCAGACATGACCTGAATGAATAAAACCCTCTGAAAGAATGTCACAAATGGTAACTTTCAATCAAAGTTTGCTAATCTCACAACATCTGCAGTAATAATCGATGTAAAAGAAAACAATGAAGTAATACATCAAATTCTGAAGTCCTTAACTGTGATCTAGGCGATGTTATCCGTTCATTCCTTAGTTTCGTTCATCCTCGCTATTCGTTCATTCACACCAGACGTGCGCCCTGACATGACGAAGCCAAATCCTGAGGACAAGGTGAGCCTCAAATGACCTCG
Source organism: Stichopus chloronotus (assembly GCA_021234535.1). Taxonomy (NCBI): domain Eukaryota; kingdom Metazoa; phylum Echinodermata; class Holothuroidea; order Aspidochirotida; family Stichopodidae; genus Stichopus; species Stichopus chloronotus. Next base: position 17,174,773 of record CM037842.1, read on the forward strand.
ATTTTTAGCAGTCCGGCAGTTCTAATTTCCAATTCCCATGGTAAAGTTAATATGTGCATATATTGCATAATGAACAGATCTCCGTCAGAATGAGGGAAATACTCACGGTGATGACTATACATAAAAAGTGCAGTTAATTTTATTGATACAGCGACACTCGGCGATGGCCATCAGTGGCAATTTAATGATCCTTGAGTGATATTTTGGGAAAAATTGACCGACAGTCTAGGCAGACCGCCGCTCTGATGTGTTAAAGTGGCTTGCACGACCCTAATGACAACCTCTCACTTTTTGGCCAAAATTTCAGCTTCAAAACCATTACGCGAGGCCCGGATGGGTGCCTCGACAACCTCTGTCACGTCGAAACAATTTGGAGAGACCCAGAAGTGATAACTGAATGTATTTTTTCCAAGGAAGTCATCAGATCATGGGCCGGAAAGTCGAGTCGGACGAAAACGAAAAAGATAAGGGAATGTATTCCTGACGCCGTCCGATGCCAAAGAAGCTTTAACTGCCTGCTTTGTTGAAAGCAATTGCATTTCTGAGCATTATTTCTTCCATGAAAAACTGGGTTAATGTATGTCATGTTTCCAAATGTGGCTCTCCCCGGGAGAGCTTTGCCGTCCCGGGCTCTCCACGCCGTTAAGGCCTCAGAATAACTGCCGACCGGCGATGACTGACAGCTCGAACACCCAACCCTCGGTTAATTCTGGTCTCTTGACGCAAATCTTATTTTCGGGGGTCTCTGAACCATCCAGCGATATGTTCCCACAGCTGTTCATCAAAGGGAACCCTGTTCGCCGATAAATTAATTTTAAGTCCATTGATCTGTGGTGCATGCTCTCCAATTGCTATATGCTGGAAGCTACAGGGAAAGATCGCAGGCCGTGTGGATCTTTTACCAAAGCTGGGAACATGTTTCCTTTTTTTTTCTTTTTCTTTTTTATTTTAGTCATGGCGTATGCAAGGTTGCAAATGTAACATCGTCAAATACACGAGGAAGTTCAAAACAGTGGTCAGTAATGTACCCGTTAATGTACGAATCACATGGTGTGTAAACAACATCGTAAGGAAAATATAAGCTCAAAAACGCTGTGATTATTTACAAAGCTACTGCAATACCGAAGTTCATACAGTGCATGCTGTACCAAGGAGGAGGGAGAATAAGTTGACCACGAATGGATGCTCGATCCCCAAGGTCAGGGCAATGCAGCTTTGCTTTGACCAAGGTCCCATACGTTAAACATTGGAAATGTGAACCGGCATCAGGCGACTCCTTATGGTCAGGACACCTTTGTCCCACCGTGTACACATGAGACAATGGGGATCTTAGCATACAATGTCACCTTATTTGTGTACATGGTTTTCAAATTGAATAATTAATGGACCCCGTTCATTCAACCTCTGAAAACGTAAGTATTATTAATGACCGAGTTTGACCAAGCGTGTCAATTTCTGTGTTCGTTCACTTTTGTCACGGCACATGTCTGACAAATTGCAGCGATCTTGTTTGATGTACCAGCGTGGTTCATTCCATCTGACAGACAAAACAGCAACATTTCACTTAAAATGTGCTTTTCATTCAATATTACCAACGACTTGAAATCGGATTTAGGGAAAGTTCCTTGGAATGAAGGGAGCAGCAGAACAGGCAAACCTAGTTCAATAATCTAGAAGACTAAATATAACTTTTCTTGCATCATTCTGACCTTTCTCCCATTTGCCCTTCAAAGGTCGTAAAAGTTAATCCAGTTTTCTGGGAGGTCACCTAAATATTCATTTTAGTTAATACCCTCTTCGACCCAGCGTCACCATCTGTTTCATGTAACTCAGATCACTACCTTCCACAACACTTCTTATGAATATGATTTTTATGAATATCATTTTTAAAAAAAAAAACTAATCTTTTGTAAATATGATGACAGTGAAGACTTTGAGCTCATCAAAAGTGTAAGCTTGCGGCACAGTAGAAATGATGCATCCTAGTTACCCGTTATCGTTCTTCGAGTGGAATTACATAAATGATTACAAATGATTAGATACAGCGGATGGTACTTTGCAATTTTCCGGCTGTTCCTTTCAGCATAGTCGGTCCCTCATGGTGTTATTCCCGTGATAAATTTCTCCCCACGGGCCTACGTCAATATGGCAAATTTGTCTCTGAAAGATCACTCTGGCCTAATCGTCGATTCAACCTCGTCCGGCCATTTTTTCGAGGGGGTAGGGTAACTAAATGAGATCGTTTAATTGTTTTTCTTCTCATTTTGAGACGTGCGTACCTGCCTTTGAAATTTCTGCTCTTTGCATCACATGGAAAGCTCCAAGGGGCATCCATACACATTCAAAAAATTGTGTGATTTACACCAGAAGGCAACAAAACAGGATTTGATCACTCTTCAATGAAGGTCATGTTTGAGTTCATCTCAAGATTTATAAATCTAAGGGTAAGAAAATTTAAGGTTCCCCCCCATGTTGTCTCTTGTAATCCCTACTTGTCGTTATCTTTTCCAGGATGTGATCATTCATATTAAGCCAAACGGAAGTATCAATTTCTGATTGGGTTTACCCAAAATTTTAATCGGAAATGTAACGAGACAGACACAAATTTCTCAATATGTGCAGACATGATCTTGTATCTCTCTCTCTCTCTTTCCTTATTAATTAAAAGGACTTGGCCTATATTTAAACTAACATTGATCGATCTAGATTGATGAACCACAATGAACGAGTTGGCTGTCTGTATAGTGAACTTTTGCTATAATGAATTGGATTTACCAACACCATGACAACATGCTGTCATTATAAATTCATTTCTCTCTCTCTTTCTCTACACAGCATATTTCATATCTGCATGCAGTTACAATTAACGAAGGCATATAGATCTGAATATATTATGCTCAACATAAGTATATTAGTATGCATATATGCTTATAAAGAAAAGCATAACTCCACACAGTACCTTATCTTTAAATCTAAGGTATTATGATCCACTTTGCCACACCATTGTTTGTTTGTTTGTTTGTTTGTTCATTGTTTGTTACAGAGTAAAACTGCAGTTATACTCTGCAACAAACAATATTCTAAATTTCTAAACGTACACCCTCCCTCAGTCGCAATTGTTAAAAAAACTAAAGAAAACAAGAAGATTTCTGAAAATAACCGAGATGTTTTGAACTGTCAAGATGTTGCATTCCAAAGCGCTCACATTTCCGAAGTACTCTGTGACGTCAGGAGTGAATCTTCAGGTGCAAAACACAAACTACTGCATACGTGTCCTGCACATGTGCATACGCATGCCGCTGCTGTAGTCACAAAAAATGGTCTTCGCGTGATCTAACGTTACGACTTAACAAGACGCAGGACAAGATCGATCTAAAACTGGATATAGTGACAGCCAGGAGAGGATGCTTGGTGCTGAAAAGTTAAGAAGATATATACCAAAGGAGCATGAGAGACTGTCAATGAGGAGGAGTTATGGCCCAAGTACAGTAGGTGCAACGTTGCCTTATCATTATGTACGAAACAGCGGTGTACATGCACCGGAAAGGGCCGCATAAGAGCTTCATGTCGCTCCTGCTGTTCTGTACGACATTATCGACTTCGAATGTCATAGTTACTATCTACATAATAGTGGTGTAAGTATCAAAGTTTTAGCTAATGTAGGAAATTTTTCACGATGAGCTGCCATCCTTTCAGATCTGTTTTCACTTGTCTGACTGAGCACAACTGATACATTCCTTACATTGACCTAACGTTCCGCATAGGCCTACTGTACTTGCACTCACAGTTTAAATGAATAAATTTCGGCAACATTTTGTTTCAATAGCACACAATTTTGTTGTAGTTTGGCGTTTGAATATCCGATGAATTCATGGCTGTTTTTAGTGACTTACCATTAGCCAAATCTAAACGGTTTTGCTCACAACAGACTTTGTGACAATCACCTTGTAAACCATGGTCTGACTCTGAACAGATGACAGCATTAGAAATGCCCGTCAACACAAGACAAACCTTTCCAGTTTTGTTTTGTCGACATCCTTGGCATTCGAGAATACTACCCGGCGTGGCCATTTTGCGACAGTCATAAACAACAACACGCTTTGGTCATTTTTCATGAAAGACTGTGTGTGTATTTGGATGAAGTAGGCCATGCAATACGCTCTTTGACTTTATGTCATGAGTTGAGTACACAACTAACTGAACTGGTTATAGGCTAATGTTAGTACAAGTACTGACTGTAGTGCCATACACATACATAAGCCTGTGTAGGCGATGTAGCATAGTACTGCGTGCTGTTCTCTGCAGCACAAAGTGCAACACTGAACAGCTGGTTTGTTGTTATCCTCTCCTGATGTCACTTTTCAGATCTCTGGAAAAGCATGACAAGTCGGCTTCAACTGTCAAAAAAAAAGGTTCAAACAAATTACACCTAAAATCCACGTTATTGCCAAGTTTTAAAAAAATTGAGGTTGCACATGTCATAAAAATGATGCTTGATTTTCCTGAAAGCGCATCTTGCATTTTGATACCATATATCTTTAACAAAAGCACACATCTGCACATTATTCTTAGCTTATTACGTGAACACAAATGCGTTATGTTCTTTCATTTCACCCAGTACAGTAAACAAGTCTTTGTAAAATGCACTTTTGTACTTAACATGCTCCAAATTTGCCCTCCACACGTGCTCCCCCCCCTGTTAAACCTACCGTGGTCATAAAACAGCAGTTTACATCACTGTGCAGGTATAGTTGTGCTGTTAATAAGGTGGGTCTCCCTTTTTTCAGAGGTGCTGGGGGAGTTAGCTGTGTTCTCAGATAATAAGTCCTCTCTATTTTTGGTCATCACAGCAGTTAGCAATTACCTCCTGGGCTGATAACCAGTTCAATGAACACAAAAGCCCCCAAACAGATGACTAATCCCTGAGCTCTGAAGAGTGAAACCTGCCGATCTACATCAACAACCACTTTTTTGAATACGACAAAGAGTAATTTCCTTCTTTACATTTTGCAATCTCTTCTAAATTTTCTCTTATTCTTTTCTCGTGAATTCTCTACAAAAATTTAATTATGGCATAGTCCTCGGCTCTCGGCCAACGGCACTGGAAGGCCTGTGTCACCACTCACAAATGATATATATAGGCTGTTTTTCTATCTGGCTTTGATACTTCCGAAGAAAGGAACCATGAAATGATGCGAGGTACTCCACACGTTTTAATCCTTTTGACATCCGACCATAGCAATGTCCTCACTTCGGTTTTTCGCTCTGTCTTTTCTTTAGTTGAATTTTTTTTTCCTTGCCTTGCAGCAAATAATTTTGCCATTGTGCAATTTGACTTATTTTCAAAGAAATTAATGTAAAAGAAAAGGGAAAATAAGAGGGAAAAGTTCAGACAAAGGAGGTAGTGGTAGTTTTTAAACAGAGACGTTATTATAGCGCAAAGGATAGTCTGGCAGAATGAAATTATTTACTTCAAAGAAGCTAGGGCCACATATTGATTTTGATGGATTCTGGAAGTCTGTAACTTTTTCCATTCTTTTTGAGGGGGAAATGTTTGCGGCGGCCACGAGTGACTAATGTATTTGAGTACAGAGCCTTCTTCCTTTCAACGGCACGGAGAATTCGGACACGAGGAAAAAACTCTGTTTGAAGTGTGATAAATCACGTCGGGGGAGAGAAACGGTGAAACCAAAGAGAAATACGGAAAATGAGACACGATAAAGACGAGGGATGGAGGTAGAATCGAAAAAGATGAGGCCAGGATGAGGAGTGCCGACGGTCGGAATATTGACAGAGACTTCGAAGAGATTACTGCCAATATTGAGTTTTCTGATTCAGTGCGATAATACAACATTGTCCAGAGAGATTCAATTAATTAAGGACACCCACTTCACCACCTCCCTCCCCCACTCCTCATCACCTTCCCATCCACTTCTACCCACCAACCCCCCCCCACCCACTTGTGTGAAAACGCAGATTGCAAAGTTGCTCGTCGACATCATTCTGAGGACCTTGCTCGTAATTCTCGGCACTGACTCTGGGATTTCGGTAGGGTCGAGTGATCGGCGTTATATTGTCTGGTGTCTTGGTGCTGAGAGAGAAGAAAAAATTTAATAACATCATGCAAAACTTTTTTTAATCAGTTTCCCATGGAGGCCGAATACAATCGCAAATAAATTGAACAGTTCAGTCCCCGATGGTTACACTTTTTGCTCGTTGGTTTTTCAGTCCTTTGTGTTTTTTTGAGTCGGTAATAAGACGTTTTCAATCCCCCGATGAATTGTCCCGGTAAATCGTAATATAGGAAGCAGAGACGAAAAGCGTCGTGGAAAGAAAAAGTTTGAACTAGAATGTGGGAAAACAAACTGGAACTGCAAAAAACATGAATCCAAGTAGGGCATTACAAGCAGAACAAGAAATACAACTCAAATGTGATCCACTTGTCGATAGAGTTTGACTAATCGAGACCTGCGGAGCCCTCCCGGATGGAAAAAGTGTTCCGTCGATGTCAAACCAGAGAAGTTCATGTCTCCTAGTAAGTGGTGCTTTACAATCACTAAATTGGTTTTTCCATCAGGCCCGATCTCTAAATTTAATTAAAGTAACGAGAATAAAGTAATTAAGCTCATTGTCACTCCTACCGCAAACTGGAGAAAAGCCAAACAGGAACGACTTTCTGATAGAGTACTCAAAGGAACTTTGCTCCATAATTTACAAGGAATTCTTTAAAGATTACTGGTGTATGAGGGTGTTGGTTATTAAGGAGAGTTATGCTAATTAATTGAAGTGATGTTGGTCTGAGCTCTCTGAAGTCTGTAAAGAACCAAGATTTTACGCCGGTCGAAGGTAAGGACTCCCTCTGTGCATGCGCTCACAACAATTTTGTCTGTGTGATAGCTAAATTGCTGATGTATCATTTATTGTGGTGGTGTAGTCTTTGATAAGTGTTGCTAACTGGTCTCTGTGCTTGACTTCTTTGAGATGATTGTTTATCACCTCAGAAACCGAGTTTCAGCTGTAATCACTTACAAATTTCTAATCCAGTTTTAACGGATGCTCTCCAGTCCCGTCCTTACAAGTCTGGAAGACCAAGTACATGCAATATCAATTACAGTTCACCACATTATGAAGTGTAAGCTAGCCTACCATAATCCATCATAGGCTAGACTAACTGCCAGTCAAGGCTGTGACATTAACATATTTTGAGAGATGCAGAGCTACTGTAGACCAAAGTGCACCAGGACAGAAACTGGGGGGTGGACGGGAAAGTTGACACAACCCTCTCGGCTCTCGGTGCCCAGAACACACACAGCATTGCGGGATAAATGACGGCAGATTATTAGATCTGTAGTTTGTTAGAAGCTGACAGTAGGAGGAGGAGAGGTGAAAACTGCACCAGTGGTTTCTGAGGTGTGCCGTTTGTGACATGACGATATCGGCAGAGTGAAAAATTTTGCATGCCAGTTAGGGTTATGAACAGCTGCTTAAGCCAAGTGTATTTAGGTTCACAGAAAGCCAAAGTGGGCAAGCAATGATGATGGACTGTCTGTCATAAAGTGCTGAAAAAAGCTGCCAGCATGCCACCCATGGTAAATTAGAGTGCAATCGTTGCGCTGGAACAGGTAAGTGAAGGGGAAACCAATAAAGATGATTCCACAGCTAAGACACATTATCACCGACATATGTAGTACAATATATAAGCAAATGTGCAAATTACACCAAAACAATGAAAATCCGTCGCGGTATTCCAGTGAGACATTAAAACATCCATGGCCTTTGATCGAGCACATGATGCACAGCTGGTACTCATAAACGTCAACTTTTCATGAATGTGTGTGACGTGTATATAGTATGGGATGACCTGCCATCTATCATTTCAAATCTTTCTTTAATTTAGTGCATATCAAATCTTTGCAATCCAAAACAGCCTCCAAAAGTTTAAATGTCACAGAGGATATGAGGAGGAGGAGGATGACAGCTGTCAATCTCCATAGCAACAAGCTGGACACTTGTAAGTGTCTTCATTTGAAGCGCTTGTAGTACGTCCGACTTCTGCGTTCAGCTAAAACATGCTAGCATGCGTGCAATCGAAGCTCCCTCGTCCGGAAAGCACCAGCAAGATGCATGGCCCCTGGAAACACTGAAACTAGCCTGGGCATATCCATCAAATCGTGGGTCGTTCAAACACAAAACCACCTTTCACGCCTGACGCCTCTTTTACAATCCGGTCAGCAGCTATCAACCCTTCGTAATTTCACATTTCAGCCTGACGTGTTTGTTTTTTAAGAATTTGGTTTAGTATCTTCGACATCGCAAACTGCTTCGACCTTGGATCACTTTCATGAGTCATTGCACAGACCGCTTGAAATGTGATGGTACGATCATCTCCATGCAGCCACGAACCCCTCGCAAAAACAGGGGGCTGTATTTCTTCGTGTTTCGGGTGACGTATGTCTTGTGGATTGCTCTTGGGGGAACCAGTCCAAAGATCGCTAAATATCTTCAGAAACATTTTTTTTTTCTTTTTTTAGTCGAAATACATCCCCTCGATTGGTCAATCCAACATTCGTTAACAGATCAATACCGATATTTTGGCATCTCAAGGTCAGAAATCATTTGAAAGACTGAAGACTGCTATAACTCATTCCCTCGCACAGCACTGACTTCCAAAGAATCAGCCGTGTTCATATGTTGGAAGAAGCAAGCACCACATACAGTTGGGTTTTTGAAGTGAAGTTGGGCAAACATATAGGGACAAAATTAGCCGTCTGAGCGAAAGTTAAATTAATTTAGTCAAAGCTGTTGGTGAAGATAAACATTACTTTTTTAAGTTAGTTTGATGGGATTCTGTACTTCTTACCAGATGAGTGGGAGGTGATTTTTAAACATTAAATCGCAAAACAGTGAGTTAATTAACAACCAGTAGGCCCACGTATACACAGGTTTGCCCTTGTGCTCATGGTATTTGCACAACGGCAGGTACGAAGGCTAGACATAGCTAGAAATCACTCTGCTCATCCTGTTGTTACGAAAAATATGGCAAGCCTTTCTCTTCTCGGAGGAAGTACAGACAAGTATAAGGAGGACAAACTAAGTCTCTTATGGTGAGGGAAGGGAAAATATTTACTTTCACATGGATGAAAATAACATGTTTTGTCTAGCTGAAATCAGCAGGTTAAGGTAGGAAATATAAAACAAATTTTTGAGAGATGATGAAAAATCTACTTCAAACATGAATTCTTTGTTAAGTCTTATAAACACAAAAGAAAATCACGAGACACATATACTGCAAGCTGACAAACATACCAATATGGGAACAGCTTGCATTGTATTTGATCCTTGTCACTGAATACCATATATAGTATACAGGTCCACAAATTAACTTGCCCTGCTTGAATAAAATGAGTTTGTAGTGTCAACACCTTTGAGATAGCACCATGGCATACTTGAGTACAGTGATTGTAAGGCTTGGAGAAGGCCAAAATATTCAGAATGATAAAATCTAAGTCAATAAGTATATGACCCATTGAAGGAAACTAGACTTAAACAGCTTAGAAAAACTTTGGGGTGAAAAGCGATGCAGAATAAGGAGGGCATTTATACTTCATTACAATGCAAATTCCGCACACTGTAAGCTGGGGTTGCCATGGTGAGGGTCAAAGTTCACTATGTGTCAGTATTATTCTAGCAGGCACCAGAGTGCACATTGCATTTACACATGCAAAGGGAAAAGAAAGTGACAGAAAAGAAATATTATAAAATTACTACAATCCCTGTTGATGTTTTGAAATTTCTGTAAATGTTGAAAAGAAAAGTACGTCAACACATCTGAATGACACCAACAGTAACTTTAAAGGGGGTCATTGAGTTAAATAGCCTACAGTTTATTTTGTGGCAAGTTTGAAAGAAACAATTACATGCCAATGGTTCTAATTATAGCCGCATCATTCATGTATCTATTCATACAGTTACTGAAAATGAGAGAAAGTGCACTATTTTTATGAACAGGAATTGCCTACTGTTGATACATTGTTGTAAAAAGTGTCTGGTCACAGATTTTCAGTGAGCGATTTTGATTTTTGATTACCCCGTGATTGCTGCTTCAGTGGTGTGTCAAATGTTCAGAGTCTCTCGGTTTGGCCATTTTACCATCAAATTATTATGACTGACTCTCAACAGGTGTTACAAAATGTTGTGAAATCTGTTAACCAACTCAATGAGCCTCTTTAAAGGGAAATAGGGCGTTTGTTTCACAAAAAACATCCATATTTTTTAAACCAATGTTTGTGGATGTAGAATGATAGATTATTCAAAATAAGAAAGACAGTAGCCTTCTTTTCAAGAAATAAGCTCCTCACAGACAGAAATTCAGTTATTTGCAACTCAAGACTAATTTGTTCACCCAAACTTTTCAAAATTCAAATGATGCATCTTCCGTTACTCATCACATGCATAATGTTTTGAGAAGATGAAGCTTTGGTAGATGTTTATTGATGAGACTGGATGGTTTAACAATGATTACTGCTGTTTTCTTTTGTATGTCATGTGGTGTATTCTAAATGCCCTATTTCCCTTTAAGTGATAAGGAGAGCTCTTCTACAAAATGTTTTGGACCAAGGAAAACGATCGATCATTTACTTATTCAGGGTTTATCACAGAGGGAGTCCTCCACAGGTGGGGGGTGGATTGGGAGGTAGGGGGTGATGATAAGACACCTCCTACCATGTTTCCCCAGACTGTTCTCGCCCTCCCCCCAAGATGTTTTCCAAGAGTACCTCCAACAGTGTTAATAATGGCCGTTCTACCATGGTGTTCTGGCGTTGTCTCGCAGGGTGTTTTCGTAAACTGTTCTTGTGCGGTGTTCTGAGGATGTGTTTCACGCTTCCGCAGGCTAATTCTTTCATCTCGGTAGAGACTGAGGTCTCCTTGGGCATTGTGTCAGGCTTCCCTTATAAAGTAATCTTATCTTAAACATTCATCAGTGAATATTCCAAGGATGTTCTATCAGGTGCTGGTTTCCCACATCTTCTGCAGCACCCGGTCTTTGATCTTTTCATCATCCATTCAATATAACTTCACCCTTAGATTTGCAGAGTTGTTTATAAGAAGTCACTGAACACATACTTCATCCGTTGGGCAGTTAGGAACTTTCTCAATTTCTCTCCCAGGCAATGATACTTACTTCCAATTTATACTTCCCATTCCATTATTCTTCGATCAAAGAAAGTAAAATTTTAGACTTCATTCTTCAGCACTATCGATACATCTAACAGTCGACTGAAACAAAAAAATATAAGAATCTTTTAAAAAATAACTGGAATACCGATTTACTCCATCGATCCTGGGCTTCGTCTGTACATCTACATTTCCAACGTGGCAAACGCGAACACCTCTCACAAAACTGCAAGAACACGCCCTCCAGAAAACAGAAGAAACTCGGCAAAAATATCGGCGGTGTAACATTTCTGTCACAACAATTAGTTGTTGGGGAGGTGTGACGTAAATCAAAATTTGAAGAGACAGTGATCATTCAGTAGGTTTCGAGTTACCCCCCATTAATCGTCTCTTGCATCGTATCCACACACGGTCTCGTTTTCCTCGGCCTTACACTGATTGGGGACATTTACGACTGTGTTGCAGGTCATGGTCTCCCGGCGGATAAATATTCCAGAGTGTTCCTTCGGGCCAGATGTCAACCACAACTCATTTGGCTCAATTAAAAGCACAGTCCCCGTCGAAAAAATTAATAGGGTGCTATTTTGTAATACGACACCCTCAACAGTTGAGTCATGTGACTGACTCACCACTTACAATGACACCAGCTGCTTACTTCACACACATACCCGAATGTAATTCTCATAAAAATTTACGATGTCTTCCCATCGTCTTTACAGCGGTTGGTTAAGCCACGCATTAGATACGCGCTGAAGACTGTTGCAGAAGATACGACGACATTCGTGAAAGATGAATGTTGAATCATGGTGCTGAACAAAATTAACTTGCACACACTGCAACACTTTGCTTCGCTGGGCAGTGGGAGGTTTACCCATCCAGTATCACTCTCTCCCCCAGTCTCTTAACTACATCTGCCATGGCAATACAATAACACTCAATGAGAAAGGAACCCATGAAATTTATGGACTGTAGTTGAAAATTATGAAAACGTTTTTCTCAATCCTGCACTGTCACACCAGAAGACAAATACAGGTATATCTCCATTTTTTTTTCTAAATCTAAAAGAAGCAGTGCCACTCCATCAGTAAGAATGTTCAGAGAGAACACAGTTTTACCATGAGCAACACACAAAGAATACAGTTGCTACAGAAAGTTTTATAACTGGTTCAAGATAAAATTGTGTGAGGCTGATCAACGTCTTATTGAGCCGCTGCTCATGTGCCAGTAATTGAAAAAGAAATTGTTTATTTAGCTAAACAACCTTGCTTGAAATTCAAGCTATTTACACTTCAGCGAGCTAGGCCTCTCACTTTACTTTTGACAGGCACCATTAATTATGGTCATTTTCAGCTTACCCTAGAGGTTTCGTCTCATAACAGAACAGTTTTACCTTGTAAACAAACAAAAAATTGATGATGAAGACTATTGTAAACATTTGGTAGTTGTAATCTAGCAAAGATGCCTGAATGAACAGTACATGCTACTCACATGTCAATCCTACATTTTTATGCTAAGAATGTGCGAGAGGAAAAGCCGGGTTGTTGTTATTGCCGGGCATTGTGCAAGGGAACAAGCCACTTCTAGGGAGGTCCAGAAATTTCCCACTAGGACCACGGTGGGGTCCAAAAACGCAACACCCTGAAGGGGGGTCCAGGGACAAGTGCACTCAACACTATAATGTGATGAAAATGTTACCTCAAAAGTCCATTTATCCTGTCATATTTTGTGAAATTAGTGCCAGGCGGAAAGGCGTGAACTGATTGCGAATGCTGGGCAGGAATTTTTAAGTCCAGTGAGTGGGGCTGTCTGGTGCCACCCACAACAACTACAACCCTGAAAGGAACATTTACTCTTGGAAACTGACTGTAGAGCAAAGCTGTCAAAATTATGGTGGGGCTGCCTGGTGCCACCCACCGCAGCTATAACCCTGGAAGGAATATTCACTCTTTGACATTGATTGTCCAAAAGGCTGTCAGAAATATTCCCTGCCAATGCAACAGACTCTCCCACCAGCAAAAAATTTATTGAAAACGTACAAAATACAGAATAGAAATTTAAAAGACAAGACACTACTTGATGGATTTAATGCTAATTTTCCCAACTCTTTATCTGAACATGTACACAAAATGACTGTTTTTTTAAAAGGAGACGGTACAGTTCATGATACACTGATCATTCAAACAAAATAACGATCAGTCCTACTCGCTAATGTCATCGCTACGGCAACAAGGTTCAACGACTTGGCAGATCGACGCCCCACTCTCTCCTTAAGTCTTCGTTTACAACGTCCTTAAATGCCGACACCACATTTTTTTTATTCCTCTTTGTGCTTTCCATTTCCCTCAGATATTTCGGGGAGGCAAATTATTCAACCAGCATCTTTTTTTTTGTTTTGTTTCTTGTTTTTACATCCTTCTCTGTTTCTTCCCTAATAATCCTGTCTTGGAATTAGCAAATTTTGCTGCCACAAGGAAAACTTTCGTGATATCTTCCGATAGTAATATTTCGGGCACGCACTCAGCGTTTGTCGTCACACTCGATTGTCTCTCGTTTGCATCGGCACGTACCGTCCCCTCAGCAAAAACTTATAAAATGCTGTCCCAAGGTGATGTTATTTCACAATGTGAAATTTCCCACGTTCAATCCACCCCGAGCAAGACGCTCTGATCGCCTGCGACGCCACAACCGTCGTCTTTGAACCAGAGGAAACCACTTTCCTTTTTTTCTCTGTTTTTTTTTTACTTCTTTTCTGTATTGCATAATATTTTGTTTTGCTCTTCACATGAGTGGTTTGTTCTAATAATCAAAACAACAGCTTGGTTGGAAAGTTATATTCTTGTCTTAATTACATGCCTGCAAATTCTGTTGCCCTCTTGCAAATCGATGGTTTCCTATATACTGTTCATACTGCTGTTGGTTTTTGTTTTGTTTTTTTCTCTCTGTAGAAATTAGCATTCTCTCCTAGATATCATGACGGAAACGAATCAGTTTTTAAGAGATGGTTTTGAAATTAGCTTTGATGACTGACTGTCCTGGGGGCACATCTACCAAACACGCTGAATCCCCACAGGTTTGCACGTTTGAAGAGCTACGTCTTTCACCATCATTTCTTGTTAATTCAATAAAACCAAATCAACGGCAATTTTACCAAAATCAATGTCGAATTAACGGTGGTCGACAGATCTCAATGCCTATCCTTGCTGGGACGGCTGCAAAGATGCTTGCTTGGTATGTCAAAATTAGCTAGCAACAAATCAAGCCAAGAAATTTTCCTTCAATAAGATTGTATAGAGAGAGGATGATGCGTGTTTTGACTCCATGTAGGATAAAACTCAAATCCGCGAGATATCGGGAGAAAAATTTTTTGTGAAGACGCAAAGTTTCGTCAGCTTTGAACTATGTACAGTGAGGCTGTATAAGCTGCCAACTTCTACATCCATGGGAATAAAGTATAAAGAACTAAAGTTACTCACTTTCCTTGAATTTACCTTGATGTAAATTTTTGCTTTGAAAGTCACGATCAATGGGCAATGAGATAATTACGTTGAAGATGATCTAATCAAATTTCACATGACCTAATTATCATGGCTAACAAACCCATACCTTCACAGATGTTTCATCTCTTTCGGGTATAGGGTAATCTTGGAAATTTATCCCACAGAGACAATGATCAAAATGTGCAAAAACGTTTTAAAATGTTTGGTTGGGTCGAGTGTACAAATGGTCTTTGACGGTCAAGAGTCCATTAAACCACCTTGCATATTCCACCATCACTCCCACAGGTTTATTTGGTCAAGTTATAAATTTCATACCGTCCCAATGAAACCCTCAACAAAGTAGAAGCAGTACTCAACAAGCTGTAAGCTTTAAATTTTAGTACTACCCTACTAACCTCCTTGACGAAATTCGCTGGTTGACCTGCAATTCGATCGGCAGCGGATGAAGTCTTTCTCCGGAGCGAACAAATTTCACTGAATCGTCTATAAAGACGAGAAAATCTACAACGTGTGACACCATTGATTTTTCGACACAAATTGCTGGGAAATCTATAAAAGATCACCGCAGCCCTTCGTGGCTGACAGGACTTTAACATACAGGTGCAACCTTAATTTGTCTCCGGGGCTATACAGACCATTAAATTCATGAAATTACAGCTGGTGACTTGCAGTTACGACTGTGACCGGTGAAAAATCGACGTTTGAGTAACGGTCAATTTGCTCTCGCTGATCTTCGAGAATACGCCAGAACGAACGTTGCTTGCTAGTGCACTTTCGTTCGTATTGTGAGAACAGGTGATACACGTGCCAGCATTCGAGTCAACCTTCATGACCTGTGCCATTTTTGAAGGACATACTATTTCGACACAAAATTTGTATTTCCGACATGCAAACCGAGTCGGAGTTTGGAGGACATTCATACACTATGAAGAAATTCCTTGAGCATAAAGGACCAAAACTTGGCAAAGAGTGCTAATTGGACAATACGTCTAAATGTTGTAGATTTTCTATAGCATTCAAAAAGACATTTTTTTTTTTACATACACCATTATTTTGGAAAGAACACACAAAAGGCTTCTCCAAACATTACACAATTGATCACCTAAAATCAATACGAGTGTGATGAGCTACAAATTTATGCTTTTCACATTTTCACATCTTTCCTGAGGCAAGTTAACTGGCATCGCGATTGTCAAATTAACGGCAGAGAAACAGAAAAAAACAAACAGGGAATCGGACTTGTTTTGGGATACCAGATCATTTTAAGTCCTGAACACTGCTAAAATAACTGACTTTCGAACTACCACATGCCATGTATATCCATAACATTCAGCCTGGCCTGCGGCTGGAGGCGAGTATGATTCATCCAAGAAGATTGCATCCGTGGTCTTGGGGCACCGTTCAAACCGAGACATTCTCTTCCTCAAAGTCTGAATATAATAGCGACTTTTCCTAGTTTTTGTTATTACCTGGGCCTCTCTCTGCAGTTTGCTATGTGCCCAAGAGGACTGAATATTATCCTGTATTCATTCATGGAGGCATTTTATTTTCCTCCCTTTTTTTTTTTCCCCTCCTTTGTCGCAATAAATGACATGGCTGCTAAGGTTTACCACGCTACGTACTTTTGAGGACATCATGTGCTGTTGCTACACGTTGCAGGGTCGTCCGTCCTTGTAAATCTCAGATAGCCTAGCTACTACAAGTTAAACAAAGGACATTTTAAATTGAAGGCTTCGGCCCCTCGTTAATGTTCAGTAGACAGTACAGGGTGGACGGCCAGACAGATAACGTTTGATCACGTAACGTCACGAGTGACGAATGCTTAATGTCGTGCGAAGACTGGAGAGCTGGTCGTCCCCACTGACTCACTGGAACTGAAATACCTCAGGAAACTGAAGGTACTGTAGTCGTATGTACTTATACCATGGTGATACACTGTGGTTGAAGATTCTAATTGCTTTGCGGTGGGATACCCGTAATCTGCATACATCTCTTCATGCTCCCATCCTCACACTCTTCTCTTCACCCCCCCCCATCACCCCCCATCCTTTCCATCTGTTTACATAAAGATTACCATGCTAGTTTACTTGGTACTCTCATGAAGGGCATACTCCTTCATAAAGCAGATAACCTCGTTATACCTTCACAGATTATCAGCAAACTCCCTTACAATTTACTGAGCGCTCAGCCAAGCAGCTAAAATCTTCTGCGAAGCTCATTGGGACACTCCCTTTGGTCAGTGTTGCCTGGTACATAATTACAGTTCACAGTGCACAGTCATTGACACATTTAGCAAAATCCTGGAGAGGGGTTTAAGGGTTTCAGCTTGAATCCTTTGAACTAAGATTTCAGAATCATACAGCAGAATACTACAGCAACTTCTAGGTGTCCCAACAGTTTCGTAAAAGACTGTTGATATCGTACATGTATCCTCGTCATCTTTCTGAGTCACAGTTCGTCACTGTGTACATTTTGCTTTTTTACATTTTCATTTTGCACATCTGTAAGTATACATCCAGGCAATTGATAAAAATTTAAAGACAAAGAGAAGATAGACAGACAGACAGACAACTCCGGACGTAATAATCCTGATTTGTGACATGAATTTGTTTGATACAGAAAGTCAACCAGTTGTGTAAGGAGGATGTATCCAGGTTGAAAGTGGAGGGAAGAATGAACAAAATGTGTGAGTAATAATGACAAACTCCTGATTGCACCAAATCAGAACGAAGTCTTTCTAAACTGGAGGTAACTGAACCATCCCCCCCCCCCCCCCCGATACCCGAGCAGGCCACTTTGTTCTACAGTCACTGTAGCAGAAGTGGCAAGCACTGGAAAAAAAGTTGTTTAATAAATTCAACTATCTGTTCAAACTTCTTTTTATAAATTTAATTTCATAGCAATCATAAAGCAAAGTATGATTATGATTACTGTGCCACTGCAATCTTTTAGCATTCCAATTAGGGTTGGACACTTTCACAAAAGGTTATCATTACAATTACTTCAAAAATGTAATCAATCGTAATACATTCCAATTACTGATTACGATTACCCCAAGCCTGACTGGCATTGTAGATTGTTCGACAACATGACAGCTAAGTTGTCAGTCCTCTTCCACATCTTTTTGCGGGAGGGGGGGGGGTAAGTTTACCTTAACATGTACTGTGCATCAACACCAAATTTACTATCAGTCAGATTTCAACATAAAACTTATGAATAGATTACCCTAGAACCATCATTTTTTTTTTGGCCTCATTTCAATGCATTTATATTGGTTTTTGGTGGCACCTATGTATGCCATAAATATTTTGTTTAAGACCCCATATCAGGATCGTCCCATAGTTATGTCCTACTTATCTTCCTGAACCTTGTGACATGTTAAAATGCCACCTTCGAGAGTCCCTGAGAGCGATGCCCACCCACAATTCGCTGAAAAGCAATCTAGGATTTCAAATCCAGTGGACGGGTCATGAAAAGATGGTAGCTCTGAAATATTCTCAATGTCTGATTGAGTAATTTGGCTTTTAAAAAAAAGCATTACTCAGATGGTTGTGAAAAACACCATTCTACCCAAGAGTGTATACAAGAGGAAGAAATAACTTCTTTACTTATTGCACATAAGAAATGAAACCACAGGCTCAGTTTATATTAGTCTTTGATTTACGTTTCACAACTACTGACTTCTGAATCCTTTCTTTTCAATCCTGACTTGAGGCAGCTGTAAGATTATGGTCGTCCCTGGTGAATTCACTCTTGGTTGTCCAAGCTCCTTTTTTTTATCTGATAAAATATTCATGTAAGTCTCACCCAATAAAACTTTCTATAATTCCATTTTGAAGGTCAATTGAATGAGACTCACTGAAAGGATGAGAGAAAGAAGTTTAAACAGATTTTCCCCAGATGTGTCATGATTATTGTGTGGCAGGCTAGTAAGTCCAATAGCAACTCCCTTGAATAAGTAACAACCAACATCACGATTGGTTATTTAAACTAATAAACTTTGACTACTAGTGGTAAGATTCTGAAAAGACGGATATGACAGGTAAATGAAAAAGCAAAGGAATGGAGTGGGAGGAAGAGAAAGGAGGGGTGGAGATGAGAAAGGAGGGCTAGGGATGAGAAAGGAGGGGTGGGGAAGAGAAAAGAGGGGTGGGGGAGGAGAATGGAGATATAAGAGATGTGGTTATATGGTTAGTAATCTAAGAACAGGCATTCACCGTTTTACGTAAAATGGAAAAAAAAAAAGTCATTGAAACTGGGGTATAACACTAGCAAAATGTGCAAATATGCAAAGGAGAAAAATAGAACTTAAAGAACAGAAAACAAAACAGCACGACTCGAATATTTTGTCACTATTTTGAAACTCAGTAACAAGCCATTGGAATAATCTGTGATGACCCAATTGATGACAAATATGTAAAAAATTTGACAATCTGCAAACTTTCATTGTTCCTCCTCTCAAATATTCCCGCCGTTCGCACACCGCAATGTTTTCAATACTGTTCACTAAACAGACAGCACAAGGGACAGCCACAGGCTTACGAAATGGAATTGGCTGGCGTTTAGAAAATTTATGCCAAATTCCTGTACTCTAGTCTGTATTTCTCAAACACTTAGTAATAATGAAACATAGTAAAGCATAATAAAACAGTCACATGTAACAGAGATATTATGGCAAAAGAGAATACTGCATGGGTTGCTCATCAATCATTCTCTTCGAATGGTTTACAAGAATACAAGACGACAAGTTTTATAGAAATAGCTAGTTAACCGACAACGAATTTGGAGTCTGATCACGTAAACTGACCTCTCAGAACAGACTGTGAGTGTGATCTACCTTTGGGCAACCTACAATGTCCTTGTCACATTTAATTTTACCTTTGCAAATGGATGGGCCCTTTAACGTCGGCCGTCAGGAGTAACGAAAGAAGGTTTGGAGGGTTCTTGACCATGCCTAATATTGAACTAATTGTCCTAGAGAACTCAAAATTTCTCTCAAAGAGAATTTTCTGCTGCTGTTTCCCTACTTGTGGGCCAACATTAGGATGCTAGCAATTGCTGATTCATGTCAACATGTCGGAAACGGTGTTGCCTGGCAACCAGGTCAGCCTAATGCACTTGCCTTAGCTAATGATTAATCTGAAGCCGTAAAGCAGAATGTGCTGTTATTCCTCATGTACCATGGTTTATTTGTCCAAATATGGACTAATTTCTAAAAGAATTGTTTGCATAGGGGTATTGTACTATTACATCACTGAAATGTTGCACAGTTACCCAAGGGTCTGGTTCTGCTAACAATTTAGCCTGGGAAAAAAAAAGAAGATCGTCCTTCGAATGGTAATTAACACCGTGACTTTGCTTGATGAAATTTCTCCTGATAGAAATGTATCATAAATTATGTTATCTACAGTACCACATTGGTATCATACGGGAGAAAACGATGGAAGATCAGCAACAAAGGCTATTGTTTCTCCTAGAATGTCCCATCCGAACTGCTTTAAAGGCTGTATTGCATCACCCTAAGCTGTATTTTTACCTCCCGGAAAGCAAAATTCTCAACTGGTTCTAAGTTACAGTACTCTTAGATTGACAGCAAATTTGAAAGATGCAGAGCAGCTCGTATTACACAGCGTACACAGGGATCCATTGTTTTGATTACACATGTGGAGGAATTTAAGACAGGCTGAGGGAGGGACTAGAGGTAGGTGGTTGGGAGAATTGGAACTGTCTGGGGTGATGAGTTTTTGTCTTTCAGTTATGGTTACATTCATAGCAACCAAGCTGAATTATCTTTTAGCAACTGCAGTGGCCATTTTTTTTTCTTTCACTCCAGAGAAAAGAGTTCTGTAGATTGCTTTTCCCCTTGGCACTTTCACTGTTGAATGTACACAGTGTGTTGTGGGACACTGCTTTTCAACACTGTGAATGGATTAAGAGCAGCTGGTCTTTGTACTGTAGGCCTACACATTCAACATTCAACATGTGTCGATAGCATTGTTGAGTTCATGGCATTAAAAACCAAAATGTGCACTGATGACCAGAAACATTGCTAGCATATGAGCAAGAAAGCATGAATGTAGTAGTACCTGTAGCACATTAATTTGCTAACAATGGGAGACATTGTCATGGAATGACTACACATAGCCCGCTATTCATCCTACTGCACTTACTACACTCACTGCGCTCGTAACAAACCGGTTTGTCCGTTGCCTTCTGCAAAGGGGCAGGCCTTGCGAGGATCGAGATATACAAACATCCTTTCCCAGTGCTCATTACGCAAGTACACACAAACTGACACGTAACACACATTCCTACTACCATACAATTTTTTTTACTGCTGTCGAAAACGGACTGGACAAGAAAAGCCTCTACCATTTTACTGGATTCCTCTAATATTACAACCTCTGTTAAGGCCTACTTATTTCATTCACGTTACTATTACAGCTGTTATTTCTGTTATTTAGTTTTAGCGGGTCCAGCTTTTTGGAATACAAATACAGGAAAAGATGGAAAATCTCCCACCATTTTGTATCTAGAACCCTTATAAAAGCAAAAAAATTTCAAAGGGGAAGGAGAACCAGATCACCTTAAACCCCAGTCTCCCAGGGTGGCAAAACTACAACTTGCATGTTTCCCCCCCCCCCCCCACCCAGTAGTTAGTCTGGCTGCAGACCTGGTGTGATGCAAAGAAAACATGAAACCCTTTTTTATCCTCCTTGTAGACGCATTGTACCAAAAGTGCGAGGGGCAATAAATTTATCCTGTCGATATTATGTCACAGCATCCTGACGTCTTGACACAAACACATCCAGGCTAATTCTTTTTCGAGAGGTCTTCCCTTCTTTGAAACCCAAACTGAAGTAACACAGTTCCTTTCACAGGGCCTGTTCTTTCAAGATCTTTTTACAGTTAATAGAAAGGGCGGTCGTTTCCAGCGAAGCAAATTGAATCTCTTACGGCCAAATCTGAGTACACCTGATATCTACAGGTTTTAATTACCCCATGTCAAGAATTGCAGACTAGTGCAAGGTTCACAATAACCTTCATTCAGATACTTTCAGAGATCTCATTGTAAAACCAAATAAAAAAGCACTGAGCACAAACAAGAAAGCTCTCGAGAGGCATTTTAAAATGCAAACGTTTTCGGAGATATCACATCTTCCTCTTCGGACGAATGTATACAAAAGTGTAAATCATACAAAATATATAGGATATACACAAAGAAAAACAACTTAACTTCAGAATGTAGTATCCAGGAGTAGACAGTCATAAATAGAGAAAAGAGAACAGATAAAGTACATGATGAGCCTGCCATGCTGTAGTAACTGTCAAGTTTTGTTTTTTTAAACTGCCTCTTAGGAACTTTCTTGTTTGTAATTTGCTTTTTTATTTGGTTTAACAACTGTACAACTGTCTCGTTAACCTTTAAATAATTTCTTCTTTTGGGTGAGCAATTTATTACAACAAAGAGTTGTAATTAAGCTTTCATCATATGCGTTGATTATTATCAACAAATATTGCATGTTTCCGAAGAGATTAATCTACTTTATCTACTTTAAACAAAACTCATAATATTAAAAAAAAGAAGAGAACACATTTTAGAGAAAGACTTTTAATACTTTCCATAGAAGGGGAAGTAAAGTCCGGATATATGGGGCTCATTAGGACGATTCTCCGTGATGCATCAGTACTGTGGTAAACTCCTTTTTCTTCCACTGATATCCACAGATTTCATAGTTTTGGTCACTACCTTGCAAGGTTGTTTGATTTAAAATCAAGCTGATTAGAATCATGATTTAATTCGATTTTATTTGATTTAAATCAATCTGCTTAATTTAAATCATGTTTTAAGAAAAAAAAATTAGAAAAATTCAACAACCCTGCTAACTTGCATCCAAAACACCATACAATTCAATATGCTCTCACCCTGACCAAGAGTCACCTCTCCCTGAAGGAAATCCTGACTCATTTCACCAAGCATGTCATTATTTCTACGATCTCAATTGAAAATCTTGGACTTAAGTAAGAGCTTCCAGTCACATATCCAACTTTCTCCGAAAAAAAAAAAAAAAATTCTATTCCAAAATTATCTTCTAAACTTAGCCAAACAAAAAACCCCAAAACCAGACTCCACATCTTGCAACCACAATGAGCGTCTGCCCCTTTGTCAACAAAGGCAGCTTGTGATTGCTTTGCCTGGAGGGAAATTTACAGAGTTTTGATGAATCAATACGATATAGATATCATTTCTGAAAAATTGTGTTCAAAAATTGAAAAAAAAATTGAGAAAAACTTCAGGAAATTTGCAAAGGTGGATATGACCACTCCAAGTGAGATCACACTCTGTAATGACTATGCAAAGCTGTTGACAAAAAGTTTCAAACCCTGGAGTTCTAGTGCAGAGACATACTGTATATACCAGCTGGGCACGGTCCACTCTATGACCAGGTGCTGTTTATGGGGTTCTCGAACAAATTTAGACTTTTGTGGTGAAACGCCTTTGCGGCAGACGACTGTGCAGTGTAGTTTTCCTAATTCGCAGTTGAAAACATGAAAGAACTTTGGGGGATGAAAATATTCACAGGAACTAGATTGAGTCACGGATCTGATGAGTGTGTGATAAAACAAAACATTTAAAGATACACAGATACACAAAGATACACGCTCCCCCCCCCCCCCTCAGATTTTTAAAGCAGACACAAAGTTGATCTTTAAACTGGAAATAATAGGCAAAATGTAGGCATACAGATGAACAAGAAAAAAAAAACTTTTTCAAGAGTTTCTCCTTAGCCTACTTTTATTGGGATTCTGCCTGTTGGACATGCAACGAAAGAAAGCAGTATTTAAACCTAACAGACGACAAGCACGATGAACAGAAACATTCTCATGCAGCTGTGAAGTGGCTTGATGTCCTCAACTTTCAAAGCATCATTCGTAGGACCTCGATTTGAAAAGCGGTTAACGATTAATGGCATCCTGCCTGCTGAGCTGTAAAAAGCTGGCGGAGTTACAAAATCGAGGAGAAGTAGATTTTACAGAGGGGGGAGGGGGGGTAAGAATATGTTAGGTCTACTGTGAGGTCACTGTACAACAACAGAGTTCTCTATGATACTAGGAACTGTATGAAAAATGTTTCACAAAATGCTTCAAGTACCTACACCAAATTGATATATCCAAACACTGCTGTAATTAAAAAATTATTTTCTGGACAGACATATTTCTTCAAATTGGTTACACTTGCAATCATCGTTTTCCTCACAAGTACTCCGGTCACTCTGCAAATACAGAGAGCGCATTCTTACTGACTTGAGAATTGGGGTAATGCTGAGGTTCTTATAATTCCTGCTAAATGAGGGCGCAAATCAGAGCTGTCTGCAGGTCCTTCAACTGTCGCTTCCTGCAGCAGCAGCGAACAAACACTTCCAACTGTTGTAATCAGCAATATTCAATCCTTCTTCTCTTGCATCTTTGCTGCAACTTGTTGCAGTGCAGTATATAGTTAAACATGGTTTAAGTTGATTCTGGAGTGGTACAGTATATACTGCATATATTTCCATAAAAATACTTGATTCAACATTAATATATTTCTGAGAAAGAATGAGACACAGGGAGAGAAGCTATCCATCTACCTCTCACAAAAAATTATGGTGTAGCTAGCTGGCTAACATTTGAAACCACTGAGGGGAATGCAAGTAATAGCCGTCTTCACGTTCAATCTATGAGTGCACTCGTACACGATGCCTCCCTTTACAATCCCCAGGGAGGGCAACAGAGATGCAAAAGACTGGTTTTCGACTGACACCATGGGGAACATCACCGTGTTGCATTTCTATCAGCTAGGATTCGTGGATTGCTGACGGATTCAAAGAAGAGGCAGAGAAAGTAAGATGGTGGTAAGCAGGGTTTCATTTTCTCCGCCCACCAGTTAAGTTTTGTTTTCCATCATTGATTGCAAATATTCCACCGACTTATGTCTTGTCAACAACCAACTACTAATGTAATAGCACAGCGATACCATGGAAAAAACTGTTGACTGCTGCAATGGGAAATTACATCACAATACCGATGAAGTGCAACTCCCTGGTATTCACAGATAGCAGACGCCTAAAATCACAATACCTCAGAGGATCCAGAAATCATGATAGCAGTAACATATATGGATGTTGGTCATCCACGAACTGAATTGGTCCCATGTGAATTATCAACTTTCCTTCAGGCAGAGCTTGGTACTTACTACAAGAGTGTTTAACTAAGAAAAGTAGAGGACAAAAGTTAGGCACCCAGTGACAGTAAACTAGTAATAGTCACTGCACTGTCCAGTTTTTGAAAAATTTTCATTCTTGACCTGTGGATTCAATTCACAAAGGACACACACATTTTATCATGAGGTCCCCCAGACAACCCAGTCAACTTTGCATTTGATTTCATAGAATATCTTGAAAAAATTTGACCAAATTTGGCACAATGAGTTTGCATGCAAGTAGGCCTATATTCATGGTATATGCATCAAACAACTTTTTTAACTCTATTGGTAGCTTGACATTTTAATTTTGAGGACAGACCATAATTTTGGCGTACATCATCCCTCTGACGGCCAGTTCCGTGACTGCATGCTCGAAAACGTGCCTCAGTTCCTGTTTGATGGAAATTTTGAAACAATTACTATAAATCACACTGGATCCAATCTACAGTGCAAACTGAAGTACACACCGGCTCACTTCTTCCAATTGTACACTGTTGTAAATTACTGACAGTAAGTCTCAAGGTTTCTGATCGTATGGGTACAGGTCATCAAACCGTCTCTTTACGCTGACTATGCATCAAATGCAAGTTGCGTTCAGAATTTCGGAGGAAGCCACTACTTTTCATGCCAATTTTCATGTCGTAATTGTTGACACGTGGATTGTTTTTTTTTTTTTTTTTCTGAGAACAAAATCATCTCTAAAGCAAATGTTGGATTTCTCTTCTTTAGCATGTTTACCACATAAAATGTCAGTAACCCTGAAAATGTCATCATAAAACAACTTAATACCACTTCAGCTATTCAAACACCTTAAATACTTTTTCCTGTTCCATTAGGACGATCGTCTTACGCTGCGATAAAATGCCTCAGAAGTGCCCGATGCATTGGTAATTAAAACCGTGATGCTGACTCTAGCTGGAATAAAGATTAACAATAATTTGTAAAATGGCCCTTTGTTGCTTTTGTTTCACTTAATTACGATCTCTCAGGGAACATTAGGATATCGAGCAGAGGAAGCGCAACGACAAAGAATCGTCCATTAATTACTTTCCTTATCAAAATTGAAATCTTAGACTGGGAAGGTAACGACCTACTCACCATTATGTTCAGGGTAGTCTAGGTCTTGTTAGGAAGGAACATCCCTGTACATATTGAATGCTGTATCTACAAGATCATATTATGTTCATTAACAGTATGAACTGGTAGTTCTTTGCAATGTCAGCACCATAGCTACATCTACACACGGTACTGTATTTACAGCCACTTGTATTTAATTCACTGGGTGCACATGCACCGGGTAATTGTAACCGGGTTTACAGAAACAGATAGCCAAAGCATCTATTTACTGTGTGATGCACCATAATGTAAAATTGGTTAAGTCACTCTTTAAGTTACATTACATAAAACATCCAAGTGATTGCCAAAAAATTCCATCTTACTATCTTCATGTTACCTAACATTGCATGTATAATGGAAAATGACTTACATATTTCATGCAGCTACTAGCAACATAAATGTAACCGTACATATGGAAGATGAATGCCTGGGACAATTTTTTTCTTTTTTTTTTCAAATAATCATGGAAATACTTGGCATCTACAGATCGAAACGCTGGCTAAATTAAAAAGTTGCGAAGTGAAACCATGAACTGAAATACTCAGAAATTGTGTTTCTACTAGCACTTTTGAGACACTACTTTTCACGTTGGTCGGTGACATCAATATTTGTAAAGACGAAAGTATACTTCCAAAACAAAACCATCCAGGCATATAAAATTCTCAATTGTCCTTGATACCAAGGTTAATCAAACAAAGAAAAACATATGACATACCATGCCAGTCCCTATGGATCTTGTGACGTCATAAATTTGCTTACTTAGCAATGCTGATTCATGATGCAGGTGTATGAGACACACCGCAACTTGAGTGTAAAACTGTGAATATTCGATGGATTTCAGAGATGGAATCTGTGGCTAAACTTAACATGTTTAAAGATTAACACAGCCGATATTCCAAAATGTCATTTTTGTGAGTCGCACGACCTTGAAATGAAAGACGATGCTGCAGCAATGATGTTCAAGAGTATATCGTGGCCAGTGTAACTTTAAACAATTCTATATATTTGTCCATATTCCAATTTAGTGCAACTATTGCATCATACTGGGATACTGATTTCTGTAATAGTCCCATGATTGCGCACCTCTTAAAAATCATACGGTGACATGCAACAGTCAGTCGACAAACACGCATTGAAAAGGAACAGGGATGCGGCATACAAGCTGATGAAACTGTCCCAATGATTGAAGTGGAATCAAACTACATACATGAACACGGTCTGTCGATTGTTGGGGTTCGGTCTCGTAAGGTCAACTTTACCTGGCCCATGCAGTCCTATCTCAAAACTGATTTATATTCCATTTATGACTACAAGTCAAGGTTTTCAGCTCTTCATTCAATCTGTTTTGTTGATTCTTCAACTGTTTTCAAGTGTTAAGACCAAACAGAAACCACTTAGTACTTTATCTATCTGCCACTCAGGTCACTTTATCGCACATGCTCATTGGCAAGAAGGAGATGTTTGGATGCTGAAACGCCTCAGAGTATCTCTCTCATAGAATCAGGCACAATAACAAAAGGTAGACTATTTGTCTAACATGTCCAAGTACACAGACACAAAAACGCCTAAAACTGGCGTTAACCTTTTAGCCATTTTAATTGGGTTTCTCCAACCAGAGTGGTGTTTACCTGTGGACTACGAGAGCAGCCTTTCAATCAATTAAAGCCGGATGACCCAAGGCGCGTGAGAACATTTCGTTGGTTGAGGGCCCTACAGCGATCTCAATAATTAAAACACTCTCGTCGTTGGGGGGGGGGGGGGGATGGCATGCAGGCATGCTGTTTTGTGAATCACGTCGGTGGAAAAGTTTGTGGGCTATGTCTTGCGATTTGAACACAACAAACGCGTGTGCGAGTTGCATACGTTGATATGTCTGAATAGAGAAGCTGACCAGCACAGACTTGTGATGTAACTGATAAAAAGAACAAGGGGTGAGGGTTGAGAAACTTCTTCCTTCATTGCAAATATCAAATGCCCCTGTATGCTTATACAGCCTTGCAGCAATGACGGAGTATAAGAGTCTTTCCACCTGACCTGACCTTCAAATTTCCACATAGTACCAAAATCCCTCCACAGTAACTTTACCCCCGTAACACAAGACGTAAACTGAGTGAGATGGTAAAGATGCAAGCAAAATGTATAAATTATGCTACACCTTCTTTTTCTGCTGGTCCCCCTCATCATCCCTACCCACCTCAGGGTTATTATCTGTCTGTTAAAAAATGATCATGACGTCGTCGTGCACTCACGATGCAGTTTCATGTTACCACATCGCACTTTGAACTTTTTTACACGAAATTTAATTGGCTGCAGATCTTAAAAAGAGATCATACGCCTTTGATGAAAGGACTGACCAACCTTCTTGAAGTATTGTTCAATAAATCAAAACATACTATAGCTTTTGCACATGACGTCAATCACATTTTGCTACGTCACTGTATTGGAGGGAAGGCAAGCAGACAACTAATTGGGAGGCAAGTATGTTTCATCATACGTTATGCATATGAGCAGTTATTCTGTTTTCCCCTTTGTGAGATGGATACTGTAGTTGCGTCACCATGGGCAACTTGTCGGCACTGCAAAACCTCTATGTCTATACCAGGAGGTAAGAAGGGGGGACAAAGGGACAGGGCCACAGGGGGACTGACGTAGAATGTAAGCAAGCACTGGAGTTACTGGAGCTACATGCTTCCAATCAACACATGTTCAACTTGAACAAAGCACCAGAACATAAACAATAACGCACTTAACCAAATGAAAAAAAAAACACTCTGAAACAAATCGAGAACCGAGAGTTGCTTCTCGTTTGGGCCTCGTTACCATAATTACTCATTTGTTCTGATAAGTCTGGAATAACAATAACAAAATCATTTATTCTGTAAATAATACAGAGATACTTTAACAGCTGTTCCATAACAGTTTTGTTGTCTCCCTCGGCTACAAGTATTTCTGTCAATAAACAAAAATTCCTTCAGAGCAAAAGTGTCTAATACAGCTAGGCACACTCAAGAAAATTACTGATAACTTGAATAAATACTGTAAGGCTGTGATCCATGGGGAATTGGAAGAGATGCCTCTCTATTAAAGTAATTTGTTTATACCATATTGACACAATAGCTTTAATGAAAAAAATATCAGTTGTATATTGGCATTTTGAAATTATTTCCCTCAGGAATTTATGGACCCTTAAACATTTATGTAGTTTAATTTAATTTCTGTTAAAGTTCTGCAAGTTGTAAATCATGAAAGGATTTTGGAGACATAGTGTTTGTAAAGAGACTTAATAATCCACATCATCCGGAAAGTTTACTAAGGAAGCGAATATTTCATCTTCCTCTGCAGTTGAAATATTTACTTTTTTTAAATCTTTTGATATTTTCAATATAATGCTGTATTAAAGACTTATGTTTTACTTTTACCAGAGTAATATAATTGCAGCTTCATACTTTCTCTTTTCATTTTTTTCCTTTCTGGTTTGTGGAAACTTGACATTCATGTACAAATCATTGTTTCAATGAATCTGCGTGCACAAGTTGCCACTGGCTATCACAGCACCACTGAAGGTCATGATACATTTCACCTTGGGTATTACATTTTGGATATTTGGTTCAGATCTGTAGCTGATAGGGTAAACACAGGCAGCTTGTATATATGTATGCAGACGACAAAGTAAGAGGGACCAAAAGATTTACTGCAATACCCATCCCAGAAAAAATTTAAGGAATAATAATGTCGCGTTCCTCTTTTCCGGCAACTCTTATTACAAATGTTTTCATCATTGGAGCGTGTGGAGGTCAGATTACACTGTGATGGGTATTAACACAAATTTGAACAAACAATTCACTACTGCTTTGTGAATGTGTACCGTCGAACTTCTGATTTTGCCTCTATCTATTCATCTTGGCCAGAAATAGAAAGAGTAGGCTACTGTAGTTGTAATCACTAAAATGAACATCCAATAATCAGCACCTACAATATGGTGTACCACATATGTGTCCAAGAGAGCTTGATAGACCTATAGGCTGTTAGGTTTTCCAGAGCTGTCACTTCACTTGAGAATGTACAAGTCACTTAGGTCTCAAGAATGCTAAACTATGTTTTCAGTTTTCTGAACCTTGCACTATTTTGATGTAAAATGGAACAAAAAATCGGCCGACAAAGGGTGCATGTCCGTCGAAATGAAAACTGGGTTAAGCCAGGATGATCGATTATGAAGTTGATCTTTAAATCCTGATCCTAATCCATCTTTTTCTTTCAAAGAAAAGAGCTTGAAACTTACGAAGAATCAAAACTCAGAAAGAAACGATGTCTTGTACACTTCATGCATGACATGAATCCACATCTCGTACGATTATTGTTTAGACTGCTTGGAATTACAGTTTGTGATGAGCTCCACTAACATTCACCACGGATGAGCGGTGGAGAATGGGCGACAGCCTGAGATTTTGCCACTTCGCAGGTAGACGTCAATCGTCACTTCCAGGTGTGCTGCGAGAGATTATTAGAATTTCAGGAATTTATCTCAGACATGGAATATAAATTTTTCATTTCAAGCATGGTACGAAAGCAAAGATTCCCGTAGGCCGCATTGCCCAAATGTGGTCAGAAAGACTCAACAGGAACGTGATGACGCAGTGAATTTAAAGTTCTTGAACGGTTTACTCACTTCATGACTTTGGCGTATATGCTACTGACAACAGATAACAGGGTTCAGTGGTCAGGCAGTTGGAATATAATTAAATTAAAATCTCGGAAACCATCTGGCATGATAACATTTACGATGATGATGATAATGATGATGATGATGATGATGATGATGACTGATGATGATGATGATGACGACAATGATGATGATGACGATGATGGTGATGATGATGATGGTGATGGTGACGGTGACGATGATGATGATGATGATGATGATGATGATCATGATGATGATGATGATGATGATGATGATAATGATGATGATGATGATGATTATGATGAATTTTACTGACACAGAATTTTCATTTTTACTTCCAACCAAATGTCCAGTCACGCTGCATCCAACAAAAGTTTTAGAAGAGCATCAGAATAATCCTCTCGGCAATTCAAATTGACACAAGGAATTATGGGATGCATGAAAGATAAACAAGCCATACCCTCCATTCATACTCCATACATACTCTCCATACATACTCCATACATTCTCTCCATACGTACTCCACACATACTTAACCATACATACTCCACACAACCTCTACACATACTGTTCTAGCATGAAAATACTTTTTGACAGGTCTATCACAACACAAGTTTTCAGGCGAAAAGGTGGTCCACTGTGGATGCCATTCAAGACACAAAAGCAGGTGTAAGATATAACTTTGCAGTTGGTAGACAAAAAGAGGGTATATCTGCTTCAATAACTCAGTTTTTGGCACACGTTGTAGGTAAAACCAACGTGCTTGCAGTTAGGATACGCACTTGCACAGTCAAGAATGCACAAAGGCTCTATATTTAACAGTTTCTTCTAATGAAGGCCTCCCTGCCTGTTTGCTGTTCCATGATGTCTCCCCTTGCCTAAACATTACTTGGTGTCAACAACCACCAAAATTATGTTTCAAACCTGATCAGAAAGTAAGAATTACATAAATAGCGTTAGTGTTAGCGTAGCCAGATCAATAGCGTTAGTTCTTACAGGGTGACATAAGGATGATGTTCAATGTTGAACCGCAATAAAATGGAAAAGTGTGGTCGCGCACTGGAATAGTCAGACGGTACATGAGTACTGACCTTTATCTCTTACACACAAAGGGACATAATGGCCAGCTGATCACTAATTCTCTTTAAACTTCATTGTTGCCAACCAAACCACACTTAACATATATATTGACTCTAGCAATGCCCCTTTTCTAATAAACGCACACCCTGAAAGATTTTTTTTTCCCCACCATACTGCATGTGCTGAAATTGTTTACTCCTGAGAGAACAGAGTGTAATAAGAATGAAAATGGTCCTACCCTATTCTAACAAACTCTCACCAAGTTCCATACATCCTGCCATGACATTAATTTAAATTTGCAAAATTTTGCCTTATGTCAATCATGCTGTTTCATGCACCCTCTTTGTAAGCTTCCACAATGCTGATATTGACGTAACGATTCCAAGCAGGTGAATTATTTTGCTGTTATGAATGTTCCTCCCCATCCCCTCAGTATTAATTATAGTTAATATGGTAATATCTAATCTTCCTGGCCAGTCCAGCAGATATCTGGCAGATTTGGGAGGAGGGGTAAGATAAAAAAAAATTGGACTTTTATTAAGTATTTCTCTATCTGAAAACCAACTGGGATTACAAACACTGCCAAGAATATGAACTCACAGAAAAATTTCCAATGTTAACTCTTAATTTAAATCAATACATCAAAATGAGTAGAAAAAAGACTTTTTTGGGGAAAAGAGCAAATATCACCGACATCGAGCCATCACGTATATTGCTCAGAATCTGAAAAACCATTAACTAGTTACCTGCTACCTTTTCTTTTCTTTTTGCAAAATTTTTTTTCTCTTTTTTCTTTCATGATGAATAAAAGTGATTCACTGCCTCCATATACACCAGCTGAATGAGTGCAATTAAAAAGTTTTATATGCGCTTCACGACAAGCACCAAATAAAAATGAAAGAGTGCCTACGTAAAGTTGAGTGTGTTCCTTGACGGCGGCCGAGAAGAAATTACCTCCTTCGTCAAAGCTGACGTAAATGGGTTCAAAGTATGAACGTCACTTGTTTGGTGTCGTGGAGAAACCTTAGCTCGCACGAATGGTAACTGAATGAGTAAAAAACACCGCCATCCATCATGACTACAGACAATAAAAGGTGAAGGTTTTAAAACAAGCGATCTCGGACTTTAAAGAGGTGTACACTGGTGTAAAATAATTAATCGATATGTGACCACTGAATTCGGAATCTTTGTGACTCACATTTAAGTCTTCGGCTGCATCTCGCTGTCGCTGCAGGCACATAGCTGTCAGCTGGCTAATTTGCCCTGTCCTATTTCATGCCAGCTGTAAAGCACCCTTCATAACAATTGAAATGATTCTAAGGGCAATTAGCTAAGATAAAGGCCATGTTATGAACTCACTGAAAATGCAGAGATGTGATGCAACATGTAGTACTCCTCCCCATATATCTGATGAATGAATGTGGTCACTTCTCGCAATGTAATGAGTGACACGACATTTCTACGACAACAACGAAAATTTAGAACCGTGTTTGTTGAGTTTTTGTAGTTTCTACACAGAAGTATGTCAAGATTTAGTGAAATCCCCACAACTCGATGGTGTGGGGGGTATTGACAAGTGATTATATGCTTAGCCCTTGCTTACACTTATCGTGTATTTTTTTTTAATGTAGCACAATGACACCTCAAATAATGTTCTCTCACAGTGCCCTCTACGCCCTGGGGTAGATCGGCCTCATTTAATAAAAATTGTTTTTAGATGACGAGCTTGATCATTTTACTTAATGATATAAACATTCAAGAAAATCTAAAACTGGAAGCAAAAAATCTGGAATTTGCTCTGATATCAGTCGAGGATGAAAAAAATCAGTTGTGAAAGCTACTCAGACTAAACCTTGTATACATGTATATCTCATGATTCTTCTAAATATTTGGGACAGCGAGTCCCTCGTGTTTCCATGGAAACCAAACAAGGAGGGATTAGATTAGGGGAAAAGACCATTATAACAGATACAGATCATGACATGTTCACCTAAAAGTCATATTTTTAGGAGGACAGTTGAAGCAATGAACATTAGATATCTAGGCCAGTCACATCGGGTTGTCTCGTGAATTGGAATTGCAACGATGTCACCTGACGGGGGAAGAAATCTGAAATTTGAAAGGAAGTATAATGGATGACACCGAGGGAATTTACACACAATCAAGCACATACGACATGTGCACACACAGTAATGCAGAAGCAATGGCAGCGATACCATGAAACAAGAAACTTTGTATTAAATCAAGCATTAAAAAGCCATATATATGTGGAGATAAAATAAAGCAAGCCTGAGAATTAAGGAACTACAACTGAACAAGTTGAACAACCTCTGGACAAAACAAAGGAATTATAAAACAGGTCCTGACTTAGATGTATGTGTTCCTCAAAATCAAAGACGGTTTTTACTGGCCGCTTTCAACCAGTTACCTGGCTGCGAGGTGTCTTTGTATGTACAGTACCCCGGGATTTCTGTTGGAACGTGATGATGAACTCTCATCCAACATTCTACGACAGGGGTTGGCAAGCTACGGCCCACGGGTCTTTGACTGTTCCTTTGCGGCCGGTGGAATGTCTCAAGAAAAGGAAAAAATGGTCAGTTCCAGACATATCATTGAATGCTGTCAGGTAGGCCTATATTCCCCTCCCCCCATTACCTGTCAACAATACTGAATCGATGCTTTTGTGAATTAAGGTTTAAGTTGCTTGAAAATCCTCGCTATTAAAAGTTTGAAATTGGAAGCAGGTCGTCGTTCAAATCAGGCCTGAGCAATGCTTCCTTCTTCACAGCATCTGGCCCATTCAGTCAAAAAGGTTGCCCACCCCTGTCCTACACAGTGCTTTCAACACTCCAGAGGTGGCAGCGAAGCTCAATTGGCACTGGCCATGCATGGTGGCTGCTGTTCAGTTTAATAGTTAATGATGTACATAGAAACTGCGCATTGACCATACAGGTATGAGGAGTCAAGCTGGTATTCCCTATGAGACTGCTTTAAGAGATGTGAATATCTACCCATCATGCCCTGCTGCTAATTAGTTACCGCTACTTTAATACAGACAGACCAAAACTAAGGGATGGAGACCTAAAAAAGAAAAAAAAAAAAGAAAAAAAGTAAAATGAAGTATATATGTCATCAGTTGATGTGAGTCAGACTAGGGTTCAAGGTACAGATTTGTTCAGTTCTGCTTTGAGGGGGACACATCCGCAGATTTCTGAGACCGCAGGTTAGAAGAATGATGAGGGTATGAGTCACCTCATGACGGACGAACGAACAGACATTGATACTGAGATACGAAAACATACACTCCAGGAAGGAAAACTAGAGCAGCAATGTTCCAGAACCTCAATACGCAACCTCACGGAGTGTGTTAAGTTTGCTTTAAACATTCAGTCGTCAATGGAAGTCCTCTGGTTGAATGAACTCGAGGTCTGCTACCTGGATATTCACATGGCAATCGCTAAATTTGCTCGACAGTAGTGCAATCACCCACCATCACAATCGTGGCAATTCAGAATGAATCACAGCAAGTGACCGATCGTCTCACTGACAGAGCCAGCTTGATCAATCCAATCAGAGCTGCAGAAATTTTGCCGACGTTGTTCGCTACCATACATCAAACATGACATTAAATGAAATCTTTGGTATATAAGAGTGTAGCAGAACTGGTACCTGTTTAAACCCTTTGTGACCTCAAATTTAACACCGCTAAAATGTCATAGCGCACATTATTCTTTGCTAATAACTCAAAGTTTTAAAAGATGTGGATCACAGAAAATCACTTTTTAAGTATGAAACTTTCTTTAAGCTTGGTGAATATAGTCAGCTGGGTCACAGTAATTTATGTATGAATGAGGTATACATCTTTTTACTCAATGGTTCCAATTTTCATTCATTAATAAATATCTTCAAGTAAAACATGCAAGCCTTTCTAAGAAAAAGAAAAATCCCTCAATTTAGAGTACAAATACAGTAATTTAAATGTATCAACCGATGGAAAGATTAGGACAATATTGACTCTTTCAACCCAATAGCCTTCAACAAAGACAGTGAGGTTGGTTACAGAAGAAAGAGGTTGAAAAGTCTCTTAAATCTGCTCTGCACTTTTTGAGGTTTCTTAGAAATTCACATCACTACCACCAGAATACAGCGACGTCACAAATGTTCGACTCCGACCCAGAAAATTGGAAAGAAAGGGCAAGACTTTAAGAAAGCGATGTTTTATGGCTTTAACTCAAAGTACATCTACCTGAGATGGCTCTTTGGTCTAATTGAAATTGACTCCATCAGAATAAAGATGAAACGGCGTTATGGGTTATCTTGAAGCTTTGCATTCTGAGAAATAGCAGATGACAAGTGTCTGTTGACTCTCGATGGCACACAGGAAAAACGGACGTGTGCTTCATCTTGCAAGTTAATTTTGAAAGGACGATAAACTCGTCGCGGCAGACTACGAGATTCACGGACACGGAAGGGAAAGAAAAGATCACCATTTGGAAGGGAGAGTCTTCGGCGCGGGTCATCGAGAAGAGACGAGCATTAAAAGAGTGCAATGGGTTACCCAACTGAAAGAACGTTTAATGCAATGACAGATCTATGTGTGTGATACAATAAACCTGAGAAAGGTAGCCTATATAATACATGTGACAGGAACTGGCGAAACAGCGAAGTAAAAGAAACATTTGAGGAGATCAAGAAGTGCTCTAAAATAAAGTGTTTGGGACGTTTATGTTTGATGTCATAAACAAAATGCTGCTGATAATGGCAGTTTATTCACATCAAACTAAAGGTATTAGTCACATGAATGGGAAGCTCATTGACGCTACGCTTCCATCGGTGGCCACATTCATTGATGTTGTAAAGTATTTGAGTTTTGCCCACTGACTGCAGTTGAGTGCAACAAATTTAAAACCAGTTGAAAAGCTAAGTTGGTACTGACAACAGCACCAGCAGCAAGTCTAGCATTAGTAATTGACATACTGCTATATCACTGGGGTGCTGCTTTCAATTTCGCATATATCATCCCTATACATGGATAAATGGTAAAAAAATGAAATAATATTCCACGTAAAAACATTATTTCTGACCATAAATTCCATTCTCTACTTGTAGATGTGAGTATGCTGTGTGCATAATTTCACCGTAAAGTCAGCGCACGCAACGCACTCATACGCATGAATATGTGCAGCATATTGCTCACCATAATTTACAGCTAAAGGTAGCCCAATCTACATCCATGGCTGCAATGCTGGCAGTGACACAACATTGGCAGTTAAACCGCCATACAGTAGTTACACCACTATTATCCATCTAACCTTAAATTGATTACTGAACTTGAACAGTGATATCAGATTTCTTTTTTGGGGGGAGGAGGAGGGGGAGAGAGGAGGGTAGGCATGCATCTTGCACTTATCTTTCATGTTTTGAAAAATATTGTTCCAATTTAAGAATGCTTCGAATGATACTTTATTTTCACATCTATTTCTTTGCTCTCTCCAAACATCACAACACCGAATCGACAGCAAGCCATACATATTGTTAACAGAATTAACGTGCTGCGAATGATCGTGGTCAATACGGACTAAATGCGTAGGTTATGTGAGGTGAGGGAGCACGCACTGTGTATTGCGAATGTTTAAAAATCAATCTTGATGCATTGTGAACATCAATTGCAAGACTCTTTCAAATTGCAGAGAAATTAAATACAGCTACAAGAAGTTTTGAAAGGAGGGGAGTGACGGGAAGGGGGGTTAGTGGTGAAGAGAATGCAGGAACTCTAGAAGGATAAGACCATTAAATGTTATGCTAGAGCCTAGACAGCAACTACAATTGCACAACATCTCTTTGTGTGTTCAAACTAGGTCCTGCCGAGATCATTTCGTTTTTGAACATATGCAAGTTTTGCCAGTCCAAACAACAATTGGGTAGTTAAAAGAAGTTTCTGGGCCACAGGTCCTTCACTATAGACTGCCCTCCCCACACACCTCTACCAAACTAGTGAATCAGTGCTACCCCCTTAGGATAGGTCACTCTTTGGTGGAACCAAAATTTACAGCACTTTGTGGCCAACAATAAACCTGAAACAATTCCCGTGGAATGACATACCTTGCACTTTTTATGGCAAAGTATGTACACATTAAAATGAATAACTTATAAAACAGACCCGTATTGAATTTTCACATTGCTCTGCAAACTTTGAGAAGCAGTTGACAATCCGGGGGAGGGAGACATTGACTCAGCAGAGGAGAGTTGAGGGTTCGTAATCTCTCGTGATCGATCGTATGGTTCTCCATTCACTATTTAAACTAAATTAACAAAAACAAAACATTCAACAATACGCCAGCAGCTCTTCATAAAACAACGTTATGATATACAGGTAGCTTAGTTTTGAGAAACAGAAAAACAGCTGTTATATCAGGTACTGAATGCAAATTTATCTACCCTCACAATTTTTTTTTACATCGGATCCCCGGAGTTCAAAGTTTTGGCATCATACCCTGTTCAGCTTTCACGGCTTGATCATGTGATCAAAAATGCCAGATAACGATCATTACAGGCTCTGTACAAGCTTTATGGTTTCTGAAAAGTGCAGCGGATCGAATCGTTTGAAGTCCTAATCACGAGGTATCGGCGCAAAGGCCACACCATGGAGTCACACTGAGCCTTTGTTTGTTTTTGGTTATGCACGACGGTAACTTTGAAATATTCACCACGCCTGTCTGTACTGTTCCACACTGGAGATATGCCACCTAATTAAACGTGCAGCCACCCGAGAATGTTGTGTTTAATAGATATTTCGAAGACAAGTAGACCAGTAATAACAATGATCTGTTACGCATAGTCACCCCTACTATAAGTTTTCTTCTGTAACTGTGTTTGTGCCCCCTCCCCCCCCCAAAAAAAAAATATTTTAGAAAGAAAGACTACTGCAATTGCTACAGTATCATTTTAGTGAACAATTAAATTCCAGTGAACATGAGACGATGAAAGTCTGCAGAGAAATTTTTGAGCATCAGACTTATTTCAAATAAAATGACCGTCCATTCATACCACAGTAATTAAAGCGTGGCTCCCGAAATTTCTTTGTTTGGGATGATATAGTGACTGCTCACTTAATTAGGTGCACTCAAGCATGACATCCACATACATGTGTACTTGAAATAGTTACAACACAGGACAACATCTACGTGTGCACATACTACTCCTGTGCGAAATGTCAACCCACATTATGCAGATCAGAACATGCTACTAATCAACATGATTTTACTTTACTCATGAGCATTATGTGCTTGCATGAATGTGTACTTTGTGAAATGAATGTTAGTATAAACTGCATGCATTCACGACGTCAGGTCGACGACACGTTTCGACACAACTCATGATCGCATCACTTTTGAAACAACCATTGTTTCTTCAAAATATAGCAATATTTTCTTCAAAATATTGGCATATTTAAAAATTTTAATAGCACAAAATATGACATGACTGCAGAATTTTTTTGCATAGTGGTGTTCTTCGCAGACTTAGAAAAGACAAGGCAAACACACAATGGAGCTAACACAGGATAGCGACACAATTGCTGGGAAGGGGTTTGACTGAGGAGGTTCCTCCTCGCCTCCAGAAATTGTTAACAACTGAGATGATGATGAAAACTGAGATGCTAAAAGATGCAAAATCAGTTGCCACTTAAAGACGAGTGATTTCTCTGTTTGAAATGATAGTATTTCTATCACTTCAAATAGGGAAATCAACCAAAGGTTGAAAATAGGCTAATGCGTGTTTTCAACCTTTTATTTTCGAGCCAAGCAGGACTTGTGAAGGGAGAGGATTCTTTTTAGGGGGCAGTTCCTATATCCAATGGCAGCAATTTTCACTTGCAGGCAAAGATATTCCCCCGGCAGATATCCCCCCCCCCCATCCCTGCGGAAAACACCATATAGGGATAATTAGATGTTTTGTTTTATTCTTACAATGTGAGTTCTGAAGTCTTGTCAAACTAGCTCAGATCTTTCCTTTGTCAACACGTCATCCTCCTTGCATGGCCGAACAAATAAAGACAAACTTGGCCAGGCAAAGAGCCTTCTTGGAAAATCTCCCATACTTGTACGTGAAAAGTATAGACACGTAATACATCATTTATACTGGATTTCTTAATTGTTATTGAACCGTGAGTGTTATCACCACTCTTTCGAGTGTAAACTACCACAAATCAAACCAAACAACACGCATGGCTGTTTCTTTCAAAAATGCAGTTTCTCAAGGCACGGGGCAAAACCATAAATCACGCATCGATGACGTGTAAGATTTCCAACTTTTCCCATCTTTTCACAGCCTTCGTCACGTCGCTGACCTTTTCCGTTGGTGATTTTGGTCAAGATGAAGGCTAATGACTGTGAGGTACCTATCTTTCACTTCCAGGGATTGCTTTTGAAGGAGCTGCTTATGAAAGGGTAACAGTGTTACCGTTACAGTGTTACATCAAATCAATAAAAGTGGGCAAGCTGTGAACATCTACCTTAGATGAATCTATGTACAACTAAATGCTTTCAGTTTACAGAGGTGGTCACTGCTCAGGAACTGCAATCCAATGAGATGCAGTATTGAAAATGATGTCACCACAATCACATCCTTGAGTCTGTGGCTGCTTTCGAACTCTCTACAAAAGTGGGTAAACTGGGTTACAGGCGACGTATGCACAAATTTAAACACTTGCACGAAATTAAAAAGACAGTAGGCCAAAGGCAGCGCTTGTGGAACAATTTGGGAGAGATAGGGAGGGGGAAGGGAAGGTGAAAAGTGTGATGACAAGTACACCTTTGTATGCCAACTAGCAAAAAGTGATTGTTTACTTTTGGAGGTTTCACTTTGGTCATCATTGGCCAGGAAAATTTGATACATTTGGGATTTAAATATTACATGAATGTTGCATAAATAATGATTAAAGCTGAAAAGAAAAAAAAAATGGAATGTTATATTCCAGGGAGCTGTTACTTGTGGCAAGGCACATGGCTTTGACTTGGGTGCATCACTCACTTTCGCTCTTAATTCCACTGCTGCCATCTGTGGCAATACTTAAAATTCTGCAGATTCTGGGCATGAGAAAAAGTGGCCTTGAATGCAGGCTAGACAAACAAAGATCTTGGGTCTTCCACGAATGAAGCCTTTGTTTGAGAATGACATTAAATGCATTTTTACTTCTTTTTAAGAAAAAAAAAACAAATTAAAGCAATGCTGTATGTTAAGACTTAGTGGAGTGCTGTTGGATGAAGCAAAACATGTTTACAATATCAGTTTATCACCGCAAATGAATGATAAACATGTGCATTCAAATTTGTTTTAAAGTGCACAATTTTACTTATTTTGTCACAATCAAAACAATCCTGCGAGAAATGCAAGGTCCTGTGGCATTCACTTTCGTAGGCCTAGATACTATACTACAGTGTGCCACAAAGACTTCACACTTCTATGCATCATGAATTTTACCAATATGCCATATATAGCTATATGCTGTAGTAAAAAACTGAGGCAAATGCAGTTTAAAGCTGAGTTTTCAGCACAGTACTTTTATGGCTGATTTGATGCTCATGATTGCAACCAAAAAAATACAATAATTGAGGGTATAAACGAGGCATCGCCTGCTCGGCTGCATGTAATACGTGTCCTAGCATGACATTAATGCTGGTATTTTTGCCCAGCGTGGTGCTTGTTGCTGGTAACTCACCGTGCAGGACGTTCGGCTTTACAGCTAGTCCACAAAAATCAGATGGGTTTAATACATGCTAGGCCTTGTAATTTACACGAAAATTCTCTGAAAACTTGGTTGCTGTACCACCCAAAAATTCCAGCTGATATTTGGCACTGTCACAAATGGTATATGTGCATTATTGCTGTGCATGATTAAGACTTATGTGCAACATGGTTCTGTTTTATATGAAAACAGGGTGGTGCTTAACTGGCACAGTAAGTCGTCCATTCTTGACCAAATGTTTCATAGCCTGAATCTTCAAACTTTATAAATGCACAAGGGATATATGCATTAAATTAGTTAAAAAATCGTGGTCAAACTGAAACCAAAAATACAAGACAATTACAACACATCTACACAAGCTGTAGACAAATCTGCATACATGTACTGTATGAATGGCGATCTGAACTCCAGTCAAAGGCAGCACAGAGGGCAAGAGGTGCTATTAATTCAGAGCACACTAGCAAATGATGACAATAAATTTTGGTGTAGGGATGTTTTTGCACTTACAAACTAAGGAAGCCGTAGACAACGGACTTGCGTATTTGACGTACCATCGATCGATCGATAGATCGATGAAACTGATTCGCTTGAAGTACAGTGTGGCCTACACTACGATGCACAGCTACAGCTGGAGTAATGAAATCCAAGAAACATCAGCAGAATACTTGTTAGGCTGACTTCTGCGTACCAACGTGGAGAGCGTATTAGTTGCAGGTCATTTTCATCGTTATGAGTCGCCTTCCAAAGTCGAAAACAAGCGTGAGCGATAGAAAATGATGAACTTAAAATTTTGTTTTTTCACTGTACCATGCACGAGGACACACTTCTTGATGCATTTTACTGCAGTGTACACACCATGTAAATTCATGACCAGTGATCACAGCTATGAATGTACAGTAGTCTAAATTCCAATTCCTTATTTAAGCGTCAACTGATATATGGTGGTCACAGAACCTTTATTAGTCTGCTAGGAAATTCCAGGTGTTGAGTCCATGAGAGCTTCGCGCCCTTAAATCAAGGGAATGCAGGTCTATCTACTGTAACAGGTGGCCTTTAATTTTGAACAGCCACGACTTTATGATCTCATAAAATTAATTTCTTTCAATCAAGTCAGATCAAAGACTAATCAAAGATACAACATTTACATCAATGTAAGGTTTCTAATGGTAATTAAAGACATCCCCAAAATAATTTATTAAGTCCGCCATTCGTTTGTACTTTACACGACGGCCTTATACAAAAGCATCAGATCCACCAAAGAAGTCGGCACGCACTCTCAGATCAACAACCCAAAACTGCGGCGAACCCCGATCGACCTTCACCGTCGAGACCCCCCTCGGGGCATGTGCCACGCGACGGGAACCAGAGACCGCATCTCGGTAATGTCCGTAAAAGACGACGTCCTCAAATCAATTAGCACTGACAGGGTGAGATTGCTATTCATTGCAATTTCATTCTTGTCCCATCGCAGCCGAGGAGGTCTTGGATTACAACCATCGTTTTGTTGTTCATTTTCTTTTTTTTTACGCGTTTTCTCCGACTTTTGTTGTCTTTCATCCCTTTCTCACAAGGCAATTTGTCTCTATGAATATACACTCTTCCTTTTTCTTCATCTGTTTCTTCATCTTCGTTTTCTCTCTCTCTACGGAGGTTCTGTTTTCTATCTTCCCACGATCGACGGAGGAGGATTAAGTGGAGCCGATTGGCTCGCGGGTGCACGCTGCGTACCCTGGAGGGGTTGTGCATGTATGTTTATAATAATCCCTATTTTGAGCATTTTTGAAGGTTCAAGACACGAAACGAACAGCGAGAAAAAAAGACAAACTGTCATCCACTGAAATGAATAGATCAATATATCCTGACTGTGCATGCAAAGCAAGAGGTATTAATTCCAATCAACAGGCATCGCCTTCAAGATTAACCAGAAACAGACAGAGCCCTGAGAGACATACAGATGAATTCTGAAGTAAGAATGAAAATACTAAATAGCTGGAAAAACTTTTCATCCCACAAAATGTCATGAAATGTAAGATTTTGTGAATCAATTAAAAACTACAGTACTGTATACAAATTTAGAGTAAAGTCTCACCTGTTAGTAATAATTGTTCCTGAATGAATTTTGTATTGTCTTCCTTTGTCTTGATATATGTTACTGTCTTTTTTTCTGTTTTTTTTTTTTTTTTGCCTATTTCCTTTTGCAAATAGGAGGCGTCTGCTCACACGATCTCTGCTTCTTTGCTTGAACTTCAGTCCTTCTCTACCACCTTGCTATAAATAAAGTGTTGCACCTTTATTTTCTGATGTGGATTTAAACTCAGCCTTCAATTGCACTAGCTACAGGTGGATTGGTGACATGGAGTTAGTTCCAACTAAGCAGGATTACAGTAAAATACGGGACGTCTCCACGATCTTTAAATCACTAAAGATCTCCTGATTCAATATTCCATTCTCCCCCCCCCCCGGCCCCCAAAAAACCAAAATTCCGTAAAATGTGATCCATGGTATACTCAACATGTCAGTAAGTTAGACCATATTTTGACATATGATCACAGCTTGTGTCGTTTATATGCATGTTCTGGTGTTGCACTCGTTACTGAAGAAATATTTAGATATAAGAGGTCACAATGTGAATGCTCCACCAGTGGATATTAGATGCCCACGTCACTCCGTTTAAAATTCATCGACTCTGTGAGTGTACAGTGCGTTCCCCTCTCCACTGACTGGCTCAGAATCTCACCGCGAGCGACGACGTTCGTAAACTGGATTACCCCTCGTATTTGCTTAGAGACATCTGCCACCCAAAAAGCAAAGAAAGTTCACGAGAGTATTGACACTGACACCATCAACAGGTCTTTGTTTTATTCAGAAACAGAATGTAACAGATGGGTAGTAACACTCCCTCTATGTTTGCTATCTATTACAACATGGAGAGAT
Organism: Stichopus chloronotus; assembly: GCA_021234535.1. NCBI lineage: Eukaryota > Metazoa > Echinodermata > Holothuroidea > Aspidochirotida > Stichopodidae > Stichopus > Stichopus chloronotus. The sequence goes on from CM037842.1 coordinate 17,219,244, forward strand.
TGTTTTCAGTTTCAAATTGGAAGAAGAAAGTACTTGCGACCTCAGCTTCACTACCACAAGTTTTTGGTAGCTTTCTTGTGCTTCCCCCCAACCATGATTATTAACTTTTGTATATCATCATGTTGATATTGTTTATTGCCTGTTTTTATTTCCATTCTTAAAACTTGTTCTTTTTGTTCCAATATCAAATTGTATAACTTGTTACATATGGTATATAAGGTTGAAATAAATGTTGAGAAAATGAAATGAAAAATGTTGACTTGTCAGTGAGTGTTATGACACTTTAAGCCACCTGTTCATCTTACATCCCTTTTCATAACTTGATGCCTCTGAGATAATGGAATAGGGCATTGCATGCAGTGCCATTATTGCTCTTTAGAATGCCACCTCTCCTGCTCCCATTTGTCATCTCCATCCCAAGAGGAGATAAAAAAAAACTGCTACAATGAATAACCTGTTGCATCGACGGGCATCAAGAAATCTCTGGTCAGCAGGTTATAATACAAGCACTTTTTTGTGACTGAACGTTCAACTGATTAAAGGACGGTCACTCTGAAATCACTGTATATGGGATAGTTGATAGGGGACTAAGATCAATTATTATAAATATCAGACTAATGATGCCAACCGAACACTCATAACCTCTCTGCTTCTTCTCTCAGGCCCCTCCTTGCTTCTCTCTGTCCCCACTGCTTCTTTTTTACTCTCTCTCTCTCACTGTTTTTTTTCTCTCTCTCTCTCCCTCCTATCACTGCAAAAAGGGAAGTCTGTTTGGAAATACGCTTGTTTCACTTTCCAGATACTCTCATACTCCCACTCCATTGTGTTACATTGTGTCTTGTAACCTACTTTGTACTGTATCTCTACTGTTTTACATGGCTGTTTATAATACCTGTAAGTAACAGCTGTGTACATACAGGGCTAGCCCAATTACCCTCTTTCGGTTACTTCCAGAGGTAATTGTCTAAAAGAGCACTCTGAAAATACAACTGTGAGATGGGGTAAATATCCAAAGGGGCACTCTGAAAGAGTTTCATTTCGTGTGTTAACAACGAGCCCACTTTTTAGTCTAAAAGGGGCACATACATAGCATTTTGGAAGGAGGGGAAAATCCCCCTCCCAATTCGCAAACAATGCCGGCCCTGACATGAGCGAAATAAACCAAACCAAACACTTCCTGGTGATTTCTGTGGCTGAAACATAGTGTTGCAAAATGATGGCTGCTTTGTGATAATTACAATTCATGTCCTTTTCACGGATAAAACAATCTATCTGCCAGGGACTAAAACTGCAACCACCAACCAAGCATTCAAGCAAAGGGCTCAAGCCAACACGCTCAAATTCTATTTTGGATCCCTTGGTAGACATGATGCAGTAAATGCTGGTAGGATACATCAGAGAAAGGCTGTAAACATCAGACAGAACAAAAAGCAGTGGCCTTGAAAGTCACGGTCGTCGCCGAGCAGTTATACAGACTCTCACCTGGCGGTTGTATAGCTATACAAAAGTAATGACAGAATATTGCTTCGTATTCAAAAAACAAAGAAGAGAATGTTCTGCACGTGTACGATTGCAACCTGGTCAGATGTGCCAGTTGAAGGGAGATAAGGCATCAGAACAACATAAGTTGTTCTAGAATTGGTCGGCTTTACGTCGAGAAATTTGTGTTTTAATAATAAAAGGAAAACAAGGCATTTGTTTTTACAGAGAAAAAAAATCATCATTTAAGAAATCAACACTTGCAAACACAGCATGGTAGATGATGGCCTTCTTGCCAAAAAAAAAATAATAATGCTCACAGATACAAACTTGAGTCATTTGGTGCACAAGAACAAGAAAGTGAAAGGACTTTGTGATTTCTTGCCAATATTCATGAAGAACACAGTACAATATGTACATCACAATTTTGAAATTGCTTATCATTATCATTCTAGAGAAAGCATGCCACACTAGCTCTTTTGACCACTGTGTGTACTAAGCAGTTTTATGTGTTTACACAATTTGACCCTCTGGTGACCTCACATGAAATTTGACCTCCACCAAAACCAATGGGAATCATCTACTCACTGTGATCAATGTATGAAATTAGTCAAGATTATGCTTTTTGAAATACTGTGTTTACAATGTTTTTACAGTGTGACCTCTACTGACCTCAAATGTCCTTTGACCTTCACCCAAAACAATATGGCTCATTTACTCACAATGACCAAACCACATATTAAGTATCAAATCAGTCAAGATAACACTTCTTGAGATACCATGTTTACAAGGTTTTCATAGCTTGACCTCTGATGACCCCAAATGACCTTTGGCCTACACCAAAAACAAAAGGGATCATCTACTTACTATGACCAAATCACACACTAAGTATGACATAAGTCACAATTACAATTCTTGAAATAGTGTGTTTACAAGGTTCACATTTTGACCTCTGGTCACCTGTAATATGGTGCCATGGGGTGGTGCTATGTAATATACTGCTAACTACAGGTCAATTAGTGGTCAAGTTTGGTTAGTATCAGAAATGCTTAGCTAAGTTGCCAATTCCACTTTGTCCACACAAATGGCAATACTGCAACAGTAGCTGTACTCTTCATAACCTTCACATTGTTCTCATACCCAAACCTTATTAATGAGAATGAGAGCTATGATCAAGGTTTGCCAGTATTGACATAAAAATCTCTCATGGCCATGAACACTCATAGCACTTAAAAAATTTATGTAATTGATCTGTCCAGACAACACTAATAATGGTCTATTCGTAAATAGCACACTTACTTGTCCAATAGTACTAACTGCTCAAGGTGCTAAGGCATTCACCCATTACCCCTGTTCATTTTGACCAGGTATGCTCCAAGAATCCCTGAGAGTAGAGGGCAACCACTGAGGCGCCAGTGGTACTCAGGTCCCTAGCAGATCCCCAATTAGAACCTGGTCGGGGAAAAGCAGGTTAAGACCAAAACCTGGCCCAAGGGTATTACGTGGATTTGAACTCATGACCACCAGGTTACAAATCTGATGCCGTAACCACTCCAGGGCTACCACGCACTAGTGAAACTCCTTGATGGGGTATTGGCATTATCAATCCTGTACACTGTCTCTGAAATCCTCTAATTCAGAAATTCCCTAATTCTGCTACACATGGCGTTCAGAGATTTCTTCGAAGCATCTCCACAGACCACACTGAACAACTTCACTCCGGTAAGTGCAAAATGGATGGAAGATGATTAACATGTTTGGGAGCTCGTATATCTCTCAGATGTCATTTGCATCAAATGTATGCACATCCACATTTTAAGCCACAATTTTGGACAAAGGAAAATGCCTCTTGCACTGATATCACAACGTTATCACATCATGACCAGAAGATGGATTGCGTCATAAAAGAAGGTTTCTACATTTTACAGTAATGTGCAAAAACAAATGTTTGCTGATCTGCTTTGTGATAACGTTTCAGTTTCCGCGCCTTCTCGGTCATCAAGCAATTTCATTCCACCTGCTGAAGGACGCAACTGAAGGGGTCTTTGCAAAGTGCCCATCTACTGCGCATTTGCTGTCATAATTTTGCAAAGCCTCACACCGGCTGGGTCTCTCGCACAACGACGTTGTTGAACAAGCTCTTCATTTGCAGTGGGATCGGAGCTGCTTTCGTTGGTTTTTACACACCTGGACGGATTTCCTGTTTTCTTCGAGATTAATTGACTTGTTTAAAGTAATTCTTTCTGCTCTTTGCTCTGGGTTTCACTCGCTCAATTGTGCTTCCATTTTCCTCCCCGACCGCATCGACTTCCTCTCGATCACGGACGAGCCACGCACAAACTGGAGGAAGAAGACGGGAGGTTGTTGACACTCTCAGATGCGACGTTTGCGAGAAAACTTCCGACAGGGACAGGAAAACAAGTTGTTGGGCAGAAGGTGACATTAATGAGCTGCGGCTGCTTCTCCGTGACGTTTCCCCTGATTGACGAAAATGAGATGTAAACAGTTCCATTTGAAACAAGAGAAAACCACTTCATTGGCATACTTTCGTTCCTTTTGCCTCTTTCTGGAGGAGATGATAAAAGTCGATCCTCTCTCCCGGAGAGTAATCTAAACTGATTCGCAAACTCTTCTTGATCACTTTAATCGAGCACTTTGTACTCCATCGTCGAGGAAAGTCACGGTTTTCATCTCTCGGTGAGGCCGGCTACTCTGAGGTTTCATAAGCCTTGGAGATGGATACTTTACAATGTATATCAACTCTGGATAGTTTTATTTTCTAAACAGCTGTTGAAGGCACTACAAATCTCTGTATGTTTTGAGCATGAAGAACATGTTACAGGGTTGACCATGAAAACCTGATCCAATGTGACAAGAACCATCTAAAATTGACGTTTTCGTTGATCGCTGTGATAACCAAACAATCACATTTTGCAATTTGTACAAAAATAACAGAACGTATCAAATGAAAAAAAAAGTTTTTAGCAAATTCCTTTAACATGTAGATTATTGTACCCCACAAATAAAAAAAAAAATTCATCAAGCAACTCCACGATCCGATCTCGCCATCAAGTCTGCACACGCAGGAGTCATTTTGTGACGAAACTCACCGCAAGAAGACGCTTCTCTGATGGCATTGTCGTTAGAGAACATGAAGGAAATTCGTCTCCATGAGCTAAGTAGCCTCAAAGATTAGGTATCGTATTTTTGTTGCATGCTGATATGAAGCAAGAACAAACCAAATGTTACAAACTGGCTTATCTTGCGCCGTCATCACTGAGTGGGTATCAGTTAACCTGCAGTGTTGACCTAGCTGCTGGACTAATGTACATATGCGGCAAGCTGTTTAATTTAAGATAGATCGCAGCTCATTATCTGATTTTTTTTCCCTTCTTTTCGTAAGATCATATATCACATTTCTTTCTAGATTCTTCTACTGGAAGAACAAGTTCATGAAGTTGCTGTGATTACGTCGGTGAACTTGACTTCGTACAGAGAGTCACAAACTAGAAATGAGAGAGAGCGCGAGAAACTGATAAAGCAGAATAGTTCATGAGGGCTTTTTTTTTTCTCTCCTCTTCAAACAATTATCATTAATGCCTAATTGAGAGAATTCCAATCCCATCTTCCTCAATTATTCCAAGAGGCTTTTTTCGTCTCATGGAAAAGTACATCTGGCAGGTCTTGTCACTTACGGAAACAAAAGGGGCATCTGCCTGGATTACATCAATGGGCGAACAAATTTTTCTTGTGTAAACAGAATAATTGTAAAGAAAGCAAAGAAAAAGAAAAGATTCTTCGTCCACACCAGAGGGACTAATCGACTGACCGGTTCATTTTCCCTCCTAAATTTGTAACCGTCTTTCATGGTGTAACTTCAGTAATTTCTGGACAAACACCGAGGACTATAAAAGAAGCTAAGCTGTGAATGGCCTTACGACAATCTGGTCATCTGTTTCAGGGATGAAACATGACGTTTGTTTACAGAGGCTAACTTTAGTGGTATATAGCCATCTAAATTTTGCTTTTCAATTTTAAGGAAAGAGGCAATTACCCAAGTGAGGTGAACTTCTATCCTTTGAATCGATTCTAGATGATGAGAGCAACTACAGAGAGGATGAACGTTTTCAAGAAGATGATCGTTAAAATAGTGGCCTGCCTGTTTGTTTATCTGTACACTTTCAGAAAACAGTACTGGTGAGGACGAGAGCCCGCATCCATCTTCCTACCCCACGTAGCAGGGTAGGCAGGATCGATGCAGGTACTTGCTCCGGGGATGGTTCAGCTACTTCAATCTAACATCCACTGACTTAGGAGACAGAGTTCTTTCAATTCTGCAAAAATTATGTGGAACCCTCAGTTTGAAGGCTATAAGGCCATTGGCTGAAGCAGGGCTTTTAATTAAAAGAAAAACATTGCTACCATAGCACACATGCTGTGTGGATCAACCGCGAACAAACATGTAACTGGACACCCCCCGGTGCTCCGTGGTATGAGCGACCGAGGGACTTATGGCCATCAATATTAAGTTCATCAAGTTTTGGGTTCCGCGAAATGAAATTCGAGACCATCGCCAACAGGCAGGGGGGACGACGAAGGGGCAGCTGCCAAAGAGGCACTACCTAGGCTAGCATCCCCCCACCCTATCCACAGGGTGACTCTGAAAATGAGACACTTGCCATTGGTCATTACAGCTTGTATAAGAGACATTTATACTGCTATCACATGTAATTAACCTTGCAATATCTTTTTATCTGATTTGTCATCAACAAAGCAATTCTGGAAAAGCAAACTGTTCAGTACTACCAATTATCGAACACTTTCACCTTTCAGGGAAAGATGTGGAATATTATTTTGCCAACATGCCGGCACCAACGCTCATACAAGAATCCCATGTTCCGATCAAATTAACATTCTTCCAAAAGTGTTTCTCGTCCGGGGCCACTGATCCTTCCTGTCCCGGGATCTGTTTATTGTTCCACTTTCCACGCCGTGCCGGTTCTCGGCCTTTACATCTAGGGTTACATCTCTGTTATGCAAATTCCCTTGCCTCTTGTTTGTAATTATAGATGTCATTGATTTATTTTGTTTTTTATGTTTACATTGTTTTGATTGTATTTCACTATCATCACTGTATTTTCCCATCATTGTGGTATCTATAGTTGATATGTACAATTGATCTGCACAACTGATATTTAATTGAATCCAAAATTTTTTTGTATTTCTTGATCTGCTAATGTTATACTTGACTGTTAATGTTACAACAATCTATTCTAAACTTTTAGTTTTATCACTGAAGTTTTGATAAACAAACCACTCATATAGTTTTAATTATTGGAAACAACTCATTTTGCTTGTGATTTACTTTTTACCAAATTCCAACCCCCGGCAGGGCAGAAAGATATAATTTAAATTAGTCAAACCTTTTCAATTGTCAAACGATAGGTAAATGTAGACATCAAGTAGATCTGGATTATTAAATTAGTAACTAATCTTGATCGTTTTCTTTTTTTTTTTCTCATTGTTCAAGATCGTCTCTTCATCCATTTCAATTTTAGTCCAACACCATCTGTGAGCTCTCATGATTCAAGAGGCTTTGGCAGAAACCACCGACTGGTAATTTTTCGTATTTTCTGGCAAAGTAATTTCTCTCTGGTGCCAGAATGATTGCTCATTGAGTCTCCATCTCGTTTCACACATTGGCGACGAGAGACGGAAGGAAATTATCAGACAGAGGTATAAGAGAAAAGAAAATCAAAGCAGAGGGAAAAGGGAACATTAATGCAACTCTGACAAAAGTGTGCCATTTTCCTTCGAACGACTCCAGGACGTTAATGAGTCTGCTACCATCCAACCAAATTATTGGGCCCGGAGGGACACGATCATGAGACGGTTAATGGGGAGAATGTCGGCGGTGTCTGGAACTGTCACCTCACGACGAGCGTCGTAGCTCTCGTTACTGCTGGGAGGGAGAGCATAATTGGCTATACACCATTCTGAATCATTACCGATGCAATTAATCTCTTCCGTGCTTTGAAATATTCGAACCTGTGAATCCAAATTAATTACATGCTACGGTAATTTTGCAATACGATCCTGAGAGAACGGCCAGGGTAAGGACATTGATCTTGCCAGCTGCAACGCGGAACCACCAAATTTACCTTCTTCGACAAATTCGCAGGTTTCGATCAAACCGTTTTCCTCGCAAAGCTAATCTGCCGTGGGTCAGATTTCTGGCATTTTGGAAAACTGCCGTTTCATATAATGTGCTAAAATCAAGTCTCGAGAAGACCTACTCTACATGATAAAACATGACGTGATATCCAGGCATTTCATAATGGTGAGGGTGTGTCATCTCAAGAGGGCATGTTTGCAGAGCTCTACATCTGCACATTTTCAAATGCACCGACGAGCATTCCCTCAAAGCATACGTAAATTCTCTCAAAAAGGTCTCATTTTTCGGTAATTTTTACTACATATGCAGCGATATCTACTCCTGAATCTTCCTGATAAATAAGAAATGACCATGCATATGTACAGTACCTACTTGTCCGTGAAATATCACCAGTGGGTGCGCTGCCTGTGAACCAGCAACTTCAAAGCAGGGTGCACGGGCGGTACAGCAACTATGAAGTTGACATCTTTGGTGCAATAATCTTTATTACAGCCACCTCTGCTAATTGCAAACTTTAATTGTCACATATATAGTCAAGATTGATAAATCAAGTTCTACAATGGGGCTTGATCCCTGCTGTTTTTAAAATATAGCCGTGTGGACGATCTAATCTTCCTGGGAGGGTCTTGATGACTACCCATCTAGCTCTTCTCACGATTTCTCCAACGAATGAATCTTTGCATGTAAATCCCTCGATGTATATATCTACTGACCGACACAATTGCGAGAAGGCATGCAGTGGCGAAGTGACGCCAGAGGGCAGCAAATCCTTGTAGGGGATGAGTGCATGAGTGATGAAAAAGAGCAAAGTAGATAGTTTGTTACGAATGAATACTACTTATAATGGAATCGAAACGTAAGTTTTGAAACTTTCCCAAGATGATACCTTTAGTGACGGCACTACAACATGATGGCACAAACCAATAACTCTCGGTAAGCAGTGTGTTTAATAGCTCAGAAGCCCAACTAGACCTAAAATCTCAGGGATCAAACCTGGAAAGAGTAGCCATGATAGCGTATTAAAGAGAGAAGTCAATTCTGGAAAAGTGTACAGGTAACTATCTTCCAAGCCTTTAAAAGCATGTAGCCTAGGAAATATGATTCGATGCCATCTTTCCGGATGCCGTTTGCAAACATTTCGGTGACGGGTTTTTGGATCTCTCCTTAGTTGATGATAGCACACTAGCAAATTAATGAGGACAAAAAAGACAACACAAGAATTCAACTAGTTAGCTGCCCGGTAGATGGAAAGCTTCCACTAGAAAATTAAACATACTGAGTGCCGCTGTGACACGAGCACACTTCTGCACATGGTGAAAACATATTTAACCAACATCGCAGAAGCTTTCATAGCATCCTATACTGGATAATTCGTAACTTGTTCTTGTAGATTGTATAACAGAACATAAATTTTAATCAGCTTCGTCGACACGACAGGCCAATCGCCACAAGAACTGTCAGGCAACATGAATGAGTTGACGATGATTAGGATGAAACTGATGCTTGTGAAACACTCAATCAAAGGCCAGTAGAGTGTACATATATCCTATCAAGTGAATGGTAATGTAATACTGTTAGTGTCAATTAAATCCACAAGTAATTTAGCTTGTCGAGATCATCCAAGGTTACATCGCGAGATCTATGTCCGTAGTTTTCATCACCCAATTATCGGGTGGTGCACTGTGATGGAGGATATTAAAACCTCCTGTTGCAAGCTGTCCCCAAAATTTGCACATTTTCCACTCAACCTGCATGCAGAGCTGTATATTTCAACACCTCTTTTCTTTTTCCCCAAAGGACCTGCAGATCCACTGAAAATCAAACCATTTCTGAATTTTTCTACTATAAACACACCCTATCAATTTTTGCATCACAGTCAACCATTCACACACCTGATCATTACAGTACTCGACACGTAACTTACATCCAATGACTTGAATGTGCCGTTATTTCTCTCCATGGGCATCCCACCCCCCCTACATGTTATCACAACTGGGATTAATCCTGTCACCCTTTGCAAATTTTAAGCATGTAGTCCTTCCGACACTTTTGTGAATCCTAGCAACACTGTCATACCTCACTACACTCTGTCAGTTTCTTCACAACACCCTGTTGCTCTTTCACCGCAACACCCTTTTGTACCTCACACCACCTTGCTGACCCTACTTATGACCAGGTGTGTAGCCACAGGGGGGCACATGCCCCCCCAACTTCTTACAGTATGACACCTTATCCATCAATCCTCACAAACACCTTCTCTCTGCAATTAGGCCAGCTCGAAAACTGATTCCAATAAAAGGCAAATGCCATGCAGCCAACATCTTTATTTAATATGAACATAAAATGAAAATTGTGAGGAAACAGCTCGAATGATCCGTACAATTTTCTCTCTAAATCAGCTACAATATCCGAATAATATCTTCAGGATTGTGGAAATGTCAATATAAAAAATCTGCCTTGGGTGGTTAAATTTCTCTCGAAATAAAATGTCACCATTTATTAAGCATCACTTTTTTTTAAATCTTAATGTTTTTACGATATACTCAGAAACATCGAACTCGGTGGCAATGTATATCGTTGCCTGAAGTGATAGATATTTATCACAGTGAAACGAGTTCTGACGATGAAGGCACAGACGAAGAATGATATCTGAGCAAAAGTGCGTAACTTCAGAACATGGGTAGTTCCGAACTACAGATCGAGTTAAACAAACGGTGACCAGGAAGTGGGGTCATGGAGGGCACAGCTCTGCAAGGTTATAATTAACTGTTTTAGTTTACGTACATTAGGGAAAAGGTTGTTATCACAGCTAGGGGGGACAGGAAAAGTCCCAGTGAAGTAATAATAAAAGCATGGGACAAAATTCCCATCAATATGTGATTATAACAGTTGTTAGAAGATGCTAATTCTACACAACTGTCTTAGCGTTAACATCACATCCCCCACTATGATAACTGAGCACATGGTATATAGGTACCCCGAGCCAAAATGTAATTCACAAAAAAATCTTCATGAGGTGTAAAAAATTCCCTCTCCCTCCCAAAAAAATTGCAAACATTAACAATTACTCCATAGCTCAATACCATAGGCCACAAATTTTGGTTTCAAATTTAAAATGATGTACACAGCTCCCTGGACAAATGCAACCCACAACATTCAATCATTAGAGTCATTATGAAGTTACTGTAACAGAGCCAAGTGCTGCATTTAAAAGCATGTAACACTGAGCTGCTGCAGGACTGAAATTTAATGCTTTTTCAATTTTCTGAGACTAGGAAAAATCAAGTCGGACAACTAAATCCACATCCCCCTGACAGTTGCCCAATGAACGAGACGGTTTTAAGAAGCACATTCACCTTTAAAAACTGGTAACAGTTTTACGTACAACCGTACAACCGTCACTTACAATAACAATCTAGAATAGCCGAGTATGCAAAATAGGTTGCTGAAGGATAACTTGGAAATTTTGTTAAAATCATGCCTGCTGAACATGCATTTACACATGATGTATTAATTCTTTTTTTCTGCAGAGTCCACCAGAACGTATCACGATATATATGCACCAGTCAACAACTGGGTGCTACAACTGGTATATAATTAGTGCTTGAATATTAGGGACAAGATACAATAGTCAGATAAAAGAGTCAACAGGACACCTTCATGCATCAGGAAATAATTCATCTGGCAGCTCATCTCATCTATACACAAAATAATCAAATTGCTACACAAATGAAATATTGTGTTGCAGTTTTTTTTTTTCATACAACATTAGAGCTTCACTGATTTGGAGACAACAAAGGTAATAGCCTGATACTGTTATGCATATTTTGTATACTGAATCATTTCCTGTACATGCAAAATTAAGTTCTTCGTGGTACACAAAATTTAATTCACCTAAAATGAATCCATATTTACAAGGTATATGTGGATGGGATACACAGATGGGAGACAGAAAAAATTTTCACCGTACGGTCTAGAATCTGTAAATCACGGATAAACCTCATCCTCTTGATGAAAGATGACCTTGAGAGCTTCCACTCTCTTCTTTGCATCTCAAAAATCCATCTTTGAAATCAATCCGGAAAGTATGATGGACGACTTATTTACGGAAGAATTTCTTACTCTTAAAGAAATTGTCAGAGATTTTTGACCACGACCCCTCATACACGGCAGATAAATAACGGATTGAGACGGGTTGACACGAGAGAGAAATAGCTGTAGGAGAAAGTCACAGGGAGCGGGTTGACGATGCATTTAACGATTCCTGGCGAGATGGGTGAAATAAGAAACCATGCAGTAACTCAAAAAGGGATGGTTGAACAAATGATGCTGAAAGCGCTGAAGCTTTCACACAAAATAATGAAACTGTAACACACGTTTACACGTGTGTACAGATCTATGTGAAGAGTACAAAGGCTGATCGGGGATTTACATGATCTTCTAAAGTTGCAAACCCCCCTACTACGTCACCGTACTCCACGGACGACAAACGGTTTTATAGCTTCCCCAGGGTTCTAGCAATCTTTTCTTTTCTAGATGGAAACTGCAAAAGGTTTGAATTTTGTTCCTTGCCTCTAATAAATTCCCAATGGAATTTGAACAGATTCTGTGAGTATTACTTCATGACCACACATGACAACCACAATATTTGTACAACAAATACTTCTTGCGATTTGGCTGCTCAAGAAATCCTAAAATTGTTGTGTCCTGTGGGAATTGTCTCTTTACTGTACACATTAGTGAAAGGTTCATTGAGGAAAGAGAGCACATTGAAACCTGCAGAATGACCTTTAAAGAACTCATCCCCCCCCCCCCCGCTTTACCACAGTGCAAAAAGTCATATCACAACGCCAGGTCTTAAAGGGAAATAGGGCATTTAGAACATACCAACATAGCATACAAATAAAATAGCCTTATCCATTGTCAAACCATTCATTCTTATCAATAAACATCTGCAAAAGCTTCTTCTCATCAAAACATTATGCATGCGTTGAGTAACAGAAGATGCATCATTTGAATTTTGAAAAGTTTGGGTGAACAAATTATTGCTGAGCAACAAACAACTGAATTTCTATCTGTGAGAAACTTAGTTCTTGAAAAGAAGGCTGCTGTCCTTCTTTTTTTGAATAACCTATCATTCTATGTCCACAAACATTGGTTTTGAAAATATGCTTGTTTTCTGTGAAACAAACGCCCTATTTCCCTTTAAACAAGCCTGTCACAATTACGTCCGATGATGCGATGGCATTTAAACAACAGTAACCCTCCCTACTTTAGTAACAATTACCAACTCCATACAAATATATACTACAACTATTTACACAGATTCTGCACATAAGTTTGTCTTGCAACCTTTGAGCGATTTAAGTTAGAAGCAGAGTGCATGATAACAGGACCATCATGATGTGACACCTTAAAACACACTTTTCAGTGTCACCATAACTGTCACATCAAAGACTAGATACATCTTGTACAATCACCATGCTGTAGAGCTAAGCTCCTTTGACCTACTTATCTACATGATCTTGATCTGTGTACAGTACATCACCAATTTCTTTGGTTTCTCTTTTGTTTTCTGTTGTTTCCTCTTGTTTTTCTTTTTTTTTTTCTTTTTTGTTTCCCCTTTGTTTTCTCTTTTGTTCTCTTTCGTTTTCTTTTGTTTATCTTTTGGTTTTTTTTTCTTTGGTTCACTGATAGGGAAGAGGAAATGCCCGGCAAAACTCAGAGACTCGTTGTGAACAAAAGTGGTATCTGATTGGGAATCCGCATAGCTGTACTTCTGCCTTTGTTAGTGCCAAGATTCGTGACAATTGTTTACACGATAGTCTCTTTGAATCGGTGGCCTGCATCACCCAAAACTTACAAGGTTCGGGAATCGACGAGTTACGAACGACGGACTCACCTAATAGAACCTACAGCATTGCAGCATTGACCGTAATCTAGCAACTGGTGGTATGAGGTGAGGGAGTATGAATTTTGTGAAACCTTTAGGCAGTGCATCTGTTCATCTCCACTTTCCCAGCATGCTGTTAAATACAACTCTTTTTCACAATACAAAATCTCCTACAATTTCAACGCCGGGCTGCGGGGAAAGTGCAAACCCCTGTTCGGTGGAGATGGTAATTTGTCAATCTGGCTCAGTCAAGGAAATGTGGTTCATCATCGCACAACGGGCCACAAATAAATGCAGAAAAATATGCACAAAATTAATCAAAATTTGCCAGCTGATTCAAACATCGATCGACGAGTAAAAAACACAGGCAGTATATATATGTGACCAGTGACTATACAGTATTTATTACAAATTCCAACCCTTACAAAATTCCGAGATCTTATCAATCCGTTAATTTTCTCGTCCGGAAAAGTTGTAAAAGCTAAGTTTCGATACGTGCCTGGCGTTGCAGGAGGCACTCGCCAATAGAGCAGCGGGATGGCGATCAGTTTTTTTTGGGGGGGTTTATTTTGGAAAGAATAATTCTTGCAAGTGCCCTAGCTCTGCAGAGTTAATGTACAAAAGCATGTGGAGTGATAGTGCTTCACCATCACGGTGAAAACGAACACTAGATCCAAGATGGGGGAGTGTCTAGGTAAAATGAAATCTGATAGCAGCTCAAATGCAGTCTGGTTGAGAGGAAAACGTGTAAAAATGTAAAACTTGTAAACGTGTGGCATACCTCACGATAAAGGAGTCTGCGTCGACAGATCTGTCGATGACGTGGGTTACCACAGTTTGACGTGCACTCGAAGAGAGAAACTTGTGACCAGGAGAAAAAAAACCTTTCCAGGTTTAGTTGAAGATTTCTTCAATTTCATTAATTTGTCATTTGTGTAAAGCTACCTTTGCACCACTTGAAAGTATAAAGCTTTCCAATATCCACTGACCGTCTGCATGAATTAGTTTTCCAATTGACTCGATGCTGTGCTGGCATCTTTTAATGTTTTCAAAGTCCCTGGGAGTCTACTACAGAACGGTGGGAAATTGCGGGATGTTGCAACAGTAATATTATGACCTAAGGAATGAAACGCCCCATTTATATTGATTGACAGAGGATACATTCATTTAATTGGATCATTCTGCCAATGATTTTCCTCCTTTTTCTTTTTTTATCGTTAATCGAAGGCTTACAAAACGAACCAATCACGGCAATCGATACTGATGCAATGGGATAAAATCAACAAAACATACTCCACAAGGGGGGGGGAGGCACGATTCAATGAACCTTTGTGTTTCAAGCATGAAGTAAATCACTACTTAGTCAATACATTCAGTACTGAGCTGTGTAAGATCAATTGAAAAAAGGTCCCAATTTGGCTAAACGCTTTCAAGGGAGCTTATGGCCCATCCATAGCTATGCCTCAGATACGTCCCATGATCTCACATTTGGAAACCATCCAGCTTCATTGGCAAATACCTATTTGGGATATAGGAAGGAATTAACACAGCAAAATTTATAGTAAAACTTCCAAAATAAGTCACATTTTAAGAAAATTTAAGAGAGAGCATGAAAAACTCAGCAGAGAGCATGAATATTTAAAAAGGAATGCCTCTAGTTTCTTTGAGGAATGGTCTTTGAGGGAGAAAAGTTACAAGATCCGACCAGACCGTGATCTGTGATCGAGACGCTCATCTCCATCGCCGAGTCGCGTTGCCCTCTGTCATATACATGTCCAAACATAATGTCACTACACGAATAATGTCTTTCATATCCCCCCGACGCATCCTCCGGTCATTCCTCACAAAAACGTCTTTTTCCTCATCTGTCCTCATCTCCGTGGCGACAGAGAGGAAAGCAACTCTCGTTTCTTTTTTGCCCTAAGAGAGAGTACGTGATCTTGTTCTGAATAAATCGTACATTCTCGTGATTGCAGATGGAGACACTGAGTGTACATACATGTTTGGAGGGATTTGGAAACAAACATTATAAGGAAGGGAGGAGGAAGGGGAAGATGGGGCTTTAATAATCATTATAAAGAGTATGATAACATCAGTGGCAAAACTACAAGTTTGGGGGTAAAGGACTGTCAGTGAACAAACTTGATATCATATGATATCATGTAGCTATATCTCCACCATTTAAAGTTTTTGATCAACTAGGAAAACGAAACCTGTCTGCAAATAATCAAGACACATGTAATAGTAACTTTCAAATGAGACAGATGCATGCTTAAAAGAAGGTAGCATGTGCTACAGCAATTCAAAATTTGAAACTGAGGTCATATTTTCCAGCCGATATGCCTGATGGCCAACTTCATCCTATGGCAATTATGAATTTATTATTCTTAATTTACAATTGAATTTCAAGAAAACTTGTAAGGTAATAACACTAAATTAAAAAAAAAATACTTGCGCAGTTACTCATCACGGCCAATGAGAAATAAGATGGACATTCCATATCCCCCAGTATGTTTCTGTTACAGGACCCACCTTCTTGTAACATGTCCACACAGTTTTACAAGTGATGGCATTTTTCAATTGACACATCTACGCATGCACCACCAACGTCCTTGACAATGACAGCCAATGATGATAGCCTTCATTCTGATGCAATTAAATCCACTGAGTATTAAGTGACCCTTCAACGATATATCAAATTGTAAATGTTAGTAGGGTAGAAACTGTGATATGGTGTACAGTAATTATGCAATTATTTACAGGATCATGCGCGCACTAACCGCTCGCTGACTGTGAAGTGAAGTAAGACGTGGAATTAACACAGCGATGACATAGTGGCTTTGCAAACCGCAACTTAGTGGGCCTACACCTTCTGAAAATTTTCAGTCAGCGCACGTGGTCTGTTATTTGCACAGTTTTCACTACAGATCTCTAGCGCTCAAACGTCTTGACCATCGACAGAGATTGACAAATTGTACACACCGCGCTTCGCAAAGAGCTGTCCCTCCAAGTGCCCTCAGTCCAACGAGCATGGAAAATATGAAGGACTTTGACAGAAGATCCTAAGGGAGTGCTGAAACAACTTTTTCACTGTGCAAGAGAACAATTTTTCTCTTCTCCTTTTTTTTTTCCTTTCATTTTAATGAAAGCTCGCCCCGTGGTATGACTCAGAGATTGAAAAGCTAATAGAACGGAGGGAGGCTGGAAGGGAACTCCCTCCTATATTAACTCTGATAATGAAAAATTAAACAACTCCATTAAAGATAAATCTTCGGGAATGAAACGCCTGTAAACTGAATGAAATTTCGAATCAGTTTAGTTCCAGGTCACTCAGTTTTAAGCATCGTGGTCATTACCGATGGTGACTGGGGAATTTCAAAGTACAGTGCCTGAAAAAAAGAGAAAATTCTTCCTTTCCCCTTTCTCTTACTTCCAACTTATAGCACTTGGCATTTTGAATGCAGATAAATTAGGGTAATGAAATAGAAATCAACAGGATACAAACATTCACATGGGAGAATGGGTACTGATAAATTTGTCACATACTGCCGACGGTGAATCTACCGCAAACGACGGACCGGAAATAACTGATCTTGATTCGGAACGCATGTCACCTGCCTATCATTACTGGAATTGATTGGTTACAAACCCAGACCACTGCTTGCAGTTAATGTGCCACACACTCCTTACATTTACCGACTTGCTCAAGTATGACATGCGACTGGCTGTTACGGCAGCCTGGTCTGGAGGCTTCGAATCGCAATCAACGACTTTAACGGACCGAGAGAGATTGGCGTTTCACGTAGCGGCGCAATTTATTGCTTTAATTACAGTGGATTGTGGATTATGGGGATTTAATCCATGTGGGACAGGACACTGAATGTGAATCATCCTTTATATAGTGATTGAACGTTTACGTCAAACTAGTTCCCGAGGTTGCATTGCCGACCGTTCCACGGTGCTAAGTTGAGCTTTCTGCATGGCGTACTTCTCACCGTGACTTCGGCTCACAAATGTCTCGAGACATGTGACTGCCGTTCATTCATCAATGACCGCCAAAGATGACATCAGCTGGCATACAGATTAAAACGCACAAAAGAGATCTGTTTAATTATCACAATGACACATATGATATGAGATATTGTCATCGTATCATCTTTTGGAGAGAAATGTGTTGCCATCTCCCTACATTGGGGTAAATTCGCATCACTTGCCTAGAATGCAATCTGCAAGGGGAGAGGGAATGGGGGTGAGGGAATCAGTGAGGTACTTCGAGCAACTTTTGATACATTCCATTGACCTACTTGTGATTGTTTTCTTTAAGTGTATGAATAGTCTAAGGAAAGACATCAAGCTATATGTCGTTTGAATAAAAATAAAAGCTGGGAAAGATCTTAAGTCCAAATTTAGTTTAAAACAGGAAAGTCCATACTGGTGTCCAAAGGGCAAGGGGGACGGGGGGAACAGGGTGGATACAGAAAAGAGCCTTCAACATCTCCTAACTACTAGATGAACAAATTTTCCCAACGATAATTATCAAAGTTCAGACATGTTTTATAGCACTCAAAATTTGTGAAATTTAGCTTTTGTTGTGATGAGGGCTCCCCATCATAAGGTGCAGATACATTTTGTACTCCAAACATATGACTTTGCTGGTTGCAAGACATGGGGCTGCACGCAGTACAAGGCTACACATAATTGAAATTATAGACCGAGTCAAAATTGTGTACACACATACCAATGATCGCGGTGCACTGTGACAGGTAGGCCAACTGCTGCTGCCAGCAGCTGCGACCACGAAGACCAATCAGAGTGGGCCTAAATATAGCCTGGATGATGATGATGATGATGATGATGATGATGATGATGATGATGATGATGATGATGATGATGATGATGATGATGACCTTGGGACCTTCAGCTGCTCCCGTTGACTGCCATGAATAGGCTACATCCATCACCTGTGACGATTATCACAAACTCTATTTATCACAAACACCATGATGGCTTTTTGCCCTGACCTTACACGATTTTGACTACTTAAAATGTCTTTCAATCAATTTTTCATGATATCAATTTCAACACTAAATGAACTCCCCTTTGATATATAGTAGTACCAATACCAAGTGAGTTAGATCTGACAAGAAGGTGCGTGAGTTCCGTAATTGAATGCGTCGAAATCACGTCACAGGGGTGCACTGATATGGCTACCATGTAGAGTCAATTAGGGGCATCGAGTGATACCTCGAGGGAAATTGGATATTTACGGATAAAATGAGAGCTATCGGATAACCGCAGTGTACGGCGTACTGGGCACAATTCAGCTAGAACTGGAATGGAAAGGAGCCACAAAAATGAATCTTTTGAATGAATCTAGTCAAATATGCAACTACAGTAAACGCACACATACAACATATAGCCTACACGACAGCCTCTGGGTAGATTTAGTAAAGGCATATAGTGCAGACCTGGACATTAAACTGCACAGTAAAATCAGACACACATCAGTCATGTTTAAATTACTTGTTTTTGGCCATCTAAGGGGATGAAGCATCCCACAAAACGTTCATTATTGCGTGGCGTCCTATGTTTACCTTTTTAAACTACCCACTAACAGCCTTCTGCCCACGAGCCTTCTCATTCTGCCACCTTTAGTGTTAATTTGGTTAATAAGTGTCAAGGAATGTTTGAGCGATCTGCATCATTTTTATAGGTTGATCATGTATGTCTTTTTTTTTAAATAGAAAAGGTAGTAGTCACAAAACCTTTCTTTCATAATCACACATTTCTGCCTATATACATGGCCATGACAAGTAATATCCTACGCCATGACATGATATACATACATGATCCATTGATGTCTCGTACGTACACCGTGTTAAATTGTTTGCAACATGAGTGGGATGGAGTCACTGTGAGATGATAAAAATGGTAACAGAACATATATCTACCAGCGTTACAAAATAGAAATGTGAGGTTTGAAAAACGATTTTTAGTTGACATTGATTCAGTATCATGATAGCAATTGGATAGAATGAGGCACAGTGCATGTAACACAATCTCATCTCTCCTACTACTACTTATAGTGTATGATTAAAACAACTTTGAAGAGGAGGAATACACGATCTAACAGCAGGGAGAGAAGGCTGCATATGTGGACTACACTCTCCTAATCTTATCTCTTTATATTAACACTTGACAAACCAGCTGAAACTACAAGTGATGAGGAGTAGAATACAATTTTGAGCTCTGAAAGGATGGAACTTAGTTCTTAACCAAGTTGAAATATATTGCTTCCAACAGCAATAACTACTCAGGCTCGGTTCGAATCCATGGCAAATGCAAAGGACATTATTCCAGGCAATTAGATATTTATCCTTTGGGAATCCCTCGGAAGAGACGATGAGTCACGCAAACTCGTCCTATCGGTGTCTAGAATTAAAGGCTGTAATTCTGCCACATCCAAAAAACAATAAATCTCTGCCGACTGCTCATGATGCACTTCTAAGGATAACATTCACCGCTGATCAGTTCTTCAATCTGCCGCTCCATTTGGCCAACCCAACCGAGTCTCACTTTTCAAGTTGTTCCTGCCATCTGCCACTCTTAAAGATAGATTATGATTTTCAAGGTAGCTGACTGAATACCTGCAAAAAAATTGACTCACAAATGCCTTGATTCATTATTGTAAATACTGAGTCATTTTGTTTCACACCAGCTGGAACGTCTTTGTAAGGTTTAATAATGACAGCAGGTTGTACTTCAGGTTAGCATTAGCATACAAGAACCCACCTAAACTGTACCAACTATAGAGCTACATGATTACTGCTCACAAACCCACCAATGAAACGAATCAACAGTTTGTTTAAGTATCATGAATAAACATCTGGATGTGGAGGTAAGCCTACAGAATATTCATTTTGCAATTGTTCAATACGAGGTACACATGACTCGCCCTCCTCAAGTCTGGTCCTCATGGCCTATTACTTCCGTTGTAACCTGGCATAAAAGCCAAAAGAATTGGACATTTTGTTAATTATTAATTTTCTCAACCCAGCCCAGTGTCATCTTTCTTTCACCTTGGTTCTTGAATACCTCTGTGAGCAAGCACAACATTTTGACAAGTTATTGATGCGAAATTATCCAAAGTGTTTTTGCAGTCTTTCTCAATAAGAAAAAAAAAAAACAAACAAACTTGGCAGCACACTTCAAAAGTGTCAGGTTGAGTCAGTGGTGGTAATAAAGAATACATTTGCATGTTGATAAATGAAATTAAAGTTTGTGGGGGATGTTCCAGTTCTTCAAAGGGTACGAGATCATTTTCTGTCCCCATTTCAATTGTGACTTGTTTAGCATATATACATCACATCTGTTTATGGAGACGAAAGACAGACCATACAAAGATAAGACAAATAGGACAGATAGACAGACAGACAGAGACAGACAGACAGACAGACAGACAGGCAGATAAAGTAAACAATGGCTGCCAACAGAAATGTGCCTTCAAGGAAGGTTTTTGACATTCTCAGATGCAGAACAGGTAGTGTAATTGATCTGTGGAATATAACAGCTGTGATAATCTGGAAGTAGAGCACCATTTTTTTTTTTAGCCAGTGTTCTAATAAAAATCTTGGCCAGATTGGAAGCATCCCTTAGAAATATTGTCGATCAAGTTACACCTAGAGGTGCTGTAATGGTCTGCAGTTGAAAAGGCTACTTCTACCCAGGTTGAAAAACATCCCACCTGATTTTTTTTTTTTTTTTTTTTATGGCGTCCCACATTTCTGGATGCATCTGAGATCGGGTTTGAGGAATTTCCCCTCACTGAACGTTAGAGTGTTTTAGTTTCGAGTCTGCCAAAAGCTGCCATTGTGATATATTCTGACCAATGTGAATATGTTATGCTAAAATAAAGATCAACTGACTTCATTAACAGTGACCATGTGCTGAAGACACCATTAGAGGTCGTGTGGCATGAAAATGGCACTTTGGAGTATCGGGAGCATTAGACATTGAGAACATCGAAAATAGTCACAAATTTCATCCAAATGCATCTAAGATTGACATATTTACAGGCAAATTAGTGTCTCACAGCTGTGTCATGAATAACCATTGGCTAAATATGCAAATTTTGACGTAAAGAGATGGACTCCCATGGTTTGTGTTACACTGATCCTTTTGTTTATGTAACCTTTATTTCAAGGTCATTGGAAAATCTATGCACAGAGGGTTTTATTTTGGAAGCATGTATTTTTTCCTTCAAAAATATTGATACGACTTACCAATGTGAAACTCAATAATTAAGTAACTGAGAGGCAAAATAGGGTTAACGAAAGAAAATACTGACACTGTGCAACACTCTACGTTATCTGGTTTGTATTTTTTTCAAACTTTGAAAAGCCTTTAACAGACGTAATTCCAATGGAGTTTCACTCAGGGTTTTACTTTGCAACTTTTGCATGAAGGGTGCTCTTTTCAAGAAGCATGTCACACAACCTTTAATGCTGCAAGGTTCTTGTGTGGCTTCAATGGACTGGTGTAAGTCATTGCACTGAAAAAAAGGTAGCATCTAATTTGTGGGCTGTGTTTTTGTGAACAGTGGAAAATGAGGCGAGCCCGTGCACTGGCGAAACTTTTTATTCAGCTCTGATGACAGTTGGTGGTTTGTCACCATGGTCTGTAAAATTGTCTCTTTTTGTGGTGGCCAGCTACCACCGCAGTACTGACTCTAGAGCGGGCCACTGCCATCCACTGTAGCTGCAGTCCTGAAAGCAATAGAAAGTACTGTATGCCAGCCAATGTGCTGTTTTTTTTTTCTCTCTAATAACGTTCACCCTAACAGATCTGCCGTTATCATCTTGAGCTACCTACGAACGTTTTGTCTCCTCTTAATAAGATTAAAAGTAACAGGAGTGTGGCCCCACAAACACGTCTATCTTCACCATCCAATCGATCAGGCAAATTTGTCTGTTTTTATAAATTTTTTGCCTACGTAATGGATCATATAAATCCAAGATTAGTGCTTATTTCTCTCAATGCATAATTTGCCAAAAAAAAAAGTAGGACTTGCTTTATCACCTTTCTTTCTGAACAGTACATGATAAACTGACTTGTTTACGTCCTGCTCATCTAGCAAATTAAACCGACTCGAGGAAAAGCTGTCAGAGGAAACGATTTTGGCAAGCTTAATATTCAAAGCACATTTCACAAAATGAAGGCAAATTCAGCTATGACACGTGCCAAACAATTTCTTGGTTGGACCAAGCTGCTCACCAAAAATTCATTTGGTTTAGAACATAAATTTCAAAGTCACTTTCAAGTTAAAATGACTCATTAATATTTTATGGATCATGAAATATTAATACTCTCCATCCACAGCGGACTGTGGTGGCGCCAACATTTCACTGACAAATATATCATCCATACAGTGTAAATAAAAACTGATAGAATTCTCCAAAATTTACTGTCTTGTTTTTCCATGGAACTAAAAACAAAAAAGAAGGAAAAAAACACAGTCCTCTAAATTTGTGAAGCCCATGGAATGAACATCTTTAACATACAAGCCTGCAATTGAGGTCACCATTTCATAAGTGATTAGAAGTTAGTAAATTGATTTGAACATTGGTCATAATGATATCTCAACAAAAAAGTGCTGCTGAAATTTTAGACTGATGGTTCCTGTAGAGAACCTGAAGTCCCCCTTCAAGTTAATAAATGACCCTTATGACCCTTAATGACCCCTTCACGACCACACAAGACATCTGAAATAAATATTCAGTATAGTTCTGAGCAATAGTCATAAATGAACACCTTTATGAGAATGCTTTTGGGAGTCCAATTTTAAAATCAGGTCAAATTTATTCCAACTCTAAAAACTGTTTGGTTTGACATCATTTTTTTTATTAACGAGATCATGTTAGAGTCATGTATAGAAGTGTGCAAAAGTATTATTCACTGACGAAAATATTTCTCTCAAATGATAGAAAAGTGACATAAATTGTCAAAACTAGTAGTATCAGCTATTGCCACTGAGGTTCACTTAAGTCCCAAAAGTATGTTTGGAAGAGTCCAACAAATTTGCAGCAAGTACAGTATCCAAAATGCAAACTTGGTGATCATGTGGGACAAATTTTGTGAAATTTAGAATTTTGGAAGACTGATTTTGATACATAAAAGTCAGAATAACTGAGGAATGTAGTTTTTGTGCAAAAATTTTTCCTAACTTTGCTCTCAGTTGTATAAGTTCTTTAAGATTTTAAAACAGTTCTCTTACACTTAACTCAAATGTCATTTTAAGGCCAGACAAATATTACCCCTTTCTTTGCCCCCCTCTCTGCTAGATGTCAATATTATAATAAAATTCAATTTCAAAAATTTGAGATTCTTAAAACTTGTCGCCTATCGCCCTCAAGTTTGCATTTTGGTGATGTCACAAACACATGTAAAAGTATTCAAAGTTTAGCGAGGACGGTGCGAACCTTGAAAATGACCGGGGCTAGATGCAGCGACGAGGATAATTTAATCACGACAGTGCTTTTCATTATGTGGCCATTTCACCAAGAAAAGCTCTTGCGGTGAAATCTAATTCTGTATGCCATTAGCCACTCAAGCCAGGTAATTTGATTGGGCAAGGCAACCGAATGCAAAATAAAACCATCCAGATGTGTTTGGTTTCCTAACATGCATGATATGTAAAACTGCCCTTTATTACTTATTCCTTAAAACACATTCCAAGATCCTGCTAGAGGGTAAACCCCTGAATTTCTGGTCACGAAATTTTGAAGTTGGCGTGTGGCTGACAAATTTTCTGCAGATCTTCAGCAAGATAAAAAACCGGTGTTTTATTTCAACGTGTTCAATGTAATTTTCGGAGTTATTCAACTCGAAAAGAGAGAGCTTTGTATGCACTCCTGGGGAGATAGTGTGACTGGATTTGTTGGGAACCGTCGAGAGCTCCGTGAGATCCGTTCAGCTCTGGCGGTAGTGAGAATTATGCACGTGTGCAGAATGGAGATCTATATTAAAAGGCTGAATGTTTATTAAGTAACAAGGGAATGCACATACAAATGCAAGCAGAAGCAAGTGTAATTGAAGTTCCTTCCTAACTGAAAAGAGGCTTCCACCACTTGTCAACGGATTTATCGCTCCCAGCGGGAATCAGCAGTTATCAGACTTTCTCTCGAATGTCACGCTCTTGTGACTTACGGGACATTGTCAGCGGATGATAAAGGCAAAGAAAAAAACCCCACTGCTCTTTCACGGCTTAAATTCTCTAACCTAGGTTATAAATCGGACAATGTGCGATGTATGCTTCCTGCTGTCTGTATTGAGTGGTTTCCAATAAACAAAGTGACACATAGTATCTGGACTAAAAGTTACTACATTTGAAAAGTACGTATTTTCTTCTGCAGATTCCCTGCTGCAATTGCAGGCTTGTGGCCAGACCAATCAATTTGGGGGGGACATCAATGTTGGCATTCACCAGCCTGGGAGGTAAGACCCCCTCCCCATTGAAATTTTTTTTACTTTTTCAAGTGTTCTAGATGCAAAATTATGCAAGATTCCCATCTTTTCTCCTTGTATTTGTATTCTAAAAAGTCTAGACCTGTCACTGAAAAGTTTTAGAAGATTTTTCTCGGGAGCATGTGCCCCCATGTGTCCCTGTGGCTACGTGCCTGTGCAACTGGCCCAAAATTTCAGGATTCTCGAAAAAATCAATTTCCTGCTCAATGTCTACGATCCGTCATTTCCTATGTGTCAGACATACACATGCACACGATAGAATGT
Source organism: Stichopus chloronotus (assembly GCA_021234535.1). Classification (NCBI taxonomy): domain Eukaryota; kingdom Metazoa; phylum Echinodermata; class Holothuroidea; order Aspidochirotida; family Stichopodidae; genus Stichopus; species Stichopus chloronotus. Next base: position 17,244,578 of record CM037842.1, read on the forward strand.
TGAATCAAGAAAAAAGAAAAAGGGTCGTCCCATGGAAATGAGATTCATGTCATTGATCCAATACTGTCCACACATTTGGTTATGTGTGGCTGAAACTGCTTGGAGTTAAAAACTTTTTGAGAAATTCAGGCAAGAATTTTGATACCCAACGCCGAAGACTCATTACATAATCCGGACACCTAACACTGGCAGCAGCGTGCCATTATTCGGTCTTGATTTTCAAAAATTCACGAAACATGTGCCTCAAAATATTTATCTATGCCATTTTCTTTCTCTGATCTGTTTGATGTGTCATTTTCCATTCTCTTTGCAAAGAGGCCAAGATTTCAAAAGGGACCTTCGACTGAGCTGGAAAAATGAACCTGAAACAAACAATTAAACCATTCCAAATTAATCGTCACTCTAGCTGGGGGAGATATATCATGCAGTCATCAGCCAGTGCCTGTGTGAGCACTATAAGGTTGTAGCTATCTTGAACTTGGGGGCTCGCTGTGTATTAATTGCGAGCATTTGGTTCACGGTGGCTTGAAAAAAGGGTACCGGAATGGACTGCTCCAAAATGGCCGAGATCAAATTTCACCACAAGTGTAGTCCTGTGAAAGCCAAGCAACTTAAAACAGTGAACTGCAGCCTCAATTACAAGCACTCAGATGTTGTCTTGAGTATAACATAAGCTACTGTAGCTAAGATTCTACTCAGAGCTTCCTGTCAACTCAAAACTACCCTTTACAAAATTTGACTACAAACTGCTGCTCTTTCGTGAGATCAGTTCACACACCTACCCTTTTAAAAGCCTCAGGCAGGCAAAATTTGCGAAACGTCAGACGATAGGGAGCTACTGCACATAGAGGCCAATATTGTTCGGATTGATTCCGTGAGTGGTTCTTCTTTACTTTCTTTTGAAGAAAAATGTCAAGAAGGTGATGAAAAAAAAGAAAGTTTGTTTACAATTGGAATGAACAGTAATTTCTCGTCCAATTTAAATGTTAATCCTTGAGTTATGCCAAGTACAGCTGAGCATTTTGTGGGTGAGATTTTAAATAGGTGAATGGACATGTATGCAGGATACACAAGCACATGTTGAATATCCACACATGTCAGATGACGCCCACATGAATAAAACATGTTTATCCACTGCTGCTGCTGCCGCTGCAAACACCAAAAGTGGTAAGAAAAAGTAGAAAAAGCTTTAAAAATTTGGACTTAAATTCAATGCCACCCGCTCGTTAATATTCAATTTTTGCAGACTTTACTCTTGTACAGAAACAGCCTAAGTGGAAGTTGTGTTCATCATGGGGTGTCGGCAATCATGGCTCGTTGCTCTTAGCCATTCAGACCGCTGTGGTGAGCCAGATTTGATTTTGTGTGAGCTGGTTAATTACAAACTTTGTCTGATTTGACTTCAAATTACCTCTTCATGAAAAAGTTTTCTACTGAGTTGAAAAAGCTGAAAGGGCACCGGGCATTTTTGGACCAACACAAATTCTGGATGGGTGGCAGGTGAAATGCACCAGTGCTAGCTAGCAACACCCAGTGTGGGCCCATCAGTGCAGACCAACGAACGTGATAATTTGTTATATCTTGTAAGCAGATCATTGAAAGGCCTGTACAAATTCACTATTGCAGTTGTATCCTATAGATGCTATTAAGTTCACATTGGGAATGACTGCACAAGAATATTAAAGGGAAATAGGGTGTTTAGAATATACCAACAAAGAAAATAACTTAAGCCATTTGTTAAACTATTCAGTTTCATCAACAAACATCTTCAAAACATTATGCATGTGATGAGCGACAAAGATGCATCATTTGAATTTTGAAAAGTTTAGGTGAACAAATTATTGTTGAGCAACAAATAACTGAATTTCTATCTGCGAGAAAGGTATTTCTTGAAACGAAAGCTACTGTCCTTCCTAATTGTGAGAATCTATCAGTCTACCCTGTATGTCCACAAACATTTGTTTTAAAAGTATGGTTGTTTTCTATGAAACAAACGCCTTATTTCCCTTTAATATCCCCTTGAGGACAGAATCGGTTTACACGTATGTGCATCTAACATGCATTCATGAGACAAGTCAAATACACAAGGGTAAAGAGCACTTATAAGGAGCACTGGAAACCACAATATTCATTATGAAATGTTGATATAGCACTGCTTCTTGCAGCCAAAAAGGAATTTTAATCAAACGTTTCCTCCATACAAATTTACCTTTTAACATTGCTCTTGAAATGTAACATATTTCGTTTCATTAAAACATGAGATACAAGACATTTATCCCCCACAATGTGCATACTATAGTGGGGACTGAGTCTGAATTTCAACCTGGCTTGAAGCACACATATACTGTTTACCTCAGACAAATATAAAAATTGAAAATATAATTTCAAATCACTCAGCTTTCAAAATATATTTATGTAACCATTCAGAACGATCGCAGAGATAAAGGAGTTTGCTGGACAGAACAAATCCACAATATCAAGAACAAGCTGATGTGATATTAAAGTGTGCAAAGTAATACCCACAAAGAAAGACAAAAAAACAAGAAAAAACAAATGATAATGGTAGAATTCCATGCGGCTCTGAGATTCATTTCCTCACATCCTTTTTTTTTTTGCCATACATCTTATACCTCAAGGCTGGAATTCAACTGCATGTGCATGTAAAAAGCTTTGCGTGAGAGTTGACCAGACGGCTACAGTATCATCGCCGGGATTTGGAGGGCGACGCATTAGGCCAGTAAAGTGCATACCCAATATTTACATTGGGATTGAAAGACTCCACGGTGGATCGATTCTCTTACCAAATGGAGGGTTTCTACTTTCTCCAGAAATCTAGTGACTCAGGAGTAACGACCTGACGGCGATTGCACTCTGTCGAGATCGCATCGTAATGGCAACGGTGCAATGGGAGGGAAGGTTTACGCAGCCACACCAGAATGGCCGCGGGACAGAAATACGTCGCTGTGATTCACAAAAGGATTAAAAAAACTTCTGTGGTAACTTATCTTTTGTAAAGAGTGTCCAGCGGGATTGTTTCACTGACTGTTTCTTTAGCTTGGACACTTTGGAAAAAAAGATCATTAATGCCCACATTCAGCGTGATCGCAAATATTCAAGACGATACTTGATCGAGCTTCTGAGTGGAGGAAAAGGAAGTGCACGTAGCTTAGTTTTCCAACTCCAAAGTGCAAAATAAACCTGCCTGAGAATGCCGATACATGATCCCGATTTTGCTTTCAAGTTTCTTCAAAATATTGTGAAGAATACTGAACAGAGAAACAAAACAGAGCTTAAAGGGGAGATGTTCACACTTTTGTGACGAAAAATTGGAGTGGCCTTGTACAAAACTTAATATCAGAGATTCAGTGGTTTAATTTAGACTGACTGCCCAAAAAGTAAACATTTCAACTACTTCCCCAGATTCATAAAACGACTTTTACACCTGAAAGATAATCTTTGTCTTGCTGTTAACTCAGAAGATACTTTGTAAATACAACACCTCGGTTGATTTAATTAAACTAACAGGCGTCTTTGTCATAGCAACGGCCTAAGAGGATACTTGCATTGTCGAGATCTCGATCCCAGTTCTTCATCTGTAATTCTGTCGAGTATCTCATTCTTTAGCACCGAGAGACGAGATTATTTTGTGAGGCTCTGCCGGTAACGTCGATAGGATGAATCTCTAACCCCCCCTCCGACCCCTCTCTCTCCGCCCGCTCCATCTCCCTTACCCACATGCAGCCTCACGTTGCTCCTTTTTTCTTCTTTTTTCTGTCCGTCAAGACGACCTTCTTTTAAACAGCATTTCTCCCATTATCGATACATCATCTAGATTATTCTGCAGAGGCTGCAGAGCTCCGTGAGAAGTCTCGGCGACAGATGACCTCTGCCACGTCCGTGACAGAAGGCTGTTCCTATCTGAGCTTCCGTAAAGAAAAAAAAACTGGCAAAACTTCCCACAGAATAATAAAAGGAGAGTAAGATTCATGAAAAGAGGCCACAGAGAGATCAACCGTCGAACCGCAGCGCTCTCCAGAGGTGAAATGAATCGCTAGTATAAAAACTAATACAAGCATGAAGGGAAAACTTTTGCATTTGCAGGATATGCCTCATTCGTGGGGGTAGTAGGGAAGTGAAGCTCTCTGAGCGAACGATGGTTTCTCGAAGAAGCTCGGGTAAAAGGTGTGCAAGTAGGCTTTGTATTAAGTAGTAATGATCGCTGATGTACTTGACGTCTACCGGCTGGACGATACTGTGTCCGTATTTATTAAATGAAACAGCACTGCATAGCAGAAAATGTACTTGAACTGTGAAAAATATCTAGGACACCGTGAATGTTACTTCTAACATGCACCAAGTGAGAAAAGACTTACATGCATTTTACACAAAGATATGACTTTGGAAAATTAATTCAGCTATCACAGAGACAAGCTAGTGTTCAAACAGTAAATTCTTATTTTCTGTTCATTATTACAATAATTTTTGAGTTGAGTAATCAAACACTGCTTCCCTCATTGCTCTGTACATTACCAATTCCTTTAGACCATTGCAAAAAAATGTTTTGGTTTACTTAAAATATAGCAAATTATTGTAAAGTGATTAAATTTTGACCAATATTCCCACATCGCAATCTACCATAAAACCACTCTTAAATTCTTACTGACTACAGTGTCCAAGTTAAAAGTTGAAATAAAAACACTGTAACATCAAATTTAAAGAACAACAAATCCTTTTGCAATAATTTGCCTACAGAAATTTTACAACCTTGAGCCAAACGGAAATCTCAAACAGTGCTACTGTATTGTCTCCAAACATCAATGTATATATCTTGAGCAATATGAACAAAATATTGGTACAGCATACGCGAGGTGATCTGCAATTCAAGATCAGCCTCCATGATGTGGCAAAATTTTCTGCTTCATTTAAGATCCCTGTAATAATGGCACTAGAATATTTTGCTGAATTATGTTAAAACATTTTGCAACAAGTGATTACAGCACATGCATGTTTCAATTCACTAAACGTGCTGTGAACTATCTCTGGAGTCCATCGTGCATGCCGTACAGAAGAAAATCATTTTTGTAATTTTGCAATATCCCAACCCACTAATTTGGTACATTTCTTTCAAGACGGTCTTTTGAGCTTCTTGTGAAACCCTTCAAAGGTCTTTGCGAACTGACTTGTCTTCGACCAACGTACATGATTCATTTAATGGCCGTATCTCCACCCCGAATACACCGTGTACCGCACGGATCTGCGAGCCATGCCGTGGCAAAAACTAATACACTAAAGAGCCAGGAAAGGGAAAAGAGACACAGGTTGCGCGTGACCTAAACGGCACCATCAATCACGACATCGAAGGCTCCAGGCATTGAGAAAACTGTCAAATATTGATTAAAGCTCCAGCACAATATTTCAGGCTCGGTAAAAAAAAAACGACCAGCTAGTCTGATAACATATTGAATTTGGTCATGTTTGCATGAAACATGCTACAAAACATATAGATCTAATAATCCCATGTCACATAGGTTTTACGCTGATTGTCTGCCGAAATCACTGTTGGGAATGTGTTGGCTTTTGTCGCCACTGGGCCTCACTGAGGGTGAAAGACTCGACGGGTGAGGCAAGCTGTCCGGACTGAGAAATATATGAAAGCAATCATTATTTTGAGGTACCAGGGCAAAGGCATCGTACAGTTGTCAACCGAAACGATGAAGACTTGTTTCTTTGAAACTTTCTTCAACAGATACATTGGCGCTCTAATCGCAAATTTTAGATGAGGCTACCGGTTGCTAGGATGAGTGTAGTTTGAAGCAAGCACAAATAATAAACTTGGGCATGCTCTCACAACCAAATACAGGTGGTAACAAACTTGTGTGTACCTTGATATCAACATCACCATTTATTGTAACTGCTGATTCAGCTTCATAGTAAAATAATGGTAGAATATTAGTAAAGGCTGGTTTTTTTTTACATTTTTTGCAGCTAATTAAAGATTCGTGACTACAATTATTACAGTGGGTGAAGCTGGTAACACATCCAATCTTCATTCTTGTAGTCTATGCAATTTTCCCACAGTTTGCTTTAATTTTCCTGTCAAAACATTTGGTAAAACATGGATTTCATTAACTTATAATGTCGGACGCTGTTGTTAGGTTTAAGTCAGCTTGGATAGGGAGGCCGGGGTTTGATTCACGGCATGACCAGACAGTTTTTCATTGCTCAGTTTCATTAACTCAAATGTCTGTCAACTTCTCATTTTTCATTCATTCATAAGGCAATATATATGATAGAGCTCTGACAAAAAAATGTATAATGTAGTGAACTCTGAAGTCCGTTGAAACTTTTTAAAATGACTAACATGGTAGTGCACCATGTACGGTACAATAGAATGGGTGTCGCAATGTCACTGCTTTATGAATATGAACGGACGTCACATCTATTTAATTTGCATTTGGGGGGGGGGGGTTTCCTTTGTATAATGAGAGCAAACTTTTTTTCACTCAGATTAAACTGCAAGTCAAGCATGGTACTGTAGTCAGTACGTGTAATTACTTTAATGCCAGACACCACGTCATCACCGTGAACAATTCCAATAAACGACACATACATCAGTCTTCTTAAACTAACTACCAACATGTTAGCGCTCTTTTTTTTTTCGATTCTTTGCTGCCTGTTTCAATATCAGAGTTTGAACCAAAAGTACATCATTTGTATCATTCAAAATGTTGTAAAGTAATTTTCTGGTCAACAAGATGCATTGGACTTATGATGTTACTGGATTTTCTTTAGCACATGTGGTGCAAAGCTCTACATGGATTTGGATGACTTCATCCTCCCTTTACTCCCAAATAGCATTGACAACATTCACACATGAACATAATTACAGTAAGCCAACTTCAATATAGGCCACAAACATGCTGAACATGCATTACTGATGTTTCTTGTTGCAAGGAATATCACCCCCCCCCCCCCCGCATTTTGCCATTTAACGATTTTTCCTGGTCCCTGCGCATGCTCCTGGCCTGTCAAAATTCTCAGACAATTTTGAACAAAATTGTTGGGACACTTTGTCGTATGTTGCAAATGTAATACTGAATTTTAGGTGAGAGGATAACATGAAACCCTTGCCTTTTTCCAATATTCTCCCTTTAGGAACAAATGCACACTTTGAACAATAATCCTACGGCCAACATTGAAAGGGGAAGCGGGTTGTCCCAAAGTATTTTGTCTACAGTTGTAGATCTGATATTAGCGCTTACATTTTAACCAATTTGAATGATTTTTTCAATTCCCAATACCCAACCACTTTTACAAGGAGCATGATCATATAAGTAAGGTGATGCAGGCATGAGAGATGAGGTTCTCAATGTAAAATTGATCTGGAAAACGTTTCTCTGGGATAAGAAAGTTCTGGGAAATTCACAAGTTTTGCAAAACGCTGGAAGATACATCAGCAGTAAACAGGTGGCAGTTGTGTCACCTTTCCGATAAATTATTCACCGAGGTTGTGAATAATGCATTATCAGTGGATGCCTCAGTGCCAGGATGCGGTGATAAAAATTTGACACTTAACCAGTTCAGATCTATCAAATGGCCTTACTCTTCTTTTGAGACCGTGTATTACTACCAACGGTTTTGGGTACAGCGTGGGGGGCGGTAATATGGCGTGGGACCGTGACATGTGCAGAAGGGGGTAGACATTAAGGTAAGCGGTTACGACATACAAGGGGAAAAAATCAGGGGGGACATTTCGTGACAAGATCGTGCTAAATAACGAGACAGCCGAATCTCGAGAAAATACTTCTTCTAATATATTCAAAATCATATTTTTGCAAACTCTGCAGGGGAATGAGTGCCCAAATTTTGCACCAACATATGAAAATTCACAGCATCTGACCAAAATTATACAACCAACTACGAAAATAAGAAGGATTGTGTATATTAATGATAACTTTTAGCGAAGGCAACCCAATTTTGGAATTCAGCAGGGAACAGCATATTGTTAACATATGTAAGTGGTTCAACATTGGAGAACCACCTAAAGTCATAATCACTTTCAATTGCATTATAAACACTGGTTCTGTATTTCTTATCACATTTAAGGGTCACTGTGGAAATACGGGGGACCAAATTTTCTTGAATCTAACAAATCTTAATACAGCTTTATCACGAAGCTCTGTATCATGATATACTGTACCTCCATGAAGTGATATTCACCAACATCATTGTACTATGTACTGTACACTAGGTCCACCAGTGATCTAGATACTGATAACTGCACGGCGGGGGGAGGGCGGGAGAAGGGGGAAGCATAACGTTTTGTTGATGTGGAGATATTTTTGAAAATGTCTTTTTGATGTGACGTTGTATAGTACACTTGGGGCAAACTTTAAATTTACGTACAAATTCTGTGGCCATTGCAGGAGGAAAGTGCATCAGTGCATGTACTGTACATAGACAGATCAAAAGACAAATAAATTGACTCAATTTAGGTTACAAGATGAAAGGGAGGGATGGGAGGGGATGAAAAACATTGTATATGTTTTATGAACGGTGCCACAGTTACTGTGGTGATAAAATTGATGGCACTACCTGAACTTAGAACTGACTCATACATGCATGTGCAACACATGGCACGTTAGGAACACAGTCGTTACTTTTGGTAAACATTTCATCTGAACCCCAAGGCCCCTTGTCACCTTTCCCTGCTCTTGGTTTCAACGTTGAAATAAGAAGGCCAAGGGATGTATATATACAAGGAACTTATTTAGCATCAAACGCTGCACGTTGTGATGACGTGTTTCAACGAGATGGCGCGACGACTGACACGAATTCTGTTCCTTAATCGTGCCCTATAATGCCAGGCTTACCAATTTGGCCGACTTAGTAGCATCACGACTAATATTACACAAATGTTTATGCAGCAGCACTACGCAGACGCAATTTCAGAGCATAATTGGCTGCCGGGTGGTGCAAATGTGTACACTCACCATCCACCTTCTGCTCACGAGTCGTTTGATTATGACAGTAATCAGTGTTGGGTGTATCCCATGTGAAGCATGAATATATCTGTTAGCTTCCATCAAAAGTAGATCACAAATTACAGTACTTGGCTTTTCTCAGAGCCGAGCACTAGCTTGGGAAAAAGATGGTTCCGATTTTTCTGCTCTATTTAGTTTTTTTTTTTTCAAAGTAGGTTGACTTGTTAACGCATAATGTGCCAGGTACATATATTATGTATGTATTATGATGTATCCGGCGTCTTAAACTTCATGAGATGATCTAGTGTGGCAGATACTACAGTTTGTAGCGAATGGAAGACACGGAATTGAACCTTGGTATTCCCAATGGGTAGGCTAGCTACCGAGGAAACACGGATTTGTTGTAGCTGAACAAATGAATGCAAGCTATGAAACAGATCCTGAAGTAAAAAGTACAAAAAAAAAATAATAAATATTTTTTAAGGTGCTAGGAGAGGGGATGGTTACGGGAAAAACAAAGAGTGATAGCAAGCTTTGAGGTTTTCTTTACATGTTTACCGTTTTACCATCAAAAGGAGAGTAGGGATAAAGAGATCCCCATGAACTCCTCTTTTATCCCCCCCCCCCCCTGCCATCCTTACAATATCTACATATTTGTCTCAAGTATTTTGGTTCATGTTGTGAAGGCGATGAACCTCTCTTCCAATGACTGTTCCCCACAGCTAAATTATATTGTTCATTAGTAAGTTATTAAAAACAAATTTGAATTTGTGTTTGCTATGACACAAGGGAAGCAGAAACATCAAACACTTGATGAACATGAGGTGCACAATGCAAACTAATCACGGCTGTGACTTAAAAGCTGATGTGCTGGTAACAACATTAACAGTGAGTATTAAAGTTATGCTCCGCTCTTGCCTAACCCACAATATTGTATTACTGTAGTAATGGAATATCGAGCCAAACAGGTTCCCCCTTGTCTCTCTCCTCCCCAATCTCTTTCCCTTCGAACGAACTAACTCATGAATCTGTATGATCGGCGGTATAAACCTGACTTCACAAAAGTAAAAGTCACAAAGTAAAAAAGAAAGTTTTAAGGCAAAAGAGGAAAAAATTGTCTAGAAAAGTGAAAACAAGCAACCATGTTAGGCTACATTCTTCAGGCTGAAATGGTTTGAATCTGACAGCTGACATACACAGGGTATGGATCCACTGCTTCAAGATATCGTGCCAATGTCTGCGATTGCAAGTTCAGGATACACTGACAAAATTCTGTATTCCCCCCCCAAAAAGAAAAATTAAGAAGACTTGCAACTTGAACCACCGAGAAAATGACCTGTAGTAAATTTTCTTTTCGTAAGTATTAATTTAGCCTGTGCATGACTCAAGCTGAGCTTGTGCTGCTGGTTAATCGTACAAATAGTGTTTCAATTCTCACTACATTAGAATACAAGCTTAGATGAAATAACAGGAAGTTCACATATATATATAGTCCAGTATGTATACTATACTGGCATACTGAAAGCACATGTACCACGCTATCGCAAATGCAACGTTAGCGTGCACATAGTGTAAACTTACGATACGTTTCTCTCTGCAGAGGCTATTTAGTCACGCCTCCAAATGAATCGGAAAAAAAAGTGTCTTTTCGATAGATGGATCTTTACCTTTTTACCCAGATCCTACATCTCACACAAAAAGGACATAGCAACAGCAGATCTAGCACACACATCTCCATCATTAAATCTAGGAAATAACTTTCAATGGAAAACGAATCAAGAACCCATCGTTACCACATCCAAAAGTGTCACATTATATCGAAACAACCTTCAGACCCTTAACAGTGGCCCCCTAAGAGACAAAACGGAAGTAGGTCCTTTTCCCGTGAGGTCGCGGTCGTCCGCACGGATTAATATCGTTCACTTGGACAGATAAATCTGCGACGGCAGTCAAGAAAATGAAGAACCCTGATCATCCAGCGACCTCGCATGTGTACCGGTCGGAATAGCATATTCAGGGCAGACGATCCGTCGACCCGATCGTCGGTTGCCGTCGCCGACCGCTGCGGTCGGCTGGAGTGACGGTAGGAGTGATCAAATGTCTCAGAGAGGCTATCATACGCTACAGATAAATTTACCACAGGAGTCGTGCACGGGGACACTTGATGATGCACCTGCTACGTGATGGCGACACCTTCGACGGTATATAACACTCGAGAAATGACCGAACAATACTCTAAATGTACTCTATATGTACATTTTTCTCTCTCTGCACTGTTTACAACGCTGTGAACTCAACATTTTCGATCTGTTTTTGCCGTGGACCTTTTCAGATAGTTGTTTATTGTGCTCCCTTTGCCCTTTTTTTTTTCTTCTCGCTCTTTATATTGCACATTGCTTTTTCAGTACATGAACATCTGGTCGACTGTTCTAGACATCATAAACACACCGAGGAGAGGCGGTGAGAACACCAGGAACTGACGAGGGGTGACCTGTGATTCTCTGTCAGTTCTCTCTGATGGCCAAAGAGTCCTTCACGGTTTGCACAATTGACTGAAACGATGTTTTCCACTGATGCACCCTGAATTCTCACCAACTTCAGCCTCCCCTACAGTACATTCCATCCATTCTCCAAGTATCCCCCACACAAAACTAGTGCCAGCTAGCATTCCACCTGCACCTACAATCTATGCATCAACCTTACATGTACACCTCCGCCAAGAACTCATCCCATCCACTAAACAAACCCCATACCAGCAGCCGGCCAGGAAAGAGGGCTGGTAAAAAGCTCTTAATAATTACTGAATTAAGTAACTGGACATTAACTTTCCGAGGTTTTTCTTCTTTTCTTTTTTTTCTTTTTTCAATTTTTCTTTTTTGTCTTGACCAGATAGAGAACAGGTCAAACATGATTAGCCACAACGACCTGCTCGAGGATGTCTGCCACACACAAACACAAAGATCTTCCTGCAGTGACCACGGACGAGTGATGGAGTCAGCTCGGAATAGCAATCTGTGTTCAAACAGAGGACATCATGTAAAAAAAAAACCCTGCAGATGGAGACCTTGATGGAGAAAGAAACCTTTCTCAAATAACTTAATCTTCCTAAGAAGTTACTAAATCTCGTCAAATTTTGCGCTTACCTGTCGCTACAAGCTGGGTGTAACTAGTTGCATCATTGAAGTCCTTGTCCAGTACTGTGCATTTGTAACGGGCCTCGTAGTTGAGCCGCATGTAGTTTATGATCAGGGTTCCATCATCCGTCAGATTGAAGTCACCCGAGTCAAGTCCCTGTCCACTAAGCTGCCCTTTCAGGCTGGCCACGACGATCATCTCGTTGTCCTCGTCGAGTATCCGGTCCCAGTACAAGGAAATGTAAGGAACCTCTGTCTGGCAGGGGATCACGGATGTCCCCCCAAGAGGCACGGCAACCCGTGGTGGCGTCACTGCCTCCAGGTTCAGCGTCACCTGAATTAGGGCTGTTTAAAGAGAGACAAAGTTTGAAACAAAAGATGCCACAGGTATGAATGTTACTATCTATGGGCAACATCAACAAATGTGGTTACCTTAGGAACCAGACTGAGGATAATGATTAAAAAATATTCAACTACCATCCGCCGTCGGTGGGAAGGGGAAATCTTGAGAGCTGACATTGCTCCCAGGCCACGGTCTATGTTCTCTTTGATTGATCAACTTCAAATCAGTTTGCTGCACAAGTACATTTTAATTTCATGAGCAAAGTGCTCATAAGTTGTGTGAAGACCGGTAAGCGATGAAGAGAAATCGAATCACCGTGCAGGAACAGTAAGTATGGATCGAGCCACTGGGTAAGACATATCAACTGGGATCTGATTGGCTGGCTATCATCAAAAAGGCTGAAAGACAAGTTTAGCTATCTATTTAGAAATCATTCACTGGCTTTCACTTTATTGCTTGGTTAAAAGCTGACATGTTGAACAGGTTCAGCTATCTCCTAACCGATAAGTGGGAGATCATCACAACAGAGTTGCAGCAACAGTTATTCCGTTGGTGACTATATAACCAATCATGTGGACAGTGTTCGTTTTACGGAACTGAACATTGGAAGGAAAAAAAAAAATGAGAGGGATTTTCAAAATTAAGGAGTCTGTCGTCAGTTAGTAAGGATTCTATGGTAACTTTATAATTATCGTTACCACCTCAGCTGTGGAAAAGTGTGCAGGGATTTCCCCCCCCCCCCCCCACAAGACTTATCTTTGTGTGGGATTCAAAAGACAAATGCGGGATTTGAATAATCCCACCCCTTAGCACAAACACAGCGTGTCGCACTGTGACATGCAATGGGAAAGTCATTGTAGAACCACAGGACACAGAATATTTTAATACTTCTAACTACATTACAAGTAAAACTTCAATTCCAAAAGGTAAACTTGCCAACTGCAAGGTCAAATTATTTCCAATTTCTTTTTCTTGCGGTAGGGTGATGAACATCTATGCACAATACACAGGGAGAAACATTTGGAAATTATGAAATGTTTACAGTCTTTGCTTCCGGGTATCTTCGGTTGGAAAACGATCGAGAGTTTCTGTCGACGTAACACTCGATGCTTACAGAATCTGACTAGAATGGAGAAATATGGTATCAGATATCAATTGGAATGTATGGAGATCTAAGTTTTGAACAGTAATTCAGTGAATATAGTTGATGACCTGTAGTACCGGGTTAAAGGTTGCCAGTGCCCATTGAAGGGTAGATGGGACAGTGCGTTTGTTACGTTGAGACAGGTAAGTGAGGACTTGTAAACATTGCCAGTTTGCAGTTACTGTGTTCGTCATGATTGCATTCAGGTCTTCTTTAATTCCATCTGAAGTCTTCCTCCACATGAGGACCAAATGTGCACCATGTACTTCATTAACTGTTGCAACTCGCTTGATCAGAAAAAGAGGGAGTGGGAAAGGGGGGATCAAGCAGTCGAATTCCGTTGACACACGATACAAACTCGCATCCCCCCACCGTATGCACGATTCTGCCCCGTGGGGAGAAAGGCTGCAGAGCAGCAGAGAAGGTTATACTGTCTTTCTCACAACTATCTATCATTCTCGTAAAATCTTTCTCAAGAATACTACATCCCCCTGGTAAGGTCTCTCCCATCCTTCTAGTAAAGTCAGGCTTTTCTAAAAATTACCCACCCTTCTTTTGAGGTGTACCGCCAGTATCCTCCTGGTGAAGACTTTTCATGACTATCTATCCATCTGGTATAAACGTCTTTCTCACGACTTCCTATCCCTCTGGTATTTCTTTCTCATGACTGATTTTCCTTTCAGTAAAGGAAGGATAATTGGTCACGAGAAATCTGCATCCTGATAAAGTCCTTCCAACAACGACCTATCGTCCTGGTGTAGTCCTTCTCGCAACTAGGCTATCTTTCTGGTATTTCTCACCGCTATGCACCTACTGTATCCTTCCCGTAAAGTGTCTCTCACAACTAACCATCCTCTGGCAAAAATCTTTCTAACTACCTAATTTCCGAGTAAAGTCTCACTCAGGACTACCTATCCTCTTGGAAAAGTCTTTCTCAGGACTATCTATCCCCTTGGAAAAGTCTTTCTCAGGACTACCTATCCTCTTGGAAAAGTCTTTCTCAGGACTACCTATCATTCATATATATCTGTGTTGTACACAACATTGCAAACATGCATGTTGTGTACTCTACTGACATTCAGAGGGTAAGAGAGTTGGGAAACATCTTCTGAGACATACCCTGTACTGATGACATATTTCAATCATCCATTTTGACTCAGGTCACACCAGTTTTGTGTGATTCAATATTGATGGAGCTTTGCGGGGCACATTTTACAACTTTCCAAGACATGTGGGATATTTTCCACAGAGAATTCGATCATCTTGGAAAAAAAATGCTAATAATGAAAATGTGTCACTGAATCAAGGTACTAAATAGTGATAATTTATCGTCATCGAGAAAAACGGAGGAACACGGTCACCAGAACAGGTGTACAGGGTTCTGTGCAATCCGTCGGCAGTGCTTAAACACCAAAAGATAAAATCAGCAAAACATAGTCCTATTTCTTCCTAAAGAGTGAGAATCCAAGTCTCATAGAATCATTACAACCACAAACAGCCAATTCAGTGTTGATATTTAAGCCACAAGGAATGTCATCTCCAAAGTTAAGTCATCCTGACGAAAAATATTATATTGTTGATACAATCATCAGAATATTTGTTTATAGTTGTGCAAAGAACAGACATTTAAACGTGTGCTGCGTTTAAAAAAATGTAAAAAATGCAAATTAATAATCACTAATTTTCATTCTATTGTCTCAAAGTGAAATGTAAATATGGGTTTATAAAACTGACTTACAACTATGACTGTCAAAAGGAGAACCAAGTTGTAAACCCATCTGGTTGTCCCAGTTCTAAACATTTTTCGGAAAGCAATTGCATCAAGTGAATGAGCAAATATCACATTTAGGCTTAATCGCAAGATATTCGTAACAGCCCTAAATATTGTCTACTAAGTGAAAAGTGGCCTATGCGGAGTACATTCGTCACCATATGGGGAACATTCCATGACTCTGCTTATGAATTTGTCCGATAAAATGAGGTCACGTTGATCCATGTGGCTCTCCCAACCATGATCAAAGAATGTCAATACCATGAAGTAATGTTCCCAAGAGACCTAGTGAGATGTTTTTTCTTCTATTTACAGTAACAATTTTGTCTTTACAAAACACATAGATCTGGTCTTACTTCAAGTTGAACACAACTTCGACTATTGAGTAAATTTTCTCAGTCTGTAAAATTTTGGGGAAGTGAAAATAAATCTAAATGTGCATTAAATATTATATGCTAATTGACGTACAGAATATCAAAACCGTAATTGATTGAGTAAAACATTTCAAAGTTTTCCCAAGGCACACAGTATTTAAGATTGACACATTTATGACATTAATGAATTCCTATTTTATATTTAATTTGAATCATTTGTATTTTTGTGAAAATTGTGCATAGCATACACCATACCTGATATGAGCACAAATAGGGAAGACAAGCAAGTTAAAAAGAACGCCATCTTGGAAAACCACAAACAGGTCAGCTTCGGCAAAATAAATTACATCCTTTTCTCGAAACGTCCACGAATTGCGCCTCTGTCCTCGCTGAGGAAAAAGATGGGGGATAAAAGGGAAGTTTTTTTAATGAACGATAAAGAAAAAGGACGAGAAAATACGGCAAAATATAAGAACAGTTGTGGAAATATTGAACAAATCAATTGTCTACACACCTTACAGAGGCATCGTAGGAAGAATTGTCCTCCCGGGGCATTTGTTTAGCATTCAATCAAGGGATCAAGGAAGAATTTTTCTGATGTTTTTTTCCCCCATCTATTCCAGGCAATAAGCTATCCTTGTTTTTTAACAATATAAAAGCATTTTGAGCTCTTTTTGCTTCCATGTAGACCATCTGTGAGACAAGTCAATCAAAGCGTCTCACCCTGAAGGGACGCAGATGGAATCGGGCTTTTGTCACTTTTGATGCGACAGTCTCTCGAGGGTAAACAACCCCACTACCGATTCTCTTTTGAGTTCACGATAAATGTCCTACAAAAGATCTCGGGATTGATGAGAGCGAAAGATAGGCGTTGTAAATGGATGGTATTTCGCAAAAAGTAGAAGCAGTAAATGTATGTTACAAGACAATGTCAGCTGAAATTGATGGAATATACTACGGAAAAAAATAGAAAGCAAAGAAAACATGAATCAGATAAAAAATACAACGAAGGCCATTAACGGAAAAAAATTTGCTAAGCTATTACAGACCAAGAAAAGTAACTGGGGAGGAGGGATGCCTGCAGGCAGAAAACAAAAATACTGGGGAAATTGATATTACAATCTCTACGGTGGCCACAAGGCAACATGCAAGATACATACAGATACCGAGTTAGAATTGGGCTACATCTCGACGAGATTCCATTTTGGTCAAAAGAAAAGAGTTTTAAGACCAAAATGTAACATGTCGAGACGCAGCTCCAGTTGGATCTATCACTGCATCCCTGGATCATTTAGATGTCAGTCGGCAATTATTTTTGGTTGTTTGTTTGAGATGTACATCAAGGTCTGAAATGATCAAACTTAGCTAAGTCAGTTGCTTCACCAAGAATTTACCAGACATGGTATATCTCTACATTTTGGGAACATGTCACCTTACGCTTGGCCGAAATACTTCTAACTTTTTTTCTTACATTTATCGATGTACAGATCTAAAGTTCATTCCGTGGAATGAAATATATGATACATATCAAAATGAACCAAGCTGAAGATAGTTTGACATGACAGAATCCAGTGGGGACACAATGGGAATGTAATTTATATCTTCATCACAGTCACATTTTAATGCTTTTGCTGCTATCATACTTGCGCTTTCGAAGCAAAGGGACTTAATTTCTAGTAGGTATCAGCATAAAAAAATTTCCAGGACTTCAAAAAATATGTATGTTGTTCATTTCTAGCTAATATCACAGACAAGTGAATTTTGTGATGAAAGTTTTGTTTGTGCAAAAGTTGATTATTTAAAATTGAAATGAATGGAAGAATTTTCAAAACACCGCTTGTTCAAGTTGTTTTTTTTTTCATCAGTTTACTGGTCTTCAGGTGTATGTTATAAACCATGTGTACTGCATCTCCATAAACATCCAATGTGGCTTTCCAATGTATAGAAAGCAACCCACATGTAAATCTACCCAAGCTGTGAATTACTTTTCAAGTTTACAGGAATGAAATACATGTAGCCAACTGCATGGGTGCTAGCTGGGAAACATCTTAATGTAGATTAGAAATTGAAGTCCGAAACAAAGAGATACCCTCACCTCCTCAAAGAGAAAAAAAGAAAAACAAAACAAGAGCAAACAGATAAGTTAGTTTACAATCAACACACACAACCATTGAAGAGAAAAGGTGAGATACGCTACAATTGGTATTGTTTGTCAATGTGTTGAATCATCAGCAGGTACCCATACCAGGCATTTCCTGCTCATCCCTACTATGCATATCACAATGATAAGGAAGTGTGAAGTCATAAAGACTAGATCTCTTTGACACCACAGTACTGAGAGATTTAACTGAGGTGGACTGTTATGATCATTACATTGGAATTGGAGGGGACTAGTCCCCCTTCCCAATCCCTGCAAAACTTCCAGTGGATCCACCACTCAGGTGTATAACCATGAACAAAATCTGGATGAATTATAATTTAGAAAGTTGATTCCCAGGAAGAAACACTTTCCCCTTAGGTGGCCACCAAACTTTCGGAACCATTAAAGTTGCCCCCCTCCCACCTCACTCTGCATGTTCAGCTGATAATTCATTTGGTATAATCAGTCCTTCCTCCCCCCCCCCCCTTCTCCTGACGTCCGTGTCAGTAATCCTGGGAATGCAACTGTTACTATACCATTCTAAATTCCAAAGCAAGCTCCACCCCCCTCACCCTTGACCACGAATTGACACCCATGACGCAACACCCTAGCAGAGCCCTATGCCACACTCTGATTCCAGTGTTAATGGTGACATGCTCAATACTAGCCTAGCCATTGACCTAGCCTATACAATTTAAGCCTACAGGCTACATTGATCAAGGCCTGTGCCAGTAATTGACATTCTGCAGGCCCCTCACAATGAGTTATTCGTCACAGTTGACACAAGGCACTTACCTACAATATAACGGAGCAAAATTTGGTATCCCAAACATTATAGGCTAGGCCTTACCCTCGGCTAATCTTGACCTAGGCTAAGCCAGGCAGGCAGTCCATATTGGCTAGGTCTAGCCTAAATCAGTTAGAGCCTTGGAGGAACGTGATACTATTGATCATACGCACCGGTACCAAACTAAATAACCAAGGACAAGCTAGCCCACTGCACCCGACCGTAGATTCTGTGTCCTCATCTGTGGTTATAAGAGGCATCGCATTGTGGTTATGTACGGTACTTTCTCACCTGGGCTATGTGTTTGTGCTATACAGCCTACTTGGTGAAATATCACCTCTCACTGAAGCAAGAATGTCTGTCCCCTTTGGCATCGAAGCTTGCGGGGTAGGCAGCGCTTGCTTACGAAGGATCTCTTGATCGGACATACAGCACATGTACACGCGGTTTGAATGGGTGTATACTGTACATATAATACCATTAACTGCCAGTATGGACTTAAAAGCTACAGAACAGAGAGATCCTAAGCTTAAGATTTCTCTGGTTATGGACAATCAGACACGATCAGAATGCAACGAAATCCTAAGTTATAGCTAAATCCTAGAATCTCATTGGTCAGAATGTATACTAACGTCATTTTACTGAACTTCTAACCTTGCGCTGTATACTTCAATTGCTATTTTTTTTTTCATGGCACTAATGGGCTCTCGTAATAACCCGAAATAGCAAATTTAACTTATAACAACTCCGTCAATGCACTTATGTGTCATCAGAAATATCGCAATACCCCTACATTTATAGGTTGCCTACCTAGAAACCGTACCCACGCATTTTGTACGAAGGTTTGGTGCAGCTAAAACTGTATGAACTCTGACAAATGTTGCACTGATGTATTAGCGAGCTGCTCCCTTTTAGACCTTTTTTTTCCACTTGGGGGCAAAGGGACGTTGTACTACCCGCACTATTCAATCCTATTGCGGCCAACACTGTATCACCCACGTCGAACCCATCCTCTAATAGGCCTACTGAAAACAATATCGTCTCGGACGTGGTCACGCTGAAGACTTAAAATGGAATACGATCAAACAGGCCTACTACACAACATGAGACTAAAATAAATGTTCTGTTGAAGTTCGTACGAGCACCAAGAGCCTAGAATAGTCATCACTCCACGCCAGGCCCCTAACCCACCCGCTACACTTTTCCCTGTTCCCACCTCATACACAAGCTCTGACAGTTGACTCACGGAGAATCCCCCATGAGACACACATCGTAACTTTTAAAGATGCGCCCACAGTGGTTATTATATTTTTTTTTTTTAAATGCTAGTACACTAGATCACTGAACGACATGCCTACTATATGCATACATGAGTTCCGATAAAAAATTCCAGATAATTGTGTCTCGCGCGGGCACATTCAGACTGCAAACTCTTGAAAAAAAAACTCTTTCCTCTCAATTCACAAAAAAATAAATAAATAAAATAACAAATAAAAAAGCGATACGGTCAAATTGTACAGGACAAAAGCTTCCTGAGGGATTTCCAATCTTACCATATTTTCAGTGGCCAGCTTATAGTGAATTGCACTTCTTCGAGGAAAGTAGAAATCTTACCTTTAGTAAATCTTACTCTACAGCTACACGTATACACACATTTGATTTCACAACAAAAAAAAATTAAGAAAAAAACTCAACGATCGAGACGTCTGCCTCGGTATATATGAATCTTTTCGAAAAGATTTTGCTATGTCACAAAATAAAAACGATGATCATTCGATGTAATATTTATAGGTATTCATTGCTTCCCAGTTTCAACAAAAACATGCAAAAACAGAAGGAAAAAAATGCGTACCTTTCCTCCGTCCTCGAGATGTCATAAACCTAATTAATTCCACATTAAAATCCCAAGGAAAGTAAATTCAAGTAACACGTCCACGTATCCCGAGTCCTGTTCCCGATCAATTTTTCACACAAACCCGCTCTTTTACAGACCACTTCGCTACTGAGCAAAGCGCGGGGTGTAAGCAGCTGTATAACTCATACCGAAATTACCGGGGATATGAAATTACGGATGCCCTTGTGAACCTTCGTTTTGCGAGGTACGGCAAGGTACACAAGTTATGAGATACAAACAACGCATCCCACCAATACTGAAAGCTCGGGTAAATTCATGTAATGTGAAAGACATCGTGTTTTTTTTTTTTGTTTTTTTTTTTTTTACATTTCATCACTAAGATATTGCAAAAAACAAAAGACACGTATAATGTGTATCTTGAAATTTCAAGATCTAAAGAATATTGTCTTATGGTACCTCCTAGGAGAAACTGATTTGGTGGCGCGGTGGAACGAGTGGTGTGGTACTGGGATGGTGGACGCCCATCCTCCTCGAGAAGTACTAAGTCATAGAAGAGGTTTGAACAAATTAGCAAGTTAGACAGAAATAATCAAAGAGATGACTCTGAAATCGCTGCAGATTTTGTTCACATATGAGGGGTATAGCCAGTACGCACGTGGGTGCGGCAGGAATGCAGGGTGAAAGCTGAGGCATTACATGGGAAAACTTATCGAGAAAAAAAAAGGGGTCCTCTCTCGTTATTGTGCATGCACCCCACTTGGAGAAATTTTATACGTAAATGAATTACCATCTTTAAACCAATCTTTGTCGGCGTAATTTACCACGGAAAAAGTTCTCTTAAAGGGAACTTGAAATAACGTATTTGCTTCACAGAAGAAGAAAAAAAAATTTTTTAAACCAATATTTACAGGCACACCATGAAAACTTGATCCAACTAAGGGAGGACGACGGCCTTCTTTTATAGATTGAGATCTGTGAGAAAAAGGTTTCTCACAGATAGAAATTCAGTAATTTGTAGCCCAAGAATAAAATTGTTCAGGGAAATTTTCAACAACTGAAATGGTGCATCATAAGTTTAGCTTATATTACGCATGCTGCTTTGAGGAGATGGAGCTTCTGAAGATTTTAACTGGGAGATTGAGTTGTTTGACAACTTGAATGACTTGACTTATTTCGTTTGTTTAGTTTGTATGCCATGTTGGTGCATCTGAAAACACCACGATTCCCTTTCAGAGGTGTCAATGAAAGGAGACATGAACCGGTTGAGCGAAATAGTAAAGAACCAGTCTGTGTACTGAATCTTTAAAACGAAGTTATTTCAAAAGATGTCGAAGCTATTGTTTATTAAAATTTTCAGACGAAGCGACGCATATTTACAATCAGCCAGTTTTTCATAAGGGCACATTTATTGATAAGAGTGTGGGTCCGTAGGGAACGGTGAGGGGCAGTTTGAAGGAGACGGGAGTCACGTGTTTTTGCTGCTTTTATACTTGAGGTTATGTTCAATGTTTGAGGGCCACAGTTTTTTTTTTTTTTTAATTGCATCGGTAGGTCTGTGTGCGTCACATCTTCGATAACATGACCATTGTTCTTTCCCTTGAAGATGTTGACACTGTTTATTCAAAACAAATCAATTATTGTATAAAACTGAACAAAGAATACTTATGACAACAATGAACTGTTAAAATCATGCTTCTTTCTTTCTTTTTTTCTCGTGTGGGGAGGGGAGAAAGGCAGTGAAATGTCCCAGGAAATGCTTAGGCTATGTGGCAAAGTTTCTTCACACTACATATCAAAGTGAGCTGCAGTTACATAAAGCAAGCTAAATTTCGAGGCATTTCATGCAACATGAAAGATTAAAAGTACGATACAAATGAGTATCAAACAGTAAATTTTCATAAAGTGGACAATTTATGTAAAACGCAACGTGATCCAGTTCTGTTTTAATAACTCAAACGAATATAAGTATGGGACGATATTTTGTTAGCGCAATTATCTGTTTACGATCGTTATTATAAAATTATTATATTATTATAATATTATTATCGTTATTATGAAATTATTCCTTTCCTGTTCTCTGTGTGCAAGCTCGATTTTTGATTATGGGAGTTCTGGAAAATTTTCTCCCAGTATTGAGCCTATTCCACATTAACACCGACAAAATCTCCACATGCTTTTTTTTTGTCTTCTTCCAGAGGAATATTCATCTACACAAGTTCATTTAAAGAGGATCTCACTTTTGGTATCGATAATTTGGCTACAGGGATCTCTCTCCTATTGCTTCATGCAAATAAGAAGCATGCCGGCCAACCGAAATGCAGGTCTCACTTTAAAACTCAAGGGTAATAGCAGGGTCTAGACTGTCTTCAATAAAGGACGATTATAACGAACACCCGAAATTCTGCAGTTCTTTATTTGCTTAGATTATGGGCCAAGGTGGAACGTTTCATATTGTACACGACTATTGGACGTTCAGTGCCAATAAGGTCAAGAATTTTTTTCCTTCCGCACGGAGGTCTTTTTTTGTCACAAAAAAAAGTAAAATTTTTAACTGAAAATGCCATGTCCAGATCACTTAAATCATCCCTCCAAGTCGTTAGCGATGTCTTTGCAACATACCAACCATTGATACAGTGATGGAAAATATTAAAAAAGTTTGATGTGCTGAAAACTGGCCTTTCGGGTTCCTGCGCTTAAAATAAAAGAAAAAGGCCCCTCCCCCACAGCCCCATTTTTTTTTTAAAAAGTGCGGACGAGAAACTTTTTTTTTACTTGGCTTTATGTCAAGTGACAGATGCTGACAAGTACATCTGGGTTAGCACCCCTTTCATGTCACTTACAAATAATTGATTAAGCCTATATTTCAGATTTTTTTTCTGAAATTTATCAGTGTTTACTTCAGAATACGTATCTTTTACTTGCCAAATTCTTGAGAATACTTTTGAATAAAATGTTCTGTAAAATGTACATTGTGTTACAGAAGGAAAACACGGATTAGATTTTGTGTAACAACTAGAGTCCCGTAAATGATAGAAACCTGCTGTTTTTCAGGGAGGTAACTTTGTAAATGGAGAGCGCTCTGTACAATTTCGTGAACTGAATTTTCCTAGTTCAGCCGCTAGCGAGAGGGCTAGGGATGGTACGTGCATGCTAAAGTGCCTTGTAAATATGCGCTACGCAAACTGCACATGTCTAAAGCCATGTGTTGACGTACCATGTAGACTGTAGCGATGTCAGGCACCAGGATTAGGCGTTCCTCGAAATTCCTTAGTTCCGGAGCAAAAAGAATTCTCAGTAATCTCTCTTGTAAGAACAGTTACTCAAATGGCACAGCTGCCAATAACAGCAGGCCGCGAGTGGGTGTAACTGGAATAGGTAGGATAACCTTTTGAAGTTTTGTTGTGTAACTTTCACAATACAGTAGGCTAGTGTTTTTTTAGCGTGTATGTATGAAAATATACTAGTTTCGCGACGAACATTTTTATGCATAGTATTTTATTAAGCTCCAAGCACGACCAAGAAGCAAGTACGGCTTGATTTGTGAACATCCTCGCGTTAGAAAATATGCCTGCTATTAGTGCTTATCAAACATCGCTTCAGCTAGATGTGTTTTTAGGCCAAGTTTCTGATGCATAAGTCAGTAAGTGTGGGCTAGCCAAAATAGGTTAGGAGTTACTCAGCCAGGGCTATTTAGCATGACATACATTGGCTAAAGATACAACCATATAATACCCTGCCAATACATAATTCCACGGTGTTGCCGGCTACAGCGTCGCACGCATGCGTTTACATACAGTCCACAATGAAGCCGACGGAGCCAGTGTAGCCACTCCGGATAAATGTCTTGGACTTAGAAAAACTTTGCAAGCATTCTCAACACTATTAAACAGCAGTATTCGGTATGGTCAGTACTCAGTTATGTGTCGTTCTCAAAATAAGTTAAAAGGGCAATGCACGGAGGAGCGGGTGTAGCCACTCCGAGCAAACCGTTGGGACTTAGAAAAATAATAGAGTGTACAGGCCACGATGAAGCCGACGGAGCCGGTGTAGCCGTGCTCCGAAATCATTAGTTTAGTTTAAAAAAAGGATCAGGAGGGACAATTACGTCCCCATCAAGGACCCTGAAAAAAAAGGTGACAAAAGTCAAACCCGGTCACAGATCCTAAAGTACTTGTCCAGTGCATTCTTAAACCCATTTACACTTCTCGCCATCACTACATCCTCAGGCAACCCATTCCACTCAGTCACTACCCTCTGAGAAAAGAAGTAACAATGAATATTGAACCTCCTTTGAACCTTCTGGAGTTTAAGACAATGACCTCCAGCAATTTTACTATTCGCAAACTGGAAAAAGTGAGAAAATGATAAACTATCAAGTCCATGAACAATCTTATAGACTTGTATCAAATCCCCACGTAATCTTCTCAGCTCAAGTGAAGTGAGCTTTAAAAGACGTAACCTGCTGTTATAGGGGACACCCTTGAAGGCTTTCTCAAGTAACACCTTATCTTTAGAAAAATATGGGTTCCAGGCTTGAACAGCATACTCTAAATGGGGTCTAACCAACTGCTTATAGAGTCTAACAACAATGTCTTGCTTAAGGAAACTAAAATTTTTCTTAATCATACCTAAAATCCTATTTGCTTTTTTAGCTGCTTCAACACACTGCTTAGCTGGCTGTAGAGAATAATCTATGTGTACACCTAAGTCCTTTTCAACAGAAACCTCTTGCAGTGATTGTCCATTTAAAGAGTACAAATACCTAGGATTGTTATTGCCAATATGCATTACCTTGCATTTATCAATATTGAACAGCATTTGCCACTCCTGAGACCAAGTGAAAACCCTGTCTAAATCCTTCTGAAAACTTTTTGAATCACTTTCAGAGGAGACCTCAGAATACAGTTTGGTGTCATCAGCAAACTTCTTGGCTCTACACACAATATCAGCATCAATGTCATTAATGAAAGCAGTAAACAGGAGAGGACCCAACACAGACCCCTGGGGGACCCCACTAGTAACCTCCTGCCAAGAAGAAGCGCAACCATTTAAAACCTCCCTCTGTCTCCTATTACATAACCAATTCTGAATCCAGGTCAGTAAATTACCACAGATACCCATACTCTTTAATTTAAGCAAAAGACGCTGGTGGGGAACCTTATCAAAAGCTTTCTGAAAATCCAGAAAAACAACATCAACATATTTCTGCTTATCCAATGAACTAGTAACATCTTCCATGAACTCCAAAATGTTGGTGAGGCACGACCTTTTTTGACAAAAACCATGTTGAGACATTCTGATTAAAGAATAACTACTGAAGAAACTAACCATAGACCTTTTAACAATAGATTCCATGACCTTACAAACAACACTAGTGAGACTGACAGGCCTGTAATTACAGGGCTGTGACTTATCTCCCTTCTTAAAAATTGGGGTGATGTTAGCACACCTCCAGTCCTCAGGAACATAACCTTCAACCATACATTTATTAAAGACCAGTGACAGTGAAACACAGAAATGATGGGCAAATGACCTCAACAAAATTGGATAGATTGCATCTGGGCCAGGGGCTTTACGAATATTGAGAGAAAGCAACTCCTTTAGAACTATCTCACTAGAAAATAAGACAGAGTCCAAGTTTGGGAAAACGCTTTTACCAATGGCCGTAGGCAGATTTGACAAATCTTCATGTGTAAAGACTGACACAAAATAATTGTTAAGCAATTTTGCAAGATCTTCACTGTCAGTAACTACATTGTCTGCATTAGGATCCCTAAGAGAAACAACACTTTCCTTAACCTTCTGCTTAGATCTAACATAAGAAAAGAATGTCTTCGGGTTGTCCTTAATATTACTAGCTATACTCTGCTCAAAATTCAGTTTAGCTTTAGAGATTAACCCTTTCACTTTAAGTTGATGAATGTTAAACTTATAAAGGTCAGAAACAGAGTTACTCATCCTATAACGCCTCCACATTTTCCGCTTTTGTCTAATGGTACACCTGACTTTTTTAGTAATCCACGATCATTGGTTGGACTTAAAATTTTTTACCTCCCTTTTGTAATGATAAAACTGCGCAATATATTTTTCCTTCTTGGTACAGCCGGAGTAGCTGACGTAGCCACTACAGGGACATTGGTTGAACTTAAAATTTTTTCACTCAATTTGATAATGTTCAAGCGTGTAGAGCTCATGATGAGTCGTTCTCCAAAGCATTCGCCAGGGGATTCGACAACTTAGCCATTAACTTTCAAGGGTAATTCTCGCGCGGCGGGGTATTATTGCTCCAGGCTAACCAGGTACAACTGCAGAATAAAACGTCTCTCCAAGACATATGACTAAGACTCTGGAGGCACAGTCGTAGTCACAGTGAATCGTACATGTATATTTTGTAGACGAATGACCACCGGGACTGCGACTGTGCCTCCACACCACACTGGAGGCCCAGTGAACTTAAAATATTTTTAAGCAAAAGTGTATCCCAATCACATGTTGAGTCGTTCTTAAAATGGCCACTTCTTGTTAGCTACCACTAGGACTGCAACTGCGCCTCCACTCTGGATGGAAAGCTCATAAGGCAGGTGACTATAGAAAATGCGACTGCACCACCACTAACTTAAACTATGGGACTTAGCAAAAAAATTTGAATAATATAGATAGCGCAGATGCATCCAACATAGAAAGCTTAGAATTATGCACAATATAAAGACAGTTTTGAACCTATTTGCATTTTGATTCCGCGCTATGGTCTGCTTTCAATTGCAACCTGCACATGTCATGTTAAAGTTGCAAAGTTCCGTTGCAAGTGCATACTGTACAGGCTCGAAATAACAGCTCCCTGGATTGATTGGTGTAGCGCTCTGACTTTTGAACGATCGTTGAAGGAAAGAAAATTGGGTATAAACGTTTTCGGAAGCTGGAAAATGGATTTTTCTATTATTTGTTCCTTTGCAGTTTTTGGTTTCGATGATAATCGTAACCTTTGTAATCATGCATGCATGCATGTGTGTGTATGTATGTATGTATGTAAGGGTGTGTAAGTGTGTGTGTAAGGGTGTGTGTAAGTATGTTTGTGATGCCCTACCTTGTAAACACGATATCTCAAGAAGGGAATCTTGGACAGATCTCATATTTAGTATGTAGATGTACCACATTGAGTAGAAGAACCCTACTGTTTTTGGTGGAGGTCAAAAGTCATTTGGGGTCAACAGGGGTCAAATTGTGAAAATCTTTTAAGCACGATATCTCAAGAAGGGAAGTTTGGACAGATCACACATATGTAGGTGTACCACATTGAGTGGAAGAACCCTAGTGTTTTTGGTGGAGGTCAAAGGTCATTTGAGGTCAACAGGGGTCAAATTGTGAAAAACTTGTAAACACGATATCTCAAGAAGGGAAGCTTGGACAGGTCTCATATTTGGTATGTAGGTGTATTTTATTGAGTACAAGAACGCTATTATTTTAATGGAGGTCAACGGTCACTTGAGGTCAACAAGGGTCAAACTGTGAAAACATTGTAAATAAACTGCATCAATATACCTGGCATACATAGCATGGCAGCTAACATGTATACCAAACATACCAGGTACACTTAGAAAGGTGGATAATACTTAGCAAAAAGTAAAGCCGTGTGAAGGAAGCAATTGATACCTGCTCGCTTGCCCAGGTAGTCGATCAGAGAGAACGCAACTGAACTGCAAACATATTCTAACCTTAACACAATGGCTTGTGCTTCATTGCCCAAGGGATGGTTGCAATATACATGCTATAGTTAGAAGTATGAAATTGGAATAGTCGGTGATTAGGGGTTTCAGAAAATTCCAAGACACGCGCTTCAAGTTGTGTACACAAAAGCTGTGCACCTTGCAAGGCACATCAAACACAAATTAGCATTTTAGTAGAAAGATCAAAAACTTGGCAACAATGGAACATCAAAATAAGTAACAATGTTTGTAAGACATAAAAACAATCAAAAAAATTCTCTTAAGCAGATCATCGAAACCACAATGCTTTTCTGCATTCTGGTTTCACAGGGTGAAAGAAATAGTTCCGTTTTTCTTTTTTTTTTTAAACCATTGTATCTTTTTCACTGTCGCTCGAATTTCCCGCGAGACGCAAAATTTTGCGGGAAGGAGCCTCCTGGCTTCCCGACTTTTTCCAGCCCTGGTTGCAAGATCAATAATTTTTGCAAGCATTATGACTAAATGACATGCATACATAAGCTAGCATTGTTGCTGAATCTCATAAAATTTTTGAACTGTCGTAGCTACTGTGCAGCGTGCAAACATTCAAGCGAATACTAAAATAATTGCCATCTAACCTTTTGCTGACTCTTGTGTCACCTAGTCTGGAAAAACCATTCCAAATGAATGGATTACTTTGGTGATCAATTGCAGACATTGGTCTGTAACATGAGAAGAGAAAACATACAAGGCCTTCAGGTATACAACTCCAAATAAGTTTATTTTTGCATTAATTTGCGAAAGTGGTCTGGTAAGATTATTTTACTGTGGTATTGACTATGATTCAATTGAAGTTATTCGCACATAAAACTAGGAAGATGACCTCTGTAATTCACACGAACCAGTCCCCTAAATGGAATTGTAATTATGATCACCAATGTTCTAAAATCTCTCGGGTGTGCCAATAATACGTTTAACATTCGCACATATTGGTGTGGGTGAATAGACACTGTATCGTAACTTAAAGGTTGTGTGACATGCAACAAGAAAGAAGCACCATCCATTCAGAAATTGCAAAGTAAAACCCTAAGTGAAAATCCTTTGGAACTTTGTTTCCTTTAACCATTTTTGAGATATGGCTTTTCAAAGTTTGAGAAAAATGGGATTTGACAGATGATGTAGAGTGTTGCACAGTGTCAGTATTTCTTTTGTTAAGCCTACACTATGTTGCCTCTTAATTACTTCAGTACTGAATTTCACATTAGCAAGTGATATCGATATCATTGAAGAAGAAAATACATGCTTCCAAAATAAAACCCTCTGGGCATTGAAAACTCTCAAATGTCGTTGAAATATATGTTACATTAACAAAGGATCAACTTAAAACATATCTTTGGAGTCCATCTCTTGACATCACAAATTTGCATACTTAGCCAATTTTTATTCAAGATACAGCTGTGAGACACTAATTTGCCTGTAAATTCTTCCTTGAAGGATTTTGATGGAATTTGTGGCTGCATTTAATATTTTCAATACTCCAAAATATCATTTTCATATAACACAACCTTTAAGCAACTTTGCGAAGTTGTAACCTGTGCGGAATAAGTACAGCTGACAGCACAGCATTTCAAATGCCAGCGAAATACAGTACAGTAAATAAGAAAAGGATTAACAGTACTTTTTATGGAGATTCTCCGTAAGTGGATGTGTTCAAAGTGGATTAGTTGATCTCAAATACAACTAAGGTGCAAAAAATTAAGTTGACCGAGGTGAAACACAGTGACATTTTGGCTGGAGGAAGTAATGAGTTATTAATAATCAGTTAATACCTTCATGTGGTTCTTGTATGTTGTCTTGTGCTTTCTCAGCACTTTCCAGATTCGATCAACATTTTCTCTGTTTCTCATGAATGACAGAGTCATAAAGAAAGCTGAATTGCTAATATTTCATTCACTGGATTCAGCTCAGCACAAGATGCACTCTAAATGACCTGGAGACCCTACAAGTACATTTTCTGTTGAACAGTTTACTGTTACTTATACAGTTAATTTTTTTATTCTTACGTTACATCCTGCCAGGTGTGGTAACTCCATTGGGGATTGGCGTCCATCATGTCTGGAATAAGATACTTCAAGGAGAGAGTGGACTTGTCTCCTTCCGTGAAGATCAGTACGACGGAATACCAAGTAAAGTAGGTAAAGAATGTTCACTTAATGACAGAAAATGTCATTATCATGACACACCGACTGCCGATGTACAAACAAAGGCACATGCTGTGATTCCTGTTTGCATACAACTGACTGTATCATTATTTCTTTGATAGACACATTCCCTGCTAACATACCGTTCATTTTTACACTCTACAGTGCACAATCTTTTATCAGCTACGCAGTGGTCCTTTGGTTTGATGTTAGTTTTAACGTTGCTTCAGGGTCACAGATGTGCTGAAAAATTTTTTATCAGAAAGTCGCATGTCACTTGAGAGATGCGGTCAAAGACTGTCTTACTGCTCCGTGCTTTAAAGAGATGGAAGAGTAAACAAACACATCATACCAACTTTTGTCTCTTTGGTAAATGTTAATGACAAACTTTTCACCACATTGATTCATTTATCCGAATAATTTTTGCTTTCTGTATTTCAGCATCAACACCTCTTTTGATTACAATACTTGTAATGTCCCTTTTTTTCTCTTCCAACAGCCGGATTGGTACCGAGAGGTCAGGGAGATGGCCAGTTTCATGCTCCTAGCCATTTGACAAAAGCTGTGAGTTTGATCTTTGTTTTAAAGTTGACAAGGATTCCCTTGTCATTTAAATTGTCTATTAGACAATAACATGAATTCTCATGACAGGTTCAGGAAATGTTAGTAAATGTGAATAAAAATCCTGGAATAACCCCTCACCAAGGGTGCCCTAAATTTTCAAAGCAGTTGCAAGTCTAGAATCATTGAATGTCATAATCTCCATGGGGGGAAGAAAATGTCAATGTTTTGGATGGCAGCTGGGCAATGTCAAGGGTCGTATGGTGTTCAGTTTGTCCCATCATAAAGGAAGGTTTTACATTGACTGACACAGAATTCAATCAGGACTTTATGTAGACGTTAACATTCACATCGACGAACGCTTTGGTCTCTCGTTTGCATCTTTCACCAGTGACAGATAAAAGGAATCTGGTGGATTTGAGGCATTAAAAAGAAAATGAGAAAATGATGAACTCTGCAACAAAAGATATATTTTTGGATTTCAAAACAAACACAAGTGGCGGTGGTATTAAATTTGATATTTTTAGAGAGTGGTGTGATTTCAGTTCAATGCTAATGATGACATCTTTCCATTAGAGAGGTAGTTTGATACCTACCTCTGTGAACGTCAATTGTTTACTTGGTCTGAAGCGTTGAAAATGTATCCATGTTTTTAACATCCAACCCCCCCACTTAGATCCATAATATGAGACCTCAGCTGTTGAGAGTGCATTTGTTTAGCTAAGGCAGGTAAGTGAGTCACACTTTAATGAGCAGACGTGACACATTTTGTAATATTTTTGTGTCATGAACTGGAAGTCTTACTAGGAACAGCTGTCAGACTCCGTTGAGACGACCTGAAACTAGGTTCTGTTCAGAAAGTGGTAGCATGCTTTCACGGGGAGGTCATCCTGGGGAGGTCATTCTGGGGGAGGGGTCTGATCGAAGGGATGCTTTTAAGAAACTTTGCTTGCAATTTTTGTGACTATTTGAAACTCTTTGTGACTGCCACTCCTTGCTTTAAGTGATAAAAATGCTGTTGCTTCAAATTTGCAATAATATCTCCATGAATTTTCAGACCTTTTTCATGTGATCATTGAATTTTGTGTCAGTTGGTGGTAGGGTGATTTGCTCTTCATTGTCAGCAAGCACCAGTGCTATCTACAGCAAGTTGTTACTGCCCAGTGGGACTCGAAAGCTGGATGTAACTGTTTTTGTGATGTCGTGAGTGTAGGTGTAAATAATTTGCCATCAGATTGATTGTTTCAAACTAAATTGTGGAAGTCTATCCACGGGTGACCCTGCTAATCACTGATCTTTTTTTTCTGCAGTAATTTTCTGTCAAGGTCAGAAGTTAGTGTTTAAAATGTAGTCGATGCATAGTCTCCCATAGAACAGGTTCAGTGCAACTGCTGTCCTGATTAACAACTTTCCAATGCAGCTCTTGAGTTTGTCATTGCACAGGAGTTGGTGACGGCCGAAACCGTGACTCAGTTTGCCCTCGTAGCTGCAGAGGAGGCACTATCCCAGGCTGACTGGAAACCAACTTCAGAAGAAGACAGGATTAATACGGTGAGCTTTCAAAGTCTGTACATTCTTTGAGAATAGTGAAGAACAATTCAAGCGAAGGTAGTCATGCTCAAACACAGAAAAGAAGGTTGCTTTTGGTCATGGGTTGTGTTTTGCTTCAAAAAAGTGGGACAAGTTTGGATGTAAAAAAATAGCAGATCCCTCGATTGGATCATCTGAAGATTATTCTATTTAAAAGAAAGCCTACTTAGGGTGGTTGGGTCATGGTTTACTTTAGAAAATGGGACAAGTGGTCGACTCGGATGTAGAATGTAGCAATTCATTGGGTTAGACCTTTTGAAGAGTATTAATTGACAACTCACCTGACCTGAAAACCATTATGGAAATAAAACTCTAAGTTACGTGTGTTGTCTAAAGTTACATTGATTTTTGAGATTCGGTTTTCCTAACTCACTTTGGCATCTGTGCTCCTTGATTTAGTGATGTAATGATTAAATTCAGCTACCCCGTGGGAGTGTTGTTTGCCATCCCAACAATCTAAATGTCATGCAAGACGTGATATTCCTGTCACCCTAGAAACCGATTTGTCGAAGAGGGGCAATGTTTCGTAAAGAAAATTTGAAGGGAGACTTTTTGTGTAAATAGCACCAACGTGGCATACAAAGAAAACAGCTTACAGTGATTGCTGAGCTGTTCGATCTCACCAATTAACTTCAGCAATAGCTTTATCTCCTCAAAACATCATGCATAAAAATGGGTTATGAAAGATGCATCATTTAATTTTGAATGTGTACGTGAACAAATTATTCTTGAGCAACAAAATTTAAATAACTGCATTTCTTATGTATGAGAAACTTAAGATTTTAAAAAGAAGAGTACTGTGCCGTCCTGCCTCGTTTCGAATAATTAATCATTTTGTGTCCATAAATATTGGTTTTAAAGGATGTGGTGTTTTCTGTAATAACAAATACAAATATTAAATTTGATATTTTTAGAGAGTGATGTGATTTCAGTTCAATGCTAATGATGACATCTTTCCATTAGAGAGGTAGTTTGATACCTACCTCTGTGAACGTCAATTGTTTACTTGGTCTGAAGCATTGGTATTTTTCTTTAATGTTCTCTCAAAAATGTATGTCAGACAACATAATTATAGATGTCACTGTTGCCTAACGCATTAAGACTACGTCGGATGCCACCCGGTCTTAAAATTCAAAAGTGGAATTTAAAGCAATTGGCCCATTGAAGTAAATTGATATTTCATAAAACCTAGGATATTTTTCTCCCTTTATTGGTGAAACCATGTCCCAATAACGTTTCCCGTTTGGACGGTACAAATTTTTGAAGAAATACTTATTTCAAATTGGTGCATTGTACTGTGGGAAATAGGGATGCACCAGATTTTAATTTTAAGATCTGGCCGGACCGGATTTGGCCGGGTCTTCGTTCCGGTCCGGCCTGATAAAATCCGGCCGGACCGGATTATTACGATGATTTTGAAAATTAGAATTGTACACAGTTTCTGTGTATCCAAAGGAAGCATCTTCATTATTCACAAGACAAATGGACTAGATGAAAAGCCATGTATCGATTAAAATACAACTAATTATTTCACCATTAATAATTCTAGCAAGTTCAGGTAGCCAGTCCCTGGACTGGAAAAAATTTTTATTTCCCTGGAAGGGAGTAAAATTATTTCCCTGGAAGGGAGTAGAATTTTCCACAATTCTCGCTGTATTCTCATGTACAGAAATGGGAAATTTCCCTCCAAAAGCCAAAATTTCCCTCCAGATGCCCAGATGCCCAAATTTCCAGGGAAGGAGCCTCCCAGCTTCCCAACTTTTTCCACCCATGGCCAGTCCTGTTGTATACTGACAGTCATAATGTCACCATTGCATAGAAGGTTGCCGTACGGTTTGCAGCCGTTCGATAGATGACATCACATAACAGGTCAGTTCGGAAAAGTCATCGCTAATTGAGGCGATTTCCCGTGTAGATGCCCTTTACAGAGATCTTTCCAAAGCTAGAAATTGAAGTGTTTTACTGAGTTGTACATTGTTTATGTAAGTTGATCCAAACTCAGGGCATATCTCTTATATGGGGCAAGGCACCTCGAGGCAACTGGAAATCTTTCTAGACGAGAGAAGTCTTTCTTCAAGCAGCAATATCTTGAGTAAGGAACTAGGTTTTGGTGGGCGTCGGGTTTGAAATGTCGGCAGTGGAAAATCTTTCATTTTAAGAACCCCCTTCAATTGTCAGTGAAATATGCCTTTAACTAAGCTGCTTTTGTTTTTCATTCCCTGGCTGGATGCGCTTCTTCTTGTCGTGATCACAAGCCCAGTGTCATTGAAGAATAATTGAAAAATTGTCCTTGTAGGATTTTGACCTTGTGACTGATGAAACAATAACCTTCTAGATACATGGCCAGACGAAGACAGATAATGCATTCATCAGTGAAAATGTAATCTTTTGGAAAATGGGTCAATATCTGATGTCGTTGGTAGAAAACTCAGAATAAACGAATGCCTTAATTGTTGACAGTGTCTTAGTTATAGTTTATTCTTGATACAGGTACAGCAGTTGGTGTCAGATCTGTCAGCCTTCTTGAGAGTTTCTTCCTGACCTTTAATATCTTTGTATCTTTGATCTATGCTTGACTCTGCTCACACTTAGGAAACCTCAAATCTCACAGGTGTACATTTGACAGAGACGACTCCCAGTGACGTCAAATTCGTCTTTAACTGGGCTACATTCTTTACCTTTTTGTCCAGGGTGTGGCAGTTGGAGTCAGCATGCCAGGACTGCAGGAGATCATAGAAACCAGCAAGACACTGGAGACAAAGGTTTCGATGCCGTTCTTTTGTTTTTACGTAAAAACCAAATGAACATCAAATAGTAGCAATATGCTTCAGTGCTGAACAAATACCACTAATGTCTCACAGGCCTAGGTTTTGAAAAACATTCATGGTCCTCCTTTGGAGAACCATTTCACTGTTTTCAGTTTTCCATGTGGAAATTTTCTTGTCCCAAACGTAGCGATAAATGTTGAAAGAGTCGATCTGCAAGTAGTATATAGTCTTGAATCAGATTAAAGCAAGGTGCTTCAGTTCTTAACAAGGAAAAAAGGTTGTCTCTTGGACGTCCAACTTTGTCTCTATGGAATTTTAGTTGTTCCCGACAATTGCACATCCATGAAAATTGCACCCTGCATTTTAATAACTACCCAAGCAAGAGTCACAATTTCCCTCTGTATGTTAACCTTTTGGAGCTCATTCCAGTCTAACTTACATTTGGAGAATTCAAAAATTTCCTTTCACTGCCTTCACAGTGTCTAAGTTTCTTTTTTTCTCTCCTATGCCCTCAGGGGTACCGCAAGGTCAGCCCTTACTTTGTGCCCAGAATCTTACCAAATCTCACCGCCGGTCATGTAGGCATCAGGTATGGATTTCAGGTAAGGTGATGAGGGGCAGCAGTCCATATAAAAGATGACTTTGCCTTCCTTTCATCTAACCCCTCCCTCTCTCCCCTTCACCCCCATCAAAGAAAAAGGAATGAGAGAAGAATTCCACACATTGAAAGTTTCGTACCAGCTTTACTTGCACGCTCCTGCAACACATAACTGACGTTGTTTTTAGTTCCTTGCATCATGTGCAGTTTAGTAAAGTCAATCACCCTCACTTAACCATCGACACATCGACGCCTGTTGGGCACGTCTTCCTTTCATTTCTCCTGAAGGGTCCTAACCACTGCGTGTCCACAGCCTGCACCACGGGGTGCCATGCCATAGGCGATGCCACAAGGTTCATTCGTAACGGTGACGCCAGGGTCATGGTAGCCGGAGGGTCTGAGGCCTGTATATGTCCAGTATCCATGGCGGGCTTTGCAAGGTATTGTATCTTAACATTAAATATCCAGATCTCTGTATGTGATTTGTCATCTCTTACGAACTGATTTGAAATCCATGGAATAAATGTTGACAACAAATGACTATTATTGAAGTGAAAGATTTCCAGAGAAGAAAAGTGCAATTTTTTTGTTTTTACAAAATGAGGAAAGCTTCTAAGTGGAAGGCAGTTCAGTTGTTGTTCCCCTTCCCTCTTCCAGTTTAATGTCACTTGTTTGTATCCCCCCCTCCCTTCTAATCGAATGTCAGACGATGTGCCATCAATCTTTTTTATTGTGCTTGTCCTTCTCTATTGTTTCCATAATTTACAACAGCTCTAGTGGTTAACATCATGACATGTCTTCATCTTATCATTGTCTGGGAGATGACTTCACGCCCTTGTCCCCTAAATCAGACTTGAAAATTCACAGTGTTTACATGCCAGATGCTACAATTTCCGCCCAGTGCTTTTCGTTGCTTTCTGAGTTAATGCGGTTATTGCCCTTACCTCTGTCAATCTCCATCCCTATCACAACAAGTATCGTTCTTTTCATGGAGATTTGGTGCAAAAAATTGTGACTTGTGACATGGTTGTGATGATGTTTAACTAACGTTTGACATCTTTTAAGACTCATGGTTGGAGTAACATTTGTGTGTAGGTGCACTCAAATACATTTAAAAAATGTCCTTAGATATTACATTTCGCAGGGCTCGTGCTCTCAGCACCAAGTTCAATGACACACCGGAGAAAGCTTCCAGGCCGTTTGATACTAAAAGGGATGGGTTTGTGATAGCCGAAGGAGCAGCCATTCTTGTGTTGGAGGTACGACTGCTGTTGTTAACTTTCACTTTGTGTTTGCATGGTACTGCAGGGGAATGGACTAGATGGGGGAGGGAGAAGTAGCAACCGTCAATTTTACCCAGCTGTGACGTGGTTGAGTTCGAGACCTTCAAGTTTTATGGATATTACCTAAGTTTCCTGAGACTGTTTTGTCTGTTGTACATGATTTGAACATGATCTCTGAGTCAGGAGTTATTTTTGATGGTCGTAAATTGATGCGCTTTGTTTGGAACGAAATGGTACCACCAAAGACTCTTCATAATCAGTGCTCCATCCTGACTTAGGATGTGTAATTCTGTGAAGGTAATCTTATCAGCCTGCAGAAGAGTTTGGAATGAGCTTCAAGGATACTGTCTATTATTTATTTGGTGTTGTTTTTTTTTGTCTCCTAGGAATGGGACCACGCCGAGGCGAGAGGAGCCACCATCCTCGCCGAGGTGCTCGGTTACGGACTCTCAGGTGACGCTTATGTTGATTTTGTGTCCTATGTTTACCAAATCAAAGTGACTTATGTATGTGCCATGGAGCAAATGGTGCCACTAGGATCGAACCGGCTCATTAACCAAAGTTCCTGGGAAAATGTCAGATTGTTGGGTGGAATCCATCTGTATCCTGTATACCTCACAGCTGGGTGTAGAGATTGCAAAGAAGATGAAAAATGGTTTAATTGAGTAATTGGAATTCTAACCTGATGACATTCTCGAACAACCATTATTCACAAAATCGAGAAGATTGTCATGTTGTTAATATGTCAGCAGGAGAGATATTCCCCATGCATGCATGGAACAAGTTTTTTTTTTTTTTTTTAAAAACATTGCAATAGGGTTCGATCGGTTCTGTATGTGGGATCCTTTTCCTTCCTCACGCAGGGCTCTCGATGAGGACTTTCATCCCCTTTGGTTTCTTCTTTGACTGAACTGTCTGAACATCAAAAATCACCGATATAGTCAACGTGATACCAAGGAACTAATTTGTTTGTGTATACTTTGGAAATTATGAATTTTGTGAAGCTTCCCCCCCAAAAAATAAAAGAATTAAAAGCTAAAATATAAATGCAAATGATTGTTCAAAAAGGGCTCTTGCACAAAAGTACCAATGTTACTTTTTTGTGGATCAATTACTACAATGCATTTGATTACAGATAACATAGTAAAGCCACATTTCGTGCCCCTATGTTACCTTTTTCTTGGCGTTGATTAGCCTTATTTAACGTGGACATAGTAAAACCTACAGATAAGTGGGTTAGTTTCTTCCAATTTACACATTAAGCAACAGAAATTTGGGAAAACACTGTAGTTTGCCAGGAAATGTAATTTACAACCTCTTGCAAAATTTACCCATCAGCAACAGGTAGCATACAGTAGTTAGCCGACCTGTTGTTGCATATTTGCTTTCATTTATGCCATCAGAATACGTTGTGATGGCATCGCTAGAATGCACAAAGGAAGCAATAGACATTTCAGTTATTAGGACTGAAGTTACACACTGAAGTTTTGTTTCATAGAGGAGAAACTATTTCCTCCAGCATCTCACATATATTTCCAACTATCTTCAAATATTGCAACTGCGGTTACATCTAATGCCTCTGTACTGTCCTTCAAGATGACATTATAATTTGATTATGCATCTACAGTACTTTACCCTGTTACATAGTTTTCTCTTTTCCTAGCAATTCATATTTCACATCTGAAATTATTTCGACATGATCCATTTTACCAGAGGTTGTTTCGTAGAAAAAATGTGTGTGTGTCTGCTCTGTCACATTTCGAGGGGCAGTCTCCATCGGCATGGTTACCAAAGGACTATTATGATGTGATACAACTCTGTGCAGATTCTCTCAGATTTCACATTACTTTTTTCCACATATCAAGAATGGGTTTGTCCTTTTTACCTGTTAGGCGATGCCAGTCATATCACAGCGCCCAGGGACGATGGATTTGGCGCCCAACGCTGTATGAGGGCCGCCCTGAGGGATGCTGGCGTTGGGACCGACCAAGTCGGATACATCAACGCCCATGCAACGTCGACGCCTCTTGGTGAGAAAAATGTTTTCATAAGTGGTTTTTGGTTGAAACTCTCTGCCATTTACAAACAGAGAATCTTTAACGGTTTTGGTCTTCATATTCAGTATCACTTACTAGAGCTGTGTTGACAATGCATTGTGATGCTGTTTTGCAATGAATTACATCCCATCAAGGCAAGGTAATGTTAGAATCAGAGATTAGCTGCATATTGGCCTGTTTTTGATCTGATCTGCCGTGTTGGTTTACATCAGGTCTTCACTTTGACATTTTGCAACGGTCCCCTCACTTCACAACCCTTCCCTTGTTTTTCAGTCCTAAAGTTGCACGTTTGCCAGCCTCTTAGTTGATCTCATTTGCACTCTGTCGCTGCCATCAGTGTGGTCATTCCCCCTTCTCTTTTCGTCCATAGGTGACGATATCGAGAATCAAGCCATCAAGACTGTATTCGGAAGGATGGCCAAAAATTTAGCCGTGTCATCTACTAAAGGAGCTACCGGCCATCTCTTAGGTGCTGCTGGCGCGTTAGAAGCAGTATTCACTGTCTTAGCTTGCCAACATGTGAGTCATCATCTTTTTGTTTTGTCTTTATTGCAGCCAAAAAGTGGTCATCAGGAAGTATCAGATTTGTTTCTGAAAGTGGTAGAGCAGGGGTGGCCAATCTGTTTGAATCAATTGGCTGCATCGCCACCTTTAAACTCTGTGACAGGTTGCAAGACCTCCCTCTATTATTCTTCTCTTCACTCAAGCTTCCTTGTGGTATGGAAAGAAAGAAATGATTTGGTAACAATGGCCAAACAATTTTGAGTGTGTTTGGAGGTGTGTAGGAGAGTCGGTGAGGTGCAAATTACTGCCAGACTGTAGGTTTGAGCAACCAGTGTGTAGGTTCACCCGATTTATTGATTTTCTTTTAGCAAGACCCGTGAATATTGTAGATAGAGAAGTCAAGTGCATGACATTTACTTGATAAAAATCACATTATCTTGTTTAATTTGGTACATGTTGAAATATGTTTCAACCAAGTATTTACCTGGATCTTTGTTACTTCCCACGACCAATTTCCTATAATTTTTTATTTCTCTTCAAATGTTGGTTGGAGAAATGTATTTGGCCACCGGTTGGCCACCTATTTAGTAGAGGTATTTGCATTGCCCAATAGCTACCAGAAATTTAAGCTTACATTATCTCCTGGTGGTTCAGTGTAAATACTGAACGGATAATCAATCTTCGCGCAAGTATCAAAACACATTAACTGAAATGATACATGTGTGTGTCTTTGTGTTCATGTCAATTTGGGAACTTGTTTTTCCTGTATAATTTGACATGTCTCTATGTGTTGTTTTTTCGTAACTTTTGTCTGATGTGTCTCAGCATTTCTTATGGTGGTTGCACATCTTCCATTTTCCCTTTTTTGCTTGTTCTCCCAGCAAAGATCAAGCTGTGAGATGCGACATGTTGTAAGCGATCTATTGTCTTTGTAACCAGCGTCCTGTCGTTTCTCTGTCTCTCTCACAGGGAACCCTCCCTCCCACGATAAACTTGGAAGACACCAGGGAGGACTTTGACCTTAACTATGTGCCTCACAAATCACAGGTTTGGCCTGGAACCGCCAGAAGGATAGGACTGACAAACTCCTTCGGATTTGGAGGGACCAATGCATCTTT
This sequence comes from Stichopus chloronotus, assembly GCA_021234535.1. Classification (NCBI taxonomy): domain Eukaryota; kingdom Metazoa; phylum Echinodermata; class Holothuroidea; order Aspidochirotida; family Stichopodidae; genus Stichopus; species Stichopus chloronotus. Next base: position 17,285,472 of record CM037842.1, read on the forward strand.
ATGCATAGGGAGTGTCAGCTGATTTGCATGGTGGCATACAATCGGTTATTTTGCTCACGGGGTTCTGCGAATATTTACATTAATATTCATGACGTATATCAGAAGAGACTGTGCATCATGTTGGCAGTAGTTCTGGCAATGCTGTCTTGTGCATATTGAGTGTCAGCCGGTCTCGTGTTGGCTTTTGGATTGGTTATTTTTCTTACAAGGTGCTGTGAATATTCAAGTATGTATATCTATATCAGAGGTGATTGTTGTATGAACTAGTCTAATTATGGTATATCTGACAATATCAATGAATTTAGGAGCATGATAAGGCGAAGGTATGATTGCTCGGGTGACTACTGCCTCTGTTTTGATGTTTTATCAGATATTTTGGACTTTCTTTTTGTAAAGCACTGAATAAAAAATCTTTGCAACAGCCTACGTTTGTTAATTCAGCAATGATGTATCATGCCTGTTTTTGCCGTGTGGATGGAGGACAAACAGAACATACACAAGGAAGCATTTCAGCTTTTGTTGTGGACTGTGTTGGCCAACGGAACGTCAATTTACAGTAAGATATATTGGATGTGCACGTAAAAATGGCAAGTAAATTGGAAACCCGCCATCTCGTCATCTCCCCTCCCACAGTGGAGTTCAAAAATATGTAATCTAATCATTTGTGAACAGGGAAGCTCTTTGGCAGCTTGTATCATATTTTTTTTCCCTTTCCTTTGACATTTTTTTTTCCAGGATCCAAAGCTGATGCTGAGACTGGATGAGAAACAAGAACAGTAGAATTGTGTCTTCTTGTCATAGCTTAACCTGCTACATTGTCGTAATCATTAGTGATCCACTCACGAATCAAGCGACCCCCCATCGCCCCGTTCCAGGCAGAGTCATTCATTCTAACATGGATCGCTTAAACTGGCAAGTAGAAATTCCCATGTGTGTGTCACCTCAATTTTGTTTGGTCAGAAGATTATCCCAGGAGGAGGGTGAAGGGGGATAGAATGACAATGTTAGCGAATGTTAGGAAGATGAAAGGAAAAGTTTGGTATTATTTACAGTTTATCTGTGATATGACTCATAAGGATTATTACAGGATACTCAATATTTTTGTTGATAAAAAGAGTAAAGAATATATGAAAGAATGAAGTCCTTGCTTTGTATCTCTTCATTTTGATATTTGTATGTGTTTGTTGTTTGTTTGTTTTTGGTTTTTGGTTCCTTGCGTCAGCAAAGGAACCTATGCAGTCATGTTGGCGTGTGTATGTATGTGTGTATGTGTGTGTGTGCATCTGTGACACTTGCTTAGGTTCGCTCTAACTCAATAGGGGAAAGTCAGATAAAAGTCAAACTTGGTATGTATGTTCGCCATATTGAGAAGGTGTGCCCTATCGTTTTTGGTGGGGGTCAAAGGTCATCTGGGGGAACTGTGGGCATAAGTCTGAAAACCTTGTTATGCTATGGATGCTCATATGTTTCATCAGTCCCCCTCCAGTGCATCATGGAAGTACTGCTTGAGTTAGCAGTTTCTTGATCAAATGAAGAAGCAGCAATGTGCTGTTTGCAGTGCTGTAGGTGGTCACACCAGACAAGTTTTTGCTGGATCAGTTTACCTCCTCGTGCATGAGTGCTAATGTGTTCATTCATGTAAGTGTCTTTTCAATTAGTGAAGAGGGCAGAACACAATGAAAGAAAATAAGTCAGTTGGTGTTCTTACCAGTTTAAACTAGACCCCAGGAGTTCCCTCCAGGGCATGTTGTCAGATTGATGGACTTTAAAGGGGCATACATGTGATAAGCCTTATTGCAATTTGCAGAGATCTACAGCTGTTTGCATTTTGTAAAATGAATGGGATGTTGCTGTTCTATTATCAACATCTTCAATTCATTGCATTAATTGAAATGGCGTTTTTGATATTTATGAATTCAGGCATATCATTTTACGGTATGTGTATTTCGAGTACAAGGAACCATAGTGCCCATAGTCTGTTGTGAAATCATGCAAAATACTTCTTCTCTTACAGATTGCATGTATTACACTGTTGATGGTCACATTAGTGCTATGGAAGTGGTTCCATGTGGGTGCATGTTTGTCATGTTTGGGGTCCAATGTCTGAAATGGGCCATTTTATAAAAGCATGTAATATGTTTTTCTCTTTAAAGATTTTATGTTACAAAAGTGAGAGTTCATGGTCAGAAATGGACCATATGGGCTATTGTGTGAAGTAATGCAATATGCTCCCTTTTTCTTAATAATTTACATTATGTGCTCTCCATCTGCGCAAGGAACTACAGTGCCCTTGGGCTCTTGTTTGATGACCTACTCCCATCTTGATTCTTTTTGATGACCTAATCTCTTCTGTGAAATTCGCTTCTGTATTTCCTTTCCAACTGAAGGTGTGAATGTAGGTGCGTATGCCTCACCATGCAGACCTGCTCTCATTTACCATCCAAACAAGATTAATATAAATATCATACCCCCCTTGGAAGTGTTCTTTGGAAAAAGGAATCCCACCCTTCCCCCCTTCACAAAAGCTCTGCTGGGTGGAAAAATTTGACAAGCTAATGCCATTTCAAATGAAATGAGATCTATAAGTGGCACCATTTTGTATCTATATCAAAAATTTCTTGGAGTTTAAATTGAACCGCCTTACCTTAAAACTAACCCTATGATTGCTTAGTTGCGATGTGTATCAACATGCACCCACCCCCCCCCTCCCTCTTGAAAACCTTTGGAGAACATAATGGATGAAAACAAAGGTACCCTACGAAGTCGCTTTGATGTGTATGTGACACTGTCTCACTACGGACTAAAATTTAAGGGCGTGGTGCTTTCATTTGTAAGTCAGTGATCTTGTCCACAAGTGACCACAAAAACAGGCTACAACTCTTGCAAACTTTGTGTCAACCTTTTTTTTATTATGTACACATTTATATCAAAATAAAACAACAATGGTGTACAGAGTGAACGCCAAATACAAGAAGATTTTTATAATTGACTGCGCACCAAACTGGCCGACTTCAACTGGATGCACCACAGACACAGAAGTAGAATGGTGCATGACTCTACTGCCCACCAATGTATCTGGCAGATAGGAATGGCAAGAGAATTCTGGCATGTGATTCTAAACTGCCAGAAATGGCTATATTGCGAGTCGAATTTGCACAACAAGACTACGCAGAATGTAATCAGTAGATGTACTGTTTTATGTATAACCCAAAGAATGTGTAGTACAAGAACATGATGTCACACTTTTAATATCAGTGGTTCAAAAGTGAATGCTCAATGTGCCAGGTTATAGAGGCACATATCTTATCCATCTCCCTGCAGTACAGTACAACAGAAACACCCTTCTACTTCTCTTGCAGCGACAAGATGCCGATGAAACACACACACAGCACTTCACTGAGTCAGCAAGCTTATTTTACTTCCATTTGTGTGATCTGAAACAAAGCTATGTTACGTGAACTGATAAGCAGACAAATTGCACTAGCTTCAATTCAATGGTTGGAACATTTTTTGTTTGTCATGACATATACGACGCATCTTTCACAAAACTGCCATTACTCATACACTGTATGTTTAGTTAAGCTGAAGCTGTACAGCCAGCAAGGTTTTTTTTTTGAAAGACAATTACGAATCGAATGAAGGAGTATTTTATAAACACAGGGTTATCTTGCAAAATTTGCTCCTACAATAAAACATACGTATCACCTCAACACAGTGAAACTTACGCTTGAGTGCAAATCAATCTTTAACTGCCGCATCATCGCTCAGAAGACAAATTTTTTACGAACACCCCCCCCCCAGGTATTAAAGAACAGAAGAATTGAAACCGTAAATACTTTCATCGAAGATACCGTGTATTCTAGAGACTTTCACAAAGTCACGACCATGTGTGGTGATAGGACACTCCCATCTTTTGGGAGGCCTCAAAACTCTAGCCATGAAGGCTGCACATCTTTCATACTTGAGTGCACACAGCCTGTGCATGGGTTCTGGGAAAGCAGAAAATACAGTAGCATGAGTCGTAACTCTCAGGCAGCTATCCTCATTGCAATGGGTAGCAACTGTATGACGATGATCTTAGGTTAGCTTTGTGGGTCTTCCATTGCCAGATCCCTTTGGAATCAAGCTTTCATGGCAAGGAAATTACAATTAAGTATAGCTTCCACAAAAAAATAAATACAAAATAAAATAATCTATATTGGTTGCTTTTGGTCGAAAATATCCACTATCGAGTATTTTTTGTGGAGAACAAGTAGCCACTGCATGTATTCCAGTGTCAGTTTCTTTGCCACTACGAGCAATGCGTCTTTTTCTTCATGATTGGTTCTTTCAGGTACTCCCATTCCAGAAAGAAAAGAGGTGTTTCAAACTTTCAGAATCCTGTACTTATTAAGCTTGTGCATGTGAATGAGAATATTGGTTGGCATGGTTGCTGGTTAACTTGAATAGTAGTCGTCAAAAGCTTTCTGTTACGTGAAGCATCACCTCCAAACAACCAGGTTCACATGAAACGGCAGAAGGTCGCCATTGTCTGAGGGGAAGATGGGATTGGGAGATTCTCCAGAAAATGCGTGTCTCTGAGAGCGGCAGCAGATTGTCAAAGCAAACTTAATGCTTTGGAGCATCAAAATATCTTCAAACATGAAGAACAATTACTGTGCTACAAATTATTAAGTTCACTCTTTGTCAAGTCATGAATTAACTCCTTGGTCAAGTTGGCATCTGTCTTCCAGTTCCTGCAATTGTTCCTGCAGTGTTTCAATTTTCTCATTTTTCCGCCTTAAATGTTGCTGCAGCAATTTAATATGTTTCCTCAGGCATTCATTTTCAGACTGAAGTTCTTCAATTAACTGTCTATGCTTTCTTTTCTTCTTTTTACTCTGTGTCAAATTTGATTCCATGTCATCTGATGCTACAATCCACCCGGTGTCTTCGGGCTCTTCTAGTAACCGCTTCTTCGAGGATAATTTCCTTCGTTTTCCGTTGGGTAGTTCCCGATAAGACGGAAAAGAGAAGATGGTGGGCACGGCGCCCTTGACGAGTTTCCTACCCTTGACAGATACGCAGAAGTGATACGAGTCTTCCGTGAAGTGTTTACTGCACAAAAAGCTACTTTTGGTTGGTGTCCAGTCCTTCCTCCTCACTTGCTGAATCCACTTTGCCAGCAGAGTTCTGTCACGGAGAGGAAACCTTCGAATGTCGGAAGAGAAACAGAAAAATCAACATCAGGCAAAAAGAGCTAGGGTACACGTGGATGGCTTGAGATGAATGTGCAATTTGCAAATTGCCTGAGAAGCAATCACCTCTTTCTCTCTCCGATAAAAAAAAAAAACTGCTTGAGACATGCTTTCTGCTTGGGGTAGGAATCAAACCTACTTACTTGCAAATATATACTGTACTAGTTAAGCTGGAATATGAGTTGAAAATTTGTCAGTGAAAATCAAATTCTGCAGAATACGTCATAGCCCACTACAGAAAAATTGTTTAAGCTCAACTTTTGTATAAATGGATATCCATTTCCATTCCCAGTTGGTCTGTTTTAATTCAGGTAACGGTGGTTGACTGCACTATGCTTTCTTGGAGAGTCTGAATTTTGCAGGTTCAACAAAAGTGTTGAGACAGTTTTCATACGATCAAAATATATGAGAGACGAGTGCATAGTTCTCTTTCAGATTTTGTTGCAAATGATCTTTTCCCCTTCTTCCTCTCCGATGAAACATTGACAAGGAACAAAGATGCATGACCAGGTGATTGCAAGTACAACTCATATTCCAGCTTTAAAGGGAAGTACCTGTATTGCACTTAAAGTACACAAACACGACAAACTGTGCAAAGTAAACAGATAACGTTAGCCTAGAAGTATCCTCACGTCGTTGATCTCAACCAAGGCAAGGCTGTAGGGCAGACATACGTCTCACTGTTTGTATAATTAAAGCGGGGGCAGCCTTTCATTTATCTTCAATTCTCTTTCATTTGAAACCATTTAACCTGGAAAACAACACCCATACCACCTACATTATGATTTCAGAGTGTCAATTATCGTAGAAAGAAGATTAATTTCCTCTCTTATTTTCCTTTTTTTTTTTAGCTAAAGTTTGCAGAATCGTATCCTGTGGCCAACATGAAGAACTGTGTGAATAACTGCAACAAAACTCCTATGCAATCTGCATTTCTTTGGAAACTTGATGATTTTCAGATAGACAGACAGACCACAGTGTGGAAGCTAAATTATAGGTCCAAGATCAGCGATATAACCACTTTCTTTACTGCATTTTTTTTTTTTTTTAATGCAACCATAACATCACATTCTGGCATCAAGAGGCTTGTTAGCATTGTATGGTAGGTCCAGGCGGAATCAGAGTAGTTTAATAAGAATCTGTACATGTTGAGTCTGCAAAAGGGTATGACTTTACTTGAAAGATTATTTTCCCTGGTAAGGCTAAATCATTGATGGCGGTTGATTAAACTACTGCTTTGCAGCTTTGTGACTACTGCAGCATCAGAGCTGGGGCTGTTACTGAGAAGGATGTGGGAGGGAACATATAATGACTGCTTCAAGACCCACCAAATTTTGTGAGGATCAGCTGCGCAATTGATTCAAAGGTATTTTATTCCTTTAAAGGTGAATCCAGTACAGTATCATCTACCTAGTAATGACATCATCAAAGTCACCTACTACTTAAACAGATACCTTGCACGAACAATGCTTTGATCCCAGGTGTTGAGCCACAAACATTTTCTGGCAAAGTGGCATAAAATTGTAAACAGCTGTTTAATTCACACACATTTTAGGATCATGCAAATTTAAATGAACTGAAGTGGCACAAGTCTAATATTTTGTTAACTAAATGGGAACTTTCCTGGATTACCCAAATATAGATCTATTCTTTTTTCATATTTTGACATACAGTACAATCTAATACTGTCATACAATACTGGGAGACACCTAGGCAGGATATGTTTGCTCCTGATGACTGGCAATGCTGTTGCAGTACAGAGATTCCTTCTAATTCATGCTGTAACTGTAGCAGACGACAGATACCATATTGTGTCTACTTTCTAATTAATGCTGTTCAAGTCCTACTGCAATGTCAAGAACCGCACAAGAGACAGATATAACTGTGTGACCTTGGCGACTGCACACATACAGTATGACCTAAAAGTGTTGCATCTCCTTCTCATTGGCACCTACCTGGGCAGAATGAGTATAAAATGAGAATCATTTTCATTTTGATGACATCTGCCTACTTTTGAAGTGTCACACTAGACGCCCAGTCCAGACTGGCACATGCCTCCAGAATACAGAAAACCTTAGCCCAGCAAAAACCAAGACCAAAACATTTTGATGTCACTTTGCAGTTACAAGCATATGGCCGGCCTTTTCCATGACTTTCTAAAATTTGGTCTCATTTTACCCACACAATCTATTTTCCTACGTTCTTATTCATACTGTACAAACAGTGTGTGTCTCATTTTCACCGAAGAATTTTTTTCTCTGGTTCTCGTTCATACTGTGTGTTGGTTTTCCTTTTCCTATTGGTAACATTTTCTCCTCTGACACCTTTGTTGCCCCCAAAGGGAGCTTTTGCCCTACGTGGCCTTCAAACTTGTTACATTTTATGTGGAAGATCGAGTTATTCCACTGCGGAAACGCTTCTTTAACCGACTGACCATGGGGTAAATAACCACCACAAAAAGGCATACGTAACCGACTTTTATTTAAGCGACGATCAGGGAAATAAACAATACTGCCATGACTATTCGCCCAGACGATCGGGTGAATAGCTTCCATCATAGTTTATAATGCAGTACTCTCAAAGCCTAGGATCAACCTAACTGCGGCTACGTACGTACACTACGACAAATTAATAACAAATGTCGCATCAGACAGAGACGTGTAGCGTAAAATTTTGTGAACTGAATGCAGAGGCCATCTCGCCTGATAAGTTACCTGTGGAACTGGATGTCGAGATCACGGTCGAACCGTTGGGTACAGCCGAACGCTGAGCAAGATATCACCATTTTTTGTTATCGTTTCTGGGATTTTCCCACAGAAACATCTAGTTCTTTGGATTTTCCTCGTTCGTACTATACGGCCAGTAAGGCCTACTGTTATTCGGTTTACAGCCAAGTCGGACAACTTGGCCAAGACAACTCGGGCCAATGACAACTCGGCCTGGAGGCAACTCGACCCAGAGACGTGTCAGCGCAGAGACTTTTCGGCCCGCGGCATCTCGGCCTTAGGATATCTCGGCCCTGTGGACCCAATTGCACTAGTTCAAGGGAAAGAAACGTTTGTTACTGTTAATAGGCAACTATAAAAGTTGCTCTGCACAACTTTCAGTTCAAGCGTCTGTTATGACGGCCTTGTTAATAATCAGTAATGAAATTAATTCTGTATAGTTGGATCTAGACTGATATACACAGCTTGAAAGCGCAACCTGTATTCATGGAAGGGTTCAGAGGATCTACGGATACCTGAGGTGACAATGAGAAATCTATCCTGTGATTGGAACTTTCACACATTGGAAGTGGAGGGTGGGGGAAGTTTAGTGAATTCAAGTACCGTGTTATTTTTTCATATGTTGCATATTGACATCCATATAAGAAAACAATGGTACAAAAACTAAGTAGAGATAATGTTCCACAGGTGTTCAAGTCAGATGTATAGGATATGTATCTCTACAGGCTATCGACGGAGTGGCATAACATATACTACACATAACATAACAAGTTTAAGGGAAAGGAGGGCAAAAATTGCCGTAAGATGCCCTGTAATCCAGACACCCCCCCCCCCAAAAAAAATAAACCTAGCTATTCTTTACATTACCCCCTTTAATTTCAGCATCAAAATGAATGATTTTGTAATCAATTTGTGTAATTAAAAAAAATCATCATACAAGTCTGCAAGAATGTTCATGGTTTTGATAAATTATCATTTTCTGATTTTTCAAGTTTGCAAATAGTAAAATTACCAGAGGTCATTGTCTTAAACTCCAGAAGGTTCGAAGTAGGATCAATATTCGTCGTTTTAATTCTTTTCTCAGAGGGTAGTGAATGAATGGAATGGGTTGCCTGAGGATGTAGTTATGGCAAGAAGTGTAAATGGGTTTAAAAATGCACTGGAAAAGTACTTTAAGCTTTGTGACAGGGTTTGATTTTTGCACTTTTTTCAGGGTCCTAGACTGGGACTTAATTGTCCCTCCTGATCCTTTTTTTTTTCTACTAAACTAAACTATCATTATAAAAAACACCGACATCTGTTCCATTAAAATACTTGATGTACCCACTAGCTCAGAGGACAGCAGAGAATTACTGACGTCAAACATCGTTCCTTGTAGGCCTACTACCCCAATTGTCTTACATTCAATTCCAAATCAAAATTTCTCCAATATTTGCCTATATCCCAATAAACAAGAAGTACATCGTCAACTAGAAAATGTGTAACGAATATATCGCAACCACATATATAGACTGTCCGTGATTGCTCCTATTTTGGAACGGTCTGGCAGTTCCCTATGGAAGCGCAAAAGAAACATGTAAAAAAACAAAAACAAAAAAACACCTCGACAAAATGACAATTTTCGTAAAACTGATATTTTGACGACTTAATAAACGACAAAAATCGGAAATTTGTCATTTTGATGTAATTTAGCATCTTTTTAGAAAGAAATATTAAGTGAACTTGTCATTTTGTCGAGAAAAAACAACTCGTCAAAATGGTAAAATGCTGTAAATTGTGATTTTACTCGAGTGATAACATCTCATCAAAGTGGCAGAAACTGCCATTTTGCCGAGTTCCAATATCTGGTCAAAATGGCAAAATTCGAAAAATTGCTATTTTGACCAGTTTGAACATCTCGTCAACGTTAAAAAATTAAATTAAAAAAAAATGTCATTTTCCTTTGATAAAACAACTCATCCAAATTACAAATTTCGGAAAATTATCATTTTGTCGACTTGGAATATCTTGTCAAAATGGCAAAATTCCGAAAATTGTCAATTTGCCGAGTTAAAACATCTCGTCAAAGTGTCAAAACTGGGCATTTTTCCCGAATTTTGATGATTTTTTATCTAAAAAAAAATGACATTATGAAGAGATCGATGTTCAACTCGGCACAAAGAGAATTTTTGGAATTTTACCGTTCTCATGAGTTATTTTATCTCTGTAAATTGACAATCTTTCGAATTTGCCATTTTGACGTCGGAGATATTGTAACTCAGCAAAAAGACAATTTTCAGAATTTTAACGTTTGACAAGTTAATTAAATCGCCCAAATTTCATATTTTTTTAAATTGGGAAAAGATAAATACAAAGCTGCTAAAGTAAAAACCAGTCTCATTAAACAATATCCCAACCAAAATTTACAAAGAAGTCTTGTTCCCGTCTACATGATCCGCTCAACACAAGTGAGCTCAATTATACATAGAGCTAAAAACTGAATGCGGATCAAGAAACATTGAACAAAGAACTACTTCTCGAAAATGAGAAGCGTGCCTAGATACTGTCCATGACGTCATGGACAGTACAATACCTCGTCAGTATTTAGCTCATTATACACCTCTTTCATTTCATTAAACTTATTTCATTACGTTGTTTTTACCATTGGGGCCGCCGAGATGTTTTGAGGACGAGATGTCCAAGGGCCGAAATGTCCATGGGCCGAGTTATCTCTGGGCCGAGTTGTACGAACACCATTTCTACTCGAACTACGAACAGGTAATTGCCCAACTGAACAATGACGTCATCAATCATGCTGCTCAATATTGCGCAAGCTAGCTGCGCTGAGCTATCTGTAGACTCTTGATTTGGTGCAGGTCTACCGATGCTGAACGCAAGCACAACTTACTGTATATTCCCATTGCCCACTAACCAGGTATGACATACTTCATTGTCTCCAGGGACTGCTGTGCTACCGAATCAAACAAAACTTTGCATTTGGTGTCAGTGCTGGTAACAAGGTCTGTGCGTATAATTTGGCAAAACAAAATAGCCAGTATGGTCAAATGGGACTGTTGACAAATCAGTACAGCCTACCAAACCAAGTTTTGCGCATTATCAGATTACGCGCATACGTACCGGATTTGCGACGAACGGCGGCACTTAGTTTCCGAGTGCATGGTATAACACTCAGATTAGTGTCTGTAGTGTAGTAACTGACTCATTGGCTGACAAGTGGAAGCAGTTAGACTCGGTCAAATGCCGCAAATTTGGAGTGGTGAAGAAGGAAACAACACACATTCAAGGGTGCCAGCATCATTAATCATAAGTGACACAATGAAAATAGTAACACAATAATACTAATTGTAACTGGAAGTAACGTAGTGTTACTGTACTGTTTGTAAGCCTGGCTGAGCCTACTGTTAATCTGTATTTCCATACTTACCTTGACACTTGATAGACCCAGCCCCTTGCTGCATCGTCAGTGATGTCTGTGTGAAGATTTTGGGGAAATCATTCAGAACAGGTTGGTGTACATGTGAATTTGCGTATGTTACGGTACTCTACTTAACTGCTGTAGGTTAATTAGAACTTGTTAGGCCAACTCAAATATTTCGTTTTTTTCCAACTTGCCTTCTGTAGGCCCAGGCCAAGATTAGGAAGAGGAATATTCTCACAAGCCAAGAGCAGACCCTAGGCCCACGCTATCAAAATTTTGTGAGTTGCCAAACTTATTCGTACTGTACCCAGTTCGTTTGATTAATGAGCAGTACATACATGCACTTGCTATATCAATACGGTATATTAGTGCTAATTTAATTATAATAAAACAAGAATTTAATGACAAATCAACCAAAATACACAATTTGCAAGCCCATGTAAGTTGTAACAAATATCCCAAAACCACTGTTATATCCATTGCCAATGTTGTTCAGAGGGAAAAAAACTCATATCCCGGCAGAAAGGTTTTCAGTGTTGTCAGTACAAAAGAGAAGATAGACAGTTTTCAGATAATATCAATATCATGCATCGATTTGATTCTACATTTTCCTTCAAGTTTATGTTCTAAAATGTAAAATGAATGTACAATTATGGTCAATGATACAAATGATAATAACAGAACCAGATAACATATGAAATTTAATTTATCTCATAACTGGTTAGCTATAGACATTGATACTTTGGGGATGACGTCACTTCTCCTGTCAGCACAGCGTGGAAGGTGAATCGGAATTTCAAACGGTGGATCGTGGTAAGAGTCCAAAAATGATGCGTCAGCCACAGAGCCCAAATTATAGAGTGAAAGTTAAACTCTGCAAAACAAGAAGAAGAGAAAAAGCAACAATGAGAAATAGCCCTATTAGAAAATAAGATGTGATATTCATATGATTTGTTTTAATTTTTTTGTTAAAAGTGTCAATTGACTGTAATTGCAGTAAGGAAGGCTTGTGAGTTGTTCAAAAGTTGTGGAGCAGCCCTGTGCCACAACACTACACTAGAACCTGTTAATTGGGTCGGATCAATATTGCGCACACTAGGTTTCTCATACAGGTTCTCTTCCACATGCCACAGTTTCTCTGACCCTGGAAGAAGTAGCAATTCATGTTCTTCCAAACAACAACATTGGTCTATTTGCTATGGAATCTGTAGCATAATGAGAACCAATCGCAATGAGCATTTCAAGTTGGAACTGGCCAAAATAGGAGTGGATGCAACGTCAGGGATATTGCTGTTACGGCAAATTGAAAAAATGATACTGGGCAAATGGCAAACATAAAAAAAGAAAAATAAAATGTACTTTATGCTCTCAAACTTGTAAATAAGTGTACATATCAGTTGTGAATATTTCACAGGCACTCCGAGTGCATACAGTACATCTTTTACAATACAGGTCTCTTGGAGAACATACCTTTCAGTGAAATGAGATTTTGCAACTGTGTTCAGTGTGATTGTGTGACAATTGTGAAATTCTAAGATACATTTACCTAAAACTTGCATATGGATATTTAATGTAGGTAATAATCTTTCTTCTTCCAAGGACTACCATAGGACCTTCCCCCACCCTCCCCCCACCCATGCATGATCACGCATGACTTCGGTCAAGAAATGTTTTGCACTCAGGAGAAGGAAAGTTCATTGTCAACAAGTCAGAAATATGGCAGAGTGCAAAGTCTGCTAAGAAATATGCAAAGTCTGCTCTTTCTCATTTTTCTCAGAAAATTAGGAAGAGCCAGATTTTTTACTTGGTTTTGCAATTTAGAAAAAAGCCCTGCAAATAAGATAAAGACACTATCGTTGGCATGTAGTTGCTTCAAAAAAGGGAAAATGATGTTAATTCCATAGTTAACTAGTCAATAAAGTTTCACAGCATATCAAGTATTGCAGTCTCTTTATCATGTACTCAGAGCCAGAAAGTGGGGGATTGGGATGAATTGATTTACAGATAGGGACTGTGTTCATCTGGGGTGTGGGCTATTTGAGAACATCAGAAATTTTGCCGGTCTATATAGCTAGTATGTAGTTTACCAGTCACTATCAGTAAACTGTACACTGCATAACAAGGTGAAGGATGCATGCACTTGTAAAATTTGCTATCTTTCTGTCCATCTTTACTTAATATGTATTGATTCCAATCTGAAACAGATTTTGTCTGACTCTCTTTATTCCCTCTGCTGCCCTCGTGTAGCAGAAAGAGCCAGGTCACTGTAACGGAATGATGTCAAGTGCTGATGGCAGGTTTATTTTCAGACAGGATGTATCACTTAAATTGTGCAGTAGGTCAATTTCACAAACACAAAATTCCATCCATGTTGGTATATAGTACATAGCCTGTTTAACCTAGCACAACCTCAGGGCCTCAAGGGCCGTGACCCTGTAGTAGCCAGACAGCACCCTATCTTGAATTGCACATGTGGAGTTTGCGTTCAGTGGTGTGGGTAAGATTTGCTTGAAGGGTGTGTCTTTTCCAGAGAACAGCAGATGCTGCCTGGAAGTCCCTCCAGATAGGCATACCCAAAATAAAGGAGGTTGACCTGGAAGAAAGGATGCATATTGTATTTGCACAAGTAAGGACTTGTCATTATAGTTCTACTGGAATGAAATTACCACGCAGAAATACTAGCTAACTCAGATGGTTCAGAAAGGGATAGGTTGTATGGTCTCCCCTGACCCAATCCCGGCTACATCCCTCTTTGTGTTGGATAAGATCTTGCATTCTTTTTAACCATCTCCGTGCCCTTGACCAATGCCCCGCTCTCATGATCACTACATGTATGTACTAACTTGTGTCAAATTGTGAATTGGCTAAGTACATCTTCAAGCAAAACTGTAACAACTGACTGATAATTTGTGTTGTGAATCTTTCATTATCAAGACCTGTGTTTACCTGACATACTGTTTCTATGTTTACTAGAACTGCAGATTTTTCAATCAAGTGATCAGTGCTGAATGTTTTGGCTGTGAAATATTTAGTCTCAACTTCTTCTTATTTTTCTCTCTCGATATGAATTTCAGGATGAAGATGGATCTGAAAAGTGTGCTAACATCTTCTCCAGGTAAGATCATCCTCCACGGAGAACATGCAGTCGTTCATGGAACTACAGCCTTGGCCTGCAGCCTCAACTTGCGATCATATTTGCACCTTGTTTCAACACCGAATGCAATCACATTGAACTTCCCAGATCTGGATATCAACGGTAGCTGGAGCTGTGTAGAAGCAGAGAAAACTTTCGCTGATCTCATTTGCTATGGGGATGGAAGCACCGCTTTCCTCGATGAGGCTGGTTTGGAGAAGCTGAAAACATTTGCAGGTCTCGGTGACGAGACCACAACGAGAAATTTAGCCATCATTGCGTTTCTTTACCTGTATATATGTATCTTTAAATCGAAGTCATCGGAGCTGCGAGGACTGTCGGCTCTAGCAACCTCAAACCTTCCGACTGGTGCTGGTCTCGGATCTTCTGCAGCTTTCTCAGCATCTTTAGCTGCTGGCCTCCTTTTGTTCTCGGGAACAATCCCTTCTTCACAAGATGGGAAAGAGTGGTCGAAGGACCATCTCCAACTCATCAACAAGTGGGCGTACGAAGGAGAGAGGGTCATCCACGGGAACCCCTCAGGTATAGATAACACGGTCAGCGTATCCGGTGGAGCCTTGAGATACAAATCCAAGGAGTTTGAAGCTTTGAAGGAAATGCCTAGGTTAAAGATACTACTGGTCAATACAAAGGTAGCTAGAAGTACCAAAATATTGGTCGCCGGAGTGAAAGACAAACTGGAAAAGTACCCAGGGGTCATCAAGCCAGTCTTGGATTCAATCGAAGACATTTCGCAAAGATCCCAGGCCGCTCTGTCTGCACTATGGAGCGAGCAAAATGCCTCTTCAGATGGCGACTCGACCAGCAGCCAAGAGAGTCTCCACCAGACGATGGAAGATCTCGTGGAGATGAATCAGTCGTTTCTCAGGATTTTGGGAGTGTCTCATCCATCGATCGAACACATTTGTTCAGTGGTCTCGGAATTTGGCATTCGTGCGAAGCTAACCGGAGCAGGGGGCGGCGGCTGCGTGTTTGCCATCATCAGACCGGATTTTCCGGAGGGGGAACTTTCAAAGGCAATGGCTAAGCTAGAATCATTTGGTTATGAGTCGTGGGTAACCTCTATAGGTGGGGTAGGTGTGAGTTATCATCCTGACGTGGATGATGTCAAAAAGCGAGGATTTTCCCTGCCAACTAATTTTCAGTCTTAGGAAAGAAAATGTGTTTGAGAATTCGGTTAAATTGAAAGCACTTGTTGCGATTGTTGTGGCTTAACTGTGCATCAGATAATACTAGTTGCTTTAACATTTATATATTACATATTCAACTGTCAGTCACTTGGGGTGGGGCATAGCTTCAACTTCCCATTGTTAGGAAAATTTACTGTGTGAAGCAGTGCAATAGTAATTTGATATCAAAAGCAAGTGATTCAGTGACAGGTACTGTATAGACTAGGGATCTACGCAGGATGGGCAGGTTCTTTTCCCGTGATATCTTGAGCATTTTCCAATATAATCATTTGTTTTATCAAACATACCTCTCTTATTTTGTTTTCTTTCTCTGCATGACATAACTTTATTAATTAAAGGGCTCTTGAGTTGATATCTTTTGTTTGTGATTAGTTGGAGGTATGCCATTGTCTTCCACTACTTTTGGTTACTGTAGCCTCAATAGCCATATGTGTGTATTCCTACTGTGACTGAAAACATTGTAGATGTTGTGTTAACATAGGTTGCCAATGGTTAATACCTAAATGGTAAAAATCATCTTATTATTATTGCTTCAGTTGTGTGTCATGTGTTCAGAATCTCTTAGTTTGACCACTTACTGTCAATATATGAATAATGCTCAAAAGCTGTAACAAAAAAATCATGAATATTTTGAATCAATTCAGTGAGACCCTTTAAAAAAAATATACATAAACACAGCACAAATAAAATGTACATTGAATGATGTATTTCTGCTTATACTTCTTAAAATTTACCTGCCAACCAACCTACACAGGTCACCAACCATCATGTGAAGTCGCATTTTTGGTGTTTGAAGTTTTCGATATTAAAGAATTGAACAACACTTGTTGCTTTTCTGGGAACACAGTCAAAGTTGTGGTGTCCCTCCAAAGATACAGTCATTAGTGTATAACCCTAGCAATAGTCGATGACATTATAAGGACACTTGCCTAACTATGTACGGTATTTGATATTTGTCGGAATTACCAGAGCAGCTTGTTCAATTTACCAGAAGACATGGATTGTTCTCTTGTGTACTACTACCAATATCAGTGGGTGTAGTAATTTATCAGTTGTTTGAAAAATTTCTGTGCATGTTTTAATAATCTGTTATTACATTTTCTTGTAATTATTCAGAGAAGTGAAAGTAACATGAATGTGTGTGTCATGGTAGAAAACAATCAGTTCTTACAATATTCCCTATTTTTGTGGTGTAGTTGTATTGTTTGATTGCAGGAGGGTGGTCCATGCATGTAGTCATTCTGAAGTGAACCTCTTGATATGCTTGTGTGTGTGCGTGTGTGTCGGCTGCGAGCGTGTGCTGCGTGATATGTTCGAATGAGATGGAATGACATCAGGGGGGCGAAGTTTTGAATGTGAGCAGTTTGACCTGGATCCTTGAGACTGAAACAACTAATTACAGTTTAGTCTCAAGTTTAATTAATTTCCTGGTGTGATAATCCGGCGGTTGGCTTTCTTGTCGAAAGTCCGTGATACGTGTTTGTTTTATATCTTCCGTCGTCATTAATGGATATTATATTCGTTGCAGAGTTGTTTTCTACACTGTATTGAACTGGCTCCTCTACATTCAGTTCTGCTTTCTCTAGTACATAAATCTGCATATTATGCACAGATCCAGCAAATTATTGTGTGGTGGTGTGATGGACCCCTGTAGATTTTGTAACAAGGGTGCTGGTGGAGTACAATGTATGGATTTAATTATTTAGGTCTGCTGTGATGGTCCCACTGTTTGATGTATCTACCTCTTTCCTGCCTTAAGAACTAAAGCCCAGGGTAAACGTTTGCATCAATAAATATTTCATAAAGGTAGAGGGACGGGAGAAGTGGCTCTGACTCCATAGTATGTCTTAATTGAGTAGGATCAAAATGCACTTCTTAGTGTTTTATACTACTATATTTCTGCAGCTGACATACCATATTGCTGAAGTATGCATACGCTTTTTATCAATTTTTATAGGCTACTAGACATAGTGCAGTCTAATTGAAAGGTGAAAATGCAGGATTATTGTGGACTTCTGTGTGGTCTCATTTGGCTGTCCATGACGGGGCCCTTTAATAATGACATGCCAGAAATTCCCCAATAGTCAGTAGTAAAATATTGTTCATTTCAGAAACTGAAAATCAGTTGTGCAATAAATATTTACATTTAGTATTGCCATCATTTTTGTTGCTTGTTTTTTTTTTCATTTTTTGTTTCTTGCCATGTTGGGAGATAAATTGTAGAATTCATTAGGTGTGCTTCCATGCAAACTGTAGGCCTACTGTTAAATGTAGGTAAAAATAAATGCCCATTGCTTGTCAAGCTTGCTCTCCCCTTATACCTCCCTCCCGCTGCATCACCCTTCTGACTAACGTACTGATACTGCGTGTGATAGTTACTGTTCATTTGGAACTAAAGAGAAAAAAAATGCAGCAAATACACAGTTCAGTGAGGTTATTCCCTAATATACAACAATTTTCACAACATCCCCTTCGTGTCCACAATAGAGAAGGCATAACATTAAAACAAAAATAAAAGAATTGAGGCTAGCAGCGGTACATTTGATTAAGATCCTGGCTTTGACACAGCGTACACTATTGACAAAATAAGTAAAACCACATAGACCTGAAAGCTTGGATACAGTTCCACTCTGTGAGTCCTGGGATCTTTGAAGAACAACTAGTCGTGGTCGGGTATGGTCATGTATGACGTCACTTGATGGATCAGAAATCAACAGCTGCATGCGCTAGGCTATGCATGCATGTCATACATACACAAACCACGTCAAGAAAGGGTCTGAAAACAAAACGATGGCTAACCAACCTTACGGAAACGTTCCGCTCTTCAGAGATCTATCTGCTGATAGACTTGATGATCAAGAAACAACAGAAATTGAAAGCATGTGTATGAATTGCCATGAAGATGTAAGTATCGTTACTTTTCGGGGAATTTCTTGATGGGTTTTTGTCCACACATTCGTAACTGACATAAATTGTGTACTCATTCAAATGTAGGTAGCGGTTGTGCGACATGAAAGAACATTCCAGATGATCCTTCCTGCACTGCAGTTCCATGCAAGGTTGTAATTGGATTGAATCATTGATGAAGTAACATACTTTTGAGGCTCGTTGGGATATCCATGCGACGATAGGCTCACAGACATTTTTCTTTAGCAGTTTTTATAGTTTATGTTGAATGCATTGCTACATGATCCAATTGGTTAGATTCTCTAGCCTTTTTTCCATCAGTTGAATCATACTTTCACCTAGCCTAATACCATCATATTAAAGTAATATTGCCGAGTACCATATGCCTTGGCCTAGCCTATACATGATTGGAGTGGGACTTCTCAAATACAATGAATTACTGGAAGTGATATTAAGGCTGTCACACTACATATTGTGTTAGACAATAATCAATATGGGCAGATTTCAAATTTGACCAAAGGGTGTGTGCAGGTATGGGCTTCACATCTAGGCCAAGTAAAAAAGGAAAACTAGTTGTTCGTCCTAATTTTTCCAAAACAATTTGCTGTGTGGGCCTTTTTTTTTACACATAGGAACAGCAAATTGCCTAGTTTGTTTTATGTGCCTCGTACATCACTGTATCAGTGAGTGCTGTGTAGCAAAGGCATCGCAAAAGACTTGTAGAGATGATTTCTGCTCTCAGAACAAAACTTTCTTGGTTAAAAATACTACTTTTGACAGCAAACAAAAGAAAAAGTTTGTGCCGGAGGCAAATGAGGGCGAGTACGAGAATTTTTTTTTTTTTACTTGGCCTAAACAATTACTAATTGTCGTGTGCAGGACTTGAAGAAGTGCACCCCCCCCCCAAAAAAAAATGATGGGAGACTAGAAATGGTTGTAACTCAACAGCATGTTATTTATTGTAAATCTCAACAACAGATGGTGCTAAATTGAAATATACAGCAGCAGTCACTTCAGATTTTATAATTATGATTACAGCCTCAAATCAAAAATACAAACACCTTACACTGTATTAAATCAAGTTTGCAGTCATAATTGCATTTGTTTTCTTCTTTTTCATCATGGCCTAGGCCTATCTCTCTCTGGGTGTAGGCCTAATGATAAAATATACAAAGAGATTGAAAGTATCTTTCTCCATCTCTGAAGGTAATGTTCAGTACAGTATTTCACTGTTTTGTAATATACACATCTTGAATTCTCATCACATGCATGTTAAGGCAGTTTTCCCCAAGGGAGGGTTAGGGTGGCGCATGCCAATCAAATGAAATTACTCCCTGAAATACTGTACGTCCCTAAAAAGGTATAGTAACACCCTCTCCTGCAAAAACTGATCTCTGAGGGAGAACAAATTTGGCAGGTTGCTACCGCCATTTTAAATAGTTCAGAAAAAGTTGGCTCTTTGTAGCACCATTTTTGCATATCAAAATATCAAAATGCCTGGAGGTGAGGTTGAACCTCTTCTCTGAACCCCTCCCCAGCAATCAATTGCCAACGATGGCATGTATAACTCCACCCCCCTCCCATGTGTATCTGTCCAACAGTGTTTGTGTCTAGAAAATGAACCTGGGAGGGATATTCCTCCCTAAAAAATATTTTGGGGGAGGGATTTTTAAAATCAGGTAGGGAGTTGTCACTTGGAAAAGATTCTATTGCAATTTATTTTGTGCATTCAAAATTGTAGCTACAACCTCAGCAGTGAAAAAGTGTGCAGAATTTTCTGGCATATGATTTATATGTGTACAGGATTCAGGAAGCAAGTGGGGGATTCTTGCGCTCCCACACCTTAGGGCTAAGACTATTGTCATCCCTCTCTTGAAAGTATGTAGAGACACTGAAAAGAGTTGGTACTTGCGAGTTTAATATTAACAAGAAAGGGCTTATGATACAACTAATTAGGCACTAATTTCACCAAGAACTGCTAATTATGAGTCTTATCTCCAGACTCAATGCTCGTGGAAGTATTTGTCAGTGAAGTTATGGACTGAGTTTAACTTAAGATGTTGCATTTGGGCCAAATCTCTTCTGGTGTTTGATCACATGTTTAATACAAAATCAACAAGTTTTGCAATAAGGATGTGTTCAGTTTTGGCGGAAAAGTTTTAAAATTGTTGTAAAAGAACAAATCCTTGATTGTACCAACAACCAGGCTCGGCAGAACCCCAAAATATTAGGGGAAGGGGGACTGAATGCAGTCAGGACTACTGTACGTATCAAAGCAGAGCGCCACCATCAATTGGCACTCAGATTGCAAGCCACCCAGATGGCCGAAAATGGCATTTCCCAAACTTGTATTCTAAGCTGTATGTATCCATCTTCATTCATCCATTCTCAGAGCACTTGAAAAATATTTAGGAACACCCCAACCCCCCCCCCCCCCCACAGTTCCACTGCTAACAACAGAGTCAAATCTACCAAAGTGGAGGTCATTGAATCCCTTGCACTTTTCGCTCAGGCTGCCCCTGCTGGGGCATCCAAGAAAGCTGGAAACTGTACCATATTCTGCACTCTAGTAGATGTAACAAAAAGTACACAAAAGTAAATCGATTATGATTACTTGAAAAATGTAACAAATTGTTGTCAACTAGGACTACCCCAAGACTGTACATGTGCAGTGTTGGTGAAGTATGTGAAAATGAAATAAAATATGAATGAAGTGGATTGCCTTGTCAAGGCAATATAAATTCAAGTACTTTTACTGCATTGTACAGTACTGTACCCATACTATGTCTTTAAAGATTTTACCTCTCCCTTACTACTTACCTCTACGATGAATGTCTACTACAAATGTTTCTGGTCAGTAATAGCCCTACAGAAATTCCCCTTTGAATATAAATCTTTGTTAAAGTTTCATACAATAATTTTCCCTCAAATTTGGTAGTCAGAATTGTGGTGTATTAATTATGCTATGGGTCTATTATGTATCTAACTTGAATGTTTGTAAGACCAAGAAATGCTAGCAGATATGTAAAGCTATACACCTGGATTGAAGTATCAATTAAACTTGAGAGATATGTGAGCTAAAAATTAAGCTGAATATCATACAAGGTAAATTTTACCTTAACAGTGACTACATAATTTTTTTCCCAGGGTACTACAAGGATACTTCTGACCAAGATTCCATTCTTTAGGGATGTCATCATTTCGTCTTTTGACTGCCCCCATTGCGGATATAAGAACAATGAAGTCCAACCTGGTGGGGCTGTTCAAGAACAAGGAGTTAGGTACACTGTGAAGATTGAAACAGAAAAGGTTTGTATCCATTCTTCACGCTCTCTTCTCCTGGGCATCGTCACTCTCATGTTATCTCTCGCTTTTTCTGGAAATTTGGTGATTTCAGTGGAAGTTCCAGTTGTCTGATTCATGTTTTGTCCTCCTCAGGTTGTTTGTTAATCACACAGTTTGTACTGAACAAAGAACATACCATCATAGAACATCGTCAGGTGCTTGTCCATCATTTTGGGTAAATTTTGAATCACCTCTGGTAAATATTACAAACCGCTGGAAAAAGTCTTGTGACTATTGTTGTCTCGTGTAGCTGGCAAAGGGAATTACAGCCTTTTTTTAATTCCTGTTCAATTAGTAAATAGATGAGTTTATTTTAGGTGATTTCTCATATGCATCCTTGATGTTACTTCAGTCGTATTCCCCCGTGTCCTTCTCCATCTCAGGATATGAGCCGACAAGTGGTCAAGGCAGATTCAGCTTCCGTAATCCTGCCAGAGCTCGAATTTGAGATCCCAGCCAACACTCAGAAAGGAGGTGAGCAGTGAGTCCCAGTCAGACCTTTCAAAGACCCGGAGTACTCTCAGCTGTAATGTGGGTCGTTCAACAGATAGGTAGCTCGTCTTTGATCGTGACTGCGAAAGTGAAATTCGCTGTTCACTTTTTTAGTTGGAAGTAACATTCAAGCAGATTTAACCTCAAGTGAATTAGAATACTTTCAGTAATATCTTGTGCTTGGTTGACAGTGGTGGTGCAAAAGGGTGCTGTACATCTTGGGCAAATGAACCCCATGAGAATGCTCTCCCCCCCCCCTTCCCAATCACTCAACTGAAGAATAGTGATCTGACAGATATCAGTTCTCTGTTTTTATTTATATTGTATTCATTTGTCTGTTTTGAAAAGGCTGGACACATACTTGTTTACCAAGAGATACTTGCTAAAAATTTGAAGCTTCGGGGGGCTTCGTTCCCTGGACCTCCACTTGGAATTGCCCTGGGGCCCAAAGGCAGGCTTCTGGGCCCTACTTCATTCCATGCTACATGCAAACCCCCCCCCCCTCAATAGTCCCTTTTGACCTCCATCCCCCCAATTCTGAAATTTTATTGCTGCCGCTGCCACTGTCAATTAGTAAGTTTGGTCATGCATTGTAAACGTTCCTATCATGTGATTTATTACACCTTGTGCATACATTTATTTCATGTTTTTTTTTTCTTTTTTTGACGTAGTCATGACTACCGTTGAAGGCCTACTATCCCGAGCAGCGGAAGGCCTGGAACAATATCAACCCCTCAGAAGGGTGAGTGAACAGTAGATGAGTGGGATGCTTCCAGGAGAGGTATTCTTTTAAATCCTTCACTTACTTTCCTATCAGATGACCCTTCTACACAATTCTGCCTCCCTCCCTCCCCCCCCCCCCACTTTCTCCGGGCACAACTTTTGCTATTGTCGTGGAAGTCATTCTCATCGCCAAAACTTCTTTTGGATTCTTTGACGAAGACTGAAAACAAAACATTTGATTGGAACTGAAGCTGTCTGTTTCATCATTTTTTTATGTGTTAAAGATGTTCTTAACTGTGTGTAAATACCAGTGCTTTGGATCAGGTCCAAAATTTGGACCTGGATACTTGTACTGTAGTCCATAGTCGGTGGAGTAGCTGGGTGGATGAAAATATAACTTCTGTTAGACTGTGAATTTGTTGAGAAGTCATAAAAGAACACCAAGTATCATATGGCTTTGACAATGAAGTGTTCTTTATAGTTACTGTAGGCAGACGTGTTGAATTTTGTAACACGTACAATGTAGGTCATTGAAACTTTGTACCCCGTCAGCGGTTTCAGAACTGGGTCCTGACATTGTCTCTCGGGCGCTTAGATGACCGTCTACCCAATGAATACACTCATGTGTTCCCCGACATTGTAAAAATTTCATTCTGTTCTCCTGTCCCTCCACCCCATTCTTCCTTTACCCCCCATCCCTCATCCCTGCTCAGTTTGCTGATAATGTCAAAGTTATATCCACATGACAACTTTTCCCGTTTGCTTTCAGATCCAACAACCAGAGATTGCCGCTAAGATCGACGATTTCATTCAGAAGTTGACTTCGCTGAAGCCTCCTTTCACTGTAGTAAGACACCATTAGATATCGAATTAAAGTGCTGATTGGTTCTTCAAAGAGTTTGCTGTTGGCAGCAGACTTGTCACATGTCTTCAATTTGATACAATATTCTACCAATAGTAACATGCTTACAGTTGTGTTGGGTAAGCCTGATACAGTCACTTTTAGGCAATGCTGCAAAGGTTGTCATAGTCTGCTGATGACATTGCATCGTGGGTAGATGACGTCGATTAGTGTACTCCTTTACACTGTGACGGTGCTTCGTGTTGTCTGTCATGCATATGGGCAGAGTCTTGTACTGATGTCCTCTGTGGTTGTGGGACGGTGGTGTTACACTACTGGAGTGTCTTGCTGAGACATTTCAAAGGCCGCTTTGATATTGTTCTGTGTTGCATCATAGGATGTACAAAGGAATGAACTACAATCTTGGACAAAATTCCTTGAGACATCCCGCGCCCCCGTTCAATGTTGGCTATAGGATTGTTGTTCAAAGGGTACATTCACTTCTATAGCGCAACATTGGAAAGGGGCGTGGGGTTTCATGTTATCCTCTCACCTAAAATTCAGTATTATATTTGCAACATACGACAAAGTGTCCCAACAATTTTGTCCAAGATTGTCTGAGAATTTCGAGGGGTCAGAAGCATGCGCAGGGCACAGGAAAATCGTCAGTTTCAAACAAGTTAAACTGCAAAATGTGGGGTGATATTCCTTGCAACAAGAAACATCAGCAGTGCATGTTCGGCATGTTTGGGGCCTATATTGAAGTTGGTTTACTGTAATAATATTATTGTGTGAATGTTGTCAATGTTATTACGGAGTAAAGGGAGGAATAAGTCAGTCAAATCCATGTATTTGCACTAAATGTGCTACATAAAATACAGTCATTGGGGAGGTAACATCCAAACTCCAATGCATTTTGTCGACCAGGAAACTACTTTACAACATTTTTTATGATACAAATTACGTACTTTCGGCTCAAACTCTGATAATGAGACAGGTACCGAAGAAAAAAACAACAAACAAAAACAAAAACACCACCCTCAAAAAAAAAAAAACTTACATGTTAGTGGTCCGTTGAAGAAGATCGATGTATATGTGTTATTTATTCAAATTGTTCACAGTGATGACGTGGTGTGTGCTGTTAAAGTAACTACGCTTAATGACTATTAGGACTTACTTTCAGGTTAATCTGGGTAAAAAAGTGTACTATCATTACACAAAAAAACCCCTAAAATGCGAATTTAATTAGTGTGACGTTTGCTCATATTCACATAACAGTGACATTGTGGCACCCATTCTAATGTACCGTACATGGTGCACTGTAATATGTCAGTCATTTTAAGAGGTTTCAACGGACTTTATAGTACATTTGCTTTTAGAGCTATATCATTATATTGATATACATATATGTATTACCTTATGTTATATATAAATGAATGAAAAATGAGTAGTTGACAGACATTTGAGTTTATGAATGGATAATTGAGCAGTGAAAAACACTATGGTCATGACGTGAATTGAACCCCGGCCTTCCCATCCAAGCTGACTTAGACCTAACAACAGCGTCCGACAGTATAGGTTAATGAAACCCACGTTCTACCAAATGTTTTGACAGGAAAATTTAAGCAACCCGTAGGAAAATTGCGTAGATTACAAGACTGGAGATAACTTACGTTACCAGCTTCGTGCAATGTAAAAATTGCAGTCACAAATCTTGATTTAGCGGCCAAAAATGTCAAAAACCAGCCTCTACTAACGTTCTACCATTATTTTAATATTAAGCTGAATCTACAGTTCTGACTTTAACGCATTTTGGTAGAACGTGGAGCTACTTCAGAACACATTATAAGTGGGATTCTTACCAGCATTCTACAATTGCAGTAACACTCCTGTTGCAACGCAATGCAACAGCTGCTCATCAATGTTATTTCTAAACGCAACTATTTCTGTCCGCATCCAATACCATGAAACAATCTATTCATTCATGATCACTCCTTTTCAACAAAAATATACTAATAAACCCCCAAATTAAAATTAAACTTGTTATGTTAATAGTCGAAATTCAGAATATTTTCTTTTAAAAATCCCCAGAAGAATAGGCCCCAATAAATATTTTTTATGATGCATCTTGTCCAAAAATGTTCAATTTTCTTTCAAAATTTCGCTCCAAAATTGCTCCCAAAAAACTCAGACAATCTTGGACAAAATTCCTTGGGACACCCCGCGCCCCCGTTCAATGTTGGCTATAGGATTGCTGTTCAAAGGGTACATTCACTTCTATAGCGCAACATTGGAAAGGGGCGTGGGGTTTCATGTTATCCTCTCACCTAAAATTCAGTATTATATTTGCAACATACGACAAAGTGTCCCAACAATTTTGTCCAAGATTGTAGTTAGAATTACAAACTCATTCCTATGGTTCCATATATGACCCTGTAAATTGGAGATGTTACTCCCTGATTTTGTTGTCATAAACACATACCTGATCCAGTAAAGAAGTCTTTGTTACCCAGTATTCTCTTTCAACAGATCTATTCCATCACATCATGTGTGAGCCAGACAACTTGTATCAATTTTTTTCTTGCTGGTTGAGGGATCGGCTACACCTAACAACCTGTCACTCAGTCTTGTATTCTCATGTTCTTTGTCTTCAGATTTTAGACGATCCCGCGGGGAATAGCTTTATCGAGAATCCGGTCGCGCCGTCCGTGGATCGAGCCATGACATATCAGTCGTATAAAAGGAGTCCCGAAATGGATCAAATGCTTGGAATCATGGTACAGAATGGAAGCTTTTATTTGATCAGTTAAAGGGGCAGACCAAAATTCGTCGTTAGAGGGATGCAAGAGATCTGCCAAATGAATTGGACTCTTGGTGCTCTTACTTAAAATGTTTTTCACCTTCAACTCCCCTTGCCAACTCCCCCCCACCTTTTTTTTTCCTCTGGATATCACATGAGCATCACAATTATTTTACATATGGTGGAGGACAGTTATCAAAATTTAAAGGAATATTTTGCTGAGAAATTAAACAGCTCTTCAATGAAATAGAATAATTTCTCATCTCGCACATTTGAAACCCTGTGCCAGTATCTTGTTTCTAACTAATGCTATTGCTGTTGGAAGGACTTTTGAAGGACTTTTCTGGTCAACAGAGATTTCCATTTGTCCCAAGAATACGAAAATGCTACATAGCAGTGGCAAATTATTGTTCCAGTAGTCTTTCTTTCTCTTTGAAATTGAAGCCTTATTTAACCTTGAAATTTGCCACTATTGAAAATGTTGACTGGGTATGTCATAGAATATTTTGGAAGTTAATGTCACATCTCTATGAAACTTCATTGTTTTTTTTTCTTTAAGACAGTCAAGATTGCAAAGAAATCCAAAGGATACTCAAGTAGTCTTGACTGGGTGACATCACAAATTTCCCATGGTGCAATGTATCATTTTGAAATAAATATCTTTTTTTTAAAGTTAATAACTTTCAAATGGAACATGCTATTGAGATATGGCATACACCAGTAAGGGTGGGGGGGGGGGGGTGGGAAATGTTTCCAATTTTTATGAAACATCAATTTTCTTCAGTGGCCATTCTCTTTAACTTTGCCTCCTAGCTATAGTCTTAACTGGCTTGCATAGCACAAAACTTGAAAATATAAAGATAAGAGGCACCACAGATTTTAAGAAATACATCTGACAAGTTGAACAAATAGTACAGAAAGTATGACATGTTTCAAAATGTGCAGCTTTTGTCTGTGCTTAGTGGGAGCTGCGCCAATAACTTGGGGTGAGTTTTGACCTCATTTGTGAGTGCATGTAGGAGATTTACTGATGTGTATGTAAATATGTGAATTCTTGTCAGATTTAAGATGCTTAGAAATGCATTTAGTCTTAAAGTATCATCAGCAGCACATGTCAGTGATATCATTCCTTGCTTGACTTTTGTGGGAACATGTTAGATGCATATTTATGCTACTTTCATAAGCACTTTCCTTTTCAGCCTGCTGACGAGCAAGAACAGCCGGAAGCCACAGGTGGGGACAAGGAAGATTTGGACGCCTCCCAAGATGACGAACAAACAGAGGGCTCTGCTGTGCCGAAAGATGAGGTTCTGAGTTTCCAAGTGAACTGCCCAGAATGCAACAGTCCGACTGAGTCACGCATGAAAGTTGTCAGTATCCTTTAAGTTGAATACGAAAAGCTCCCATCCGGGGTCCCTCTTGATCCAACAGGAATAGAAAAACATAACAAATCTCCTTTGGACTTTTTCCCTCAGCAACTGTACATATGGCAGGAAAAGATGCAGGAGATGAAGTAATTGGTGATGACATGGGAGGGGGTGAGGCATGGGGTTGAGGGAGGGTTAGGGGGATTGGACTATTGGGTACAGGATAACTGGGAGACAAATTGGATGCTGATCCGGTATTCCAGTTAATATGCACTGTCAACACTGAGTGACTGTCGCTTTCGAAACTGAAGTAATCTTAAACTCCAGTTCACGTATGCGTGATTCAACACACAGGTCAATCTTCAACGAAAGTCGACGTCTTGAATTGCCATTTACGTAAGCGGGAGCAAAATATCGACTAGAAAATCGATTCTACCATTCAAGACCACGCCATTTGATAAAAAAATTGTGTCCTTAATCTCTTCGGAACAACTTTTAAGACCAACTCAGTTTTCACTTGTTGAAAGAATGGAGGGTTGAATGGTGTAAATACGACCCAGTCTTCGTGTTTGGATTCATTTAGTCTTTATCTGTTAGACTCCTTCTCTTTTTGTTTGCATCATTTCTGCTTGTTTTTTGTTTTCATGTTTATGTTTTGTTTAGTTGCATGATATCTGCAGTGTTGGTTAAGATGGGGGAGAGGGTAGTTGGAAATGATTTCAACGTATATAGATGTAAGTGTGTGTGGAATGGTGTTTTCATGTACCCCACACGGTAAATTACTACCTGGATCCACAGTTATTACTCAGATCCAAAATTACTACCCATTTTCTTTATAACGTGAGAAATGACACAACTGCTGTGTAAACAAATTGTGTTAGGTTGCTGAATTTTGCCTGCTACATACAGTAAATAGTTCTAAAACGGAATTCTCCTCTTTTTCTTGGGGAAAGTTTGTGGTTCTATTGATTAGTAGGTATAGGTGGATGTATGAAGTGTACTAGTGAGTACTGGCTTTCTTCGGGGGATCTCTGGTACAGCTGTAGAAATCATGTATCATGCAATTTAAATAAGAATGCAAAAATTTCAGTCATAATTCTGTGGAGTGACTGCTTCCCCCCCCCCCCCCCCGTAAAAAAATATTTCATTTCCTTAATGTAGATGCAAAGATATTCCGTTTTTCAAGGAAATCATCCTGATGGCAATGAATTGCGACAAGTGCGGCTGCAAGTCTAACGAGGTCAAATCTGGATCGGGGGTTGAACCGAAGGGAAAGAGAATTACGTTGAGGGTAACCGACCCCAGCGACATGAACAGAGATATCCTGAAGGTAATGCTGCAATGAGTGAATTCCTGTTGTTTATCTCTCAATTTGTTCATATTTTGGGAAAAGTCAAATCTTGAAAAAGAATTACACACTGCAAAAGCATGATATCTAATTGCCGTGGAAAAGAATTGATATTTTCTTTTTTATGATTTTGTCTGTTGTATTCAAGTCATAATCAAACTTAATCGAAGTGAAACCAAATTTGCTTTTTCCCATAATTGTCTGACAGTCAGAGACTTGTCGCTTTACAATACCTGAGTTGGAGTTCGAGTACTACATCGGTAACCAAGCTGGGAAGTTCACGACCCTGGAGGGCATGATCGTTTCTATCAAGGAAAACTTCAATCTGAGACAACCTTTTACGACCGGTGACAGTGCAGACGATGAACGGAAAAAGAAGATTAAAGAGTTCACAGATAAGCTGGATCAGGTGCTTAAGATGCTCTTGGTTTGATTTTGTATTTAAAAGTTTGATATAAAGATCTCTTGTCTTGGGTTTAAGTTTCGCCTGCTGTAACTGGAAAAGTTTCTCATTTGAACTGCCACAGTTCCAAATTATATGACCTCCGGTTGAAGATAAGCACACACAGTTTGCACTTTGATTGAATCTTTTGCCTTGTATATACACCTCCCCTGTGTAAAGGCAGTGTTCTTGAGATAGCTGTGTAGCTTGCAAGAACGGTATTGTGTCGGTCATAGGTCAATAGGGATTGTGTCCAGGTTAGGAGCAACTTGTGCAAAGAAACGGTATCCTTATTAGCATAGTAACATTAGGGCTGTAGTGTAGAGGACAGCCCAATGCAATAGACAGTGTTCGCCACAGATTTTCATGAGGAGGGGGGGTACACATGAAGTGCTTTCGCGATTGCTGTCACGATTTCCAAGGAGGGGTTTAAGGGGAGGGAAGTCAATGTCACATCCAGAAATTTTTGATGATTGAGATGCTAAATGGTGTAAAATTGTGCCACTTGAAGATGATTACTCGCTCTGTTTGAGATTGCAGTTGACTGTTGTCGACCTTTTTTTTTCGGTCGAGCGGAACTTTTGTGGGATGTCGAACCGGCTTCCTTAGCAGGGGATGATTGCTATTTCAGGGGGTGATAATTACAGTTGGAGGAGCGCTCCTTTTAAACTTCACATGGAGAACACTGGAATGATGTATTGTCACTATATTTCAAGACAGGGGGTGTCCTAATCTTCTGATTCATGGGACCACATTGCCACCTTTGAACTTTATGGCAGACTGCACTGGTTGAAAGCCACCATCTAGCTACTATCCTTCTTCTTTTTGTACTGTATGTACCATAAAAGAGTGTACCAGTCCTTCAGATAATGACTAAGACAATAGAAGTGTATGAATGAAGTAGTAGTTTGCATGCAGATATGTCTCTGGCAAGGAGCGCTAATGCCAGAAAAAAATGTGAAAAATCGGTAGCATCATCATATGTAGAGAGTGTAAAATTGGCAAAATATTTTATGTGGATATATCATTTTCTTTACTTTTCCTCTTTTGTTCCTTTTCATTCTCTTTATTTCTGTTTTATAAAATGATTGAGGGGGCTGCATGATGCCTCTCTTCCGGCCGCAGTTGGTCCACGGGACTGCAGGTCGGCCACCTGTCCTAAGAACTATGAAACATACTACCCATACCTGAATGCTGGACCCTACCAATGACCCACCGTTAATTTGATACCTCCGAAGAAACATTCACATGCCAAGAAGGAACCTCAATTGAGTGATTGACCTTCTTTTAAGAGTACCAATGTTCCTTCTGACTTCACCCACATTGGAGTAAGGTGCAGAGTATCGGTTCCCACTGACCTCATGTGTCTGCGGCCGCCAACATGCCCAGTCCCGGCCCAGTCATTACAAATTTTAAATTTTTAGGCTTGGCGTTTTCATGGCATGGTAATTTGATGCTTAACGTCTTGCTTAACATCTTACATTTTTATGTTTGTTTGTTTCTTTCGTCCACAGATTTTAGCGGCGAAGATGCAGGTCACCGTGGTGTTAGATGATCCAGCTGGCAACAGCTACCTGCAGGTAAAGGTTTCTAAAAAGTAATGACTGCTGCCGTCCAGTTTGTCACCCGTCAGTGTATATGGTATTGAATTAGGCAGCCAATTTAGTCTGGATTTCTTCCTTGTATCTACTCATTAACCGGACAGTGGACTGGCAAAGCTGTCAGACTAGTAGTAAATGTTAGAAATTTAGAATGCTGCTGTTGCTATGGTAACTAATAGTTCAGTCATGTGAGTGACTGTCAGAGACATCACTCAGTGTTATCGGTCTTTTTGCACAGTGACCCCGTAGAATAAACGTACAAAGCATATAACAGGGCAGCAACACGTTTTTGATAACTGACCGTACACAAACCTAACCAGCTGGTCAAACCTCTCACATGTTCCGTCTGGGTTTCAAAGCGTTATTACTCCATTTACCCTTTTAAAGGATAGAGAAATGAGATCATGAATGCATTGATGTTCCATATGTGTACCCAGTGGTGATGTGAACTGATGCAACCAGGATGGTTGCCAGGCTGATCTGAGTGCTGTATTTTGTTGTATGAAGTAAAATTAAGGAAAGGAATTTACTGTAAGTACTTTTTCTCTGGAGCTGATAAGTTTAGTGCGGGTTGAAGACCAGCCATTTTAGTCCCCACGATGCTTGGAAAGAGCCAGTCCCAGTCAGACTCAACTACCACCTCGAGTTAGACTCAACCACCACCCAAACTAGCCTGGCAACCGCCGTGAATACATCCTAATCATCCATATTTTATACAGGTCAGCTGTTGATATCTCAGAAGCAATAGTGAAATAATGTTTCCTGTTAATATTGGTAAACATGTTGAGAATAATTTCTAGTGTGTCACGAAAAAAATAAAAGGAATGTATAAAACTTTGTCATATGCTTTTGATTATTTTTTTATCCCTTCAGAATTTATACGCACCCGAACCGGATCCAGAGATGACCATCGTGGAGTACGAAAGAACAGACGAGCAAAATGAAGAGTTAGGGTTGGCTGACATGCGTACCGAAAACTATGAGGGAACATGAGGCTTAAAAATTGATAGCCTGCATTGGTTGTAAATATTTGCTGGAATTGTTTACAAGCAATTGCTTGAAATTTGTAAACAACCGCATTACTTGCAAACAATGTTTAAGGCCATTAGGAAACCTGCTTGTTGGGTCCTTGTAAATTTGGCATCTGGAAAATGTATTTCAGTGGATTATAGAACATTGTGAAAGCAGCCTTGGAATGACCTATATTTCTTGGTGAGCTTTTTCACCCCCTGCCCTTTCACATGTTGGCGGAGGATGGGTGGTGAGCATAAATCATGATCCCGCGAGGTAAACAATGAAAGTGCAAACAAGCTATGTGACCGACAAAAAACTTAGGTCAGCTTACCTTAAATTTTCATTTGTATTCTGTTCCACATTTAGAAAGATTCTCAAGTGTGAATTAATGGATTTGTTGGTCAAAAGTCACAACTGTAATTGAAGTACCGTACAGGAGAGTATTGCATCTAAAATGCACCATCACGGCATGCAACTTGGAAAATGACTATAATCATTATGAAACCATTCAGTTCCACCAATTTGTATCAGCAATATTATTATCATTTGAACTTTTGAAAGTTTGGGTAGACAAATTATCCTCAAGCAACAAATAACTTAATTTCTATCTGTGAGAAACATTTATTTTTAACAGCACTTATATTGTCATGCCTCATTTTGAACAATCCATCATTATGTGTCCATAAATATTTCTTTTTGAAAAGATATTTGTCCATGAAACAACAAAACATTCCCAAGGTCATAATCCTGGCAGGCTCATTTTGGAGAAACACTGCACAACAACAGATGTAAATTTTACATCTCCAAACTCTCAATTCCCTGGTCAATAGAGCCAATACCTCACTGGTCACCTCCAGGCAAGCCAAAGTAAATTAAAAGAAAGTAATCACCTTCCTTTTGAACCGTGTAATAAAACAACAGAGACAAAAGAAAATAAAAATACAACAGCAAATTAAAGATTAGGATTTTCAGTTTCTTCTTTCCACATCCTTTGGAATAGAATATTTTTTTTCTGTACAAATACAATTTTTGTTATCAGAAAATTTGACAAGTAATCTTAATTTGTCATCATAAATAATGAAAGAAAGGACAAACAGGAACGAAGGCTGACTCTGTAGAAACGGATGACACAGTAAGGAGTTGAAACAAAACATTCACAGACGTAAGGAAAAAAGGATGGGGGGTATCATTTATAAAGGAGAACGTATTTTGCTTCTCTGAACAAGATATAAAGGGGTAAACAAGGGGTAGGGGGGGACAAACGACTGTAAAATAAACTTAAATAGTGATTATTTACATCTATACAGATCTTTGTGAATTGCTGTACACGATATCATTTTACAAACTGAGAAAAAAGGGAAAGAAAAAAATAGATATAAATGAAATAGAAGCAAATGAAGTGGATATTTACATATGTCTGCATACATTTGTCTTAGAATACAACAGAATTACTTGTAGCAACCACCAGACTCAACTGATGGCCTTTTGAATGACATCATCAAATATCAAACGGCAGATGGGTGTCGCAATTTCGTTGAACTACGGCGCCACAAAAAAGCACGACTCGTGTCGACATGCTCGGGGAGGGGGGTGGGGGAAACAAAGTAACTTCCTGGCCAGATAGTGAATACCTTTGTGCTGCCAAAAACACAAGCCTATCAGTTATCTTTCATGGTAGCGATATTCCAGAATGAATCAGTCAAAAGTTACGAAAATCAGTTTGCGAGGATGAATATTTATCAAAATAAAAGCCTGCACACAAGTGCAACCTTACTTTTATCTCTCCTGTTCTCTGACGTTTTTTTTTTTTTTTTTTGGTCGCGATTTACAGTAATTCCAAACATTATAATTTTGAATTTGCACTGATACCTAGCTAAAGGAATTCTGACCACTGTACAAAAGTGACAGAAAATTGTAAGGAGGAAAACGTTAACAGAATATTGTAAAAAAAAGAGTACAGGTTGAAAAGAGTAGTACCAGTATAAAATATTCAATAAAAAGCCAACCACAGTTCAGAATAGACTAGGAGAAAGCCTCGGCGTTGTCTGCATTTTCAGGGAAAAGAAAATCTGAATTTAAAAAAAAATGTGACTAATTATGGTATCAAGCAGATCAGGAGAATGGGAATTGAAAAAACAGTTAATTAGAGACATGATAACTGATTGTTCTTGTAGGGTGCATGGACTTGGATCTTCTGATGCCAACGGTTCCACTTTCACTCTGCCTCTCCATCAATTTGAAAAGGATGATTTTAAGTCACACCACTTGCCTAACCCTTTCACCATCCTCATCACCCTTGCGGTGAATCGGAATTAGCTTCTCATTGCAGGGACACTGCTCTCCCCAAAATCTCAAGCAAGTTGTACTTTTTCTAAAACTGTTTAGCATTCTGAGGAATTATAAGGAAGATCAATACTGATTCTTGTAAGAACAGTCTTCACAAAATCATGACATGTTACAAATTCACTTGTAACTATGGTTTTTAAAATAGGCGTTTGACCTACAATGGCAATTATAATCCTCACTGTAAATTAACAGAACTGTAGTTTCAACAGGAGTAAACTTTTAAAAAATGCCGTCATAATCGATACCATGATGATGGCTTTCTTACCATTAGTATTAAGGAACATCTTCCAGACGTGCATTTTTTTTAATGGAAGCAACTTTTTGAGCAAAGAAAAGAACAAAATTTCTTGAATTGAGTTACTCCGTTGTCACAGTGATGCATGACCTCCACTGCCATAGTGATACAAAAACAAAAGAAAACTCGGTAGTCCCACGCCATTATTCCATATTAAACATTTTACCTTTCACAGCTGGCCTCATGGAGACAAGGAACATGTGAGATTCAGAGAAAACAAGTCTTAAGGACAGAAACGAATTTCTGAACCTCTGACTGGAAATTACACAAAAAAAGAAAAATTTTGTAAACTTCAGAGAGCTCAATGATACAACTGAAATTGGGGTGGTGAACCCTGAACTATGACAACTGGTTTGATGCAGTTGATGTACTCAAAATGAAAAAAAAAAAAAAAAAACATGAAGGGGGGAGGGGTGGAGCTGACCACACAGGGATGTACCGTCTATGTAGCACTGTCCAATGGGTTTCAACTGAAAGTCTTTGTCACAAACATCTGAAGTATGTTGATTGCTACAGAATAACCATGCATGTAACATTACAAGTGGCTTTAACTTATTACCAAATGATCCGTTTGGAATTCATCAACAACAAGTTCGACAGTTAGGTTCTGAGGTTAGTTTAGGTGAAAGTTTTGGTTTGATGCATCCCCGCAGTTCTGACCCCAGCGAATCACACAGAATAAATAACAATGGCAGGATTATATATAGCAGCACACTATTGAAAACCGCAATTATCTTCAGTGGAGCACGCATACGTCAACTTTACTGATCACAATAAATATGTTGAAACTTCGCCTTGACGTATTCGTAACTGAATTTTGTTACAGTAAAGAAACAATCTACTGGTCAGTGGTAACGCATCGTCCATCCCCTAAACACATCTCAAGCTTTTAAAGGAGCTGTGACAGTTTTTCCTCTGAGTGACTTACTGATCCAACCATGTTCAAAGTCAACCAAACAACACTCTTAACTTAGTCCACACTACAAGAAAAGATGACATTACATTAGAAACCTAGCCAAGCAAGTAGCAGAGTTTTAACCTGGCATATTGGCTTAGCGATCTCAAAAACCTACCCCCAACTGGATTTTCTGAATCTGGCAAGCTGACACAGATGCACTACACACGGTTCTACTGCAGATGTAAATGCAATACATTACTGTCGGTCTCGGCAAGAAAGAGCGGAGAGCTGAACAAAAGCGAAACAGCTACCTGAAATATGCACCATTTTGAAAACAGACACGTCAAACAGAGAGAAGCATGCAATACGACTTTTGGCAGTGACTTAGCTCATTCCACATACACACAAATCTTTAGAACTAACACAAAGGGCAGCAATCTTTCTTTCATTAATGACAGAGAAATGGTACTTCGACTGACTTCCGTAGCTTATCTCTCTCATCCAAGGAAACCTTACGATAATACTGGAAATGTCTGAATTTCAGGGCTGTTAGAACTGTTGTAGGGAAATATCTTCCACACATCGTGGGGAGGAGCAAGAAAAAAGCAAATACATTTATACATATACAAAATGTAACATGTGTGTTACTCAATATATCTAGTATATCATTTCATATTACACAACTATCTATATTAAATAATTAGTTTAACTACCTGGCTACATCCACCTTTTGTCTTTTGTGCGGTGACATTCAGCTTATAAAAAGCAGCACATTACCATGGTTATCGGCCAAAATATCCCTAACATTTAACAACCATGTCGTTCTTAATTTCAGTTCACAGAGGGTCTAACTGGGTGCTACTATCAGCAGTGTATGAAGTTGTGACTCCATCAATGACGCCCATTCAATCTCTGTACAGGTTTCTTTGAGCTATAGCTGACCTAAACATGCTATGCTACCAGGAAAGTGAGGATATTATCATAGCAAAACTGCTTTATTGCTCCTTGCAAATCCACAGATTCTAACACTTTAGCCTGAACCAAGGGGCCAGAACATGACCTCTCTGTTTCTACTTGACACAATCTGTGATCCAGGACAGTTTCCATTGGGGTCTGTCTTCCTCAGTCTTTACTAAACTGTTTATTTACAATCTCAGAAATAATTTTGATTTTCCTTCATGCGACCAAGGCTTTCCCATATTGTGGCAAGGCCATGCACAAGATGTTGGAAGGAAACTTTGAGAAAACACATTATATTACAGGCTGTATTGCATCAACCTAAGGTATATTTTTACCTCCCGGAAAGCAAAATTCTCAACTGGTTCTACGTTACAGCACTCTTAGATTGATAGCAAATTCGAAAGATGCAGAGCAGCTTGTATTACACAGCGTACACAGGGATCCATTGTTTTGGTTACACATGTGGAGGAATTTAAGACAGGCTGAGGGAGGGACTAGAGGTAGGTGGTAGGGAGAATTGAAACTGTCTGGGGTGATGAGTTTTTGTCTTCAAGTATGAAGGTGAGAAAAATTGACCAAATAGCAATTTTTTTTTTAAAAACAATATATCACAGTTTGATGAGCACTGCAGAACTCAGTGGATGCTGTACATCATGGGAGCCCTCGTCTCAACTGAAACTCCTAAGAGCACAATCAGCCTGGTTTCAACAAAATATACAATCTGGTAGTTTGAAAAGAAGAGATAAAAGTTGAAAACTCTCATACATGAAGACCACGGACGACAGACTTCCGTTAAAGAAACTGGGCAACGACTTGTCTTACATTCTTTGCGAGCCACCCAAAAAAAATTTTGGTTAATATTAAATGCATAAATCTCACATACACTACGGACATATCATGACTTAAACACAAAAATATATTCCTTAGTAATTATTTTCTATATGACGATTTAAATTTTTTGACTGAATACACAATCCCTTGCGATTTACTAATAATGAATATTTTTCTTTACAACCTTGATTTTGACTCTAACTTTAAGAGGATCTTGCCCTCTGTCAGTTCGAAACTTTCACGATGCTTTTTTTTTCTCTTTTTTAAATCTAATAGAGTGAATCTCTGTTCTCTGACCCACCGTCACCTCCGCCGTACCCACCCCCCATCCAGCTCAATAAATTCTGCCTGAAAGTGAAGTTTTTTTTCTGAATAATCACCGACGACCTCTTGACCTTGCTTCCTAATGCAGAGGCCACGGAAAATAGAAAATAAAAAAAATCATTTCACAGAAAAGAAAGAGATGCATTTGATACATCACCAGTTTAACTCGCACACACCGTATTTGATCAGATAGTAGCGGAGGGTAGGGGGAGCTTGCCTGTCACTTCTTCAAATCAACTATCCACTTTGTGATGCTAGCTAAGGAATTTACCTTGACGAGGGGGGTTACTCTAACACAAACAAAACCACAAACAAAAACGTAAGTTGAAATGTTCTACTGCCACTACTGTCACAGTATCTGCTGCAGTCAAAACAGCTTAATTTGATACACGATTACATGCCTTAAAACAGAACTGTTGCTACGTTTGGCTTCACTTGTGTGATAGGGAGTCAAACGACCTTCTGGGATACACACTACACCACACAAAGAGTGCACCCAGTCACCCTTCCACAAAAAAATACACAATGAGTACAGCTTCATCTTAGCAGAATCATATCTCCTCCCTTTACTTGGAAGTTATATCGTTTTGATCAAAGCAGAGTAACACGAAATCCCATCAAACCTCCAGATCATGATGGGCACGGCGGAGCATGCCACCAGGCATATAAATAAACGTAATCATTGATTACACATCACAAATATTATCAAGCATCTCTTGAAGTAAGTAAGAAATCAGGCACCATTTCCAAATTGCTTCTGACTCAACACAATGGCAATCATGGTAACTTCATGATGGCTTTGAAATGCTAGCAAAACTTAAGTTGTTCAAAGCAAAACGTTGATTTCAGGCATACTGTATAACATGCTACTGTTCCTTTCCTTTTTTTGGGGGGGGGGGGGGGGGGAAGAGGAGGAAACAGCAATGAAAGATCACACACAGGTCATGGCAATTTATGCGCCTCACCACAAGTACTCACTGTGTTCTCTTAGAGTAAAGGCCAAGAGAGAGAGAGGAAACTGGTAATGGCATGATGGTAGATTAGCACTTAATATGGAGGCATGCTGGGTACATAAGGATGTGTTGGCACTCCCATGGGTCCCATCGGAAAGGTGCCCCGTGCATCAACCCCTGAGTTTTGGCTAAACAAGTGCTCTAACCCCCTCATCCCTGCGTTACCCAGCTGTTGGTTTCTATGTCGTTGGTTAACTCCTCCCCGTAATGGTGGCAGGGGCTCTTCCCCAGGAGACTGGAGGGCGTTTCCAAGGTGCATTGTCGGATGGAGGCTGTGGTTAAGTGCCGGACTGGGATTGGCATGGCCCTGAGACGAACTGGCCGTGACGTCGTTGAAGATGTTGTTGAAATTGAAAGGACCAGAAGAGTTTGGGGCATGGCTCGCTACATGGCCATGCTTAACGGTGGAAAGACCTGTGTTATGCGTAGCATGGTCGGGGAAAACAGAGTAATTATGCGCCACGTTCAGGGGCAAGGAGTTCGACCTCGACGACGAAAACATACTGTCAAATGAAATGTCTGTCTCTCTCGTAGAGGTTCCCTTGCCGGGGTATGGAGGACTCGTAAGTATCGGATTTCTGACTGAAAGAGAAGGCAGGTAAGTTGGAAGTTCATTCGGTCTGAGATGTCTCGAAGGAGACAAGCTTGAGAGAAGGCCACTGTTTCCTGGATTGGAAGCAACTTCATTTTGGCTGAATCCACTGGGCACTGACACGGATGGCATCTCTGAGATGAAGGAAGCATTCTGAGAGGATCGAGGGTTGCTCCTGCTACCTATCGAGCTGCTCACACTCTGATTGGACCATGACTGCACATCGCCGATTTCGGGATTCCTCTCCTGTCCTTGTATTGTCTTGGACTTCTTTGGAGGAACCTGCTCCCCTCTGGCCATGTTATAACTAGACTGCATGCCAGATACATTGGAGTGTGCTGAGAAACCCTGCACACCTTGCTGATATCTAAATGGCCTCTCCACAGCTCCACTAGAAGACTGTTGATCGGCTGCTGCTGCTGCCGGCGGCATCATTGGTGAACCATATGGGACGGTTGAAGTTTCTGGGCTACCCATGTGATTGCCATCAGATGACGGACTTCCTCTGAAAATGTCTGAATCCTTCTGGTGTCTCTTCACATGGCTACCACCAGGCTGCATTGTCATCTGGTTGCTGGGTCTTTTCACACCAGCAGCACTAGGCTGAGAGGCAGGTCTGGAAACAGCTGTCTGAGAGGTTGGTATTCTCTGAGATAACTGACCGAGCTGTCTGTTCATATTGGCATTCATGGGGCTCAGCTGCCCATAGGGGCTAGACACGGGCACTTGTTCGAAAGGAGAATTTCTCATTGCTTGCATAGACGGCTGTTTGTTCATGGCAGAATTCTGTTCAGCCTGGAGAGTTTCCACCATGTTTTCAGGGAGATCTGGATGCTCTTTCCCAAAAAAGAAATCCAAGCTATCAGAGCCAGGGAAAATGTCTGAGTTCGTCTGGTCTCTCTCCTGATTGTTTAATGATGGTGCGTTGCTGTCTGCAGAAGACACTTTGGGAAATGCTGACTGCGATGAAGCCTTGGAGTTGAAGGGTTTGGTACTCGACTGTGAGTCAGAAGAAAACAGGGAAGTATTGTACTGTGAGTAGGGAGTGCCAAGTGGTTCTGAGACCTGAAGTAAACTCTGACTGCTGGGGTATGCAGGCAGTGCTGACACTGGACTAGTAAGGCCACTTTCCAAAATAAGTTGAACCGGTTGGCTTGTGCCCTTACCACCACCCAGCTCAGCTGTGTTTTTTATGAGACTCTGCTGGGCTGTGGCAGACATAGCATGCGGCCCTTTCCTTTTACCCCTCAGACCAAATTCAGAGATGTCTGACAGCAGCTGGTTGCTCACTGGGATACCTTTAGCTGATCTTGAAGTTGGCTGTGTTTTCTCAATCTGAGTGTCTTTCAATTCTCTAACAAATGTCACATCTTCTGAGGAGGGGAGATCATTCCTGGGTTTCTCCACGACTTTGGAAAAGGATGGATTCCACAGTTGACGAGAGTTTCCATCTCCCTGTGGAGGAGTATTTGTTTTCCCCCCATTTGGATCTTTCAAACCTACTGATCCTTTTGTTTTGTCTTGCCTTTTCCTGGTACCATGGTTCTGCGCAGCACTCTGTGCCATGCTCTGAACGCTGAATGACGTAGAGTTACGTGTTGACTTGCCAGGGGTGCCTTTTCCACCTGCTTTGGGCTCATCCTCATCAGCAAGCCAAGGGAACTTGTTGACTAAGTCTTTATCTAGTGCTCGATGTCCAACAAGGTCACCGTCATCTTCCCCTTCGGCTGCCCCACTTGGTTTCTTTGACTGTGGTGGCTTGGGAGGTTCTTTCACAACCTTGGCCTTCTCCTTCTCAGCTCGCCACTTCTCTTCCTCTGATTCCAACTTTTCAAAGGAGGTCAGAGTGCGATGGATGTTAGCTTTTGTGAAAGACTTGTTAATTGGTGGTTTTTCCAGTGCTCTCATAGGAGCACCACCTGGCATCTGAGCAGCATCCTGAGGCCTCCGGGTTTTGCCTGAAAGACCAGCACTACTTGTAGCATTCAGATCCAAGGTGTCTGATGAAGATTTCTCTGATTGGCCTTTCAAAGGTGCTTCACTTGTCATCTTCTGGGGGTTCGCACTGGAGTAAAAATTAAATGTTGGTCTGGACAACTGCATTTCTGTGCTTCCAACAGACTTGTACAAGTCTGATACATTCACAGGATGCTGAGTTGCAGCACTGCTGCTAGGAAGGGTACTATCAACTGCCAGTGGCTCATGATGTCTAGGATAACCTCGTAAATTACCGTGAGACATGACCGTTTGATTCTGAGAATGATCTGAAGTATTTGTTCTTTGAGGAAGGACACTTGCGACAGTTCCAAGGCTCTGTGAGGATGAGGTGGTAGACTGCGTCAGCCATGGCTGGGACAGGATATCAAAGGGCTGAGAAGAACCTCTGCCATCCAGAGATGGCTGTTTGCTTGAAGTTACCTTGTTCAAGGATTTATTCACAGCGACAGGGTATGCTGGTGGAGGAGACTTTCGTTCATCCTGGTGATCAGATTGTGGAGTGACCTGATAACTTGGATTTGATTCTGTTCTCCCTGACCTGGACAGAAGTTCGGAAGAAGAGATCGGATCCTCCTGGAATGGTGACTGTTTCATCCCCTCTGCTTCAGGATCCAGTGATTCTTCAGGGCTAAATGCATGTGCTTCTGGATCATGGTCATCATCATCGTCATCACCACCATCATGATTGTTGGAAGTCAAATCACCTCCCTGGTCAATGCTGATCTTTGTTGGATCAGCAGCAGGTATGGGTGAATAGTCTTTCTTACCTGTCTTCTCTGTGTTGGCATCTGAACATGTTTTTGAACCTTGCTGATCGTTCTCCTCGGCCAAGGTAGGAAGACCAATGAAGTTCATTGAGTTGCTGAGGATGTCGCTATTTTCTCCTGGCTGCTCTTGACCAATACTTGTCACAGGATTGATAATGCAGGGTTGGCTGACAAGCTTATCTCCACCACCTTGTGAGAGGGGCTGCTGTATGGGATAGTCTGGCAGATAGTCACCCTGTGAAACTTCAACAGAAGCATGGTTACAATCACCAGCTGCTCCTGTCCTAGAAGTGACATCGCCTGCATCATTTTCCAAGGATGTCTGCTCCGTTTCTTGCAAGAGTCTCTCAAATATGGCATCGTTAGATGTACTGAAGTTATTATCTTTAGGCACACTCATTTCCACTTGCATGTCTTCCTCTTGATTCTTTTTCTTTCCTTTCTTATTTTTCTTGTCCTTCTTAGAATCTTTCCCTCTTTCCTTGTCTTTTTCCTTCTCTTTCTTCTTTTTCTTCTTTTTGCGTTTGCTGTGAGAACTGTTCTCTTCTTGGGCGGAACTGCTGTCCATCCCAAGGTGGCTGTCCATCTGCTGTGGGGCGTCGTCACCACCGGCTGTGAAGATGTGCTCGGCAGCCTGTGCCAGGATGTCGTTAGGGTCCGTGTTGTCATCACTCTGCTCCACTGGCCTCATCACACCAGCTTCAAAATGGTGTTGGGCATTAGCTGCCATTTCCTGTTTCTGAGTAGTGGGATACGTCATACTGGAGAGATTATCGCTTCCCATGTTAAGACTATCCCCTGGAACTGGGTCACCGGTCATATCTACAGAAGTCATCACATCACTAGCATTCATATTTGGTAATTTCTGTTGACTGGAGATGGCCAAATTGGTTTGCAGAGAGTTGTTCACATTACTATTCCCACCCTCTTGACTAGTTGCAAACTGTTGGTAGTTTTGCCCTTCGGGGTGTGTGTTATCTACAGCCGTGGTAGGTTGGGTGAACTGGGTCGTATTCGTTGAGCATGCAGGTTGGCCAGTGGAACTGGCTTGGCCTTGCATCGACTGGCCTTGCTGGACTGGATTAACAATGACAGGGTTGGAGACCACTTGCTGTTGGGGAGGGTTCACCACCACCGGAATCAATTGTCCATTCTGCTGTATGTAGACAACCTGCTGTGGTTGTTGAACAACAGGTTGTTGAATCTGCACCGGCATGAGAACTGTCTGTTGGCCTCCACCCGGGGTGTTGATGACTACGGGCTGTTGCACGGTCTGTTGCATGACAACTGGAGCTGAATTAAACATGACTCCACCAGAATGTTGGTTACTTCCACCCACTGGTAATCTAACTGTCATGGTTTGTGGGCCAGTGGGTCCACCTAATCCAGACTGCATCACTTGTGGCAAAGTCAGAGTGGGAGCAGCAGAGCGCTGGACTGTGGATTCTTTTCCTTGCTCTTTGATTTTCAGAGGTCTCCGTTTCTGAGGAGTGTTGAGTTGTTTGGCTAGGTTTCCACACTGCCCTTGGTTTGGCAATAACACTGGCTGGCTAGACTTCTGCACGGTGGGAGCAATCTTCACTGGTATGTACCCTGCTCGACCTGGCAGGGAGAGT
Organism: Stichopus chloronotus; assembly: GCA_021234535.1. Lineage (NCBI taxonomy): Eukaryota > Metazoa > Echinodermata > Holothuroidea > Aspidochirotida > Stichopodidae > Stichopus > Stichopus chloronotus. The sequence goes on from CM037842.1 coordinate 17,329,717, forward strand.
AGTAATGTCTGGCCTTGCTGTTGGAGCATAATGTTTGGCTGACTAGCAGCCACAGTTGTTACAGGTGGCACCGCAACCCTCATACCAGTGGAGACAGTTGGCTGTCCCAAGACGCAATTCTGTCCAGCAGTCGTAACGATGCCCACACCTGATGTGGTGGTGATAGGTCCACTGAGAGACTGAGTTACCATGGTGGAGGGGGTAGTGGCAGCGGAGGTTAATTTTGGTGGTGCTTCATTGGCAGTGATAGAGGGTTGATGGGTACTGACATTTACAAATGCTTGACTTGAGGATGTGAGACTGATTGATGCTGGGTTGTTGTTTGGGGAGTCTTTTACACCATCATCAGGGTCTCTTCCTGGGTCAACCTCTTCTTCTGTCTTCATCAGTGGTGTGCTCTTGGTGGCTTCCATAATCTCTTGAAAAACCTGGTCCATATCATCACCCTGCTGGCTATCCAGATCATTTTTCACTGCAACTTCCTGCTCCTTTTTTTCCATGTAACCGTTTCCAAGGCTGATACCTGACACAGAATCACGCTGCATGCCGTCCATGGTCTGAGGCAACACTATGTTTCCGTTGACGAAGGTCGGGCTGAGCAGATTGGATCCAGTGAACTGACTGTTAGACTGCATGGATGGGTCACATGACTGTCCCGTTGGACTCAGCATCAACCCCATGTTCTGGTTGAAGTTTTGGGTTGGCGAAAGTAGATTTTGAGCCATTTTTTCTTCCTTCTTGGCGACACTCTTCAGTTGGTGATTCATCTCTAACAAGCCATTTGGTTGGATGTTCAGCGTTCTAAAAATTTCCAGAAAGCACTCATTCTCTTTCTTGAGTCTATCGTTCTCGGCTAAGAGGTCTTTGATTCTTTCCTCTGCAGAAGAAACAAAATAAGACAGAAAGAAAATCATGAAATGACATGTCTAGCAGCATGTATGTCTTAATTATATTAGTATTAACAAGGCCAAATTTGTACTGATTTACAAAACTTGCATCCACTCAATGCATGTGATGGAAATGCAAGTGAAGGGCCACCAATTTTATGGAAGTTGTGGAAAATTGTAAAGAAAAAAAACAGAAAGCCCAAAAGTATTGTGGTTTCAATGAGTCAATTATGAGTATTTTGAATCTGCATTATTGCACATGGTGAGGATATGTTGACCCTAAATGATTTTTTTACCTCTAACAAAATTGATAGGCTTCTTTCACTCAATACGGTGCATCTGAAAAATCAAATATGAGATCTACAACAGCTTCTCTTGGTGCTTACAAGGTTTCACATCTTGACCCCAGTTGGCCCCAAATGAGAGGTGACCTAGGCACAGAACACAGTTGGCTACCGTGCTCAATAAGGCACAGCTACATACCCCATATATAATTTTTCCACATTTCCCTTCTCGACATATCCACGAGGTGAGCTCTAGAATCTCCGGGTGTGCTACAAATCAGACTTCTCAGAAAATTAAGGAGTGTGGTAGGTGTGCTGTTTATAAAACCTTCAAAGATTACCTGTGTTCCCATTTTCTTCTAGGTGTGCAAACAATTGCACTTTTCACAGTGATATGAGGTGAGTGATTGTGTGCAATCGCACACCTCAGAATTCAAGGCCTACATATGTTCAGAGATGCAATTTAGCGGTCGTCCGAGACGACCAAAATTTCTGTAGGACGACCAAAGTTACGACCTCAGGTTGCCCTTTGGACGACCAAATTTTACCCCTGGTCATTTATATTGTGACACAATGCTTACAACTCAACACTGAGATGCAACCAAAATATTTAACATGCATGAACTCCATTCCAAAACATCTGTTTTCTTTCACAAAAAACCACCAAAACAACCTGAAATCCACGGTACGTAAAAAGCCTAACAAACAGGCTCAGTGTACGATCATGTTTCAACTGATTTTACTGTACCAGACATGCACATACAGTACACAGCAAGTACCAGATAGATGAATCGCAGTCGAAGAATTCGGCCATATGTGCCACGTGCAAGGAGAGCTGGTATGAATTTTCTAAATAGTGATAGTACCGTTCAAGATTAGTAATGTATCATATTTTGATTTGAAACAAACATTATATTATACAGAGATTTTCTTCATATATACTTTACAGCATCAGTGATTCTAGATAATGACATTTTTTATTATCGAAGTGAAAAGGTGGAATTTTACCAGCCTCCTTCTGGAACCCCCCCCCCCCCCCTCTTCCCTTTGGAGAAACCCTGAGCATGCATTACTTTTAAGTTACAAGTGAGTAGTATAATTTAGCTTTGGAAAGTTTCAACCTGTATAAGAAAGACCAATAAAAACATGGTCTTGACTGTGCAAAATACACATTTTGCACGTTTCTTGTTTTTATATGTCCGTTGTGGAGGACGACCAAATTTTTGGGAGGACAACCAAATTTTTGCAGCTGGTTGTCCTTCGGACAATCATTTTCAGTTGCTTAAGGTTCATCCCTGATGTTCATAATATTTTTTTTTATTTATTTTGACTTCCTTTGACTATCAGTGACCTTTGACATATTCCATCTATGTACCAAGCATAAGAACTTTGGGAATTAAGGTATCATGCAAAAAAGTTAGGCGTAACAAATACACACACATACACATATGCTTACACATACGAACACACACAATCATAACTGCATAGATTTCTCTTATCATCAAAACCGAAAGTCAACAAAACTACCACCCCCCCAAAAAAGGCTACACTAACCAAAGTGCTATAGTGAAAGCCCTCCCAGATTGTATATGAAGAAACAAAAGCACTTTGTACCATGGCCCATATGGTCTATTTTCAACCATGAACCCCCAATCCTGAATATTCCACAAGTACCACTACAACTAGTGCTAATAAGACAAACCGTCCACTTTGTAGCATACAATCTGCAGGGAAAAAAATTGCATGATGTTATAAAAATGTCCATATGACTACTGTAATTTGGGACCTTGGATTGGTTCTAAAAATGAAGAATACCCAGATGGAACCACTTCCACAATACTAATGTGGCAAACCCTCAACAATGTAACACATATAAAATCTGTGAGAGAAATGAATGAATTTTAAGTGATTTTATAAAATGGGCCATATGGGACCTTGCACCTCTCCTCCCAAAAAACTCTTAACACCCTGAATGTACCACTACCACATTAGTAATGAAACACAATGTCCACTCAGTAGTACCATATTATCTGTACTGTATGAGAAGAAACAGTGTAGATGATTTGGCCCATATGACCTTTGACCCATTTGACCATTTGGCCCATTTCAGACTGTAGGCCAAAAAATCCTCAACCAGAAATGTACTGTACCACTAGTATAGTAGTAACTTTACACAATGTTTGACTTACAGTGCATAGCATCATAAAATTTACACAACAGGAAACAGTTTGCATGATTCGTTCAAATGGCCCATATGGCCTACTTGGGACAATGAATCCAATAACACCGCAAAACCTCCATTATCATAGTAGTGTGACACCACCTGAGTACCATACAATCTGAAGAAGAAGCATATATCTTGCATCATTTCACAAAAAGACCCATATGAGACCAATAATCCTGAAAAACCCTGAAGGAACCACTACCATAGTCAGTGATGTGACACCACTTGTACCATCCAATCTGAAGTTGCATTATGCATGAGCTCATAGAATGATCCAAAAACTTACAAAACTGATAAAACTTCCTCAATTATGTTTGCAATCTGTAGGAGAAGACAGAAAGTGGTCTGTTATGACCACTCCAAGGCTCACACATGACCTTTGATGCCCAGATTTTGTACACTTGCTGATGGCTCATCACCAAGGGCCGGCCCATTGCACCCTTCTGTCAAGAAGTTCTACAAACTTTGTTCCAGGAAAATCGAAGGCAAGTGTGAACAAATAGTGCAGACCTGTAGGAAACCTCATCACAATAGCTTACACCATTTGCTGTACATGCTGGGGAGGGGGGAGGGCGGCAATGTTAAGTTAACCAACAGCAAAAATAATTTTAACCCGATCAGTACTCCTGCAGTCAAGTAAATGCATGGCCCATGCTAGCAGATCTGTAGCTCATGAAAAATTGGGCTGCAAATCAATCTCGATGGCCAGACTGATAGTGCACTACAGTACATACACTGAGAGTAGTACAAGCATTGCTGTACACTCTTACTGCAATTTCAGTGGGGTTTTCATGGTAGCCCAACATTTGACAGTATTACTATTAAGGGGTCAAAGTACTGTAAGACCCCCTACCCTTTGGATCTGACATGACCTCAAACAATACAAATCAAAGTCATTTTCACACCATAATAAATCCATATGGTCCAAGCCTACTAACTTGTAGTACACAGTATGTCATGTTAAAAAAGGTTTCTAACGTTTTGTTCTGGACAGGGTCCAAGATGACCTTTGACCTCCACCATACACAATAAGGCACACCTTCTACATATTGGGGACCTGGATGGCTTAACATTTGACTTTCATCTGCTTTTTCCTTATCAAGTGCGCCCAAGCAAGGGTCACACACATGCACACACACTTAAACCTGACTGCACAGCTGATGCTAGGAACCAATTTAAATGAAATTTGAAAAGTGAAAAACGGAATTCCACCCCATTTTGTGACCTGAAAAATGGGAGGCCCTGCAAGTGCTTTCCATCACGTAAAAGATTGTGCAAAAGGATTGCAGATGGTCACTAAAAATCGCATTGCCACAATACTAGAGTCAAGTATTCAGATAAGAGGAATGAGCAGGGATACATTATACAGAGCGTCAAAAAGTACACAATATCAAAACAGTGTTTCAACAGGTTCTTTCAGCATTTAGGTCATGGATTGAATAACAAAACTAACGATCCTCCTCGTGCCACTTTCTCTGTTATCAAAGCACCGTCGCTATACCACAGAGGTACATTGCAAACTTAACAGAAGTTAAAAGAAAAACAAACTTCCCCCCGACGGAAAATTTCCACGTACAGTAATGACCCATTAATCAAGAAACATGTAATGTTATTATACCATATAATGATCAACTGTTTCACAAAAAAAAGGCAATATTGGGAATGTCTACTTGTCACTTTTTTCTCATTCAGCAGAACAAATTTGCTTTTGTACTGACAATGAAATGGATCTGCCTTGTGCTATTTACATAAGGCCATAATCTGTACATATGTATGTAAACAGCCATGACAAACACTGCAGCTTCTTCACAAGTAATAAATCGAAGCACTTTCACAAATATGGAATCATTCATGATAAAATCCATGTGTTTTTGTACTGATGATTTAACAATGCATTTACAGACAGACTAAAATCAAAATGTTGCAAATTATTAATCATAACGTCACAGAAAAAAATAAATAAAAATGACAAGCACTAGCTGAAACAGGTGTGAAGTTAATACTCACTGCATACCTGACACCTGAGTATTGTACTGTATTGTATTGTCAAACACTATCTTGTTGCACTTTCACTGAAAAGCCAAAATTTGACCAGCAGACTACCGCTTCTAAACCACTTAATGCTTGAAGATGAACATTATGTATTTTAAATATGAAATAAATGATATGTTTAAACAACTAGTTAATAAGTGCATTCAAATTTAAGTAATTTAAATGTATTTTAGCAGACAACAAGAGCATCAATGATGCAGATATCTCAACTGCAAACTGTGTGGTATGCAAAAAAGGCATAGAATGTTGAGAAAAGAATTTAAAATATTCCACACATTAACTTGCATAGAATTAATGGTGTTTTCCTCAATTTCTTAAAAACCGGAACAGGCTGATTTTTTTCCCCACACCCGTCTCAACAGGTACATCCGCTGCATTGTTAAACTAGAGCAGCGATGCTGCAATTGCTCAACCCTTCTGATGTTAGGAAGTGTCCAGTTTAAAATTAATTTGCGAACACATCTATGGTCCTAACATGGTTCATACTGTACACAAACTCATGTTGGGCTGGCCAGCACATAAACACTGTTGACCTAGCAATTAACTTTCGCAGCTGGACCATTTCAGGGATAAATTTTAGCTATACAACACTGCCCACAGGGGACAGGGATAGGGATCAGAAAGTAGATTTCTAGTACATGCCACCAGTTTGTGCAGGGCAGTGGCGTAACCAGAGGGGGCTGTAAAATGTCTAATTGTCCCCTCCACACCGTGCATTTTTTTAAGTAAATGCTGCTAAGTGGTGTGGAGTCTAATATTGATTCCATACAAAACAAATTAGTGAAAAGAAAAGAATCCAGTATGACGAAATGTGTAGGCTTTTGTTGACAAATAAGAATGGTGCATCTATACTTAGTGAACCCCCCTGTAAATGCCTGAATACATCAATTTACACTGAACTAACCTAGCACTATTGATGTTATCAAAAATTTATCAACAATTTCTTTTTGTGGCTTTCACTCACCACCCTTGCAGAGACTGACCTTTTGGAAGTGTAAATTTCTAAATGTGGTTTGTCAAAAATGAAGAATATTTGGTCACAATTCACAAGGTCTGGGAGGTTGGGAACTGCCAATTCCTGCACTGTGAGAGGAACTTTTGGCAAAAATTTTAGTAATATGCTACACTACACTTAGAAAGTCCCATAATCACTTGTCCCCCCCCCCCCCCCTTAAATAAAAAGTCTGGTTATTCCACTGGTGCAGGGCCTTGACCAAGCCAAGACAAAACCTCAACTTCCTAACATTCTCTGATTACCATTCCAGCTAGACCAGGGAGACAACTGGTGAAGAACAAAAACCCCTCTGTATGCAATGTCCAAACAACCAGCAAGGAGGGCTATGTAATAGATTCTAAAAGTAGCTGTCTGGGAACTTTGCCATCATGGTACATTAGTTGTGTACACAGTGGACACTGGATACTACAGGGAGTACAAGTAATGCCCAAGAATAACAGTCAAAACAAAGCAACTGAAAACTGTCTTACACAAGCTTTAGCTTGAGACTAGTCATTTAAGGTGGTGAGCATGCCCCTCCAGATAAAGCTCACTTCAACTCACTACCACATAATATAACCACATAAATCAAGGGAGTGAGACTTCAAAAGTATCTAAAGCACAAGGAAAAATGATCAAAAATAGCCAAAAATTATGACTTCCCTTTGTCCTATCATATAGTTAGGAACAACTTGTATTACCATCCCAATGTGGCACCTTCACTGCAAATTTCAGAAAAATCCACCGTTCTGCACAAGAAGTAGGCTTTTGAACAGAGAGACAGACATTTTCTCCCCCTACAGTACCACATAAGCTCTACCCACACTTCGTGGGTTGAGCTAACAATGGGTCTTGTGCAATACCGCACTTCACCTGCGTGAGCGATCTTACTTGGGTACTACATACACCGGCCTACACTTACTTTAATATGATGGACCGTCGCTCATTTTCCCTAAGAAAAGGTAAGACGGTTCGGTTGATTCTGCTGTGATCCAGCTACTGTGTACAAGAGGCAAAAGCCCTCAGTCTGACAGAGTGTGTTCACAAATCGGTCGTGTCATTTGTCACCGGTTGGTAATTTTGAATCCAGGTAACAAACTACGTTGACAGTAACCGGACACCCACATTACCCGTGAAAGTACTAGGAATTTGCTCTCGTTAATGGTAACAAATGGAAGGTTCATTTAGTTCGCAGAGTTGAAAAAGAAGGTTATGACACTTAACTTTGCATGAATGCATTTATGATCTACCACTTATTGTCCATCGGTATTGAAAAAAATCGACACATGTCAATCCTTAAAATATCAATATCATAAGCCTAGGGTTTTCCAGAAAATTTAGCAAAATCAGTACATAAATGTATAAAAATAAAATCACCATTTATGGGCCTTCAACATCATCATCAAATGTGTGCCGTAGGCTTTAGTGAATAGGAATTATCCTCTTTACTCCAATGAAACCCCCCTCTCCAAAAGATATCTTATTTTTTGTCACATTACAGGCATCAAATTTAATGTGTATGGCCTTAAAGTTGGGCTTCAGTTTTAAAATTAGGCTCAGCCATAATCTAGTTGCTTAGTGTTACTACCTACTGTTAAGTGTTAGTGTCAGGCCTAGCCTTTGAACAAAATCATGAGGCAAAATTCCTTTCAAGATTTTTTAAAGACAATTTAACCACTATTTCTATCAGATGTTTTAATTTTCCTCACAATACTTGTACTCGCAAAGCAACAACAAACATTTTATAGTTAAACCACACCTGTTTATTCCTGTGGCAGTGACTTACGCAGTAAACCAAAGAAGTGAAGGCACGGGAATGTACCAACCCTGTACAACAGAGGCCATGCAGTCAATGTGTACGACACTACAACTGGAAGTCTTACATGTATGACGTTATGACAATCAACCAGTGAGATCGCTTCAGTTTTGGTTGTTACAGTATGAATGGACAAGGCTCCCAGTAACTGTCAATACAGATTCCATACAAAGTGATGGCACCAGTCACAGAGTATGAAAAAGTCTGGTTACAGTATATCACTGTGATAGGAGAGGAGTATAGGTCATATGGCCCTCCAATCCAAACACCCCCCTCCCCCTCTCCCCAGCTCCATTTTCAAACGCAAATCGACATCCACGTACAAGGGCAACAAAGAATAAAACTACTTTTCATGATTTTGAAAACTTCATCTTTATCAAATCAACCTTTAACATTCAGAAGGGTATTTGTGATAACCAAAAAAATGTTTGTCTTGAAGAACACTAAGTGTGCAATTTGAAATTCTTCCAAATGTGGAATTGGGTTCTACCAAATGCACTCTGCTGAAAATTTGTACTGTCTGTACATTCATAATGTACAATACATGCTTCTTACTCATGCTGGTACTTATCTGTGCAAGATTTCCACTTGCTTTATTTTTTTATTGTTCAAATTTTCAGTCTCTTTTTGTGATTTCATTCTGTAACCTACCATTTCTGTCAGTCTGTCTCGTCTGTTTTGTCTTTTTACTGTATTCCCCTTTTACCCTGTCATTCATACAACCGTTAAATACTATGCCCTCACATGTAGAGTGTAACGTCCTCTTTAGAAACATCATGTTGTTTACCAGCAACAGGAAAGATGAAGTGACTGTCCTGATGTAAGGAAGGCCAAATGGTCACAAAGGTAATGACACCACCGTAATATAGGCACGGATATTACTTACGTTGAAGGGATTCGCTGTCCATGGTAAGGTAACGTTGGCATTTTTCTTTAAGGTCTGCTAAGTACTTGTATGTCGTTTCCAGAATTTGGTTTTTACTCTGTGGGAAGTAAGGAAGAACAATTTTTGGCATTTGTTCCAGTGTTACGCTGGCCGCTTCAACGGAATGGTTCGCCAACGTTCAGACAATGAAAATATATGACATTCTGTTATAAAACATATGCATATATGGATTGTTGAATGGGCTGCAGTAATATAATCTGCAACATTTTCCACCATCCCCCCTTTTTTTTTCCATTAAGTTGAAAAGAATAGGTCAACTTCCATTTCTCATCCGAATGTCGCCAAGGCAATGAGAGGCACAAACAAAATTCACTGATGAGCCCCCAAAAAAATGGGGGATACGCAACAAGCATTGCAGGGAAAGCAACAGGAAACATTCTTGTCAAATTTGATGCAAGTTTTCCACGTTGTTGTTGTGCTCTTCTTTCAAACCAACTTCTTTGAGGGGGGCCAGCTCAGAGCTGCAAAATGGGTACTTAACTACTCTGCCAGTAAACTTAACAGACTGCAGCCATACTCTCAAGCTCTGCTCCATGGAGATCACAAACCAATGCAGTACTCACCAACTTGATTTTCTGGTCATTTGGAATCAGTTCCAGGAATTTATCGATGTTGTTGTTGATCCTCACTTTCCGAACTTTCTCCGTTTCTCTGTTTTTCGTTTTTGTGGGTGACCTGAAAAATTCAGAACAGAGATTGGGTTACATCGTTTCCATGGTGACAATGAACTCTTCTGCCAGAGAAAGTTTCTGTGACAAAGAAAGTGATTCACTGAAATGGCTGACATTATTTTCATATCAAATTCAAACTACTGCAAAACAGTTCATTTCTGATCTGTAACTTTGCATCCCACCCGAAGAGTCTCAGATAAATCACGATAATGTAGTCCAAGCAAGGCATCTCTTTCTTGGTACCACCCAATGGATGTTGACTTACAAAAAGTCACTGCAATGCATTCATGCACAGTCCACTGAGGTTGAAGGAAGTCAATCACTGACATGATGTACTGTACACAACCTCCATGGCAAATACCTGCTGTAGCAGATGACTGTGAATTTGGCAACCTTGAGGATTCCAGAATTATTAAAATCCACAGTGAGTTTAGAAATATTGCTATGTTTACAAAAGGCATTTAATGCTACCATAATTAAACAAGACACGCCAATATAAACTAGTGTGTACTAGGGTAACCCGGGTGCCCGAATGTCTTTTTTTACCCGGATCCAAAATAACTTCCCAATTCCTTCATTAAGAGAGAAAGGACAAAACCTCTGTGTGAGGGCACTGTGTCAGATTGCCAAATTTCACCTTACCATACACATCAAATAGCTCAAAATGGAATTTGTGCCTTTTCTTAAAGAAAATATGTGGTCCTATTCGTGAGTTGTAAGCAAGTGTATGCAGTGTACTACAGCATACTAGTAAGAATCCTCCGCACAAATGTGATGTCCAGTACTGTGGAAAAACGGATGTTAGCAACAAAGCTGCCATTTTCGTCGGGTACCCAGGTACCCCACAGGTACAGTATGAGAACAAATAACCCGATTCCGAGTTTCAGGAATCGATGAGTTAACACTGCTTGTAAGCAAACGTCAGTTTCTGCTGACCGAGTGACTGAAGATGAACTCATGATGGTCAACAATGTGTGGTTTTTGCCTTTGAACATCAACAGCTCCATGTGAAGAACTATTGCACTAAAATGCTCGGTATATAAATTGAAAATGAAAAACCTCACTGTATCGTTCTGCTTCAAAATGGCTCAAAAAGTTGCCCAGTTTATGATAAGTTTTTTTTTTTTTTTTTGAGCTTTGATGATAGCTACTGAGTGCTTACAACATGCCACATTCACCATCACATAATATTTTGCTTCCAAAGTAAAACCAAATAACAAGGCACTTAGCTGAAACCCTTACAAATCTAAATATCACAAACTATGGCACGCCAATGTCATCCCTCCCCCTCCTTAACCCTTCCCATACAACAGTGAATCATGTAGTGAAATGGTGGTAAAAAGTAAAAAATGTCCTTACTGGGAATTTGCCTGATTCTTGCTTCCATCTCTGACTGCTCCGGGGCACGAGACGGGTACCTTGGAGCTGGTGGCCGTTATGGTCATGTCATTCAATTGCACTGACTGGTCTGGAAGAAAAAATCAAAACAAAACAATCACACAAAAAAAGTTAAATTCTGCATAAATTTCAGAACAATGACACAAAATATTTTAATTCCCGCATAGAGATTTCCATTTTCCATGTACAATATGGAAGTGTGGAAAAGCAGGAGCAGTGGAATGAGCCTGGTGGTACTGCCATATATATATGGTTAATTCTGTGAAGAAAACCTCATGCGTAAAATCTCATGCGTAAAATTGTTGCACTTTTTTTTTTCATTTGTTTAACTACTTGACCTGTTCGTGGTGCAAATTGCAACGAGATGTACTGGATAAATTATCCCCTGATTACTAGTGAATGTATTCAGGTGAGAAATGAAGAGCAGAACAAAAGGTTGAAAAGGAATGAGTGTCCAAAAGCTACCATGGCAGCTTAGAGGGCACTGTGTTAAATACAGTGGCATCATGGGCTAGTCTAGGCTAGAATAGGCGATATATAATTCAAAATTCAAATTTATTTCTCGTATGGACAGAGGAACACAAGAGAGCAGTTACATAAGTATTAAAAACATATGAAGGACACTAGAAAAACAGGAAACTGTCAACAAAACTAGTGACCACTAAAGCAGAAGATGCAGAAGAAAAAGAATACAGTAACAGTGCAAATGGGGGAGAAAAAACTGATCTTAATTTAGAAATAGAATAAATAAAAGAGTAATATATCTGTAAAACGGTGCTCTTCGGAAGGAAGTTTCTTAAATGATGGAGTATACCAACATATTTTACCAAATTGTTACAAAGATCATTGATATGAGTTTCCCAGGACAGTGTATCATCTATCATCAAACCTAAGTACCTGTACTTACTGTAACACTAGAAGATTTGATAATAGTTGTGCCATTAAATACGATTTCATTACAGCAAGAATGGGCTTTGTTAGAAGCATGAAAAATACTGAAGTTAGTTTTACCAAGGTGTAAGGTGAGCTGGTTGGAATCAAACCATCCTTTAAGCATGCTTAGGGTACAAATTCCCTTCTGAGCTGAAGTATTACAATCCTTATCATATAAGAAGACACTAGTATCGTCGGCAAACAGGCAAACTGATATTCGGAACAGCTTTACTTAAATCGTTAACATAAATTAAAAATAATAGAGGTCCTAAAACAGAACCTAGCAGAACACCTGTTTTGACAGGCAGTGAATTTGCATATACGTCATTAACAAAACCACGTTGCATTCTGTTTACTAAATAGGTTGACAAAAGTTTATGTGGGGTACCACGAACACCATAGTTGTAGAGCTTTCTTAGCAAAATAGTATGGTCAACAGTGTCAAATGCCTTCTTGAGGTCAAGAAGGTAGAGCATACTGTAAGTAGAAAGAAGTTGCATGAATTACAGTAGAGGAGACAAGCAAGAGAGGAACAAAGCAATGAAACAAACATGTAAGTAATTTTTGTTCAAATTGTAGCTTTCTTCCTCAAATTACTGCTTCCTACTGTATACACAGTGCATTCCATTGCATACATAGCACATGATATAAGTGCACTGAAGTAGCTCTTACAGTGCTGCTAGGAAACTTTGTGCAAAGCACTGTATGTTTGTGACAATCAGAAACATACATCTCCTTCCTGTCCAGCAGTAAAACACTATCACCTTTTGCTCTTATTCATCTACACAATTCAAGGTAGTGGAAAATATGATGCTGCAAGGTCATGAAAGCAAAATCACCTCAATTACTGTAACTAAACTGAAAATGAGCAACTGTCCACAGATGATGAAGTCAACCTTCATGTACAAGAGTATATACACTGTACTGTAGCTTCTGAACCTTGTCAACCTGCAGTTCATTAACAGTAAATGCAACAATTCCAAAATTTATACCTAGGGTGTACAGTACTGAAGTACCAGAAGTCCATAGCCAGTTGAATACTTGAGAATGTAACTTCTGTTTAGGGCCATGTGTTTGCCGTGAAGTCCCAATATTTGCCACAATTTGAGTTGTACTGTGCCTTTGTGTAATACCATGTACACACTGTGTGTACAGTACGGGCATGACGATCGAGTGACGTTACGTAGGCATGCCCTGACACTAAAAACTCTGGATCTGAGAAGCACAGTAGTAGCCAACTTCAGCACCAGGTCTGTGGGTCAGGTATAAGGGTACCAGTGGTGGTTGCATCGGTTACCTGACCAACAATGTCAGGACCCGGTTCTGAAAGTGCTACCCGGATCCAACATTTCACTAACCTACACTATAGATACATGTGAAAATTACCAAGACATCACCACATGTACAAGAATAGCAACCAAGTTCTTCATTGCCATGCCTACACATAAACATGTATGTTATATTAATGTGCAAAGGGGGCTTCACAATGATCTTCAGGAAGTCTATTTTGGGTACCCAGGTACCCAACTGAGTATGACTGTGGGTACCCATTGTAAACATTACTGACTTACCAAACAACACTAATGTACTGTACAGTGACAATGATACATGTACGTATGTACTGCATTTCGATGTCACTTGACGAAGCTGAGAATAAAATCTCATGTGGCTATGATAAGACTATTTCACCACAAATTGGGGGCAAGTAAATCAAGGGTCAAACTAAAATACTGTAGGAACTCTCTTTAAAATCAGGGTAATTCACATGAGTTTTACATGGCATTGACATAGCGGATAAACTTAAACAACTGCTTGCAACATATGGTACAGCGCCTGTACATGCGGTGAATGGCAGAACTACTGAACGTACAGTATTTTACATCATTAGTAGGTTACACCCTGCACAATATTTGCTGAAGAATTGGGTTGGTAAAATATTGAAGACAAGTGTTTTCACAGGTAACCCGGGAACACGAATAGCATTTTATTACCCAATTTCAAAATTACCACCCGATTCTTTCATGAAGTGAAAAATGACACAACTGCTCTTTCAACGCACTGTGTCAGATTGCCAAATTTTACCTACCATACAAAACAAATAGCTCAAAATGGAATTTTCATCTTTTTCTCAAGGAAAGTGAGCGGTTCTCTTCATTAGGTGTTTAGTGAGAGTACAGTACCTGTATGTACAGTGAACTCGTAAGATTTCTCCATACAAATGTGAGGTACAGTATGGTGGAAAATACTGTTTTAATAAAAAAAAAAGCCTGGTATGAAAACACTATTGAATACGCAGGGCACTAAAATCTTCAAAATTCGACAAGAACTGCACCTACAGTACAGTAATAACCTTACTACAAGCACCTTAAGATCTCAGACTTCAGCAATTTATGCAACATTGCACATTCCATCATTTTAAATTTCACTTTTTCTTCACTCACAATTTTCACACACACTGTTACACAGTGTCAGAAACAATGACACTGTGTAACACTCCATGTCATCTGCTTTGCATTTTCCTCAAACTTTGAAAAGTCATATCTCAAAAATATAAAAGATATAAACAAAATTCCAATGGATTTTCACTAAGGGTTGTACAGTACTATGCAGCTTCTAAATGAAGGGTGCTCTTTTCTAGAAGCATTTCACACAACCTTTAAAGGAGAAGACAAGTCAGGACTTTTGACAATTTGAATGAGAGACCAACATATGGGGAACACCATTACCAAATTTCAGTTAAATATGTTGCTTACTTTCCAAGATATTGCAATTTGAATATTCATAAAAAATTATCAGGAAGCTGCCATTTTGAAATTGTGATGACATCACCAGACCACATGTGATTGAAAAGCTTTTGTTTTTCTTTATATTTCATTGTCAATAAATTTTAACAGTCATGCATAGATTCAAGTCATAGTATTAATGATTTGATTATTGCATGATACACCTCAGTAATTCCACACAAAATGTGTACAAGTGTGTTTCGGATTGATAGAAATAATAGCTACAGACTATAAAGAAATGCATTAAAATTTTTGCTATCAGTGGTTATGTGACATCATTATTCGACTTACTCAAGTTGTTTTACATTCAACTTAGGCCAAAATGGCAGCACCCTTCTCTGAATTTCAAAAGTGTGAAACTTGGACAGGAAACAATATCTCTGAATGAAACTTTGGGAAGATGTTTGTCAAACACTTCTGCTTCATTTTGATCAATATATTCCCAGGGTTTCCTTCTCCTTTAAAGTTTCCTGCTATATTTATAAAACAGTATATTTGTAAATCATTACTTGAATGCAATCAATTGAACAATCAATGCAAAGTTAAAAGCGAAGTTGCTATACAAGTTGATGGTTAGTTTTACTGCAGTAGTAGCAATGGCACTACTTACTATATAGATAAGGGTATGGTAGCAACAGTTGCAGCAAATTGCACTAACCAAACTAGTTCTGTCAGTATAGAACAATAAATCCATAGGTTATTGTTTCAGATGAAACACAACCTTTAAAAAAAGCATAGTCAATCATTGGACAATGAAGATTTAGTGTTCATGGAAAAAAAAGAAAAAAGAAATCCACATCCATAAAGTAATTATTATACTGTAATTCTCTTTCACTTTAGTTCACTCCCCCTCTGGATCTATCCTTTAGTTACCTTTAGTAACTGCTTCTTGATCCTCTGAGCAATTCCTCTGAGTGAGCAACAACTTTTTACTCCAAACTGTGAAGCGTTTACTATTCTCTACTACACCTTTACATACCACATTTTCCTTGACGACAAATTCAGCAAAATGAACTACATGCACTCCATCTACAGTATGCTAGGTGTATAATGTAGGCCCAGATGTGGGGAAATGTTCCTCAACAACCCAAACAAAGGTGACGCCACTGAATGCGACAGAACATGTTCACCATTGAAGTACACATTGTGCATGTTCACTTGTGTCATGGCAGTATTGGGATATCAGCAAACATTTATCAATACGGTACAGTATGAGTCTTTGTATAGTACAGACATGTATAGTACATACACACAGCCAAATTCTGCTCACCCCTAAAAAATAAGCCCAAAAATGCAATGGCCTGAACAGCTTGACAGAGTGTTGACTATTGTACTTTGTAATGACAGAAAGAAAGCTGAAACAACTGTTTACTTAATCACCCTTGCCTGATTAGTCACCATTATGGTACTACATTCCCTGGAGAAGTAGGGTAGGCATAAAGCACCTATTTGCAGTTACAGCCTAATGGTACAAATTTCCAAGTCATAATTTTGACCATTAAATTGACTTGTTCATGACTGTTTTTGTTGCTAGTTGTGCACAGGTAATTGCTGTAGGTTACCCGCAGGACTTGCTCAAAAGGTCATTCTTCATGTAATGATTGTCATGCTATCATTAATGACATGCACAAAGCTTGGCAGGTTTACAACATCCTAAACATTGTTCAAATTTAACAGAATTCAAAGTACAGTTCCTACAAAACTTCATCAAATTATGTATAAAAAAGGAACTTAACCTTGCTTAAACAAGATTATTAGATTTACAGGGATTTTAAATTCCAGCAGCTAGAAATTCCAAGGTTTCTATGTTAGGCCTAGATGTGAAAAGTTTTATACATCCATGTTGTACATTCTGGCAAGCAGTAATATGTTGCATGACTTAAGCCTTTTCCATGACCTAAGCCCTTTCTTCCCCTAAAACTGGTCCAAAAATTTGGCTTCCCTTTTGCCCTTACAGTACAAGTTACAATCCTGAACTTACAATACAAGAAAGGTTGAAAGGCTACAATGCCCAAGATTACTGTACTGTCATGGGAGAAATTGCAAAAGCCTACAGTGGCATCACTATTATGGGCAATGGCATAGCCTAGCACAGTACAGTAGCAAAGACACAAACGAAATGACCAAATCAACTGGGAATACCATGATGTAGTTTGTAGGCCTATGCCTTGGGACTATCTTACAAGTTACAGTAGTTAGTACTAAAGAATAGCCTCCTATACACACTAGTACAGTACCGTGTACGTTAACCGTAGACTTATACTAGAACTAGTAGAAGCCCATAGCACGTACGTTACATTAGTTACCATTTGACTTTGTGTACAGTGGGCTACGGTACATAAATTGACTCAGTCTGAGTGAGCTCAAAAACAAACAATTATCAACAACACACCAAAATTTCTCCTACTGACAATACAATGCCTAATTCTCACATCCATATCATTCTGAGCTCACCGAAGGCTTAATATCACCAATTTAGTTACTTTTGTTGGCAGCGTACTGTAAATTTGTCATGACACCGAACGGGGTCAAAAATCAATTCAGTTCATTGTTGTTGGTGAACCTAACATTGACTTTAATGAAATACATAACACTAGGATACGAACCTTCATTGGTATCATCTACATTTGCGCCCTGTTGAATTGCTTCTGTCATATCTGTATGTTTTGGATATCCTTCGTACAAATTCTCTCGTTCAAATTCGTTCATCCCTGAACCCACTGCGATACCATCTTGTTGATTTTCCATTTAAATAGTATCATACGATTGACCTAATCTTACGCTATTTTAGCGTACGGTAGCGCCATGTTTGTTATAATTCACAATGACCCGATTACGGTGTAGCTGAAAGTTCAGATAGAGGGCGGGGTTCCACATATTTGTAAATGTAACAGTACACACGGGACACACTAGTAGCACCGCTTTTAGAAGTACCTTACTGTGCGCATTGACTCTGTTCACAGGCCTTAGTACGCAAGGGTGGTAAAAACACTTCCAAGTGATACAGAAATGTTCAAAATTTTATCTTGGCCCAGCAAGTTCAACTGGCCCTAGTTCCATATTTCTCACATCACGTCAATTCAATACATAAACATTAATTTAGGGAATCATATGTTTGTATTTTCATATTTTTGTTTGTATTAACTGAAGCAACGGTGTAAAGCTCACCGGTGTTGTTTATGCGCTACCTACGTATACACTCCCACACACAGTGAACTTGAATATAGTTCACATTCATTTTAGTATGACAGCTGCTTACTAATTTGGTCGAGATGACCTACATCGTTTCAAAGCTGCTGAAGTAGCGCATTGGTTATATTTTGGCAAATGTATTGCTGTCTTATTTCAGCTTTATTTTTTTTTCTTTGGTTTCAGAATGCAGAGATATTTCTCAGTGAAAATAGACTGGAAGGAAGGGAGTGTAGGATGGACTGGATGCAAAATGGTGCTTTATCCCTGAGGCTGACCGAAAAATATGTCGGCCAGACGACGGACCTCTGATGTCCACTCCGTCGGTCCGCCAGAGAAATGTCCGGTGGCTGGACGACGGTTCGCCGATGGCGGTGATGCTGATTGGTTAAAAACCCGTGACGTATCATGCACGATGTTGTTCAGTGAAGTAGCCGTCCGTCGGCCACTTGGCCACCAGGGCGGCGTTCCGCCAGATATTGCTGGGCTGGGATGCTTGATACTAGATTTGAACTGAATATATCTCCAGGAATTTCTATTTTCTTATGAAAAGATAGGTACTACTTTTATTTACTTATCTTTTTTTCCTTTTATTTGGTGATTTTCATTTTTAGACGTTATCTAATTTAGCATATAATTGAGAATGACAACGTGACTCAAAGACATAAAGGGTAGCATGCCTGTATACTAATTCGGAGTAAATTGAATGATTTTGAAGCATGCGGGGATCGAGGTGCTTTGAACCTACCTAGTTGCGGCCAAATGTATCTGATTCGCTCACCACTTACGAATTCAATAGGTTTAAGGTAGAAGAAAACTCCAGGAATATATTTATCACAATGAAGCAGAAGTATTTGACAAACATCTTCCCAAAGTTTCATTCTGAGATATTGCTTTCTATTCAAGTTACACACTTTTAAAATTCAGAGAAGGGAGCTGCCATTTTTGGTGATGTTGAATGCAGTAACCCAATCATTCAGACTCTGATGCATAACTGTTAGAAATATGTTGAAAAAGAAATATAAAGATAAACAAAAGCTTTTCAATCACACTGTGAAACGGTGATGACATCACGATCTGAAAATGGCAGCTCCCTGATTATTATTATTATTATTTATTTTATTTTTTATGAACACTCACATTGCAATATCTTGGAAAGTAAACAACACATTTCAATGAAATTTGATGATGGTCTTCTCTCATTTAACGTTGTCAAAAGTCCTGACTTTTTGATCCTTCTCCTTTTGGTGTTATGAACATGCATTGTCCATGTCGTCAGCCACGTCGTCAATTACATAGGAAAATTTTCTCCATAGCTATAAAGTTGTCAGACACTATTTGGCGTTCTGGCGTTTATCATAATGGACCACTTTTATAGGATGCGTAACTGGTTGAATATGGGTTCACTTGATGCAAATTGCGAAAGTTTGCAGGAGTCGATAAAATTTTGCAGTAAATTATAGGTCTTATGTTTTTTTTCACATAAGCACGTGTGAATAAAAATTTAACTAGAAATCGGATCATGTTACGCAAAAGTTAGAGCTGCTTTAAACCTTACTCATCCCCCATTAATTGGAACTCTTCTCACAGAAAATAGGACCAGCATAAATTTAACTTTTTGTCATGTAACTCTTTTCGACCGCTGGACCTACTGATGTGCAAGGTCCTGTTTTTAGTGGCCGCTGCCTCGGCTCGGCGTCGAGCCTCGCTCCACGCCCTCAGACTGCAGGCGGGCTTCCTGCGATTTGACCTCTCGGGGGTACGTCTCCTCCTGGCCTCTGGTTGAAGTAGTGATCCTTTTTCGACTATTGCAATTAAAGAAATATTTCTAATAACATAGGCGTAGATGTAGCTTTTAGGTCAACTTAGTTTAGGTCACATTAGGTCGCTTTTGGCGTTGATTAACCTGGTTTATCGGTCGCAAAACTCCGTTAATCGATTGATAAACTGATAAACCTGGTTTTTCAACCGATAGTCCAGATTTCTCGAATTACCGGGCATTTGGCTTGCCGTAATCGGTACTGGTTCCTGGATAACACTCAGTTGGAACAGAAAAGTAATGTACTGATCGTACAGCGAAGATATCACTGAACTAAAAATGACATTTGTATTCGATAGAAATAAACAAAAAAATCATGGCTTGGTAACCGAGTGAACATATGACCGCCGAAAATTTATGGGACAAAGAAAGTACTAGCGCGGCCATTATAGGCAAATCAACAAATCAACCAGGCAGTTGCTCATTTACCCTTTGATTGACAGCAAATTCGAAAGATGCAGAGTAGCTCATATAGTGTACACAAGGGTTACATTGTTTTCAGGACACGTAGAGGAATTTTAGACAGGCTGCGTGAGGAACTAGGCGTAAGTGGTTGGGAGAATTGGAACTGTCTGATGAATTTTTTTCTTTAATTAGATAAGGGAGGGGGGTGGAGGATCTATAATTTCAGTAGCTTCATGACACCCAAACTGAAAATTTCAAAGTTGTTTTATTCAGAAGGTGCGATGGTGAATTGGTCGGTCAAGATGTCACGGGAATTAATTGATGCAGAATTGGGCGGATTTGAAACATTGGCATATTTTTGGAACTTTTCTTAAGTCGGGGGGGGGGGGGGAGGGCCACTTACAGTAGGAAGCATTCCTCCCCCCCCCCCCAAAAAAAAAATGCAGTTACCTGTTATAATGGATGGCAAACATTTTCGGTCTTAATGGGACCAGCTTAACCAGGGTAGGTACCAGCGTTTCAGGTAGGTACGATTAGTGAAGCTTCATGTGACCCAGTTCCCCTGTCTTCTTATTGATGCCCTCTCGTTCATGTGTTAATTCTAACTCAAGTCTCGCGGTGCCTCTGATCATGGGTGGAGTGGGGAGGGGGGGGGGTGTTCAGAAGCTACGGGAATGCCCTTCATAATCATCACTATGTGATAAAATCACTCTGATTTTAAGGAAATCCAAACACAAGCCATCCATTCCACATTGATTTTAGGTATTGTCCGCCCCTGGACAAAACATGAATTCTGAGGCCTAATATAAGGATCAACGTAAATATACAAAGTACAGATCCCTATGACTTGGCTCCATAGACCGGCACCGGGATGGTTTTGCTCTTGGACCTTCATAAAATCGACCTCATATATTGAGAACTGAGGGCTTCTGCCGCGAATGACGTGAAAGCGGTGTTCCAATCCCATGTCGCCCCCTAAGGTCCCTAGATGTCAAAGATTGACATCTCAATCGGTGACAATTTAAAGTCAGATTAAAAAAAAAGAAGGAGAAAGAAAAACACCCATAAAACAGGGATACCATTTCTGACTAGCGCATGCACTGTCAGTCTTGGGGAACAGAATGGACGCATTTGTATGTTGAAAATCACAGAAAGTGGATGACAAAAAAAAAAAAAGAAGCAAAAGCATGAGCAAATTTATCTAGTACGCAAGAATAGACCCGACTTTGTGGAGTTTGCCTCAGTAACGAAACATTAAAAAGAAGCAAAGATCACAAAATTCAAAGTAGGAACGTCATCCAGACTCAGATCACATTTTTTCGTAACATTTTTCATTGCCAAAGTGGGAACACCTAGTTTTAAAACTTTCCGTCCAACTTGTCGAGAGAGTTTTGTTAAAAGAAAATATGACACACCGCGGACTCGATCACTTGATTAAAATATGTGTAAGTTTATCGTTTAATGTAGTCGAACGTCAATATTGGGAGAGTGCAAAACTTCTACGAATGGACCTCCTCCGCATTTTTATTTTTCGTTAGGACAATTGTAAGAAATTTACACAGGATGTCCCGGCAGTCTCAGAACAGGCATCATGTGAATTTCATACACTCGGTGCAGATCTTTCTGAATTGGACGTCGAAAACGTCTCCAGTATAAAAAAAAACAGTCATTTAGGAATCTTTTGGTATACCACAATCGAGCTTATACCCAAACTCCGGCTTCAGTCTAACTTGAAACACACACACTGCACACACACACACACAAAACATGATCTCTAACACGAGAAAACGTAGTTGCAAAATCGGCAACCACCCGGCTACAAGTTTTCAGTTATTCTGCACTTAAAAGGATGGTCTAGCCACAAATGTAGCTTTGACAATATGTTGAAGAGTAAGTGAATCTCATCATATACAGTGGAACTTCCATTCAATTCCCACGTGTGGTTCCTGACATATGAGCAGTTGAAGTTGTCGCATTTGTCACTGACAGTTAACTTGAAGTAAGCAGGAGTGATGTCATCTCTCCACATTGATATTTTTTTGTATGTTTTCTTTAAAATATATACCAAATTTAATACTTCAAAATATAGTGATATCACAATGTGAATGTAGGAGGGGTATGAGAGTTTTGTGACCTTCACGTAACCAGTATTTAGGCTGACCCCCTACTGATTTCAAGGTCAAAATAATAAATTCAATAATGAAGAGAACAAAAGACTCTTTAGCTATGTGAAGAGATGATGTCACTCCTGTTTGCTTCAAGTTCCCAGTTGGTAGCAAAGGGGGTAACTTCAACCGATAAAATCTCGAGAACCATGTATGGGAAGTGAATGGAAGTTTTACTATAACGGTCAGATTTACTTACTCTTAAAGATATCAAAGCTAAATTTCTGGCTGGGCTATCCTTTTAAAGACAGAATCGTGGATAGCAGTGCAATTACTACGTTAGGAATATGGGCCTCTGTCTGAAAGAGTTAAATTGTTCGACCTTGGAGAGACTTCGAAAGCTCGGCGAGCCGACTCATTCGTGTTATTCGAACGTTTCGTACTTGTGAACAAAAACGTCCGATGGGAAGTAAAACAAACTCGAAAAGTTCTTGCTCGTATTTTCTTTGAAATGTAGTTTTCCTCTTCATAACTTTTAGCTAACAATGGACTTGAATTAAAACTGCCACTGAAATTTTTACAGAGGGCGTTCTGATTTGCCCGACAAAGATATTGGTGACGTTATTCACAGCAGGAATTTGAAACGCTACCTATGACCATATGAGTAAACTCATAGCCGGTAATGATAAAAAATAATCGAGAGTGCTGTATAGAATTTCTTCTGTCACACGATAGTGTAATTAATCGGAAGTTACTCTTTGACAAAGTTACGTGCAGACGTGGGCAGTGTCAATCTAAAAAACTGCCTATGCTTGATGCTTCAAGCTCATACACGGTAGGGGTGACCGATCGTGTGTCAGTTTCGTTGAATGCACCTCCATGGACTAAACTAAATGGACCTTCGTCATTTATTACGTCATAAATTTAACCAAAGTAAGCCTAAATAACTCACTTCATCTAGGCAAAGTAAGCTAAATTAAACTAAACGGCTATCCATGCTTGACTCATATTACCCAACTAAATAAAGGACAACCAATCTGATATATAAGACAACCACCCTAATATTCGCACTCGATCACTTACCATGAGTCCCCCCCCCCCCCCACATCCCCCTACAGACCCAAAAACCCGACTCAAGTACATCGGATTGCTGGTATAGGACCTCGAGAGATCAGAGTTACCACACATACCAACATAGAGGTTGAGAATGAAAGAGAGTGAAATCATAATATTTCTCTTGGTAATTTAAAAGCCTCTTCCTCCCTCTTTTTAGTTTCTTCCGGTATTTAATGAACTGAGTTTCTCATCACTGTATATGAAGGAGGCGTT
Organism: Stichopus chloronotus; assembly: GCA_021234535.1. Lineage (NCBI taxonomy): Eukaryota > Metazoa > Echinodermata > Holothuroidea > Aspidochirotida > Stichopodidae > Stichopus > Stichopus chloronotus. The sequence continues at coordinate 17,353,552 of CM037842.1, forward strand.
TCCTGCTTGTCTTGACTGGGTTCCTGCACGGGATCCTTAGTCTTGACTAACGAATTAGCGCCATAAATAATGAATTAGCGCCCTCGTTTAAAAGCTTCGGTCGTTCAAACGCAGCCTTGCCTACACAGTGCACTATACAGAACGTAAAGATTGCCTACACAGTGCACTGTACAGCACATAGAACATACAGAGAAAGAAAGTGCAGAAAGTTATGTATAATGTATTTTACAACTCCCAACCTCCTTCAATGAGAGAAGTCACTCTGTATAGACGAATTTATTCCAAAAGTCACATTAATGATGACACAACGGCATTTGGCTAACCTTCAACCGTCTGTTTCTCGCCCCAAGCAGCCCACATGTTAGTTGGATAAAAATTGACAATCTGACACACGTTCGTATACTTATTTGACTTAGTTGCTTCACCCAATTAATTCCTTTCATCATCAAGTGAACAGCTTTCTTCCCGACGAAAACTCTGTGTTTGAGAGAAAGGGGGTTTTCAGACAGAAACGGGAATAACTGAGAAGGACCAGTTAAAAAGAAAAGAAAAAAGTTTGTGAGCGACGTTATGCGGTAACCGCAGCTATTGTACAGAGCAACAATTGCGAGAAAAGGCTTTGGTGATCTTGTCGATCCGGTATTTTTAGCCTCTGAACCGTGCATAGCGCGCGAAGCAAGAATTTTTGTCTGGGCATTTTACCGCATTGATAATAGCATAATATATAGCGCATAGTAAAGCGCGGGAAAGTTTTGGGAGTGTTTACCTCACCGTGCAGAATAAGGAAGCCTACAGTAAAGTTTGACTGAGCGATACGCAAGGATAAAAACGAAGATAAAAAAAAAAAAAAAAGAATTTTGAGCCGATCTATTTTTTTTTTTTACAAGTTGGGCGGGGGAAGTTATTTTTAAACGTACTACACATACGAGGTTGTTGATGGACGGAACAGGTGATTCAATGTAAAAATAAAATGCCAGAAACTACTTGGAAAGGCAACGGAAACGACACAAAACTGTAAAAAAAATAAAAAAAAAAGGAAAAAAGAGTCAAAATTCCTGTCTGCGAATGAACTGTTCTGATTGACATTGTGAGAAGTAGATCGTTCCGACATAATGATATAGACAACAGTACATATGTCTCGCTGGCGATATATCGTAATCATGCTCTTTGCCGTCGGTATATGGGGAATTTTATGGAATTAGCGCCGTATTTTTTTTTTTTTTTGAAATTGGTCTCAAACGTTTCTATTTTTATTCCTGAGGTATACCTGCGTGTAGTTGTATGATTTTATCGGAAATCTGAAAATGATAAGTCACCGTGCGAAATATATCAGGTGCTGTAAATCACTCGTCCCAAAAGAGAGAGAGAGAGAGAGAGAGAGAGAGAGAGAGAGAGAGAGAGAGAGAGAGAGAGAGGTGGAGAGAGAGAGGTGGAGAGAGAGAAAGAGAGAGAGAGAGAGTAAAAGGCAAACTTGTTCGTCACGATTCGTTTCAGATTGATCATAATATATAGGATTTGTACATTGTATCAATTCACTACAACAGCGACTTTTCACACATAAACACGAGGCCATCTTGAATTACAAATAAAAATAAAAACACCCCTCATATTCTATTTTATTTATTTAAAATCCGGACGATCAACCCCCTTTTCTTTGGCCTTACATAAACTGATCACATGCATCATTACGGCGACAGAAATCAGAATGTGCCAATCCTCACCTGATAATCATACGTATTTATGCCCCCCCCCCCCACCCAGATCGAGAAGACACGTCTTAACCAGTACGGTACCTCTGGATATCACGTCATTTTCTATCATGCAGAAAAAGGTCTCTTCCAGACATAATTTGAGCACATTACAAGAAATCTGTGAGGACTAGGCGCACTTTCATGATGGACACCTAATAAGCAAATTGAATGAAAACGCCCAACCACTGCATTGTCGCATTTTACACTTTTAGTGGTTATGTTATAAGAATTTGAAATCATGCGTATGACGGAATCAATGCAGTGATACGTCTGCGTTTCCCTGAAATTGCCTGAATGATGCATTAAAAAGACAAAAAAAAAAACAAAACAAAGACTAAACTTTTGGCCCTGAAATTTTAACAGTTTTACTTTCAGCACACAATCACTTTAAACACAGTTTCCGATAGTTATAAAAAAGAAGAAAAATACCTCTCTGAAATGGCGCGGGGGGGGGGGGGGTGCTCAGCTCTCACAATGAAAGCCTTCTTTTGATGCCTTTGTGGGTGAGTTAAATGGAAATATTTTGTTTGTTTCACGGAATAAAAAAAAAATCATGTTTACAAAAACAAGTATTTATGGACATGCTCTTAATCATGACGAGTCAGGGCTGTGTAGCCCTCTTTTCAAGAAATAAGTTCCTCACAGAAAGAAATTCAGTTACTCGTCACTCAAGAATAATTAATTTGTTCACCCAAACTTTCACAAAATTGAAATGATCAATGCATCTGTCGTATCTCAGACATCTCGTGTACAGGGCCTTGAGAAGGTGAAGCCAATTCTGATGATATAAAGCTGAACAATTTAAAAAAAATACTTATTTTAAAAGCAGTATTTTCTTTTAAAAGTGACAATAATTGAGCTGTCACTGCCGAGGAGTTAATTAATTTTATACATGTTCAACGCCGGATATTGATCAAACACTACAGGTAGATAGAAACGCTCCACTATGCATGATGCGTGCTTGCAGGCAAATGAACTTCTACTTTTTGCATGTACGACAAGCATGCATGATAACTTGGGAATAACTGGTACCGTACCGTATCGTCATTTGTTTTTCACCCTGTTATTATTCATTATAATTATTCATTATGCAGCTTCTCACTATAAGGTTTCTCAATATGCAATATCTTGGTTATGCAATTAATTCATATATGCACATTGTTCATTCATTTTTCCCCATATTCTTTTTACTTGTTTACACTGCTATTGTTACCACTGCATCTTTCATGCATGTTAGCAGTTAAAGTTGTATGAAAGGTTAAACACTTTTAAGTTTCCTAACAGCTGTATATACATTGCATCATTTTGTCAAAATCGTTTTAATTGAAAGGGAAATAGGGCGATTAGAATACACCAAGAAGGCAAACAAAGAAAATAACCTGAATCCTCGTGAAATCATTCAATAAATTCGTCTCCGCAAAACATTATGTATGTGATGAGTGAGGGAAGATGCATCATTTGAACTTTGGAATGTTTAGGTAAACAAGTTATTTTTGAGCAACAAAAGACTCAATTTCTATCTGTGAGAAACTTATTCCTTGAAAAGAAGGCTACTGTTCTTTCTTACTTTGAATGATCTATTATTCTATATGTTCACAAACATTGGTTTTAAATATACGGCATGATCGTTAAAATCTGTTGAAGAAACGCCTTATTTCCCTTTAAGCAGTTGAAATATTCTCAAAGGATTAATTTTTTTTTTAAACGTGAACGCATATATGGCACCTTTAAGTCAACATGCAGTATTGTGATTAAAAATTATCTTGGATAATACAATTTAGTTAACCTTGGTCGTACAATTGAGTTGTAGTAGAGGGAAGGGGAAGAAAGAGGGGGGAGTAAGTCAATCTTTTTGCTTGTTCGCAACAAAAGTTGTTGAACATATAATGTAACGAAAGAACTTCATGACGTCAAACGTCTTTGTGTGCACGTGAAAAAGTTACATTCATATTTGCAATAAGTTGCATCAAATATACGTTACTTCGTAAGCGTCCTTCAAGGCATGGCGCAACAAACGTTTAATTCAAGTCAAAACAATGCAGTAATTACAGGACGCCATAGACAGTGACACGTATATATTCTCGGTAAATCCCTCCGGTTACACGAACCGTGTTCTCTTCTCACTTAAGCAGCTCTTCAATATTGCCTGTTCTTCATTTCTGTAGAGGGTTCTCAAATTCATATTTCAGACTTCCATGCCGGTTAAACACATAGTGGGACGGTATACTTCAGTAAAAAAAAAAAAAAATGAGGAAAACTTGAGAAAATCAATCAGAAAATTGTGCGGACAATTTATGAAGAAATTGACAGACTTTAGCGCTCTCGAAGTTGAGTGTCAATAACAACCCGAAAATAGTGACACTTTTCATTCCTCACCAACGTAAGTTAATTACCTTAATACCGAGAAAAACAGCACTCCATCGTGTAATGGTGTTATTAAATTTACGGTAAGTTCTCTCAATATGCACGTACAAGTGATTAAATTTATTGTGCAATGCCTTTGTAGTGGGCACTAACTTCACATTTCGCAACCCATTACACGCACGCGGAAGCGATTCTGTTCGTTAACTGTAAACACCAAGACGTGGCGGGTATCACTCGGTGCATGTGACTTCGTGTGCGTAATCACCACGTGACGTGTAGTTTCGGCGTTCAAGGGGACATACCATCACTCAAAGGGCGCTGCTGAACTCAACCATTTTAAGTGGTATCTATATATCCTCCGGAAATTTCCCAATAGTCTTCCTTAAGAAAACATATAGCTGTGGGTACTTTTGTCTTTCCTGTAATTTGACAGCTTTTAATTGGTTGTTTTCTTTTGATAAAAAATCAAGAGAAGATGAGGCGAAAGCTCAAGATGTTTGAAACTGAGTGGTAAACAAAAGTTTAGAAAGTCAACTTGTGCATCGTTAAAGGTTCGATCGCCGACTATTCGTTGCAAGACAGGCCGGTGTGGGAAGTAGGGTGCGGGTGAAGGAGGGGGGGGGACTCAGCTTGAGATCTTTCAGTCAGGTTAGATTGACGGTTAAGTAACTCAGTGTGCCAATTGAAGCTTTTCAATTACTATGCCGCGAAGCCCTTACAAACGACGGGCATGTGTAATTCGACTATATTGCAAACTTTATTGTGACTAACTGTTTGCTGCAATTACCACATGGAAGCCTTTGACTCTGTTACCATCAGTCTGTTTGGGAGTATTGTGGATCCATGGGTCCAACCGTCGATTTTGCCGCATTTAGATGCACGACGAAGCCTGCAGAGTTTGTTTGGAAACAGTGTGGTGAGTACGCACGTTGTGTATGGAGGAGTCGAGGCGTGTGTGTGTGTGGGTGTGTGTGGGAGGGGGAGGGGATGACGATGGTAACAATGCCTGTTAGTACATTACCCTTTTTCTGGCGATGAGGGGTCAGAACAGGAACAACGTTAGTGAAAAAAAGGGGGCTGAGAAACGCCTTTGCTCAGTTGAAGACGTGAAAATGATTATGGATTTTTTAGCCGTCTCGTTCATATATAGGACCATCGTATAGGCCACGATGTTACAAATCATTCAGACTTTGTTAAGTCATTGAATACAACGCGGTAACTAACGATATCAAAAGAGCTGAGTTATACGATTGTCAGCCGTTGGTTTTAAACATTTCCCCCTCCCCAAGTTTCTATAGTTAAACAACAGCTATTTTTTTTTCTTCCTTTCAGAATGTACACATTTGCAACAGCGGTGGGCCCTACTAGCTCTGTACTTCTTCAAGATCTCCCCTTGTTTCACCTTTAGAATAACGGTTTGAAGAGTTGTATATACCGTCCACGGGTTTTTTTTTCATAAGCACGCATGCGCACAACATTTGATCATTTGAGTTTCTATTCACACCAGAGATAATGCTTATAGTACACTCAGTTCGTGCATGGTAACGAGGAGTTTCGCTGGCAACTCCCCGTTGTTGGCCATTCACAGCAGCTGATATCATGAAATTGGCGGGGAACTACCGCCATTACGTTCAGTTAATAAAGCCAAACAGAGAAGTTTGCGGAAGTGCCTCCCAAAACAATGGACGACTTCAATGGACGTAAATAAAAAAAAAAAAAATGAAAGAAGGGAACAGGTAGTTTGTCTTCTTCTGAAGACAGAACGAAGTGCTAAATTGCTGTATGTTGATAACAATTAGGTCACTGGTATTACGAGGAAGTGGGTTTGATCGACGCGGAAACCTATGACGGACGGTGTAACTTGAGTTATGCGTCCGCTACAGGTTCGCGCTGTTTCTGTTCCATACTGGGAACCATTCTAGGTGCAGCAGTTCTCTAACGGTCTTTCACAATGGACTGACATAACAAAAACAACTAATGTCACTACTTTTAATTGGCGACCTGCTGTCTGAGGGATGGGAAGGGGAGGGGAGGGGGGCTCGCCTTCACTGTGTTTGGGTACATGTTGGATATATTTGAGTACGTTTGACTGGGTCTGAAAGCGGTTTGGTGAAATCATGGACGTATTAAATGCCTAGACTGCCTTCACTGGTGTTGTAGGTTGTGAAGAAAGGATACAATGAATCTCCGTGCATGATTAAAATAGGGCCGTCCACGGTAATCGTATGAATAATACTACACTGACCAACAGTGTGTACTTGTTCACTTAAAGTTATACGACCATAAAATACATTACGCCTAGTAGATTTTAAGATATGCATTTCGACATGATTTCAATGACAAACCATTTTGCCTCAATCTGTTTTTTAGTACAACGCGCTGCTTGATGACGACATACGTGGCCCGCAAGATAATATTCATGAGTGTGTCTTTTATGCCTCTAACTTTGTAGCAGGAATGTTGTTGGTTGAAGGCCATCAAACGTCTACCTGCAGAGTCCAGGTAAACATTGATTACATTCGATGAAACAAAAATCCAAGATCATTTTCACCACTAATCTGTTAATAGGGATGCTTCTACTCGATTTGGAGAAAGAAAGGGCAAACAAAAAGTTATGTAAGATGAATGTTACAATGCCCTATGCTCCTTTAAACAATGTTTTTTTTTTTTTTTTTTTTTTGTAGTGGCTATGATATATTCCGCTGAATTTAACTTTTCACTGACAAATTTTCAACTCATATTCCAGCTTCAATTAATTCACCGTGGGACACTACATCGGAAGTGATATCTCGAGACACAAATATGGAACTTTGCATGGCAAATCAACAACGTGATGAACTGAGGTAATACAATGTTTATTTATACCGCTATAGAGATACAATGAATTCAAACTGTCGGTCACGCCCTCAATATAAACAGTGAATAAATGGTATAGGAAAACTACATTCCTTTGAAAAAAAAAAAAAAAATGGGATTTGTCGTTAAAATGTCTTCTAGCCTTATATATTAACCTACAATAATGTAGGAGTCGACTATACTAATAAAAAAAAATAATGTTTACTTATAAGACCTGATTATCCCATATGTGTGGGAGCTGTGTAACCGATCGAGGATATGCTACTACTTTGTACAAAGGTTTCAAGTTTATCCAAACAGCTAAATTATCATAAACCAAATAACTCTTTAAAGTGATTGTGTACAGAAAACCAGTACATTAAGATCACGTTTCAGTTTTTTTTTTTTAATTTAAGCAAGGGCGGGGTCCAACATAATAGGAAACGTTTGGTACTAACTAAGCAGACCTCCACCATCAGTTTGCCAGTTGGCGCGAACAAGAAAACTTTTGACCTTGCAAGTCTCCAGACAGCCGAACAAGGCATTCTTCGAGTGTTTTAAGCTACATGCAACCAGCTTTTAAAGAAAACCCTCATGTTTGCAATTTCTCAATTAATGACAAAAAAATAAATCAATCTATGACAACGGTAATATGTATCAGATTGCAATGTTTGAGATGATATGAGAATGAATAATGAATGAATGAATTATGCATAAATCTTTCATTATTTTTTCAGCTCCCAGTGTTTTCATTCGGCCTTAGGCCCAAGGCCCAGAACCAATGTTTTCACCGCACATAGCCTTGCATTCTTTCTAGAAATATTGGAAGACAAGGCTAAGCGGAGCGCCAACATCAGTTGAAAACGTGTGAATAAAAATAGACCTAGATCTCCGGAAGTCGTCTTCCCAGGGTCTGCGACTGCCCCAGGAAGCCCTTTGTTTAAGGTCATGGCTCCTGCGCCCTACAGCCACGTAGCTGCGATGCGATTTGGTGCAACAAAAGTGTACAAATTCATAGCGTTCTCCTTCAAACTACAAATTATTCCTTAATAATTCAGGGAAACAACATTTTTTTGAGGGGGGTCACCTTTTGGAATGGTCTCTTAACCCCAGAGCCCCCTCTTTGGATTCCCCAGGCCTAGAATTGTTTACTTTCGTCAGTCATCGAGTGAACGTTGAACCGTCATTTTCAAATGTTGTGATATAACTGAAAGAGAATTAGTTTTCCTGACTTCACTGAATATCTCGTATGGGTGACTACTTGCGAGTGTCCAAAAAAAAAGAAAAAAAAAAAAAGAAATCATCCAGAACTTCTTCTACGTTAGAACACAGATGGGCAAAATTCGAATGTTTGCTCTTCATTTACAACAGCAGTCCCGTAATCGACCAAACACGTCAGCGAATTGGAAGAATGACGTTGAATTGTTCAGCAAATTGGAAAATTGACGTTGAACTATTTGACCAAGTGGTGATCATAAAAGTAATTTTAAAGAGAAATAGACACGGATTCGTGTATTGTAACGTCTGATTAAATCCCGACTGTGGACGTTAACTTAAAATTCGCCTTTATTCCCGTTATGAGGACAACATTATACAAAAGAAGAAGAATTTCATAAATATCGTAGAATAACTTATCGCTACTTTCTCTTGTTTTAGTCAAGGATGTGATAACAATTTCGTCTGAAAATGCACATAGCTAGCTCATTGGAGTCATGTTTACTTCACTAGCATGGTTAGTTCAATTTACTGCGAGAAAAGTCTCTTTTTTTTTTTTTCAAATCGTGCTAATAATCTATGGTTCTTGGTTGGTAAACTACCTTCAAAATACTCACTGGGTAATGGTCACATTTAAAACGGGGCCCCTGAAACAATGTCCAATATCTAGGCATCGACAGGCGTTTGCCGATCGGAGAAAAATCTGTCGATAACTTTTACAGTGTCACATTAAAAAGAGTCTCTAACGGGGCCTTGACGGGGCCCTCGGATAGGCCTAGTTGGGGATCGGCCGATTTTAGTGGGGATATATGTATAATGTTATGAACCGTTTCGGCTTTCCGGCCGGTACTCTTCCGACTAGACCGATTCACATCCGGTGTCGTTACGATATATAGCCAGGGTTCAACCGACTAGACGGTGTCCGGACCGGCATTCGTAACGGCGCTGGTCAATTACCGGGCGAAGAACAGCGGCCGGGTCGGTTTCAGATGTGAGATATAATTACACGTGGAACTTCTCTTCCTTCATTTGCCTTCCTATTAAATCTATGGGGGAAAAAAAAACTTAGCGAGAAGAGAATGGCGCAGATTCTTCCAAAAGCCCTATAAGGCGCTGCCGGTTGGCTCTTGCTCGCATCGGTTATGTCTGCTCCTTCGACTAATCGATCATTCACGTTTGAAAATGTTTGAAAATTCCAAAGAAGAAAAATTCACCAAAGTGTAGGAGGACGTGTTTGAACTCGAGCGTTTTCTGAAGTCGTGAAGATCATAAAAAAAGTCTCCGCAGGGAGAGAAATTGCACTCTCGCGAAATGAATGATCGTCAAATGCGATTAAATACTTCACGAGAAGATAAAAGTAAAGACGTCAGCGTGTAGGCCTATCGCGTCAAAAGAAAGTGATGCATATAGGCACGACCATGCAGAGGGAATATTGTAGTAACGATTAGCAACGAGGCAATTAGAATAGGGGTGACGTCACAAAAGAAATTACGACCCTGAGCTAAAAATGAGATCTGCCTTTCACTCAAGACATCCATTAACAAGTTATACGCTATAGAGGAACGGATGGTAATTTATGACGATTTATATTAGGAATTCTTAACTCCCACCCACCCCCTCCCTCGCTCGATCCCTCCCCCCCCCCCCCACACTGCCAGGAATTTAATGCACTATTGAGACCTTCAATTGCGATTCTTCACATCCAGCTTTCGGTTACTATTGAGAGGTCATGAGCATAAACTTATTTTGGGCCCATTCGACTATGTACAATGATCAACAAGAATATACAGTTGCACACCAATTCACGGAAAAGGAGGACAAAGATTTTGCTATATTTCAGTCCCCCCACTTAAACTTCCTAAAATCTTCAGTGTAGCCTTGTGATCTGGTGCCGATTGACAAATAGCTGGACCCTGGAGAAAACGGGTATATGGGGCCTTTCTCTTTCCCAATTTGAATCAAGTTTTACCCTTACACTTCTGATAATGGCCATAACCTATCCCAACAAACTCATTACCAGTCTAATTCAAATTATAACAAATTTCATTTTTTTTTTCAAGCAATTCTGATGTTTCATTCAAGTGGATGGATCATGTTACTTTTAAATACAATTATTATAATTATAGGATTTATAAGAAACATGCATGTTAGGCATGAATAAATGTTCTGGAAATTATCATACAATTAATACTTAAATCATAGAAGTGAACTCAGTTCACAACAGAAGACTTTGGAATCCTGTTTATGATGTCAGTTTTTAATTTGCTAGCAATGTCTTTTTCAACTGCAATAAGCTTCAATTAGGGTTCCAAATGGCTTTGTGTTGATCTAAGTCTTGACTTTTGAGTTTGTTGGATCGATTACATGGCAGTGTGTAATGTTTTAAGGTGAGCAGTAAATACTTGTTTCTAGCTGATTCAGATTCTCATAGGCTGCTGTGCATAACCTATATACTGAGGAAACAGTTTGAATAAACGTGAGAGACCGTTCTTGTGATCTCTATATTATTTCCTAATTTCTACGATTTCTTATGTATTCCTGGTTTCCCGAATTTTTGCCATTTTCATCAAGGTTTTAGAATGACAGTGTGGGCCAGCTATCTGTGTGGGACCTTAGCCAATGCGCGGCCACCCGACTGCTTAGTCCACCCCAGCTTGTATTTATAAGGTAATTGACAATGTGCTGTGTTTGCCTATGTTTCGTACGGTGGCTAAATTTCTGACTTCACTCTGGGCTATAAGTTCTACACAGAAAATACAAGTTACTGTTTCACTCTATGGGGACTCCTTTGTGTTGGGGACAACTGAGCACCTGTCCATCTGGCCCATGTTTCATACCTACCCAGCTGTTCCCTGTAAATATTTTGCCATCGGTTCGACGTCGGTTTCAAGACGACGTCTACGTCACTTCGACGTCCGCTGAGTCGCCACTTGCAAGCCCTTTGACGCTGGATCTCTGACGGCTATCTGACGTCGTTTTGGACCAAAATTCGATAGTCAAATGTCCATTTAACGTCCAATTGACTGCTCCATAAGGACTGCAACATATTTGACTCCCATCTGACGTCATTATACAGTCGGGGAAAGGGTGTTCCTTAGAACGACGTGGATCCAACGTCGGACTTACGTCCGATACACTACCCGACCTTAATCCGACCTATTAGACCAAAACCATATGTCCAACTCAGTGACGGCAAAATGTTTACAGGGTTCTCCAGAAACATGCATACACAGTCCTCCCCAGTCCAGCTGTTTTTATTAAAGACGATATCATCAAGTTTAATAATAAATTCGTATGATTAATTAACTTGAATGACGTCACTCATTTCTTTACTTAGGCAATTCCACTGGTGAAAACTTTACAAAACTATGATTCTGAAAAGGAAAATACCAAAAATAATTAGGAAAAGGAAAAAAAAAACGCTGTTTAGCACATTTCGATGATGAGTGAGGCCACATTAGTTACGCAATCATGTTTATCAGGATATCAGTCAGTAACATACCATACCGTGCTATACCGTGCCTACTGCAGTGGAAAACGTTGATACAGGTTGACAGCTTCAGTAAATGTCCCGATTATAGCAACTCTATAGTGCCATTGAACCTCTATACTTACGCTGTTACTTCTAAGGTCGTATCAATGACTTCAAAGCATTCGTTTTTTTTTTTTTTTTTTTCGGGTTTGTTACTTCTTGCCCCTAAGTCATTTTGGTACCTGAATTTCCTACGGTAGGGAAGCCGTGAGAGATCATTCTACACTGGAAAATGTGGACAGCAGGGCGTCAGATAATTTCACTAAATATCCCGTCATAGCAACTTCCCTAGGAGAATTGCACTCGAATGTTTCTTAGGTCGTATCAATGAACTTCGACGCATGGAGGTGTCATTAGACACCTTAGGTCTCAATATGCAGCGTACAATCCACCACCCCCCAGATTCGAGAAAATCTGCAAAGTAGGGTGCACAGTACTGCAGTAGTTATTGTATGGGAGCCTCTTTATGTAAAACACTCATGTGGTAATCAGCTTGCAGAATAGCCCACAATTGAGCACGGGCTATTTTGTGTACACAGTTGTAAAGAACCAACGTCAATGTTACTTTATTGCTCTTGGTTGATACTGCGCATGTGTGTGCTTTATGACCTCATCCTGTCGGTGATCACGGACGTCGTCTTTCTTGGTGAGTGGATTATTTTGAGGGCTGCAGCTCAAGGCACTCTTAAAGGTTACTTTGCAGTGCAATCTTTACCAGTATACATCTTGAAAAAAGCTGACAAGGAACTACACTGCAGGGATCCATTTTTTGCAAACTTGAGTCAAAGAAAATATGACCGGCGTACAATCCCGGAGGCCGGAGACATATATACCGTATGTAAACCCGGAACTTAAGACTGTCCGATACTATTGACTCATTGTCAGATCCAATAACATTACAAAACATGGGTGAAATACAGAAAATGGTCGCAAACGAAAAAAAAAACAAAAAAAAAAAACATGCAAGGATGCGCACAGTCACTCATTCAGTAAGGAAACTATAAGGCTTTCCCCATCGATGTACCGACGACTTACATGGGGGAATAATCAGAGTAATGACAGGTGGCGTAATAAAGAGGGGGAGGGAGGGGCCAGTATCTACATGCTCGAGGGTGACATAGACGAAATCAAGGGGGGGGGGGGAAAGAAAGAAGGAGATAGGGAGAAAAAATCAGAGAAAAAACAGGGGGGGGGGGGGTGCAAGGTGGTGTACTTCTAGCTCCCTCCGAATCCAGGGAATGATTCCTGTTAGTGCTGCTCATATTAAGCCTTAAAAAGTCAAGCATTACAACACTCACATGAAAATATACAAATTTTAAAAGACTTTCGTGGCGAAAAACTTTCAATAATGAAAGGAGTTGAGGTTTCATCCAAAAATGTTGAGAGTACCATTTTCTGGACTATCTTACTTGCTAAAACTTTAAAGGGCCATTCCTGGAGATCATGGGGTATTTTCATGTGAAAAAAAGTAATTCTGGTACGTTCCATGCCAACTGATAATGGCGCTCCGCTTAGATTGTTCCCACAATCCCCAGTCCGCCCTAGTACAAAGTTCTGAGCGCGCCAACTGCAGTAGACCATGACACACTGTAATTCCGTATCCAGATATCACTTTATATCACATTCGTTCGAACACTCGCTCATGTCCCGGGCCCAGCTAAAAAACATTCCAGATATACTCCCAAGGGCGTACGTCATATCTTGTGACCCCCTGCATGCAAACAACCCTTGTGAAGCCACTTGTGTAATGACGCTCACTGTATGTGTATAACAACATTTATGGTTGTCTTTATTTCCCAACAAAAATGGATCATACCAAATTTTCTTAGAAAAACCCACCAGTAATGCTAGAATTTTTGTCTCTGGGTTTTCTGGTGTTGCACATGGGGAAAGGTGGGGTGTATAGTCTTGCCAATTTTTTTGAAGACGGTGCACCGATTTATTAATTGCAACATTGTCATTGTGAGTCACCCGAGAAAGTAAGCTTTAAAAAATGAATATTTCAAAAAGAGAGACGAAAAATTGAAAATAGAAATCATTACAAAGAAAAGAAAGAAATGCTACTTAGTTCAAATCTTTAGAATTACATGTAGCACCATTTAATTTTTCATCTGACCTCCCTACACAAGCAAAAACGGGAAGGGAACCCCCCTTTCTTTAACGCCCTCCCTATAGGCCGGAAATCAGTCATCAGTACCATCACGGTGTGAGTACCCCCCTCGAGTCCTTCCCTCCCCACCCCCCTCCTTTTTGAATATCCTGGATTCGCCATTGGTTTATAACATGACATTCGTCACCTAGCTGTTACGGAACTGTACGTATAACCTTTCATCACGGTAGTAAGCGAGATGAAGTATACGGCATTGTTAATATTTGCTTAATATAGAATACCGGTAGGCTACGAAATTCACACGGACCTCTTGCTAACGTTATCTTAACACTGTAAATCCGGACTGTCGAAATACCTGAGTTCTAAAATACAGAACTCGGAACTTCAAATTTCAAGTTGAGGATACAATTGTTTTGACTAAAAGCCAAACACGTTTTCTCTAGGGGTATCGGTCTTTACTATGCACAGGCATAGTTTTGAAAGACCTATTTTTTTTTCAAACACAGGGAAGTAAAAGTTGTAGGGAAGTTCAAAAGGGTTGGGTATGATCGCTTTAATTGTGTAGTCTATTCTCGATCAAATGTCTCTTCCTATCCATCGCAATTGTTAAAAAAACTGTAAGAAGATCGTTCTACGTATGGTGTATGCATGTCTTGTAATTACTGAGGTGTAACGGGTGATGACACTAAAATGGATAAATGTTAGCCTTCTTAGAGGGCATAAGAAATAAAAGAAAAAAAAAAAAGGAACGAAAGAGAAAAGAAAAAAAAAGAAAGAAAAGTATTTTTTTTACATCATAGAAATATCTATTTTCCATGGTAAATATGAAACACAATTTCAATATCGGGGGGTATTACCCTCGGCCGCGGAATACATGGCTACAATTGTGATGTCCAAAGTTCACTCAATAATCTCAAGGCCCAAATCTAAGTGACTAATCATCCGCCGAGACTCACTGAATTGTGTAACGGATTTTATTAGTCACGCCTTATTTGCTGTGTAAGCAAGAGCAGAAAGTTCAAGTATATGCTGACGTATAATGCTAAATATAATACCGCCTTATGTTGCAAGATCGTTTTTCTTTTTTCTTTTTTTTTTGTCTTTTTCTTTTAATTTCTACTGTTAATACAAGTATACTTGTGGATCCAGCCATTTTTGCATTGTATTTCCTGTGGCATCATCAATCGAAACAGACCAAACAACTATGCCTCACTACAGTAGAACACATCCGACATTTTAAAAAAGGAATTGTGTTTATAATTGCGCTTAATGACGTAATCAAACTTTGATTTGACGCGCCTCTTAGCTGATGCGCATGCGCTGCCTTCGAGAAACTTCAGACACACGGGGGAACTTTATCCGATGGCAAAAAAAAAAAAATCCATTACTAATCCAGCTGTAAGTCTTGTATTTTATTTAGTGGCGCAAAACATCCATAAGAAAGAATCCTACATTTTTAAAGCAAATGCAAAGAGAATGATTCCCTATCCTTACTTTTAGTCCTGCATTTGCCTTATTGCTTAGTTCTGGATTTTTTTTTTTTCGAAAAATCCTGCTCTTTTTTCTCCTCAAATCCTTTGTTAATGTATGAAGTGAAGGATGTTTACAGACAACAACTTATACAGGATTCCCGCACGAGGGACTTTTCCTGAAGGGTTATTTAAGGAGCATAACCCACCAATAGCTAACACCGATACGGTGTGTTTCAGGAGTACCACGGACGAATTGCTGTATGTGCTGGCTAAGTGATTCGTACTGTAGTAGAGCAGGGGTCGGCAACCTTTCGGGGGCTGCCGGCCAACTTGCTATTTGGCGAATTAGCGGAGGACCAAAGTGGGGGGGGGGGGGGTAGCTGAAATTAGCGTTCTTACAAAGTCAATAGGCTTTGAGGAAAATTTAAGCTATAGATTCTCTTTAGGTGAGGCGTGCACTGGAATTTTGATAGGTGAAATAAGTATTACAAACATGCGTGGCTAGGCGTTCTTTCAGGTATTGCACATTGTGCTTTTTGTCAGCGATTTTGACTGCTCTCCCGCGGACCGGATGCTTGACACCGGCGGGCCGGATTTGGCCCGCGGCCTACAGTAGGTTGTCGACCCCTGAAGTAGAGTCATTGATCATTTAGCCGCCACGATCAACATTGCAACATTCCTGGTCATGAAATATGTATTGTTCATTTTTTGGCTACATGTATCGGTTACAGGTGGAAGCATATTTGTTTAGTACTTTTACTTCATAGTATACAGATCAGTGATCCATCACCAATGTACTTTACTATGATTGCGTCAAAAAAGTTTTCTGAGAAAGCAGGGACACACCAATGTCTTCGATACAGCGTCGTCCACCACTTGTTTTGAAAATAGTTACTACCACGTTTGCCATTTCATGAACTTAGGTAAAGAAGAACCCGTCTATGCGATCATACAGTGCAAACACGCAATGGACAAAGGTAATCATACCGTGAACATGTACGTCATCGACTGACAGTGGGGAAATCCCATTGAGTTCCCTACAATTCCCCGTAAACGAAATATATATTCAGATACCTACAACCAACCAATGAAGTGTAAGCAACTTCATCCTATATGAATATTTAGTAGGAAATTCCTATAAGGCGCATGACCATTGAACTTCCTCTTAATCTGAGAGTCCGCACACTTGCGTACGTACACGTTCTAATTTGGCAATACATATTGCGTTGTGCGAATATCGCATTGCATTGCACTGATAATACAGTAGATACTGTGAAAGAATAACACAACGCTAACAAACTTTTGGATGCTACTTCAACTTCACGAAGTAAATTGTTGATTTATCTGTACTTTACGTTCTGTGTCTAAACATTTGTGTTGTTCAGAGTTGAACAACACCAGCCTGACATGCCATCCATAGAATCTTTATATCAGCAGAAGGAGAAAGCAGTTGACAAATGTTCAATAACTTCTGAATTATCGACGAAGAATATCGGTAAGCGCAGGCCCAACTTAAACTAAGTAGGCCCCCCTAGGCCTACTTTAACTTCGCCTAATTAAGTTAAGAGTTAGGCTTTTATTTCGATAGCCACTTAAACAAAACTAAAACTCAGTCACGTTGCCTTTAGCCATACACACTGTAGTAACTTTTAGGCTAGATCAAATTGTGTACATCTAACACCAAACTTGATACACCATGACTTGCCATTGGCCTGGCAATATTAGCCTATTGTAGCCTAGACCAAAGAATGGGTAGTGTCTCGACCAAAGAATGGTTTACATTCAACCCAGTCGAGTCAGGCCTAGGCCAGGTAGGTAGTTAGGCCTCTAAGGCTAATTTAGGACTGTGCAACTGCATGGCCTAACTTCGTAAGTTTGGCCTAGTCCTCGCATGGGCCATTCAGTCAGAAGTTGCTGAGCCATTCAAAGGTTACTCATCTACAATGCTACTGCTAGATAACTGCAAGCCAAGTCCAGCAATTCATCTCTCCCAACTATTGGCATGCAGACTGTTCATCCATGCTTAATAAGTAGGGTGAATGGTCGTGTATTCATGCAGTTAGGCTACGCTTAAAAGTTAAATAGACGGATGTAGGCCTAGGCTTGACGCTTTACATGTGGCTACTGCACGAAACTGAGGGGACTCACAGAAATACTGGAATGCACTTTATACAACCCAATGTGTATGACAGTGTCACTGTGTGACTCTCAAGCTTCAAAAAACTTAGATTTTGTGTTTGGGCTGCTTCCAGAGATTTCACTTTTATTAAAGCAGGATCTGCTGTTACTCCTGAGTTTTCAAAAGTACACCAAATGGTACTGGCTATGCTTCTAACAAGTTGTAAAAAGCTATAGAAACTAGTACCATACCAAGGTCTGTTTGTCCAAAATAGCCCACTTTCCAAAAGAAAGTTGTTCGCATAGGAGTTTTGTTGGACAGTAGGGTATTTTCAGTGTTGTACATCCATTACAGGGCCCGCTTCCGCTGATTTTTTAGCCCAAGAAACTAAATCATTCTTTTTCTGTTGTAATTAATACTCTAATGAATGAAATTTCTTCTGAAAGAAATGTGGCATAGATGCTGTTTTCCAGCCTGGTATCAAATGGAAGAGCATGAGAGAAGATTAAAGACAAAGGCTATTTTTCACATTCAAACAGCACACCCTGCTGTAAGTTTTACTGTTAGTAAATTTCTGCACCTGTAGGATAAAGTTGTACAGTATGAGCCAGAACATTGATTAATGATTATGAAATATTTGTGAAGGCTGCATTGTGGGCTACTGTATGTTGCTTTTTTTTTGCAGCAGCAGCTTCCTGGTTAATTAATTATCGTCTGGCTGCGGATATTTTTCTGCTTCTGATACACTGTGGCTATTCGCTGATGACAGTAAAGGAGGAAAACCTTAGCATCCTACACTGATATCGCTATTCTCGTCTTGAAGTCTTCATCAAAAGAAAAAATACAATGCAATCCCGCAAATAATGGTCAACGCAAAAAACATAACAGAACTTGCCTTTCTGGCTGTTTATTTGTCTTTAGAGAATCTCTTACCTTTTGCAGTAAACTCATGTTTATAGTTCCAATAGAACTTTGAATTAAATTGTGAATAAATCACCTGAATCGAAACAAATGTGCCACATTCAATCATGGCAATGAGTGCTGACACTTTCTTGTAGGATACATGGTGACGGCTGTTACATATTGACAAAAGTCTACTCTATGAAAGTTCAGATCTTTGTGTGAACTCTTTCATAGCTCCCAAGGTCCGAGAGACTAGATGCGGGTCCATCTCTGACCCGTCTGACAGAGAACCGCCGGCCTGGGGGTGTGGTATAAGGGGAGGGGGTGCCCCTCCCCTTTTCGAAAATTTTTGAAGTTTAGAAGTGTCTAAACGCAATTTGCTGGCACTTTTTTAGCAAATCAGTCAGCGCAATTTCTTTGGGTCGCAGCCAAAAATATCCGTACAGATACTTGCAAAATTTAAACTTCTCCAACTGATAATTATCATTGGTTCTTGTAATTCGTAATATCTGGTGCGGTACAGTACATGCAGTTGGGACAACCAACGTGGCACTTGATGGATGCACTGCAGCGCGATCAGTGAATGTACTGTAGGCCTAACTATGAAATAGTCGAGTTTGTTTGGGTGTTCAAATGCGGGTCAAACCTGCGAAATGCGGGTCGCTTGAGAGGTATGCTCTTTTTGTTTTTGGACAACATTTTGTTGTCACAGTCTCACAGCTCTGACAAATGGAGAATACCATAGTATTATGGAATTCATTGATACATTTGAGATCAGGGTTTTGTGGTTCGTAGAGTGGAACACCAGAGATCATACTGTACATTACCTCACCGTGCACTCATTTTGTTCTTTCCTTTTACTGAGGCAAGGTGAAGAGAAGTCTTTGTATTTTCTTTCCTATCCCCCTTCTGATCATTTAATTATTTGGATCTTGTCATTTCCTGTTAGTAATGAGTGCATGTTATCAACCCATAGACTTCCTTCACCCCATGAATAAACGTGATACCAATATGTGGCCTATTACACCAGTTCTGGCAAATGCACTGTTTATATTAATGAAACAAAAGACAACCTGGCCAACTCCTAGCCACTGCTACCTTGAAAGCAGCCTATGAAACTTTACAACAGATTCAGTTAGCTCACTTTTTTTCAGCTTGAATTGATTCAAAAGTCCTAAATTATTTACTACAGTAGGTTTTCTTCATTCATGAACAACACAAAATAAGTTTTATTTTCACATCAGTTCATGACATATGCAAGTTCGATGTATCATAGATAGATAAGCAAGACTGGGAGGAGTGACATTTCCTTTTGTATCAACTTTTAAAGTAACATCACATGACATGGTCTACTGTAATACAGTGCGCAGGAGCTTTCTGGAATGGGCATTGCATTAGCGACCATTTATGACAAACTTTACACAGGTGCTACCTGAGTAGGAGCAAATGGCTCATTGCAGTCCATGGCAGTCACCATGCATCTGTTAAAACAAGTTTTATGTTTCAGATTTCTTCTAATAGGCTGTACATATTTTTATGGCAAGTTAGGAACTGCCCCTTGCCACCAGATATTGTAAATTTCACATTATTGACTAGTTTGGAAACCTGTGGAGTTTTCCCAAGAGATGCTTGCAGAATTGCACTTCAAGTAAACAAATTTTGGTAAACCTGTTTGTATTTGTATAGCATTAACAGTTTGGCCACTCCTTCTTTTTTTTTTTTTTCAAAATTCAATGCCACATAAGTACAGTGCAGCCTACAAGTTCAAAAGTGAAGACTGGTGAGGTCTGTATGCGAGTCAACCCACCAAGTCTTGCTATGTTTGTAACTATCAGATCAATAATGATATTGAAGGGTATCTGAAGCAACGTTTGTGCCCATGGTCATATGCATGTTTAAATGTTACATTGATGAAATAAGTCAATTAATGCAAAATTGTTTGGTTATTTTGTGTTTTTCTATTTCCCATTTATTCAACAGCCACGGATATCTTGGAAGTCAGAGTGGAAAAGCTCGATGAAAAAATGGTGTCTTTGAAAGAAGCCGTGGAGATAGATGAATCGGAGACGTCCCGGGATCCTTGTTCTCTTCTCGTGGTGAAGATTGAGGACTCGGAACAAAGCAGTGGACAACCGGGACGTGGGTCAACGTCACCGGAGGGACAGGGTGATGGGGCATCCGACGTCGTCGGAGATCCAAGGGAGGATGAACAAGGAACCGAGAAGGTAACAGAGAAAGTCGAGAATGAAAAGAATGAGAAGAATGAGAAGAATGAGAATGGCGCTGTGAAGTCTTCTGTGGGAATATGGGAGCTTATCTACTCAAAGGTTTGTCCTGGTGAAAGTCAAGCTAGGAACAAGATGATGAAAGCAAAGATTTCCAAGATTCTGTCCAAGGGGTGCCCGAAAAGTGACGACGACTTGTCCAACAAGCTTGGAGCCATGTCCTTGGGAGGCGATAGGAATGGGCTTACCTCAAAGGGGCCGGTGCAAGCCACATATCACCAAGCTGACATGTCACCACAGTATTCCCCCGCCTACATGCACTCTCCTGGACATCACGGACACCTCACCTCTATGTCCTCTCCGCCTCATGATTCCTCCGTGATGGCTGCTTCGATCATGAACGACATTAAAAGCGGCTCCTTGTCAGATCCTATGCACACTTGGGTTTCCAACGGCTACTATCCGGTGTCTCCACCAAACAGCTCCTACCAGAGTGAACATTCCCTCTCTGATGCAGACTTTAGCCAAATACCTCCTCAGAGCCCAGATGACGGCCCACAGGATATTCCGACCGTCATGGCCCAAGCCATGCATTTAATTGTCCCCGGCGAGAACATGCCAACAGCAAGCAACCAGGATGTTGTCAATCAGTGGAACTACCCATCTATGTCCTCTTCCCATGACTCTGGGATAAATTGCTCTGTCGGTAGAACAGACTACGACGTGCAAACTTGGCCCGGCGTCGAGAGTCCGTCCCCCGCCAGTTTCCAGGGCAACCCACCGAGCGTCAGTTCTGTCTCTGAGGTGGACTCTGTCTTTGGTCCATCGAGTCCGTACAATAATTCCACGATGTCACCGGCTTCTGCTTCTGGTGGCTCTGCCGCCCAGTCTCCGGCACCCACTCCTCCCTCGGCTACCCAGTGGCTGCCACCACAAACCAGCACCACGGTCACATCAGAGAAGCTCATGACCATAACTGCAAGCTCCAATAACAACTTTGGTGTGGTGCAGGTCCAACAGACCAATGGCAGCTGCTCCAGCCCATCTCAACTCTTTGATGATGTACGCTCCGAGCAGCAGCGGATCAAAAATATCGAGGACTATTTGAAGACGCCATATATGGAGCCTCATCAACAGCAGACAAATCTGCCTTCATTCAACAGCACCTTCGCTGTATCCCATCAGTGCAAGGCCCCCAGCTTGCTGGCACTTCGCTCGGTGTCCACCTCAAGTACTCCATATATGAGACCCCCAGTCCCTTCACCCCCAAAGGATTACACTAACATCGGTTCTTCACCGAGTGTCCAGCTTCCAGCAGCTCCGGCAGTGTTGAAAAAAGTGCATCAGCCTTATTTCCCAACCGTTGAGGAAGACCAGCACCAAAACAAGGCGGCAGACAACAGAAGTTATGACACACATCCTCGTCTTCAACCCGTAAATCAGCAACAGCAACATCAACAGAATGCAATGAGATTAAGCCAGGAGGAACTCCAACTGAGAGACTGCTCTGATCCCTACGAGGGAGAAAAGTGAGTAACAGATCTGGACTGCTCAGCCGTTTGCTGTATGTTTGCAACCGATGGAGAGGGACGGTCCGTGAAACATGCTCCATGTGTAGTGCTAGGTCATTGATTGGAGCAGCCTTAAAGGGGAAATCAGGGTTCATTTTCACAATTTATTTCACTACAATTCCCCACTGGTATCGTGCAATGAGTTATAACTAACAAATATGATCAAGATTATCTCAAAACATGCGGACAATTTGGAGAAACGAGTCAAATTCACAAAAAATCGGTGAAGGACTCCGAAAGTCTGTAACATCCATATTTATCGAATCAAGTATGAATTTTCAATACTATCGCCTTTTCAAGGTATGAGGAGGTGTGGTTGAACAGTTTCATACGTAGCCTACATGTGCTGTATGTATCATCAGCTATCACTAATAAACTCTTCTTTACTTAGCATTGCACAATGCACGAACAGCGTGGGAATCATAAACATTCGGTCATGTTTATTCATATAACATCATCTCAGTCTTATGCTGTGATTGGTCATTGTATAGAGGAGGCTGTCTTGTCTTGTACATGAACCTTTATTTTTTGTACCTGACAAATATTAAGAGTTCTCATTCAACAGTAATAAAGGCAATAATTACCATTTCTTGTACCTTCAAACACCTCCCCAACGTCTCTATATTTCAGTGAACAATCAGTGTAGACAGAAAAATCAACTAAGGGTGAATTTTCTCAGTCAAACTCTGATTTTCCCTTTAAGCATGAATTACACGTACAGTGCAGTCTTACGTTATTCACAGATTATGTATGCTGCAACAACAGCACATGGTATTAGGAAAAATATGGATAGTACAGCACCGTTGAATGGTATGGGCTATAAACCAAGTGTGTGCAGAGCAATGTTAGCACTAAGAAATTGAACCTGGGAGGGATTTTCAAAATCAAAGAGGGAGTTTTCATTGGTAGAGATTCTATCTCAATTTATTGTGTATTTATAATATTAGGCTGTAACCTCAGTTGTGGAAAAGTTTGCTGGAATTTCTTGTGTAAGATTTATCTTTGTGTGGGTTTTAGGAGACAACTGTGGGATTCACTTAATCCTGCACTTTACCATAAACGCGGGTGCAGAGCACACCATTTTTATGGACACCATGGTCATGTGACGAGTAGACAGAGAGGAATGGCTACTAAGGTAAAAACTGTCCGCCTAGTGAGGATATGGAGAAACGTGAGAACCCATGATGCAATGTATGGCATAGAGAGATGGAGTAGTAAAGATAGGCATCGTAATCAAGTGGAAAACAAAGATAGTAGAATCAACTCATAAATAAAGTCTGAAAATAGGTCTAGACAGAGCAGTGGTAAAAAGAACCGCAGGTCTGTTAAATGAAAGTAACTTGATTGTTTTTTTTTTTTGCTCATCACAGCTTGCTGCAGAAGCTCATCCTAGAGCAAAGGTCAGGAGAAGCGATAGCCGTGATAGAGAGGATGGTGCAGCTGGGGCTCAGCCTAGACGCCACAAACGACCTGGGGCAGTCGGCCCTCCTGCTGGCGGTGATTAACGACATGCCCATGGTGGTGAGATACCTGGTCCACTATAACGCCGATGTGCTCAACGGTGACAAAAAGGGGACATACCCCATTCACTACGCCGCTAGCCACGGTTTTGCGGATGTTATCCAGGCTATATGCTACAGCAATCGACCTGTCTTCCTGGACGGCTTGGACTTTAACTGGTAAATGTGTATATTGTTGTGTACAGGAGGTCCATTATAGGCATCCTTATCTCCGTTACCAGGGAAGGTAACCTCAAAATATGGTCCGATGATACCGAATTTGTTGTCTCAGCCGTTATCCTCGTCTGCCACTTCATTCAGACAAAGAGATGGCAAAAGTGCGACTTAAAGCATGATAGCCTTCATGAATCATTCAGTAATTAGCTGATCAGTGTCTGCCCAGACTAGAACCATACATACAGTATACTCAGATTCTTGTCAATAAAGTCACTGAGAAGATGGTCTACCCTCCCTTGGGAATGGTTTTGCCAAAAATTTTGTGCGGTCCCTTGAAGATACTTTGTTAAGTCCTGGAAATAAATGCTTTCAGCAATGACTTTCAACAATACTTTTGATGTAAAGGAATGAGGAAGAGCCAGATTTGTCTTTTTACCCTGCCAGTGGATAATAGCTGGCCAGCACCCTTTCAAGTTTTGCCGGTTCCCTCTCACATACTTTTTTTTGCCTGAGATTGTGTCTTCTTTTGTCAAAGTCCTGAATCACGTCCAATGTAAACAGCGACTCTTCCAAGTGGACGTGATGTTTACGTTGAAGCAAAGCTCACGTTGACGGACTTTCGGTGAGACATTGACTGCAGGCAGGTGTGTACTGAAGGTCATGTTTCCTGTTGTGCGGTGAAATGAAAAAAAAACAAACTTTCGATGTTTCTTGGAAAATTTGAGGTTCTGTGCAAATTTTGTCACAGTTTTGCGAATTTGCCGAAAATTTCTGAAGAAGTGAAGCTTGTCAAAGTAATTGGGAAAGTTTGGCTTGTAAACCTCAATTATGGAAAGACAGAGGTATATGGTTCTGTTCCTTGAAATGCTATGGGGTGCAAAAATTAATTAGTGGTTAATCTTGCCCTGGTTTATGGCATATAATTGAAATTGTCTTGCCAATCACTACACACACATTCTTTTATTTTCTGATGTTTTCATAAAATACTTACGTGTTACATGATTGAGTCTCCAGTGTGTCGTTACCCTTCCCCCTTTTCGTGTCAGATTATCACTCTGTTATGTCGATAGTGATCGACCGTCACATAACAGGCTTCTGTCGCATCTGCCTCTTCTCGACAATAGGTAAGACGCCTCTGATGTGTGCCGTGGAGGCCCATGCGACCCATCAGACCATGTACCAGGACGGAGAGGAGGTCACCAGATACGTGAACAACGAAATGATAGCCAAGATTCTGATAGAGAGCGGTGCTCAGCCTACCAAACAGGTGAGAAAAAAAGGAAAGTTTCTCCCCTTGATTTTCCTAAAATCGACTCATCATTTTGGCTTTTCTCCAAGGCTTTGTCGACAATGAGGGTGACACCTTGGGCTAGATCAACCGAATTATGGGAGACGTTTTCTCAATTACACATCAAGCCGTCCTTCGTGATCGGGATTGATCAAGCTCTATGAAAAAATATTATTCTTTTGAAAGCTCATTGTAACCTCTGGTCAGTGTAAAGCAGTTTCATTTTTGAAAGTCATGAGATTTTGGAAAAGATTTTTTTTTTTTTTTTCCATTTTGAAATTCATTAGATTTTGAAATTCAAGGTGGATTTTTATCACTGAAGTGTTTAAAAGTCAACGAAAAATGACTTCCCCCATGTTGCAATTTGATAAGCATCTTTGTAAGTGGCTGGCCCTTTTTTTTTTTTTTTTTGTTTTTTGCCAACAATTCTTCGAAACTGATCATCTTCACCATCCATGACGGTCAAATCACGCAGACCTTGCAAAAAGTGTCGCAAAATTAGTCGTCATAAAGTTGACTCTCTGTTTTCCCTGTGTTTTGGCTCTTCGGAATCTGTTTTGATATCACTGTCTATTTGCGGAATTTGAGAGGAGTTCCTTCTTGATGATATCTGTCAGTCAAAAGTTAATTTTGATGATCATTGCAACTGGACCAGTTCCATGATGCAACAAATTGCAAGAATCACTGTACCTGATTAAGGCTCCCACAAATGAATTTTACGGAGTGACCACGTGCATATCAGAAGTGGCGTTGACGTAATGCTTACTCCAATCGCCATGGCAGAGGGCGATAAAGGGGATGTCTCTGTAAGTTCTTCTTAGGTGTCACTACAAACCACGTCGCACGCCACAAGTGGCACAGACCGTACCTTGTCGATAGATCCAGTGCTGGTAAAATATATGTAAATTGTTGAATTGCCTCTTTTCGTAGCTGCAGTGCTAGTTGACAAGAAGTGATCACAGAAGTCATATTTATGAGATGCCATAGTAGGTAACACAAAGTGACCAGAAGAGTAGTTATTTTACTGTGGTTTATGTGATTAAAAGTGTCCAAAAAAGTTGTAATTTTTTTCTTTTTTTGAGCTACTACAGTAGATAGTCAGACAGTGATAAAAAATTCTTAGTTGTTAGGTGACCACCAGTGACCAAGAGGGCATTCTTAGTTGACAATAATTTACAAGCTAGTCTTAGTTTCACGGTGTCAAGAAGTTAGTACAATAGCAATTTCTAAGTTGTTACACAATGTGAAAATAGTCAGAGGGGTTACTAGGACGATGAGTTGGAAGAATAGTCGTTTCTTAGTAACTGCACAATGGAAAAGAAAATCAGAATAGTAATTTCTAAAAGGTGACAGAAGTTAATGTCATTTGTAAGTTTCTAGGTGACAAAGTGGCCAGATTCCATCATTGTGTGCACTTGCACACAATGAGTTAGTAACAAAATGTCTGAAAAGAAAATCCTTGAAATAGAAGATAGACAACTTTCGTTGTTTACTTTTCGGAGGGGTTGCGTTGCAGGTGAAATAACCTTCACCTAATCTCATTGTTAGGACTGGGAACTGAAATTGGATATTGCGTGATTGGCAGACATGATACCACTCTTGAAAATGAAAGGTGCTAAAACACCCTGTTTTGGAAGGAACACTCACACATGGTGAATTTGGTGAAAGGAATAAGCAATTGCTTCCCAGAGTAACATGAAAGTGATGAAAGAAAGTGTTTTTATGAACTTCCAACCATTGTGTCAAAAGTCAAGACGTTTTAGTGAAAAGTAGTCGTATGACTTTTTGAAGTGCATAGGGTCAGGAGGAGAAGGTAATGTAGGATTAAAAGCCGAAGGGGTCACTTATAGGGACGAAAAAAGGCATCGGAGAACAACATCAAAGGTTTGAAATCGATCTCAAAGTCACAGTTTTTGGACTTAGGTTAGAACTCCGCCTGTGCCGCACCAGCCTTGTGCAAGGACAAAAGGTCATTGCAATCAAGGACATCACTGATTGTTTTTTCAGTTTTGTGCTCATGCAGGGAGGATGTTATTTAGTCTGTGTACTGTGAGCAGAGTTGGAGGAATTTGGTTCTAATATCTGTGTATTTTATTGTATACATGAAAAGTGAAATTATAACATTTCCTAGCCCCGCTGTAAATTGCTGCACATAGGTGTTCTCTTTTTCATCATGCATTACCTTTCATACTTCATAAATGTAGCTATCCATGATGAGTGATATATGTGAATTTGTCTTCACGACGGGGCAAGTTCAGATTTGACCGGGTACAAAACTTTTTTTCCTTTCCTTAGAGTTGATTTGATTTTCAACAGATTTATACCGTAGAACCCATGTGCAGTAGAGTACACAGTGCTGCATATATAAGTGGAAGCATCTGTTGTCACATAAATGGAACTAAACTGCACTCCATCTATTCACCCACCCCTTTTCTCAAATTTCCCTCCCACTCACCCCACCCATGCACCCACTCATTCACCCATGCACCCACTCATTCACCCATGCACCCACTCTGCTGCTGTTTCAGTCTTGGAAGTTAGCACTCTCTTAAGGTTCTTCAGTTTGCATAATTTATTAAGATATAGGCCTAAGATAATCCATGTAAATTCTGGAAAACTCAGGAAATTCATTTTGGAAGTCACTGTACTGAAAGTCCCCCCCTCCCCTTCTTTTGTTTTTGTTTGTGGACATAATATCCAGGGTATGTGCAGTAAACCACCTTTTTGAGTTGCCAGTGGTGTGAGGTACCGAAGAGTGGAGGACATTAAAGTGTCATAAATTTGTAAAAACTCGAAATATAGCTAATCTGTAGCATTATAATATGGAGTCAGATAAAAATAGTATCATGTATGTAAACAATAACTGCATAGTTATCTCCCCAACATGACCATAATTCCCCTGAATTGGCCAAAAAGAAAGGTAGAAAGAAAAAGATCTGAGGAACCTTTACCCTTTCCGTAGTGCATTCATTCACATTCATGTATGGTACCATGATAACCAAACCCTGATGGTATCACAGTAGAAGAACCCATAGATCTGTGAATTAGTCACTTAACACTTTAGTAAAAACCTTGTTTTAGAATGATGGTATTAAAAGTCAGTGTGTTGATGCACAATTCTATCTGAACTTGTCAAAAATTCACCCTATCTATTAAGAGAGTCGCAGTGTGAGTGTTTTCATTACTGCCCTCCAAGCTCCTTTGTGTTTTTACCAAGTATGTATTAAAGTTACTTTCTGACAGTGAACGCAGGCAGCATAACAATACAGCCCCATTTGAAAAGTCAGTGAATATTTTTTTTTTTATCTTTAGTGGGTTTTGCACAGGTTACCCGCTCTGACAATGCACGTGTAAGACGCTTGTTTGCCGTGTTTGCTAAAGTAAACAGCAACTACCAATGTCACTCGACCACTTGATGTGACTTTCCACTTTTGCTGCCCAGTGTTGGTAAAGCTGGTAGGCTGGTAAAGCATTGTTTTAGTTGAAATGAGTTAATTCCACAAACATTAATTCATTGGTCATTCAATTCAAACAGCAACACATAATTCTGTGAAAATTTTTAAAGGAAGATGGTCATGAAATGGTTACTAGTGGGCAATTTTCAGGATGTAGCAGAAAAATCACTGACATTGCTTTTAAGCAGAAGACTGTTCACGTTGAAATGTTTACCTTTACTTTGTTTTGCTTGAAATCAAGCAGATAGTGCTCCACATATCACATTTGTTTTAACATTTTTATTCTCTGCATGTGATTGTAACATAAATTTTAATGTCCCGAACTTGATGATATGAAAGCAAAACGTTAAAGACCTTTTGGAATGAGAATTTGCATTTATCAGGCAGATTCTTCAATGACAAAATGTGGAATGTTACTTTGGTTTCGATGTGGTGTTTACTGCACTGCTGATAGGGAAATACAGCACAGCACATAGAAATGCATAGTGCAGTACAGCATAACACAATTACAGTACATCACGTTACGATGTAATGTAACACAGTCCCTGTAGGACAATAGATCACAGCACAAATATTGTAAGACATTTATGGCTCAAACTTTGAGGATAAACTGTATGTACAGTTTGAACTTTGGCATGGTGCCATTAGTTGCCTACTATTAATAAAGCAATTTATTTTAGCTGCTGGAGATCAAGTGTGACCGGTCTTATCAGTCGATCGCTACAAGGAAGTACAGTAGGTTTGCTGTTCTATAAGTTTCTATTCTTCATATATGGTACTTCAGAGTTTACACCTCTCTGAGAGTTCCATCGCCGTCTTCTTTGTCAAAGTGCACTGCAGTCGTCGCTGAAGCACTATCACCAAAACTCAGAAGTATGAAAAAGGAAGTCACTCTGTTTTTTTTACCGGAGGTTCCACTTTGGAGGTGTTTTCGTTGCAGTGTAATGTTTTCGTCTGCTTCAGCTTTTGCGGCTCTTAAGGGTGTGGGGGAGTGCGATAGGGGAATTTGTAGTTTCTTTTTGTCGAGTTGCGTGTAGATTGGGGTCATTTTGAGTCAACAACCCTTAAAAAAACATTTTGATCCTAAAAATATAAAAACATATTAAATAAAATATGTGTTACCATTTTATCAGTCTGCTGTATGTTGGTTGTGTGCAAAATGAGTGATTCCTTGTTAATACTTGAAGTGAAAGAGGTGGTACAAAACATTTGTGTTTATGATTGAAACTTGAGTCAATTGCTTCAGAGAACAATCTTCCAAAGCACCATTTATTATCGAAATAATTCATGTGTGCAAAGTGAAAAAAAAAGTGATGAAAATATTGTCTTTGCCATCAACATTTTCAATGAGAGTTTCATCTAAAATATTCTCGTCAGTGTGTCGGTACAAATTTAAAAGCGTGAATTTTAGCACTGATGCTGAAACTTGAGAACTTGGACTGTGATTGAAACGCTTCCCTTAATACGAAAAATAACACGGGGGATATATTTGTTTTTTGTGTCGTTCGAAAATGAGATGCATGCAGCGTTTACATTGGAATCACATCACACCCACAGTGTCTCACTGGAGTTTAGACTTTTCAGTGATTAACTCAAAGTACTGATCAACTCGAGTCTACCCGTACATGTTGTGACAAGAGAGTCAATAACATGTCCTATCCTGTTGAATTCAAAATCGAGATTGTTATCTGGCAGTCGCCAGACTCAAGTGAAATTCTTTTGGAATTGTTATTCAACATGTTGCATCAAGTTTCTAAAAAATTTCCAAAACTTGCTGTTTTTTTTTTTGGCATCTGAGAAAAGATGTAAAACAAGTGGAAAAGAGAAAAAAAAACTGGAAGTATCGGTGTTGATTTTTCCTCTGATTGAGCCTGTCTGTGGTGGGATTTATTGCCAGCACATTTCAATGTTGCTCTTGGCAGAAGTCTGTCGTAAAGTGCTGAAAAAAGATCATGCCATGGTAATTTGGCACACTTTTTTTTTTTCATTCGTGCTGAATTTTTCATTGTTTTATAATACCACACTGTCCTCATGATGTAATCTGTAAAATATTTGACGTTGAAAATTTGCAAGATTTCAGGAATAACATTTGTTTTGATCGTGTTTGCTTCTATGACTCCTTACGCCCTTCTAACCCTCTCCCATTTTCTTGTAAGCCGACTTCGCAAGTCGTCGTGCCGTATCTTTCTTTAAGAGAGTTTTGTTCTTAAATCGATGGAGAAGATGTTGGCAGAGGAGGTGATGATGGTGGATTAAGATGATGTGTGCTAAGATCAACCATCATCATCCTGTTTTTGTAGTTTATAGATGATGCTTTTATTTCCTCTGCTACTGTGCGTACTTCTGTCCACACTGCTTGAGTTTGCCCTGCGTTGCTTTCTCTCAGAGACCAGAAGAGAGAAGAGAGAATTATGATGAAGTACTGTACACAGATCGAGTTGAAAGATCGAAGCTGGCAATGGGTCAGCTTTCCTTTGAAAACAAGTATCGCATGATCATGGCATGAGATCGCATTGCACTCTCTTCTCCCCCCTCCTCCTCCTCCTCATCCCCGGTTATTTGTGTAGGTCAACCCTTAGTACACAAGTGTAGAGTAATTACTTCCACACACTGGCAGTACACTCCCCAAAGTGTCCTATACAAGGTGTTGCCTCAAGTCAGTGCAAGACAGTATTAAGTCTGAGGACCCCATGAAAGATTTACTTCTGCACATCTCGGTAACCGGAAGAGATGAAGTCCTCTGCTCAAAGGTGAAAGCGCCCTCAGTTCTCGGAAATCCTAAGACTGTACACCAAAGAGTTTTTTCATTCACTGTACTGTGTCACACTCACACTTACTGTAACTATTTCGTATCCATTTTCAGGACGCTCGAAGCGGGAAGACCGCCCTCCACTACGCCATCGCCGACGTTAAGACCGATATGATCCAAATCATCCTGGAAGGGGACGAGATGGTGAAAGTCGCCCGCATCGCGATGTACGACGGGAACACCCCTCTCCATCTCGCGGTGGCCCTGAAGTGTCTCCAGAGCGTCAAATGTGACATCATCAAGTATCTGATCCACAAGGGTGCCGACATCTCCGCCACGAACGTGGAGAAAGAGAAACCGATCGTTCTAGTCACCGAGGGCCATAAGGAGGTACCGTAACGCATTTGGACTCGTTGATCTCCTCTTTGTCGCTTCTTTCCTTAAGAAATTCAGTTATCGTTTAGTCTGAGCCTACAGAGCCCAGTGTGTGCAAAATAGTTGCTTTGTTGTGTGGTCTAAAAGAATGTGCATGAAAAACCGAATTTCTGTTCGAGTAACTTCAATATGCATCTCTAATTTCTAAA
Organism: Stichopus chloronotus; assembly: GCA_021234535.1. Lineage (NCBI taxonomy): Eukaryota > Metazoa > Echinodermata > Holothuroidea > Aspidochirotida > Stichopodidae > Stichopus > Stichopus chloronotus. The sequence goes on from CM037842.1 coordinate 17,385,401, forward strand.
ACTATGCCTGGAATGTTCACATCACCACATTTCTCTCAAAGTTAGTCATCCAGTTCTTCGGCTGTTGAAGTTCCCCTCTTGGAACTTGATCAAACATGCTGATTCTCACGACGACTCCAACAAATTGCTGTTCTTCAAATGTACTGTATCATCAATAGCAACCACGTATGAAGATTTATCTGAATCGCCATCTGAAAACAAACGTTGATGTCATTGTATCGGAAGCCTCTGATGTTTATCGTTTCCAGTAAACTGGGCTAGATGTCTCTAAAGGGCTTCCTGCTTGACTGAATTGTCCAGTCACTTTGATGGCATCAATCACATTTTGTATGGGATTTTCCCTATCAGTTTTCTTAATTCTGTTATGGTCTTTGTCGTCATAACAAAAACCACTGCTTGAACCACAAAAGGCATTCAAAATTGATTTCGTGTCTGCATGACTTATCTCTTCCTTCCCCCCCCCCTTTTTTTTTTTAATTTCTTTATTTTATTTTTTTTGTTAGAACTATTAGCATTGAAGCATAGTAGCCCTGCAGCTCCAGAGAATCACACTGCAAAGTGGATTCAAAAGTTCATGCAGATCCCAGACAGGGAATAATTTATCCAGTGTCACATCTCATTTGGCTACACATATTAGTCAAATTTGCTACACCAAAGGAAAGTTGCTTTGCAGTTTTGTGCATGCCTTCATGTAACGGAAGGGCTCGATCAGAGACTCGGCAACAAAATGCCCAAGAAAGCTGAAAACTGCTATGCAAATTTTGAAAACTGAATTATACCCCCACAGGCAGTGTTTCTTTCGAAAAAGTTTTTGGAGGCATAACTCTGGAATGGTTTGAATGAGCAGAGGGTGCCACCTGGGGAAAGACTGGTGAGGTGAGAGAGTGCAGCGTGTGGGATACACGGTGCGTAAGTGCCACGGTGGATGTACGGTGCTGTGTTGGTGCCCTCTGCGGAGTTTGAGTGCCGGGTGTGGTGTTTTTTTTTTTATTGCCAAAGGTGTCACATTTTGGTGCTGAAGTTGGTGATCTGGGTTTCGTTTCGTCAAAGCTCTCCAATGATCAAATCTGGCGGAAACGAAAACTTAAAAAACAAGATACCAACATGTCTTCTGTTCTTTGAAAGATGAATAATTGTTTAATGTTTTTTTTCTTTCATGATATTCACAGGTGAAAGAATGTCTGGAACAATTCTCTAAAACCAGAAGGAGGTAAATTGTTTCATCGAAATAGAGGTGACAGAAAACAACAACAATGATGTCAAAGGTTCATCTTTACGGTATCTTGCCACCTTAAAATTTTCCCGCTGCATAGGGGATGGACTCAGAATAGTGGCAGGCAGCAGGTGTGACCTACACAAAGAATATTGCCTGCTTCCCAGCTCCCCTCATCCTTCTCAGACTCTTAACCCATCAGTTGCAACACGTGAAAAGTTTCCTCTTCTTTTGATTTCGTCTGGCAGTGCTGATGGTACCGTGGATTTAAAATCGGTCACAACGGGTCTGAAAGTTCTGTAGAAGTCGTATTTCCGCGCAAGCCTGGTCCATGTCCAATATCATGTTTATTTTTTTGGTTTTACCATCACACGCTGATGGTTGTCATTTATATATTTAGTGTCTGGATAGAAATTCAGGAAATTTTGAGAAGACTGTGATCAGTGACGTGAGGTAACCTCATTCGTTCAACTTAGATCTTGTCAGATTCACGTGGAATGATTCAATGTATTCTGTTTCGTTGGTCATGGCTGGAATCTAGCTGTGGAACCAATCGTTATTGGGTTATGTAAATAGCTATAAAAGCATTATTTGTGACAAATTTTTCAAATATCTTTAATTGTGAAGCAACAAATCAGGAAGCACTCCGCTGTTAAACTGTTTTCTTTTTAGCTTTTCTGTGCCCCAGGCAGCCTTTGACTTATTGAGACTATTTATGTCAGTTGAGGTAGGGTGAGGTGAGCTCTTTGTTATGGGCTGTACATAACCACACTGAACCTCAGCTGAGGATGCTTATCAGTTCCTCTGGACTGAGTTTTGGTGCATGTATATAATGATAGCATGGTACTGAGTTCCAACAGTTTTTAAGTGAACAAAGTTTTAGTATATTCTCAAATGGGGTTATCTATTGGTAGCATGTTGTATAAAAGTAAATTTTATCAAATTGTTTAACACTGTTGGTACAGAAGCAGCCATTTTTAGTCTGCTGTAAGGACAGTAATATTTTTACATTTTTTTTCAGTATTTTGTGTTTTAGTGTGTCAGAATGAAGAGAGAACTGTGGGAAGAGTTGGAGTTTCTAAGTAAAAGAGCAGATTAATATGCAAAGTTAATAGTTAATTAAAGTTAAGTAGGCGCAGTTAATTACTCTCTTTTTTAATCAAACCATCTTTTGGTCACTTCACGAAGAAAGAATATTTTGCATGAATGTATTTCGGTTGCAATTGAGAAACAAAATAGGAGTAATGTGTCACTTTAATATGTTTATTGAAGTTTCAATGTTTTGTTTGGGATCCGCAAGCGACAAAGATTGAAACATGAAGCAAGAAGTGTAGCATTTTCCCTCTTCGTTGCTGAGAAGCATATCTCTGCACAGTGTTGTTTGGAAGTTGCTGACGTTGAACAAATTTCCTCTTCGCATGCCATGGTGCATAGCATGATGGGAAATCTGTGATGTCATTCCAGACAAACTAATTAAACAATGCTTTGCATTGTTTATAAGTGACCTGAGGTGTGAACTTCAAACGCTGTTTCCCTCTATGTCGGTAACATGTAGAAGAAACCTGTTCCAGAGGACGTGATCTCATTGACACAGTGAGAGGAGATTTGACTTTCATTGTGCTTTGGTAAGCTTTCTCGTGATTCGAAAATTATGCCCAAATAAACCCTCAGCCCTCTTCTTCGACTTGGACCTTACTAGTTGGGGAAGTGCAATTAGCGATAGTCAGCACTGGCTGTAACATTCTGTGGTTTCCCTGGATCTCGCACGGACTGCAGATGAAGCTGAGATTGTGTTTACACAAGAGATAAGTTCTAGTCAGTTCCTTGGATAACTTTCATTCGGACTCAGTTATGGGGAGAATCATGTCAATAGACCAAATGCTATTTCTTAGTGAAGTAATGTTTTAATGAGTCGTGCCCATAAGACGAAGAAAATATTTTTAAATTGTAATAAACAGCAAATTAACATTTCATTATTATTTGGCGTCTTACAGAGTTTTGAAAACGTTTTACAAATATTTAATATCTTCTAACCTATAGATGTGGAACAGCTTTTTATCATTTGTAAATATGCCTTGGTCTCATTTTTTTTTCAATCCCTTCAATGAAGGATGAAAAGAATCCTTTTTTTGACCACTTTGTTATTTTCTTGAGATGATTGTAACTTCCTGTATGTGTTCAGAGAGAAGTTTCATTGTGACTCCCCTAACTTCCAGAGGTGATTCTTTGGGCACAGTGTAAATGCCAGATTGCCACTGGTGTACATCTTTCCTCTTTGCTATTCAGGTCATAAATTTAATGGACAAAGGCAGCTTCATGTACTGTACGTAGATGGTATTTGCTAGCATTGAAAAGAGCTGCTTTGAAAGCTGTGACTCAAAGGAAAGCCTCTTCAGTCAGATGGTATATTAACAGTGCATTTACATCATGTATTGAATAATGCAGGGGCACAGTCAGTGTCTAATCATGAGGGGGGAGGGAATAACAAACCTTGCACTTGACGGCAACCATTGAAATAATACAAAACGGGGAACATCGGACCCTGGAAACAGTGAAGCCTGGACCCTGGAAACAGTGAACCCCAGGAAACATAGGGTAGACCCCATCTGAAATATAAATGTTACATTGATGCCCTTAAAAGAGAAGTGATTTCTTATCCTTTCTCGAGGCAACTGGTCACAGTGAGTGCTTGAGTTAGTGCTGACAGCATTCAGTGGAGACAAAAGAGTTGAATTTGCAGTGTATGCACATCGATTGCAAAGAATGACAAATCGTTCCTAAGATGGAGAGGGGTCGGGTAGAAAGGTCAGGAGAAAAGTGGGATAGTTACTGAGTCGATACAGTGAAGGAATCTTTGTCACATCAGCCTATTAACAAGGAAGTGAAAGTGGTGGTGGGTAATGTAGCTCATAGCTGAGAAGAAATGTTAAAAAGATGCAGGAAATTGAAAAAAGGTATTTAGGAAATTGAAAGGTAAAACAGGAAAAGAAAAACTGCCATATTATTGAAATTGGAACTATGAGTAGGAATGTATAACATAATATTTCAAAATGCGGACGTTTCAGTATAATAGGATTGACACGACAGTTTGCAACCACCCCCCCCTTCCGTCTCCCAGCCTGAATGTAATAGAATGCACCTTTGCTGCCGGAACATTTTAGTCAAGAAATCTCAACTGATGGTGTACAGAAGGACGAATGCTCAGTGAGGCATAAACTTTTGGAAGGATTCAGATAAGAGCAAACAAGTTCATGATTGCCTCTCGTCACTCTGCGTTTGTGTCTGTTTTCTGTAACAGCTTGGCAGCCACGAAGGGACCTTCCTGGTGTACAGTACATAGACCCTTAGAGTTCTGCCATAGTGGTGAACATCAATACGTAAATCAGGCTTGTCAGATGAACTCCCCTGTTTTCAAGTTTCAAAATAAATGAAGGGTCTGAAATTGAAGTACACATGGTCGACATACATTGCAGTGTATGATTGTGACCTACGACTTTCAGGAGCACGAAGTTGACCTGTTTATCATTGATTTCAAAGGTGTTCCATTTACGGACAGCATGAAAAATTTTGTACATATAATTGGTTAACATATGTCTGTATGCTAATGTGATTGGAATGGGTTCTTGATATTTTTTAATTAGCAGTATTGCATTCTGGACTCATTTTCAGGAAAAAAAAAAAGAAGAAAAAAAGCACTGGCAAATCAAGTTCTTTTATTTACTGGTAGTCTAAGTCCACAAGGAAAATAACACAAATTTTCCTTTTGTGTACTGTTCTGTTACTATTGTGTATTGTAATAAAAGTTATTGTTAACTTGAAATAAGTCTGAGCTTTTTTTTATTATTATTTGGGTGGAGTCTAACACATAAATGCACATTCATTAAGAGCAAGTTGGAAGAAGCCACAGTTTCCATGCAAGTGCATTACATGGTGACCATTTTACAAATTTGGTTTACAGTTTGCATCATGAATAAAGGTAAGTTAAAATATGCAAATGTGGAATGTCCATGGAAGGACTTGTATATGGTTTATGCTCATCCTTTGTTCACGTAACCTTTACTTCAAGGAAAATTGAGAGTTAATGTTCCCTGATGCTTTTGTTTTGGAAGCCGCTGTTGTCTTTAAAACTAATGATATCACATGCACAATTTAATGTGAAACCCCCAAATGATGTATAAAGGCCTAACAAAAGAAAAACTGACACTGTGCAACACTCCGCATGGTTGGTTTTGCATTGTCATCAAACTTTGACAAGCCACATCAGTAATAAATGTAAACACAATTCCAAAGATTGCCTGGAATCTACGATCCTGTAAATTAACCATGCAGGTATTTTTCAAGTGCAAATCATTTGATCTTTAAAGGCTGTATTGCATCACCCTAAGCTATATTTTGACCTCCCTGAAAGAAGAATTCTCAACTGGTTCTAAGTTGCAGTACTCTTAGATTGCCAGCAAATTCGAAAGATGCAGAGCAGCTCATATTACACAGCGTACACAGGGATCCATTGTTTTGATTACACATGTGGAGGAATGTAAGACAGGCTGAGGGAGGGACTAGAGGTAGGTGGTTGGGAGAATTGAAACTGTCTGGGGTGATGCATTACAGCCTTTAAAGTCCAGTATTAATCCCAGACACTGGAAATGAATTCAAAGGAAGTAAATTACAAATCCCCCCTGGACCACCCCCTCCCCTACATTGAGGAAAATGACATTGAAGTTTGGATCAATAGAAAGAGTGAGATGACACCCATTCTGTCAGTTTTTGATCACCTACTCTTGTTCCTCCAGTTCATGTCTTTGTGCTAGCGCCATTTCAGTGTTGAGCTAGTTTGAAATGCTCCAAAGAAAAACCAAAGCAGTACACTTTTTGAACATTACTCCGGGATTCACACGGTATTCCTCTCCCATTTTGTTGCAAGAATAGACGCCGAAGTACATTACAGTGAGAAGTAGTGTAGCAAATTTCAAGGGCCTCAAGGTCAACTTGGAATCTTGCCAGATGATGTCACAAAACTTTCCCAGTGACATCATCATGGCATATTTGAGGAGAGGGAGGGGGGAGAAGTTTCAAAACAGTAGATCTGTTGAGAAACACAAACATGAATCCCAGTAAATGTGCAGCGTAAGTAACACCCCGATCAACTGAGAAGTGCATCACGCAAAGCAATTCAAAACTGAGAAAAGTGATTCAGCATAAAATGCACTCTACCGTTTTTGCCAGCCACTTGCAATTTTAAATCTCAAGAGGAAGACATTGCAACTATTGCCAAAGTGAAACAGGGGCCTAAAATAAGTAATGACATAGATTTTTTTTTTCAAGAAAACAATTTGATTGTGGGTGTGTTTTGTGTGGAGGGAGGACTTTATGCTGCATGTTGAAATGGGATTCACAAGCAGTGTCACATCACTCTAAAATGCCCATGGAGGTTGTGAACGAATCTGTCAACCTCGAGGTAGTTTTTAGAAATAAAACTGACAACTCACAGGTAGAGAGGCCTGTGACTACAGGGAACCTTTATTGTAGACTGACCATACTGACAACTGAATCCAAAGAGTAAAGAAGAGCACATGGTTCTGTGAGGATACTTCTTGATTAGCATAACAATAGGAAACTATCACAACTATGATGGCTAACCAGACAACTGACTGTACACTACATTCCTTTTCCAACAAGAGTGACCGAAAGGTTTGTGCTAATTTGAATAACTATCACATGACATTGCCACAGAAATGAGAGCCACCCACATACTAGAGGTATATTGGTAGCAACCACAAGGACTGTGGGGAAAAGAGTTGGTCAATATTAGAAGTACCTGTAAAACTTTGTTGCATTAGGATACACCATACATATTCCTTCATCTTTATAGTAGCATACCAACATGGTTATTATTTTGAAGCCGGTGCAGGACATTAAGCAAATTTATTCAGGGACCTCCCACGTATTTGTTAGCGATGAGTCCAGCCATTCATAATACAGACCTGAGAGATTTTGGTTTGAGAAGGAAATAAAGTTACAGTAAGAATACATTATGCACAGCTGATTTTCCAGCATTTTGCTAGAAAGTACTGGACATAACAAACTGCTGGACATGACTGTAACATACAAACAGTTACAAATACTTCGAGCAGTTTCCCTGTTTTAGAAATTCTGCAAAAAAAAACTTTGACTCATCCTTCAAGAATACATGTGGACTGTTTTGGGCAAAATCTCAAAACTTAGTCTTGAAAAACTTCGGGGAACTCCTACATTGATTCTGCAATGTCAATTGTTTGCATACAAATGTTCACAGTCCAATGGTAGTACTTGACTCAGTAAGGATACTGTAGGTGCAGTAGTTATCAAAATGACTAAGTTGTGCTCTCTGTCCGCAAATTAGCCTTACACAGTTATGCCAGAAAAGTTGTAACCAGAAACTTACTTAACAAGCTGTAATTTCCAATTTTCCTAAAGTGTATCACACTCTGGAAAAAAAAAAGAACCTAGATCTAGATGTGAAAAGGAATGAGCAGTCATCCATAGTTTATCTTGCAAAAAAAAAAATCAACATTGCAAGTTAATCCTCATTTCTATAAAAGGTATTTTCATGATGTTGCTTTATATCAGTAACTGCATTTTTAAATAAGGTGCTATCAGTGCTGCAAAATAATCAATTCAAGCACAAAAATGATATCACGTAATCAAAAAGAGTCCGTTCATAAATTTTCAGAGGGGGGTACACTAATTCAGTTTGGAATAACTGCATTTTCCCTCAAAGCATGTTTCTTTTGGACAGCACTTTAATTGTTGAGGGAACTGGAAGACCGTTTCCATTAGTCAAATCGTTTCATTAGTTTTATGCAATCTGACCTGCTGTGGCTGCAGAAAGAGCGTACAGAAATTTTCATGAAGTCTTGCAAAACTAAAAATTGCAAATTACAAAGCTACCGACAGAATTTCCTTCAGTTACACACAGAGCTTAGCATTCCTATCATTCTATAACGTCTAAAAGTATAGGCAAGGATATACTGTACCTACAGGGCTGAAAACATTAATATTCTTTACTTATTCTTGTTATTTGAGAAAAGCAATGACATTACTGTCAAGGTTACAAAATTGAAATAAAGAAATGAAGACACCACATATTTCCTGCGATATACCTACACTTGCTCATTTATGAATTCAAAACCATTTTTAATATTGCACGAGTAATTGCATATAATGTTCATAACGATGTTTGTAGAAAGAAAAATATCATCACTTCCACTGCAAAATAAGCTTGGTGGATTTCTTTTAATTATCAGGGACTACAGTAATCAGTAAAGAAAACTCTCAATTCTCAGTTTAGAAAAATTCATCTCCTTAGAGGACACATTAGCCATATGTTGCACAGGCCTCTTCAGTTATCTCTACGTATTCCCCACACTTACTAAAAAAATATATCCCTTTAATGGTTGTGTACATTCATACTGTATATTTCATGAAATGGTGAACCTTCTGGGTCACCCTAAATTTAAAAGAAAAATAAAATATATCATGAGAGGCACAGGATGGGTTTTAGAGTTTTTAGAAGATGCACATTGACAGTAATACTGGGAACATGTCTGCCATCAGCCAGTGTCGTTGGGAGTCCCTTTTAGATTTCTTTGACTAAAATAATTTCTCCTCATCTCGATTGCTCTGTAGTACATCACAACATCGAGTCCATCCATGCAACGCCAAGTGTGGGCTTGGAGGGTTACCTCTTCACCTGAGAGTAGGACTTCTCCGATGGTCTCATACAATGATCCAGTGTAGGCTTCAAAAGGGTAGATCAGCCTTACGTTTACCTTCAGGTGACAGGGATGGTCTTTAGATGAACTGATCGGAGAAGTGAGAAGAACTGTGTTCTGATGGATGTCTTTTTCTGCTAATCTTAATGAAAAAAAAAAAACCAAGTCAGACACATGCAGTAACATGTCCAGAAAGCAAGATAACAGTTAATAAAGAAGACATCAGAGAAAATTCAAACTTTCAGTCAGTTAGGCTACAGTAGGCTAGGTGAAGTGAGTGGGCATAGGCTAGGTGCTACATTTTGAGCAACTATTGGATATGAAATTAGGAATATACCTGAATGCAAACTTTGATTGAATATCATTACAGCAAAACTCCCAGACTGGAAAGTTTGATGTGCATTGGGGATACTGTATATCCCCTGTACAAAGATTTCAGCATTTTTGAACAGCCATGCAAAAAGGATACAGATGTCTGGCACATTTTGCACTCTTTCAAATCTGAAAAGAGGATGGAAACAAATGCATCTAGTGGGGGGGGGGGGGGGGGGCTGAGGTTGCACTTATGACATTGTTATGTATGAATAAGTGGTAAGTGTTTAGGTTGGTGGCCTGCAGGAGGTCCTACATTCTTGTACACTGATTTACTGTTAGGCCTACCTGGCCCTCAAACAGTTACCAGCATTAGGTTAATAGAGTACTTCAACTAAAGTTTATGGTAAAAATTTAGAATCCGTGACCACAAGTGACGTGAACAAGGGTATCAGAAAACTAAAATAGTGACTAATAGGCCAATGGCCTATGTCTACTTTTTAAAGTTTACTTTTAAGTTTTTTCGGAGATCGTTTTTTTTTTTTTTTTTTGCCTTCATGTCTCACAAAGTTGTATACATCCTGTGAAAATCCGTGCAGAGAAATGACAGCATTCAAATAAGCGAAAGGAAAGAGGTTGGAAGAAGATTCAAACTTATGCCGGTAGTGCAACAGTTACTTAACAGTCCTATCTCTAATCCACCACACTACGAGGGGGTATTTGGCTGAAGAGTGTTGGAAGATAAATTAATGCAATACATCCCCTAGTGCTGCATATACATATGCCCTAACCCTATAGCACTGTATGTATACTATTGCACGTAGTGCGACCAGTGCTATCGAGGTATAGACTATTGTGTGTGACGTGTGGTCACGGATTCTAAATTGGAGCCCATACTTGTATACATTCCATCTCGTAGTGAGGGTAGGCTGACTCAGTCACTCAGTGGTCTTACTCTTAGTACTCATATAATAGTCCGGTCACGTTCATGTGTTAGGGAACGTACAGTAGCCTATAACTTACAGTAAAGTCTGTTAGTGACACCGATTGCTAACGTTACTGACTGCTGAGCCTGAACTTTGGTAGGCCCCTACCTGCCGATTACCCTCACTCTCTTCATTAATTTACTTTGCCATGCATAAACGACCTCATGGATACGACATATTTCCGCGAAAGGGGGAAGACTCGGATGACACGCCATTTTAGCAATGTTAAACCGTCAAACCTGTTGATTAAATCAACAAATGAATAACCACTCTATCCAGTTAAATTTCCCTCACAATGTAATACGGGTAGCACGAAGGTATTTCAATCTCCGTCAAGGGCGTGAACGTGTTCTAAATTACTTTTCTCTCGCCCACAGAGCGATCGACCCAATTAACCTGTCCGAGCAAAATAGTGGACGTTATTTGTAGTGCCGTCCAGTAACGGCGGTAAGTAACAAGAGACTCAGTTTTACCCGTATGATACTTGCTTTGAACATTTCTGGAATAAACTACTGTAACCCAAGGTTATACCTCCGCTGCTTTCTGCCAGTATATGTTATTTAAAATATTGCAATACGAGACGGAGCTGTAATCATACTGTGGGCTGTAGTACAGGCCTTCCGTGTGAATGATCAATGCCGAACTAATGGTGTTGCCTGCTACACTTAGTGGTTTCACGACAGGATATCAATGCTACTTTTCGTCTGACAGACGTCTTTGCTAGTAACTACTGTACGTGTATACTAGCCATTGCTATTGCTTTGTATAATTTAGCTAGGCCTAGGCTGTACCCTAAACATCATATGGTGTGACTTACTACGACGGTTATGATTAGTATGTAACGATGGGTCTATATTCTACAATACCCTGCCAGTATGAGACCTCACTGAGCCTATGGAGGCGCAATTGTAGTGGCAAATCAATTCTACAAAGTAACTAAGACGTACAGTACATGTGCGTCGTCAGCGACTGGGACTGTGTCTCCACCCTGGACTGGAGGCCTGAATGAATATTTTTAAAAAACATGATAATCTAGTTACAAACCATGCATTCATACTGAGTCGCTCTCAAAATAACACACAAGTGCATGTATGCTGCCACAGTGACTGAGCCTCCGCAGATTTTCACTTTAGACTTAGAATTATTTCAGCTTTTAAAGCAATAGATAATGTGCCTTAAATTGATAGCTTAACTGCATAGCCTGCCGTTTTCCCAGCATGGCTTTTGCATGCGGGGTATAATATTCTGCAATTACTCCGTGAGAAAAGACTACAGTATATTCTGTATTTGTTTATAAGCAGCTATATTCTGTGGTAATTACTTTCTGTGCTCTTTTTTGGCAGTGATTGATTCAGTAAATTTCCCTTCATAAACACTAATAGTATACTGCAACCTTTATTTCAAAATTCATTTTCTATGAGTGGATTTTCTCAATCCAGACAACACCAACATATAGCACACTGTGAAAGACACGTGACAAATTACAGTATTACTTCAAAGCAAGGCTTTAATTCTTGCCAGTGATCTAGGCCAATCTTTTGACACACACACAAAGACACACACACACGTGTACTACTTGAACATAAAAAAGAAATGGAAAAAATAAGAAAAAAGACAATCAAAGCAGTATTTTGTGAATGGAAAAGATGTCAAAAAGATGCACTGGGATTGGGAATAAGCAGCTGGAACAACTGACCATTCCAACACCACTATATAAAGAAAACAAAATGGGCCCTTTGGAGAAGCATGTGCAGGCAAAAATGTCATGGTTACCGTAATTTCTCCACAGTAGCTTGGGATTTTTGCTGTTACCTAAGGTGTAAATACTCCTAGAGACTAATCTACTGTATTCATAGTGGTATCAATGTAAAATTACTGTGGTACGGTATCCTAAGTTTTCTCTGTACTCTTCTGCAAGATTTTCAAATAACGTTTTATCTAAAGTATTCATATTTTATATGTTATCTGATATACTGCTAGGCTTAAAACGGGTTGGCAGGATGGCCTTTTCATACCAAAACTTCACTCATTAAACTTGAGAAATAGTTGAAAAGTATTTCACGAAAACTAATTTACAAGAAACCATGACTTCAAGTCCTATCCAAGGCCAGTGTAGTCAAAATCAGTGGTAATCATACAGGCCTATATTTGCACATCGTAATGGGGGGGGGGGGGGGGGGGGAGGGTAAAAGAAATTCACAGATACCCCTAAAATGCTCTATTTTAGATAGAGCTCCTACCATATATGACAATTTTTAATACTATTTAAGTACCAAAATTCACACTGTACATGTATGTTCTTATCTTTTTCAAACTTGACTGGATTCCATCTGACCGCGTCCCTATTATGAATGTGAGCAGTGTTGAAGATCATTTATTCTTCCTTTGGTGTACTAGAATCACAGTTTTTTAGCTCATTCCAGATAGCTGGTGTGAGCTATTGTAATATGGTGCTGCATCTGTCTGTCTGTCTATCCGATCTGTCTGTCTATTTGTCTGCCTATCTTTCTGATCGATCTGTCTGTCTGATCTGTCTGATCTCTCTCTCTGTTCACAATTGTTCAAAATGCTTCTTCTCAGCCATGCTTTCATGCATTTGCATGAAACTTGTACACAATTTTCCATAGGTGGTGGACCATTTGGCGTGTTAAAAAATTTTTGGTTGGAGGTTCCATGTGGGTCTTATGGCCCATTTTATGAAATTCTACAAATGCTATGCCTCCTACAGGTTCTCTTGTGCTATGTTGATGGTTTGTCACAATAATAATCCATTAGTGGAACCTCTAGGGTGTTCAGGAATTTTTAGTCCAAGATGAAATTCTGTTCTACAGTAAATGCTGCTTTTTGCACATGAATATACGCTTTGATGGATTTGTATGTACAGTAACTTGGACACATTGTTCCCTGAGTGGTAGGCAAATGTGGAGTTCAGTGTTCATAACTGCTTGGTCCAAGGTCCCATTTTATTAAATTCTGCAAAATGCTTCTCCTGCAGATTCTCTTTTACAGTGTTGATGGTTTGTCATAATGAAACTCTGCTAGTGGTTTAATCTTAGGGTGTAGGCCTACATGAATTCGTAGTCCAGGGTTCTACGGTATGTGGCCCCTATAGCCCATTTTGTGAAATCCTGCAAAAGTTATCCCCAAAATTACTTTGAAGGTGCCCCTTTAAATGTCATACAACATCTCAAATATCCCTGTGGGGGATGAATGATAATTGAGTAATGGGGCAATGGGTCAGATTGTGCCCTAACTGAAACTCAGTCTAGTCTAAGTAAAGTACAACTTACATGTGTAGGTCTAGATGTTCAAATGGCACTTTGAGATTATCAGTTAGTCTTTCCAAACCTGTTAACTTCGTGGCCAGTTTTCTGTAAAGGTTCTACTGACAGGTCCATGGTTAAGCTAATATAGTCCCCATGTGGCACATGCAAATCAACACTAATGAGCTAGTAGTTAATGATTTAAATTGGTTATGAAAAAATTGCAACCATTTTCCACATTTGTACTAATTCATATTTCAACAGCTAGTACAAACCAGGTAGCAAATGTACAAAAATGACAGTTTCATAATTATTGGATGTCAAACTTGAATTGTGGTGCTAAATTATAAGCATTGTAATTTGGTAGTGCCGATTAAAATGTATCTCAAATGTCTGACAAAGATCCAACTTCTGCAGTGTTTGTGCTCTAGTTTATGATATTCTGCAAATTATTCAGTCCTACAGATTCTTTTGTTCATAGTGCAACATGTTGGCGATTCGATATGTTTCTTCTGGTGGTTCCTATGATTATGATATGATATGTGTGTATTTGGTGCCCTCAGGGTGTTCGGGTATGAGCCTCTGCACGGTTGGTGCTGTAGTTTCCTTAGTGTTTTTTGCCAGCTTTAGAATTTCGGAAGTAATTTCCTCATCTGTGAATAGTCTTGTGAGGGACACTTGCTAAAAAGAGAGGGCAAAACAATTCACTAAACAAGATTTGTGATCGATTGCCAATTAAAGTTCAGCTGGCTATACACGGTAGGTCAATTAATTCACGTCCTTGTTGGGTTTCCCGATAGGCTTCATTTTAATTTGAAGCTGTTCAAAGGGAGAAGCAACTGTTCCACACTGCTGACAAGCTTTTTGTGTTTATATCAGCACATACATGTCAAGAAAATCATTTTTCGGTGGGTGGACAGTGACTAGATTTAACTCAGGATATTTGCTCAGTTGTTTTTTTTTTTTTGCATGTGCAACAGTGTGCAGTGCTTTGCAATTTGTTGTAAGTCTGCTGTCAGTTGCATTTAGGAGCATAGATTGTCCCTTCTTGATGTTTTTCTCTTCATTTTAGGGAGCAATTTTCTCTTTCAGAAAGAGAATCTCCTGATTACAGTAGCTTAACTTGATGCATCACCCCAGGCTAATTTATGTATGTACAGTAGTGTTTGATGAACGCAATATAATGCTTATGACACCTCTTCACAACAGTTGTAATCATAGTATCTTAGGACCATGTTAGGAGAAGTGAGGAGTTAATGGGAGAAGAGGAACTTAGGGATACCGGTTGGCTGCTTGGGACTTTACACCGATCAGTGGTCCAAAATAATTTTTGCAACTTTGCTTTAACTTTTGTTAGAATTTACTGCACTCCCATTTTGTTTCAGTTCCACAAATTACACATTACCTAGGTCTCTATTGCCGGTCCTTACAAGTTTGGTGTATCTTCCTCTGTTTTACAGAAGGATGGCCAGCAAACCTGTCGGAGGTGGGCTAGGTGGGCCTGCCTCTGGGACGGACAGAGGAGGTAGAAGAAGAAGAAAGGCTCCCAGAGGAAGAACAAAGGTAATACATCCCCCTTCCTTTTTTTTTTTCATAGTTCCCTGTCACAGCACATTGCTTTCAATTCCATTTTAATTTATTTCTGCCATCATCGAAGAATATATCAGAAGTAAGTCCACAAAACATACAGTGCAAGTTAAAGTGAAAAATTGAGACAAGTAAATGAAACTTAATTGGATAATTATGTTCAACATATATCATGTATTTGGATAGGCCTAATTGTTAATTGTTTTATGTATTGTATCAGCCTTTACATTGCACTGCTGTTTGATCTCCAGTGATCCTCTTGTCTTTAGAATTATCGGTTACTCTTTCCTTCTTTCTCTCTCTTTCTATATCTGTCTGGTTGAATCTTCATGATTGTTATTTTGTGTAGTTACAGTTTGTGGAAACAATACATTCTGGGGATAACAAGTTCCTTCCATCATCAAACTCAAGTTATAAATACATTATTAAAATCCAAAGAGGGTTTGCACTTTGCTCGGAAAAATGAAAGAAAAAACAAAAACAAAAAAAATTATAGCAACAAAAAAATTCAAAGTAATAAGAGTGTTGAAACAAAAATGCATAATAATCAAGAATAAACATATGTCATCTTTCTGTGCCATTTCCTAGACCTTCATATTCAGTCATTTAAAAACAGTGTTTTGAAAGGAAGAGGAAATATCCATGTAGTTTACACTCAGATTATCACAGCCAAAAGTGTGGGTGCTTTCTTCATTGATCTCGTCGGAAATGTGTCTTTCCATGTCTAAATTTCTAGATAAATGTCAGTCTTCCTCAGTCATCATCAGATTAGATTGTGCGGTTGATCAAAATGCTACATGCAGTATTCTCCAAAAGGTCCATGAATGAATGAAGGTGACCTCAGATTATGGTGAGGTATGAGGTTTTTGACCCATGTTCACATTGGAAGGTAAAAGCTGGTTGTCATAGCAACTGTATTTGGCTCAACCCCTCACTTCCTGTTTTGTCGATTGCTCAGATATATCGAGATCTGACGCACTGCTGTACATTCAAGTATCAAATCAAAAACTCCTGAATTCAAGAGGTTGATTGTTTGATTCGTTGATTCAGTGGTTGATTGGTCAGATCTGGACTAATCATGGAATGCTCTTGATCAACAAAGTCTGTAAGCGTAAAAAGCGGCCATTTTGTCTTGGGAAGATCGTGCATTAAGGAAAGTCAAATGATCGTTTCCATCGCTGTTTAGCTGGTGATCAGTGCTCACACATTTTCAAGTGATATTTTAAAAACCATGTACATGTTTTCCCCTGAAATTTTGACTTATTCACAAACCATGAATTAATTTGAAAATAACATGAAACTGAGAACGCTTCATTCGTGCTAAAATAAAAATAAAACAAAAACATTTGAAAGTGTGGCACAAATAATGCATTAGTAACTTTTTTTTTTATTTGCAGAGAGGAAATTTGGTTTGCAAGTTGGCTTAGTATACTAATCTCTCTGGAGGCCCTTAGAAGAACAAAGAATAAACAAGACAAATTATCAGAAAGTAAAAAAGGGCAAGGAACCATGAAAAGGGTAGAAAGGAATAAAAGTCTATGACAGACAAAAAAAAAAAAAGGGATAACAAACTAGTTAAAAAAAAATGTTACACACATGTATTTTCTTGACTTTGTAAAACAGTGGATCTGTTCTGCTAGATTTTTCAAATTTATTGTCACCATCTGGTACTCGTATGGTATACCGTATCTTTGTCGACCAGTTTTACCATTTGGTGGATCTTTTTCGGAGGAAAAACGGAGCATCTTGTGAATGTTTGTGATTCTCTACCTCAATGCTGCTCCACAAAATCTGACAGTCTGCTCATTTTTTTCCCCTTTTTTGTGCACACATAAATCCATTACAGGATATTACTGAGGGATGTTCAAGTTTGTCACTTCGCCTATAGCGTGTGATACTGATGCAACAAACAAGCTTGTTTAGATAATAAAATTACAACAGCCTAAGACAGTACTGCTTTGGACAGCTGATGGTCACGTCTTTTTTAAGTGGGCAGTGCCAGGGCGAAGCAGTTCATTGGAGAGCTTCAGGATGTGGTGTAAAACTGTAGAAGCTGTTGAAATGTTATTGGTTTTTATGGCAGATTATTTAGCATGCTGTAATCAGTGAAGTTTCTATTGCTTTTGTAAACCTTTCAGTTTGTGTCATAAGGAAATGAAGGGGTCACTTCTGTACCTGTGTTCTAAAGCATGAATTTCAAGGCACTCTCATTCTAATTACAGTAGCAATTTCTGTGCGTCAGTCTTCATACTGGAATGGTATCGGTTTCGACAAAATTGTCAAAGAGAGACTTACAGATCAAGGTGCCGCAAATGGTGCAATGTTAACTCGCATCATTCGCATGACCTGATTAATGCTTAATGTACTTGTTTAGAGTGACCTTACACATGGTTGGCTATTTAATATTGCTGTAAACAAGTAAACATTGTTTTGTAAACCAGACGAAGTGCAGTGAATGCTGACTAAATTCGGGACAATAAACAAGTTCACAGCTCATGAATAGGAATTACAGAAGGCTAAAATCAAAGTGACTGGTCAGTTGTCACTAGACAGCAAGCATGTCATGTGATAAACATGTGACAGGACTTAGCGCCACATGTGACTGTGCTCTGGTGTGTGAGTGTGGGACTGATCAGTTTAATGTTGACCTACTGTGCTGGCCAAAATTTCCTGGGGGGAGGGAATAAATGTTAAATTTTGTCCTAAATTTGTGACAGACATGTGAATTTACTGGGACAAAAGTGAAAAAAAAAAAAAAAAAATTGCAAGTACCAGATACGCTGGAATGTACCATTTTATGAATGGGGTTTGTTTTGAAAATTCACATCATGGACGGACATTTCTCACTTCTCAAACTGTGTGGAAATTATCACATTATTGTAGCTTTGAAATTTCTAAGCAATTTTTTGACTTACAGGGAAAGTGCACTTGAACTTGTGTGAACGTTTAACCTGCACAGTGTGATGGCACAGCATCTACAAGTACAAGTACTGTAAAGTACAAAATCTTGTCACCCCGTCATTTTGACTTTTGTAAATTCCATTATGGTACTGTATTACTAAGCCATATGTGATGGGAATTAGGAAAGACAATTACTTAGTTACTTTCACAAAGAAAAGAATCCCTATTGATTGTTATTCTGTTATCAGTTTGTATAATTTTGGTCAGTGTCTGTCTATGACAAAAAACGAGTCTGTCCGTGACAAATGCAGTTTGTAGGTCTGTCATCTGGGAAATACATGAATTTTTCCAAAGCTTTTTATAAGACACAATAGAGCTGATAGGTGCCTCCCTACTGACAACTTTTGATTTCCTTCAAATCAAGTTGACCCTCTGGTTGACCTTAGCTGTCCGTCCATGACATCTGTCCGTGAAGACAACGAACATTCTTGCATTGCCCAAGAGACAAAAACTAAAGCCTTTTTAAAAAAAAAAAATTTGTATTTGGTAAACCAGACAACTACTACTGTATTTAGTTTTTTATGTAAAACTAAAAGTGAATTTGCTGTAGGTTAGATATTAATGTGATATACTGTACTAAAAAGTGAAATAAAAAAAAATTTATCTTGTCTGCTATGACACTTGACACTCTTGCATCTATTTTTAGTAACACACCATGGCAACCAAATATCATAGAAAACGTTATGAGTACTGTATGCTCTCCAACCTTGAACGCATAAATTAAGTGAAAGTCCATGCAAATATTTTTTGTACCCCCCTCACTTTGTCAAAATTAAAAAAATGTCCGTCCCTGACAAATCAACCAGCCCCGTGTACAGTATGTTTGTAACGCCTACATTCAGGTCAGAATCTGTGTATTTATGCCTTTGTCAACAAAATAAACCTTGTAATTATGGTATAATAATGTGGCAACATTCAATTTGCAACCAAAAAATTGTTGATTGTTACTTAGAGTTGAAAAAGGACAAACTGAGGGTCTTTAAAAGACAGAAAGAACCTTCTTAACTTCACAAAATAAACTTGATCACTGTGGTTATGTGACTGCTAAATTTACCTACAGTACCAAGTATGAGAAACACTTTGGCAACAATACATGTGGTGTACTAGCGATGGTATTAGTCCATCCTTCAAGAGTATGGTTTATTGTGTTACCATGTTTGTGGAGATGTTTAAAATAATCTGACAAGAGAAATGAATTTTTGTGAGAAAGAGTCACTGTAAATGCAGCTCTAGGCCCCAAAACCCAAAAACTGCTTCAAGCATGGTGCTGTAATGGAGGAAATCTTGGAATGTTCTTAGTGCTAACAGTACTCACTGTACATGTAGTGGTAGCCTACAGTAGCACACTGAGTGCAAGTATTTACCATAGTTAGTCCAAGTACATGATGAGCTCTGTCATTTTTGGACAAGACAAGGTGAGAGAATATCTCTGTAACAAGTTCATCTAGGTTTACAGATGTATGAAAGAGTGTAGTTTTTTTTTTATCACCGCAGAAAGCTTAAACCCTGGACTACATCAATATCTTTGTCAATTGACCTCAAAATATTGATGTTTGACAAAAATACATTCTCCAAGAAAGATTTCCAGTCGTCTCAAGGTTCTAATAGCAAAGTGCTAAATTTGACAATTTACTGCAGAAAGTCTTAGCTTCTACTTTGCATGCCTCTTCATCCTTCAAGTTTGATAACAGTGAACAGTTTGATTTGGTTTAATATTTGTAGTATATACTTATGACTAAGCTTACAGTGCGAAAAGAAAGTTCACAACTGTTAAAACTATCTTGCATCACGCTTTATGGACTTAGATGTAGAGTTCACTCAGTGAGCCGTGCACCACATCCCTATATTTTTTTGCCGTCAGTTTGATTTCGCTGTTAAGACTGAGTCTACGTCGGTCCGACGTCCGCTGAGTTGCCATTTGAAAGCCATTCGATGTCAGATCGACGTTTCCGAAGACCAAAGTCTTATGTGGACTGGACCCTAACCTAACCGTTCAGTGTCCATTTATCATCATTTCAATATCAGCAAAAGGACTGCGATATTTTCAGACCTCCATCTGAAATCATTTTTCAGTCACAAAAAAAGTAGGTGTTGAAGGATCCAGAACGACGTTGGTCTGACGTCGGACTTCACCTGCAATCGGTATCCGACCTCAAACTGACTCACCGAACCAAAAGCTGACTCTAACTTGTAACAAAATTTTGATAGGGATGTGGCAGTATCAAACAGAAATTTTGTTATGAACAAAAAGAAAAAAACGATAACTTCTTAGCAGAACTATGCCATTGAAATATGGTTTTTACCAATAAAGAGAGAAATTCTTCCCAATTTTTATGATGTTTCAGTCCCTTTCCCTGGTACATCCCTTTAACTGGGAATGTGATGAAATCAGATGAGCATGCATGTTTGTCTTTGAAGATTCCATCTTTAGATTCACCTACTGTACTCCAAAATGTTGTAACCAGTCTTAAACAGTGTAGCCAGTTTGATTACAGTATATCCATCCCCTGCTAACTACACGCTGCTGCTTTAATATATACGTCCCATATGTGCACTAGACTATGTTGCATGATTCTTGGACAATCAACGATACACCCTTGAACCTCCGTTCGCTGTGCACAGAGAACGTTCTAGCCCCTCGGCAAATTGCTTCCGGGTTGGAAGTCCCATGCAAACTGACATCTTTGGGACCAAAGCTACAACTTACACATCTCCCCACTACTGAAGCAAAATTGTAAATTAGAACTTTTGTTGGCAATATGACCTGTAATGAATGCCCTCCCCCCGTTGGCAAATGCAATGGCCCGGGCATTTATTAGAATTAATGAGCACTGTATGAATTGTGGATCATGTTATCTAGACATTGGCAGAACTGCAATTCCCATTTTATTCTCATTTGTACATTCTTTGTTGGTCACCACGACGACAGGCAACAGAGGGCATCCCCCGTGAGCGAGATCCAACGGAGACGTTTGAGAGGGGCTCCCCTGGTATTCTGAACAAACCTCCAAAAATACTACAGAAGAACCAACCGGTAGAAAAGGTAACCGTACAGTATGTTGTATTTTGGTCATAATCACAGAAGTTCTGCATTGAAATTCCACAGTGATGATGTCATTTTTTTAAATTTATGAATTTCTAAACGTTAAATGTACTTGTTTTGAACTTTGCTATAATGATAGGTTTTTAAACAGAATCAAAACGTTAAATGTGCTTTTTGAACTTTGCTATAATGATAGGTTTTTAAGCAGAACTCCATAGGTGGTATTTTGAATGTTGCCTTATACACAGTTAATTTATTAATATTGCAATTGTTTGGCGCATATGTGTTAATTTTCGTTTATTGTGTTAAGTCTAAGTGGTTTTAAAATGTCTTAGCAAGTGGTTTGGTATGCCACTGTGATCTACAGTAACACTGTGGTGGACTTCGCTTTACTGTACTGTGCGGCCCAGTGGAGAAATGGTCCTCTCGCCATGCAATCCACTGGAGGATTCATAAATTGGCGTACTTTGATGGTGCAGTAATTGTTACAATTAATACCTCTGGGTTCCATCTTGATGTGCAACTCATTAGTTTGTCTACCAACCAGTGTACGATTGTAAACACATTTTCATCAATGGCCATAACCATCATCTCTTGTGTTTGAGCAGATCTGTTTGGTCGCTGGGAATCCAAGATATTTTCATCTTAGTCACTCAATCACTAGAGAACGAATTTGCGAACGGGATCGTGCAGTAAAATTTGATTTCTCGGTCATGTTATTCCTTTGCTATTGTTAGCCCAAGGTGGTCACAGACTCCCCCAATCCGGAAGAATTTCGATCCAAGCCTCCGGTGGACACCCCTTTCAAGATCAAAACGAGAGCCTCTGATGAATCCAAGACAAACGACCTCTCCACCCCAGAGAGTGCAATGCCCCAACGACCTCCTGGCCCTGGCACCATCACCATCGCGAGCAACAAGATTGGGCCGCCCCTCAGGGTCAATGTGAAAGAAGACACGAGAGGAAAGGCCCCTACTCCCACTCATTCACCTCGTCCTTTGGCGATAGAAGGTGAGTATTGTCTGCTCTCAATTATTGTCTTATTATTTTAGTGTACATTTGTCATATATTTTTTCTTCCTTTCTTCACCTGGAATTGACCTGAAATTTAGTGTTATATTTTTTCCCAATTTACATTCATCCATGATTGGTTTATTTCTCTCGCTCACTTAATTCATTCAGTTTGCCAGATGTACTTCAAGGACTCATTTGTATTATATCCTGCATACTCAACCAAATGTGGATCGTTGATTTGTCAGTCAGAGGGCAATAGACTGTAAGGGACTTCAGCCACAAAAGTAAAATAATATCACAAAAAATCACAGACTTGTTTTTCTGATATTGAGACTGATGTTTGTATTATTTTTACATACCCCTGTGGAAGTCCGGAAAAATTTTGAACTGTTGGAAATTTTAGCATGGAAGGAGAACCTTAAGAGTTAAGTCATTGTGCAGTGTATCAGACTACAAGTTGTATCATTACTCCAAAGTACAAACTATCGTATTGCATAACAGACCAGTCTCCTCATGTAGGCTCTTATTTTGGATATCTTTTCGCACCAACACGTGCAGAATCACCGTGAACTGACAACATTGTCGTGGTGTCAGCTACGGGGTTGACAAACAGCAAGAGTAATGAAATGATCAATTTGAGAGTGGACTGAGGGTGTCACTCCCCTCCTCTTTTGTTGTCTTCAGTTTGGAGCCATAAATGTAGGTCCATAAGATTATAGGTTGGACCTTAAAACTGTGCAGCTGTGTTGTTAAGCCAGTAATTCACTGTTTGTCAAAGGTTTGGTTGAAAATGTCTCACATTGAACCTTATTCTCCGTTTTCTCTTTTTAATTCATCATATCATGCTTCCATATCAGGGAAAGGTACTGTAGTCATGATAGTTTTGTCATCTGGTTACAAAAATGGTGTAGGATACTGATGGGGGGGGGGGAGAGGGTGGGACAGGGGTGAACCATTGTATGGTGGCTCTGATGTGGCAACCTGGGATGGATTGAGAGGGGAACATGGGGTAAAGTATGGTGGATGTAACAGAGATTGAAGGGTGGGATTTACTGAGATGGGTGTGGAGAGGTCTGTTGGGTGTGGGGGGTGTGATGAAGTTCAATGTGTTTAGTGGAGTTTGATTGGTGTGGTGGAGTCTAATTGGTGTGGTAGAGTTTGATTGGTTTTTGTAGAGTCTGATTGGTGTGGTGCATGGAGTTTGGTATGGTGGCGTCTAATTGGAATTCTGGAATCTGATCGGTGTGCTGGAGTCTGGCTGGCGTGCTGGAGTCTGGCTGGCGTGCTGGAGTCTGGCTGGTGTGCTGGAGTCTGGATGGCGTGCTGGAGTCTGGCTGGCGTGCTGGAGTCTGATTGGTGTGGTGGATTCCCATTGATGGGATCAATGAGTATATGAATCTTGTGTTTAAGATGGTAGATGGAGTATGAAGGATGAAAGGGTTGGATGGATTATTTTGGATGGGATTAAACTTGTGTAATTGATGAGATGTAGAGTGGTTTACATGTGGGGGGGCGGGTGAAATATGGTCAGAGATGTGGAATGTGAAATGTGATTTGGGTGCAAAATGTGGTGGGTGGCTCGGAAGTGATTGGTGCCGTGGATGTTTGGTGATATTGAATGTAGTAGGTGGAATACAGTTGGCAGGGTGGAGTAAAATCTGATGATTGGTATGAAATGTTGTGAGTGGGATGGACTCAGATGGGTTGAATGTATTGTTAGTAGGTGAGATGGAGGGTGCCACAGTGTGGGAGTGACTGTGGGTTAGAGGCTGTTCTGCCATCATAACTCATGTAAAGGTGTGTCTTAATATTTGCTTGTTATTTGTTTGTATGTAATATCACTCTGCAATCATTTTTATCGGTGTTCTGTATGGGGTTTACATTTGTTTGATGATTCTGATGCATGCTTTACATCTATCAGAAATGTGTGTGTTACTTTATATGTCATTGATGATGGTTGCAAACTACCCTGATGACATTATTTCGTTGCCTGATAGCATTTTGCTGTCTGTCGACAATTTAGTTCTCCCAACCAATATCACGTACAGCATCATCTACATACATCGGGACAGACTTTACACCCTACCCGAATAGGGCTTAATTGAAATATGAGAACCTTCATAAAAAAATAAAGATGAAAAAAAAATAGACATTCTCCTTCTTGTTTTGTCTGTCATTGACATTGTTCATTGGTACTTACGTGTAGGCTCTTAGGCCATTTATAATGAATCTGGACTGTTTATGATTAGTGACTAGGGTCCTGTGCACCATAGAGAAGTGGCTTCAGAGCTGATCAGCCCATCGGGCTGACAGAAGCTTTTCTACATTTACGAAAAAAAAATGCCCAAAATGGTATCTATCCCCAGAGATTCATTAAACGGTGCAAGTTGATTCTAAGCAATAGCCTGAGGAGGGAGTTAATCTACTATTTTGATAAGGTGTTTCTTGGTTTTTATTATTGTGCACCCTAAAGTGTTTTTTTGCTATGTCCAAGGTAGTGTTTTTTTTTCCCTCTGTAGTCTTTGGGGATTTTCCACTAACATTTTACTTTTGGGAACATAACTGTAATTTTGGCTTGGGTGTAAATTGGTTGGATCATAGTGCGATACTTCTTGTCTCATTGTTCTCCCCAGTGCTCTTTGTGTGCAGTTCTGCCAAAACGAAAAGAAACAAAAGGAAAAAGGGGACACAAAAGAGGGGGAAATCCCCACACCTGTGGTTTTTAGTAAAACACACATTTTAAAAACGTGAAAAGAGAATAAAACTGGTAGCAAACTGCTTATCCCGAAAAAGAGGAAAAAAAGTAAAAAAAAAAAACATGTAACAATAATACGGCCTGATTTTTTGTTCCAGGGCAAAATCTTCAGTGCGAAAATGGCGAAGACAAAGACATGTAGATATACAGTAGAAGTAGAGAACACAAGGAAATATAGGGTAAAGGAGATTAGGTGTGTTGGTTATTGTCAACACATAAGAAATCGTGCAGAATGTAAGCCAGGTTTGGCAGTTCTCTGTTTGGTTTCCATGGATACCGGGAGGGAAGAGTGATTTTTGAAGAATGGCTGATGGGATATGGTACTACTGTCAATTTGCTCTGCCTTTTTTTTTTTTTTGTTGTTTTAGCTTTTAAATCATTCATGAGCAAAGAAAGAAAAAAAACATACCAAAGGAAATGTATGGAGTAGCTACAGGGGAAATTCTCAGTTGTTCCATTAAGGTGGTTGTAATTTGTATAAAAAGACGCACAGCAAAAATTTTGGGATTGTTGAGTTAGGTTACTTCAGATTATCAAAATGCATTTTCACTCCTCTCCAGTGTTTCCTCGAGGAGATTATCCATTGCCGGAGTCAATATATGTACTCAAAACGAGGAAGTACGACTCACTGGAAATTTAATCTGTAATGTACCTGGGCACACATTTGTTGGTCACAGTGCATGTAAACTTAAGGGACCGAATGAAACCCTTTTTCCTTTTGTTTTCTCACAATATCAATTCATGAGTCAAAGTGACAAATAACTGAATTAAAAATTGCACCATAGTGGCTCGGTGGGAACTCCACTCCTTCCGTAAAATATGCACATTCTCTCTATGATATCTGCTGCCCTCTGTTACCATTAAACCTGGCCTCAAACCTACATCCTCCTTCTATCACCCTATTAAAGTGCCTAGTTGTAGAGTTCAAGCCTTTTTTTGCAAATTCTTCTTTCTTGGTGGTCTTCTGAGTCAGAGTGAATCACCTTGGATGACCAAAATGTTTAAATTTGAAAACTCAAAATTCTCCCACAATATCACCGAAACCAGTCTCGAGCATTTTTCTCGTAAGGTGCCGCCCCAGTGCATTCTGCTGCATGTGCTTTCGTCTTGAAGAAACAGTAAGAAAGGTTTTTGTGTACTTTGCATGCCTTTTGCGTGAATCTGTTACATGTGTATATTGCAATGATACTAATCTTCAGAGAGCCAAAGATGCAGTTTATGCCAAAGATATCGGGAGAAATGTTGCCAAAAGGGACAGTTCTAAAATCTCCATCGTCAAATCACTCCCCCTATCATCTTCCTAACTAAAAAAAACAAAAAAAAAACAACAACAAGAGGCAAAGATAACAATATATACACTGTAAAAAAAGTATGAAGGCATGATGGTAGGACTTTCCAAATGAGAGGGAATAAAATGCTAAAATAAAACATAGTAGTTCAACACCTCTGCTTCCCTGCCATTTATAAACCAATAAACACTGGGAACTTTATTTTTCCATGCATTTGTTTCAAGTACTGTGTCCATAACATTCTGCATGTTTTAAATGCATGTTCTGTTTAGTCATGGTGTACATTTGCAATGCTTCTATAAATTGTTGAATTTATGAGTGACCTGCATAATCCACCAGACCTACATCGAGCCGTCTTCGCCTGCATCGATAAATTTCCTTCGATCTTACGGTACCTTTGTCTGTGGTTTGTGGTACTCTTGTATGCCTACTTGGTCTTGTTTCTCAAATAGGGGAAGGAGTGTGTGCAACATTTACATCAAGTGCAGAAAATCAGTCTGTTTTTAAGCACCTGTCCAAAGTCTTTTGTCCAGTCTGCTGTTTCAGTATGTTCTTGCATGTCCTTCTTAGTAATGATGCTTAGGTGGATTCCCATGTCAAACCAGTGTACAATTGTGAGTCTCCATGACTTTTAGTGAGTCCTAGCTGTACAGTATTGTGCAATTGCTGGTATGATGCAGGGCCCATGAACAATGAAAGGTAGAAGTATATAACAATGGAAGCTCACATCCTAGAGAACAAGGGAGGAAAAAGTACGATCAAATGTTCCAATTGGTTCAAGCAGTCGACGATTTTGGATTAGTAGGTGTTACGCAAAAATTGCAGTGTGAATAAGTTGAAAAGTTGTGGCTTTGGCTTCAAACAATTTGAGAGACATTTAGACTTTTTAGGTGGAGGGACCAGAGGATATATCCAACCTCAACTATTGGAATAAGTCTTCCATGAAAATGAATCACAACGGGACTTTCCTGGGTCAGAAATTTCGATGCGAACTCATTTATTTCTCCATTGAAATGTATGTATGTATGTACATGGAGATGGATGACGTCAGGAATCGATACTGTAGGTAATAAGGCCATTTCAGGTGAAGGGGTCAGACATTTTTAGTTTGTATGTATATAGTGCTGGAAAAGAAAATGTTTATTTCCTGGGAAAGGAGTCTGAATATTTTACAGAATTTCTTACAATATTTCTCTGTAGAAAGAGTGACCAATGTCTCTCAAGTCAGAACATTTCCCCTAAATACACAAATTTTCCTCTGAATGTGCAAATTTCCTCCGGGGAAGGAGCCTCCCAGCTTCCCGACCTTTTTCCACCTATGGTTACTAACAACTGCTGTACACAAGTTTGCCATTCTGTGTGGCTCGCAGAGCATCCCGTGTAGTAATAGTATCTGCACAACACTGGTGTGATGAAAGGCCGACGAACGATGATTCCGGGCCGAAGGCCGATGGTGGAAGGCCATTCTTTAAGTTTAAAGAGGGCGGTACAGACTCACAGATTTACATTACTCTACATCCTGTGTCATTACCCCGTCCTTGGACTACTTTTCAGAGACAGTCCTAGTAAGTAAATAATGTTAGTTTTGAAAGAAACATAATGTAGGAAATGAAACCAATATTAATGACCCCTTTTTTCTTTTTGTTCATGGTTTTGTTTTAGTTCCTGTTCACAAACGTTTGTCTGTTCCTCCTGAGATGACACAGTCCATGGTGCTGGTCGATGAGAGCGGTTCGTGGTGTGAAAACGGATTCGAGGTTAATTTTTATTTGTGTCGATAAAAGCGAGGTTGCAAAAAAATTACTCACAAAGTTGAGGCAACAAGAGTATTAAAAGTAAATGTGGATATTTTCATAGGTATGTGTATATCTGAGAATATGTTTGTTTTACAAATGTCTCAGATATTTGCTGAAAAAGGGGGCGTAGCCATGTATGCGGAACACTTGATCTTTATTCATACACACACTTTGTTCAAATCTGATGGGTTTGTTTGCATTTATGAAAAGAATCTGCCATGAAGTGGAGAGAAAGTTAAGATTGTGGTGAACAAATGTGATGTCAAATGTCAAATGTGATGTGATGTCATACTTAATGTGTGGGTTGGACATATTGATTAGATGATCCCTATTGGTTTTTGTGGAGGTCAAAGGTCATTTGAGGTCACCAGAGATCAAACTGTAAAAACATTCTAAACACAATATCTCTAGAAGGGTAACTGTGACTGATGTCGTACTTGGGGCGTGGGTTGGTCATATTGAGAAGATGATTTCTATTGTTGTTGGTGGAGGTCAAAGGTCATTTGAGGTCACCAGAGGTCAAACTGTAAATACCTTGTAAACACAATATCTCCAGAAAGGTAACTGTGGCTGATGCCATACTTGGTGCGTGGGTTGGTAATAATGAGCAGGAGATCTCTACTGTTTATGGTCAAGGTCAAGGGTCATTTGAGGTCACCAGAGGTCAAACTGTAAAAATGTGTAAACGCAATATCTCCAGGAGTCTAACCTTGACTGATGTCATACTTGATGTGTGGATTGTATATAGTAAGTAGAATTATCTTGTTTTTGGTGGAGGTCAAAGGTCATTTGAGGTCACTCAAGGTAAAAACTTGCTAACACATTATCTCCAGAGGGGTAATGTTGATTGATATCATACTTGATGGTGGGTTGGCCATACTGGGTAGGTGATCCCTATTGCTTTTGGTGGACGTCAGATGTCATTTGAGGTCACCAAAGTAAAGGTCATTTTTGGTTATAGGCTTGTTAAAATGGTGTTTCAAGAACACTAAGTGCAGTTGATCTCATACTTGTCATGTGGATAACTCATGTTTGTTATAATATAACCATGTTGCAAGGAATCACAAAGCCTTTTGGCTTTCTGGTTCCCTTAAAAATTCAAGAAATTCCATCATCCCCTCATCCCCTCAATGTGGCGGACGTCTCTCCTGAAATCTTGGCTGAGGTTTGTAAGGCCTGACCAGTGTATTTGAGACAATTGAACGACTGCTCTTTGCCGGCACCAAACCTACCCCCTTGTGTTGGTGTAACGGTTCTCTTCTGATTTCTTGGCCGTAAGGTTCTCTCTAAATGGTCATCTTCAGCTTGCTGATGCATTGCAAACTGCTTCCACATTTTGCAGGAGAAAGACTAAAATGGATGCTGAAAATTGAGAGACTTTGAGACTGGGTACCTTTGTGGTTTTGTGCTCTCTTTTACTTAAGATGTCTTTGAAATTAATGGAATCTCTCAAAATGATGAATACTGTCTGTTTGCTTCCACCGTAGATGTTACTGGACCTTACAGATTACTTGGTGGTCGGTGTCCTGGGACTCCAGGGTAGTGGGAAATCGACGGCGATGTCCTTCCTCGCCGGAAATGATGCTAGTGACGATAAAAGGTAAGAGACTGACCTATGCCTGAGCAGGAAGATTATTGTAAAGAAGATCTCAAGACTTTAAGAAATGATATCAGATCTATCAGCCATAGTCTGATTCTTTCGTCTGTTTTGATCCGTCTTCCTTAATTAAATTTGATGAAGTGCCTCAACACAAAATTAAACTATTTGATATGATGCCCCACTGATTGCTGTCCTGAGATAGGGGTATAAGGGGGTTTCTCCTTACACCTCTTAAATTGTTTTTGCATCAGAACGACCTTTGATACAAAATAGTATCAGGTCAATTCACATTTCCAAGCTAACTTACTCCACAAAATGTTCATTTTGTTTTCCTTTTTAAATTGATGGTAATTTTCTTAAAATTGACGGTAATTTAAAATTTTGCGAGACCAGGGAAATTATTACTGAGCTTGCCATCCTGTAAATTGTGGGAAGTATCAGGATTTATTTACCTAATTTTGACACCAACTGATTCTTTGCAACATGTCAAATGCTTTTCCAATATTATTCCAACCACTTTCAGTACCATTCCAAACCACCTTATCGGTCACAAGTGGCATCTTATGCCATCTGAGGAAGTCTTTATTTGGATGAAGTTTATACACAAAATGATGAATGTTGCCCATCTTCTCCATCTTTTGGAGATTCTCATTTTTACAGTTTATTTATTTCGTTCAAGTTCTAGCCTGCATCCATCATTTGCCAGATCTGGGGTGACAGCATCTTTTTGTATCGTTAGTAATACATGAATGTTGGCCCTTTGCTTCTTTTTTTTATGTGAACTCCTGTAACATTCCATTCCAACATAGCTTTGACATTGACAGGCGTGTGCAGCATTA
The DNA here is from genome assembly GCA_021234535.1 of Stichopus chloronotus. Taxonomy (NCBI): domain Eukaryota; kingdom Metazoa; phylum Echinodermata; class Holothuroidea; order Aspidochirotida; family Stichopodidae; genus Stichopus; species Stichopus chloronotus. Next base: position 17,415,809 of record CM037842.1, read on the forward strand.
GAGGGGCTTATCGTGTTGATATCCGTTGTTGTGTGACGAGTTTGAAGAAAACCGTTGCATGCTAACGTCTGATCAGCCTCAATAGTCGTGCGCCTATTTCTATTAAATTTACCAAGAATGATGGAAATTAAATTTTTTATTGACAGGGGTTGTCTATTGGTTAATTTATTTATGTGAAAGGTGTTTGGTCACGTATTGCAGTAATTGATTTTATTCTTTGTTGCTTTTTATTCTTTATTGCTTTATCATTGTAGCTTTAGTTGTGTGTCAGATGTTCAGAATTTCTTAGTTTGGTCATTTACCATCAACACATGGATAGTACCCAACAAAATGTTAAGAATTTTGTGAACTAACTTGACAAGCCTCTTTAAACCCAGTGACATGAATTCCCACTGGTATGATCACTCCACCTGGGTTTCATGTGACTTTTTTGAGTCAAATGTAACCATTATTCCCTAGATTGGATTCCTCATCCTTTTTTTTTTTGGGGGGGGGCTGTTAGTGTTAAGCTGTTGGGGGGACTTGAAAGGGACGGAATCTTTACGTTGGAAGGTGGGTGAAGGTTATTTTGAATGCATGTGTTCAACAACACGTCACTCAACACAAGAACTTACTCTTACGACCCAGTCTTTGTCGACGACCTCTCACAGCACGCAGTCGCAGAGGAAAACTTATTGATTTTTATAGTCAAGACAGCAGAGTTCAAAGAGCGTTTAAGCAAACACTCCAAGTATTATGCAAAAAGAAAACAATATTTGTTATCTCTCATAACTGTTTGTATGACTTTTAAGAAGGTTGTCGCACCAAGCACATCTCTCCGACACGATGTTAACATTACGGGATGGCATGACACTCTTATCTGTGAAACAAGTTAATACAATAATGTTGAGTTCAGGAGGGTGTCAGGCAATTAGCCCCTGTACAAATACTCCCTGATCTTTTACCATCTGGTGAAACTAACAGCTTCTCGTGGGCTATATCTGTGGGTATCTCTCCAGGGATGTCTGTCTTGGGAGGGAATTTGTCCAGGCGTGTTCGTCATGTCAGGGCCAAGGATGATATCTGTGTTTATTTAGTATCCTACTAATGACAATGGTTTAATAATGGGTGACTTAATCAGTTATGCACCTTCGACCCTATGAATGTGCAGCTTGTTACAAATTTCCAATGATATTTCAATGTTCTTGTCGGATGATGCCATCAACATTTGGCAAAAGTGCAAGAAACATGGCAGCGTCTTTCATTCCGGATAGGAAGCCTGCAGTCAAATCATTCACATTTGATGCATATCTTTCCCTTCATTTGCTGTTTTGTAAAAGTCTGCAATATTTGTTAATACCACCCCAAAAGGAAAATTACTGCCACCTTTTAACATTTGTGGTGAGCATTGATGCTAATGAGAAAGGTACATTTCCCTTTGAGGAGGACTTTAAGAGACTCTCCTCTTACCACTGCTCTGTGTCTATCGTACAGACAGAGATGGTTCTGGTTGTTTTTAAGTTATTTCTCTACCTCTCAACTGAACTCTAATGAAAGCAGCGTATCATTGCAGAAGTTGTGATCTGCCAACTGATGACCACTGCTTTTCCTTTTTTCAGGAATGTTTACTCTCAGAACGGAGTCATTTTAACAGTGTAGTAGGAAAATGGAATTTCCCTTTGCCTTTTTTTGTCTGTCATGCCCTTTTTGTTATCATGTTTTGTTTATGTACTTTTTAAAATAAATAAATTTGTGAATCAAACCATCTCAGCTATGAAAACAAACACTCAACATCCATGAAAATTAACAATTCGATACATGAGAGTGCTAGCTATAAGTTGCATCAAGTGTTGTCCCCTTTTTTTAGACATATACAAGATTCTAGAGCTTCATGCAAATGCTTGTCGTAACAAACGTTGGGAATATGAAATCTTAAAACAGAATTTTGTGACGCTTGAAATCTATGGCCCCAGACTTTGCTGGTTATTTTTGAACTATTTCCTGTGGAATACAGGGTTGCCATCGTTTCCGCACAAATGACAGGGTCGTCATTTTGTCCTTGTATTTACTGAACTTTCTCATATTTTGTGACTCACCAAGATGAAAAAGAAAGCAAAATAAAGGGGGGGGGGGGAGGGAATAAAGCTACCCCAACATCATTTTGGAACATGCATTGCACAGTAAATCTAGTTTTCATCAGCCGTCGAAGAAGTAATTTGGTGCTTTGGACTCGCTGTCATACGCATGTGCAGGATCCAATCCATGCTGGTTGATGGTTGCTGACCGGCAGGGAGAGCAAACCACCGGACTACTGGCCGGCACCAAATTTACGTAATTTTGACGAACTACTGGTGCGATTGTAGAAACTGAACCGAGTATTTAAATATATTTACTGAGAAAAATTTTCAAAGAAAGCAAATTGCCAAAAATTCATTTTGAAACTCCAAGTAGAGGGTCAATTCTGCACACAAAGTTAGCTCAAAATTTGGAAAAGAAGACTGCTCCATTTGCCGTCTCAGTGTAGTCCGTCAACAAATACACACCTTTCCCTCAGACCCCCTCCCCACGACTCCATTCCCGCTTCACAGACAAGACACCACAGCAACCACTCAGAATCCTGTACCTAGAACCCTGCACATGTGCATTGAAACTTCAAAAAAATAGTTAAGAATTTAAATGCATTGTCTGTAATCCACACCAAGTGATAATGCAGTGCTGTATTTTACGTTGAATCTAACCAATTCTCGGAGAGTATTTGTGTATCGTCGGATTTCTTTGCAGCAGTTGACCTCGTCTGCTTCAGCTGGCAGATCCTAACAATCTTGGTTTGATATTAAGCACAGGTGTGTGGTGGCAATATTCATAAATATCTGTAAGAAACCTGGGGATCACAATTTTGCATTTCTACAGGACCTTTTTTTCTTCTTTTAGAACTGAAAACATGTTTGCATTCATGTGAGTGATGTTTATAGTAGTCTATGTGACTCGAGCTACATGCTACTCACTTCCAGGTTCTCATTTGCATGAAAGCTTTTTCAGCTCATGCATGTCAGGATCTATGGTAAAACTGTAACAGACACCCTACTGTAAACCCAATTTACATACCATGGTTCCATTCTCCAATTTTGTTGTTGCGATAATCATTTTGTGCCATCTGGCTCTGTGCTGTTCGACTGAAGAATGAAGTCACATTGGACAATGGGATGAGGCTCAACCCATGTTTTGAAGTTCTGGAAATTCTCCTATTCATGTGTGAATACATTTTGTTAGTGAATTGCAGCTGCCATATACGTCACAATTGTTAAGAAACGTGTAGTATTGTACTGCATTTTTGACAGAGACCAAACAAAGGTCTCTGCAGTAGCTCATCAAGCGCCCGCTTGGTATTTTAAAACTGTGCCAGACGGTTTTGAATGGCCAAAGCCACGATATAAATAATGACAAGTCAGTACCGCATTTTGAAATAAAAATTGTCTCAGTTGCGACAGTAAAGTAGACATTGGAAGTTCAAATTCGTATAAAAAAAATTGCCAAATAAAGACATAACCAAGAAAATCTCACAATACTGCCAAGTTTTAATTTCAAAGTAAGACAGGTCTTACATCATACAAGGAGTGAAGGCTTACTTTGAATGACATGGTTCTCCATATTTCTGAATGAGAAAAATTTGCCTTGCTGGAAAAATAGAAATCAGGTTGTCTGGGAAACATCTATCACAAGTCCATCAAACCAAGATTCTGACATTTTCCTGTCATCCATTTTTTGATACTGACTTTTAGCAATTACTATCTCCACTCTTATTGGTCTAAATCATCCACCTTTAGAGTGATCTCTCGTTTTCAATTTCCTGACCCGTTTGGACTTATTTTGTTTTTTTGGTCATTGCTCTTCTGTCACCATCAGATTCTTTAATTCCCCTCTGTACAATAATTATCCCTTCTTGCTTTCTTTAATAGTCTTTTCATTTCCCCCCATTCTCCCCTCTCACCGTTCCCCCCATTCTCCCCTCTCACCGTTCCCCCATTCTCCACTTACCATCTCATTGTTTCCAATTTTCCCCACCTATCCTCTCATCGTCCCCTCATATGTCATCTCTCACTTCCCCACACCCCTTTGTCTGGTGTTTAGCTCGTCCTGTCTCAGTTTATATTTTTCAACTTCAATTGTCTATCATGTCTTCTCCATTTCTTAACTTAACAACAGTTACATTGTTTCCCTTTCATTGTCCTGTGTTATATCATTTCTTTTGAATATGTATTCTCTTTCTTGCACATTTTGCCATAAAATAATCAAGAAGAACAAAGAGAATGCGAAAAGAAAAGGGAATAAAATAGGGTGTGGATGGACCTGAAGAAGAAAACTTCAGTATAGATTCTCGTCTTTGGCCTTATCCCCCTAGAAACTTTCGTCCATTAACTTTGCTCCCATTTTCCGTGTACTGTACTTGCAGTTCGTACATCTTCAAGCCGGAGTCCAGGGAAGCGATTCTCAAGGCCAGCCACCAGACTCTCGGCGTCGAGTTCTTCGTCACCAAGGAGAGGATCATCCTCCTGGACACTCAACCGATCCTCAGCTCCTCGGTCCTCGACGACCTCCTCTCTCACGAGAAGAATCTGCAACCGGAGTACACGTCGGCAGAAAATTACGCCGACATGCAGGTACAGCTGCTTAGGATGAGGGGCCTGGTGGGGGAAGGCAGAGTAAGGGGTTCATAGGGTATGTTATGAACGGGTATAACTTTAGATATTTTAGGCTGATATTTTGGCCAGTACATCAAGCTTAATAGGAGAGCAATTGCATAGATTTTGGTGGAAATGAATGGCAATATCTTTCTGTTAAGGGCCCCTTGGAAAATCAGTACAGTTGATAACCTTTCATTGATAGGTCAGATGTGTTCAACTGTCTGATCATTCAAACCAGTTAGTTTTGTAGCAACTCCATTTTACTTTTTACCCGTGACTATTCATCAGTATTTCATAGATGTATTTATTTTTAGTTTCTTCATTTCTGATATAACTTTTCCTCATTCTCACCAGTCCTTGCAGCTCGCAGCGTTTCTTATGACCGTGTGCCACGTGGTGCTGGTCGTGGTGGATTGGTTCCCGGACTTGAGCCTGATGGAATTTCTGAAGAGGGCAGAGATGTTGAAACCCCCCACACCATCGCCACCCCCAAGTCAGACCCAGGACGGTGAAGCCAGCAAGGATAAGGAGGACTACACGCCATGCATAGGTACTTCCTCATGTAATCCCTGTTGACCTGATACTAACTGTTGACATCTGGTACCTGACACTAACTACCTGATACTAACTGTTGACATCTGGTACCTGATACTAACTACCTGATATTAACTGTTGGCATCTGGTACCTGATACTAACTACCTGATACTAACTGTTGACATCTGGTACCTGATACTAACTACCTGATACTAACTGTTGGCACCTGGTACAAAGGTACCTGACGAACGTTACCTGGGGCTGTTTCTGAAATTGCTACCCAAATCCTAAGTTTCACCATCATGCACTTTACATGTGTAAAAATTCAGCACATGTCTAGCTACACAAACAACTTCATTGGCATGTCTGTAGGAGGACAGATGATTTTTATCAAGGTGGATTGCAGAGTGTTGTATTATGACTTACACGATGAACTCGTATCCACAAGGGACAGTTATATTTTTGAGTAACCGTGTACCAGTCCGACTCTGGATGGAGGGTACCTTTGTCTGAATTGTGGCTATAGTGCAACTACTACTTAATACCCTGGAATGCCATGCCTGAACAGGCAGTCTGTTTGGAATTGCATTCTTCTCGTGGTTGCACTGGATCAAAATTTCAGACCTTGGTAACCGCAGTCCATAGTCGGTCAGTTACCGGAAAATATAACTGGTATGTGAGGTTCTCTGTGACATCGTAATAACACATTTTACTTTGCGAGCTGATATAACATCATGTATCCTATTTACACCCATGAAAATAAAATCTTTCTTGTTTGGCATAGATGCTGAATTTTGGCATTTGTAATGTAGGGTAATGAAACTTTGGAACTTGGTTGTAAAGAAACAGGTCCTGCAATTCTTGGTCGAGTATTAGGTGCCTGGGCATCTGGTGCAAAAACTACATTTTTTCTGCACATGTGGATCTCCTGACATGGTTTGGTCATGACCATGATTTTTTGTCAGTACAATTTCTTTTTTTTCGGAGAGGAAGAGAAGTAGGATAAGCTGTACTTTCTAATTTGTGAAGTGATTTAAAAAACTGACCATCTTAGGCCTCTTCTGCTTATAGTCATGTATTTTTTTTTTTTTTTGTCGTTTCATTTTAAATTGTAGGTATCCCCATACAGTGATCATCACATGGTAACGTTCCTTATTGCCTCTCCCTTCATTGTGAGAATACAGGGGAGTCAGCACTTGTGTATTATTTTAGAGAACAAAAGAAGAAAAATGCTGTTGAATTTTCTTTCATGTATTTCAGCTTTTGTAATTAACAAAGCCAGCCCTTCGGATTTCCATCCGACTGTCGTGAATGAAGTCGAAAAGTCCATCGCATCTGTTTTCAAGGACACACAGCTTAAGTTTCAAGGTAGGTGGTCCTGAAAAATTTGAATATGACGTAGGTTGACACTCTCCCTCAGAAGAACTGTTTACTTTTGACTGGTGTTTGCAATAAACACCCCAGTACCCGGCTGTCGATATCAGCAGCTGGATGTGAAATTTGCTACTGGAATCCAAAGTTTTCACTGAGTTACATTGTACGTGTGACAAAATTGAGCCATGTATGTCTTATTATGAACACTTCATTGCCTAAACATACAGTAAGATTCATGGTGTGATATGAACGTGCAAAGTTTCACAAGGAACTCGTAGTCTAAAAGAAGGCACACTTTGGGGTCCCGACCGGCTACGGACTGCGGGTGCCGAGGTATAAATTTTGAACCCATTGCAAACGCCATTCATAACAAACTAAAGGCTAAGGACCGATGGAGGTTGCGGGCATGGAGGATATGATGAGGATGTGAAAGATAGGGAAGAGTAAAAGGATGGAGAGAGTATAACCACAATGGGGAGTTGGTCCGCTGCCACCCCCGTCTCCCTTGGTAGGAAAAGTGAAATTACCTTCCTTCAGTATAAGTTTACACAGTAACCATGAAAGGATGGAAAGCAGTGGGGCCCTTGGGAGGATGAGGGGGGGGGTCAGTCTGGGTAGGAGGTATCAAACCTTGGTATACACCAAACTAATAGAGTCTTACCATCTCAGGATTTGCTTTTGTTCAAAGCCAAGAATTCATTTTGTTCAAGGTAGTCTGTAGACATTTGTAGAGTAAGTCTCCATGACAGCTAGCCACTGTTTTCTCAGGATTTAATGTTTTGAAAATTTTGCCGATCTATGGTACTTTGGATGCATAAACAAGGTGGAGATCAGGAAGGGAGTGTCTCACTATCCCAGGATTAAGTTTGATCAAAGCCACTGATGCAGGCAGCATTTACAATGCAATCGAGATCTTACGTTTGTAGCGTTTAAAGTACCTGTATCCACAAAAACTGCTATTCAAAATATTTGTCGGTACAAGTTTGAATGATGGGGGGGGGGAGACAGGTGTGGTGGGGAGGGAGATGGAAGTGAAAGAAGGAGAAGGTAACTTCGAAGTTTGGAGACAATGAAGTAATTGACTCTTTGTACTCAAAATAGCCTTAGTTTTGTAATAGGAGATTTATTGGTGAATGACTTAAACCTGAGGTTTCATGACAATTAAAAAAAAAAAACAATATTTAAGTACCTTTTAAAGCTCCTTAACATCTTCAATTATGCGCGCATTACCGATTCTCAGCAACTATACATTTGGATCAAATTAGGGAAGCACCGACACTGTTTCTAGACTTGGACGACTCCACAAGTTTTTGGAGGAGAGCACTCGGGCCTAAATTGTTGCGACTCTGCTGGTAGTCGTGATTCCTTCTTGGTATTCGTTTCAATGACACCATAACCGCCACCTAACATGAGTAACATTACAATTTGAGCAGTAATGATGATGTAGACAGTGTCAGCGAATCAGGGTTTGGCCTCGCGCTGATAATTTAAGTTGGCAGACATAAACAATAAAATAAGTGAAAGAGCTCTACTAGATTTTAACATTATTTTTAAACTTGCAAAAGAACATTAGTTCAAACTGTTAAGCACACATAAAACTGTTTTCATGAATGTTTTTTGTAATAGTTTTAAAGATCCCACAGGGGTCATGTACTCCAAGGAAAATGGAGTCTATTCACGACTTCCTGCCGGGAGTTGCAACGTCTGACGTGGAGTCTAGTAACCCTTCTCAAGCCTAACTGTTACATTTACTCTCAACTGCTGCTGATATTAACTGAGAAGCTCAAAAATATTTACCCTGGGACTCAAACCCAGTGTCATTTAAAAGACAGTCAGCATGTCTTTCGAGATGTCCAATCGAGGTTCCTACTTTGTTCAATCAGAGGTTTCTTGAATGTTGTTGTTTGTAATAGAATTACACGATCAGTTGCAGTCGGTTGTTGCAAACTTGAAATCTCACAACAACGTGACAGAAATAACTGCGAGATGCAGCTTCTGCTGTATCTCAAAGGTGACTTCTCTGTTGCATCCTGGGCTGATGTTAGTTTACATTTTCCATTTTTTAGGTCACCTGTAATAACCAAAGCTAAAGTCTTGTATTGCATTGGTCACCTTTTTTTTTGTGATTGAAATCATATCTTCCTTATAGAACTCACACACAGACGATTTTGCATATTTACGCAAACTCACTTTGCAGGTTTTTCTTTTTGTTGCACCGGTTCGTGACGACTCGCTGCCTATCCGTGTTGCAGCACTGTAGTTGAACTGGCTTGGCTGCAACAGCCAACCAGTCCTGATATCTTCATAGATAAATGATAAGATTTTACATACCAGCTGCAATGATTGTCGATAGATTTTAACCATGAATTGTCAAAAAATACTCGGTACGCATGGTACAATGGTAATGAAGACAAAGAATAAAAAAGAAAAAATATAGCTAAGTTGATTGCCATGAAGATGGCTGGAAGAGGATAATTAATTTTCAAAATTGTATATTTACAATGTTCAATGCCCCAATATCATGCCCCAATATCATGCCCCAATATCGTGACCCAATATAGTCACTTCGTTTATGAATTTTTGTTTTATATTATCATGATTACATCATTATCTTTGTCTTTTTATAAAGTCCCTGTATTACACAGTGCAACCATATTTCATACATAAGCTTTTCATTTGGAATTAAAGATGCTGTGGCTCTACTGTACATCATCATCATAAAAACTCATGTAATCCACAGACTGTGCAGTAGTGTATCCTCTTGAGGGCTCTGAGCTGAACCCAACGATTTCCATGTGACAATTGCCTCCTCAAGGCCCCCCCTCTTTGAACTGCTATCCATCACCTTTTAGTCTAGGTAGGACCTCAGTGGGATTTCTGTGGTTTGACACTACCAGGAGTGTTACGTCGATTGTACTGTAGCTTATGAACAAACAGCCAGTATTGTGTCTGTTGTTTGTTTGTTTGTGATGAGTGATTCATATGAGATACCAGGCTACACTGGGTCCGTGGTTTCAGTGTTGTGCCGGAATCGTGCCTGAATTCGTGTCATTCATTAGCGATGGACTGCTAAGGAATCTAGAATCTGAAGGTGTGCTGTGATAAAAAAAATATTTTAAAGAATTTTGCACCAATGTTTTGTACATATGCTGTTTTCCTCATCACTGCAGTGAGTGAAACGTGTACACCATTTACGATACAACGTTCACACAATGTATTTCACAACCAGTCACCTGCAGGTATCTGGATTTCCCTGATACTGTACAGTAGTTCTTATTGAAATGTATATGTGCCGTTTTTCTCCCTATTGCCATATTTTTTTTCACTTTGCTTTAAACTTTTGGGGGACTTGAAAAGAGTTTCTATCGCCGTCGATTTCCCGTCTGAAAAAAATTGCATTATCTTAGCATTATCCTCTGAAGAGTAATTGATGATTTTAATCTCGCCATTTAAAGAATAGCTCCCTAGTTTTCTTGTTTAAAAGAAGGTACTTAGAGATTGAAAGACGTACTAGACAGAAAAAAAAATGTGCAGTGTACTCTAATATCAGTTTCATCAAAGTACCAGCTTAGACATAAAATGCTCACAACCTTACAGACAATTCAATCCTTTGGTAACATATTAAAAGGAAACTTCTTCATGAAGACATGTGGTTTAATTAATGATTAGGGTAAAGTACATTTGACTTATCTCAACAAAAACACTTCAGACTTCAAGCAGAGCTGCTGGAATAATGAGCTTGATATGGAGTCACATTATGTAGATTAGTAAACCCATCGGTGAATAATATCATCTGTACAGTGTAAAGATATTATTACAATTGTTTAAAGTAAAAGGACAGAACCATAAGAGTGTTGAAACTCTAAGAAAATTGCTCATCTGACCGACACAGGACTGAAGGGAAAATGTATTTCTATATCCTTCGGAGCACACACTGGTAGGAGACACAGCAAAAGTAAACAGTGTAAACACAGATATGGTTTTCAGGGGCTCCACCAGAAACTCAAAAAAACAAAAAGTGGAGTAGGAGGAGGGATCAGTTACTGCAAAATCTTGATCCATGCTGTTATTGGTGAAAGTTAAAAGTCTGTTCAGGGAGAAAAAAACTTTTTAGTTACAGGGTGGTGTAAAGTACAATTTGAAGGCTTTTTTTTAAAGGTCACTAAAGGTAAGTTAAAAAATTGCTGCAAAGTGTCCATTTCTCAAGTAACAAACTAATAAGAACTCAACATTTATATTTTTTGATGAGATGACAAGGGGGGAGGGTTGATTTTACCCCCTTCTTTTGTAAAGGGGGACAAAGACTCCCCTTTACCACCTTGGCAAAAATTCTGGTATTAATGAATGTACATACATCTTTCTTACATATTTAACTTGTGACATCTGGATTAACACTGTTCATCTCTGGAGAAAGTTTTGAAAGGAATCTACAGTACCCAGTATGTTTCAAAGAATCAAGTACAGCACGGACAACAATTTCTGCCTTTCACAAAATTGGGAAGGTACTGTATGAAATCCTCGTCAACTTTGCTCTCATGAAACTGCATATATGGTAACAGTAGCTGCATATGGAGATTCAAGGTTTCCTTTAGTACTGAGATAATCTTAAGCTATTCACTTCTTTGAAACTAAATGAGATAATACCACCGGGATGAAATGCTGATACTGCCTCATCTGTGGCTCACCATCATGCCTACTTGCACAATGTGTGCCCAGTTCTCTTTCATGAAGAGAGTAGGTTGCATTGTTATGTATGTGATGAAAATGTGACGTAGCTGTCTACTCACAAGACACGCTGTGTACACCATCGCCATATTTTATTGTCCCATCGTTGAAATACTGTAGCACGTTATGGTGAGAATAATTTCCAGTTAACAGTGGAGAACATCAAACTGAATGTTGTTCTACCAACAAACATACAGCTTGTTCTCTGTCAACTGCATACTGTAGTGTAGTGGAAATAAAATGATGTATTACAACACAGAGAAGCAACTTAAAGCCAAAAATAAAAAGAGCCATGTCTCGTGGTGCAGGACTGTCTGTAAATAGGTCATTATATGAACATAGCAGGCAGGTTTATGTGGTAGGCTAGTCTTTCACAGCAGTACCTAATATGATGTGGTGTCAGTATGCCATAGGTGTTTCATTGGTACATGATATAACATGAACCTTTTCACATAAGCTGCTTGTTTGACATGTCCGTCTGTAGCTTCAGTTACCACAATGGGGAAACAGCCAATTTACAGACATTACTCAAATGTTTCCGAATGTCAGATAAAGATGCTGGAACAAAGTGTTGTCTAACAAAGTATGTGGATTCATGGCTTTCGCTGACCCACATGAGAAGGACAAGATGTTAACTCCAAATACTCTCAAATATGTCCTTGAAGACACTTGGCTGTTCCCCTCCTCTGTACATCATGTATCACCATGACAACATTCTTTGCAGTTTATAAGTGACTGTGTGTAGTACCGTCTCTTTGAAATATCTCCGCATACCTTTGATCATCGAACTTTTGGGGATGAATGTCCCCATGTCAAACCTGCACATTTCCAAGAGAAACACTGACTTAGAATGGTTGATGCAAATGGCAAAAGGTTGAACCAAATTTCGAAAACAGTTTCCTGGAAAGGGTTACCAAAGCAATATTTACCCCATCTTTGCTCTCCCTCAGAAAGAAAAACAAAACAGAAAAAAGCAGTGTTATTGAAACTGTCAAAATGGAGTTACAGAAAATTTTGCCTTGTCATTTGGTTTTTGTGTTTTGAACACATATTTAATCGTTGTCAGAGTTGCTCAGTATTTTTTAGAGGAGTTCCGTTTGTTTACCTGACACTCGATGGCGTGAGGATCAAACACCAGATAAGATTGGAGCATATTTGTTGTTACTATTGTTGTTACCTATTGTTGTACCCTCAAACAATCGGAATACAACAGAATGAAAGTGTCTCACCATTTTATGGCCCTGAAACTGCTAAACAACAGGCTCAGATAAATGTGTTCAAAGCCTACAGTACCTCCCTTTGTAAGGTTTGTCTCTGTTGCTTGCAGTAGACACAACAAACACGTGTGCTTTTTGACGTTACAAATTTGGCCACTCGAATCTCATTTTGCTGTACAGTGTGAGGGTTTTATAAAACACATAATTACTGTATGGTTACATTTCTATTGACAGGAATATTATAAACTCGTTTTGAAACTGTTCGATATTCACAGTCGTTAAGTTGTCATTCACAGCATGCCTCCTCCCCTTCAGATACAGCACCGTTTATCATCTGGTAAAAATGACCATCTTTAAGAATCAACCTAGATTGTATAATCTGATATATAACCGGTGTGGAATTTTTTTAAAGCAGTTGGCACAACTGACTGGCTATTTCAGAACACAGCATGGGACATACCTGCATCAATCAGGTTACCATTCATGGATCATTTTGCACTCGGTCAGGTGTTTGATCGATATTGCTGGATTAAGAAAAAACTTGCGGAACCCAATCTACAGAATTTTCTGAATATTTAAAATGGCCTGTCATTTCTGGAGTACATTTCTCGGGTCACTTTTGCTTCTGAGTCTTCTGTTAAAGTATAGATAGTTTGCCCCATTGTAATAATGAAAGAGATGTCATAGCACCCAAAATGGGTTGTTTGTCCTTCTTTTCCTTGGTTGCACTTTGTCTGTGTATGCATGTGTGTGTTTGTGTCTGTCTGTCATTCTGTCTGCATGTCATTCCTTGGTGCAACCTACATATTGCAATGTTGTGAAAGGAGGGTTTCTTCATATTCTTCTGATATTTTTTTTTATTTTCATTTTCATTGTCTATATGAGAAAATTAAAAATTTTGGCCTTTAAATTTTAAGTCACTGCTTGTCAATATCTCTGAATGCAGAGGAAATGAAAGAAACTTGGACCAAGTGACTCTTGAAAAACCGAAGCCTCGTGTTACATGATTTTGCTGCAGTGCAGGTTTGTCCTCCTGCGAGTTCAGTCCACTTTTACAAATCCGTTGCTATGGACACGGTGGTCGTTGTTGTTGGCAACATGACCGCTGTCTTCCGTCTTCTGCTGTTTTGTGGCTTTGAAATTCTTGAGGCCAAATCTGAGGATCGCTACGAAAAACGGGAAACTGAGGGCATAAAGGGAGAATCCGAGGATCCTGAAAATCAGGGGCCCCTTTGGATCCGGGAGGTAGAGGGTCATCAGGTACGTCCCGATCACCATACGACAGAGGACGAAGAGGCCCGTCCCAAAGACGTACAGCGAAAACGATATGGTCCTCTGGAGTTTGCTGTCTTGGGATAGAAATCTCTGGGCTATGAGGAACGGCGTGGTGACCTCAGTGCCACAGATGATGATGGAGATTTCGGTCCCAGATATCTGGAGGTGAAGACACGTGAAGAGTCCGAACCAGGTCACGACGTGGTGCAGTAGCATAACCTTGCTGGTTTTTTTCCAATACCAGATGTAGTATAACGTGTCGAAGGTGTAGTAGCCGAGGCATGCGCTGACGGTTACGTTCTCCGAGACTGTGTTTGGTCCGGCTGCAAAGCAGAAGAAAAAAAAAAACAAACATACAAATCAATGGGAAATGGTAGTTGAAAATGAAGGTTAACTAAATATGGAGGGATGGTAGCTTTCAACATCATATATGGGACACGTGATGTGGCTGTTCCTGTATGTGTAGTATTTGTTACTACCATGACACATATTAAGCCGAAATAAATTACTGAAGTTAAATGTGCAATCAGATGTCAATGTGCAATCACTGGCACTGTATACTGAAGTGATCATGAATGTGTTAAGGTATACCTTAACTGTGTATTCACCCAAACATGCGATAATTTTCTTCTATCCTTAGTGATACCTGTGCTTCTGTTGCTTTTTTAGCACCTGACCTCTTAGTGTTATCAAGAACGTTGAAATCTAAAGAGGTGGCATATTGTGTACCCTTATTGTTGTGGGGCTCCTAACTTGATGCACCCCTTGATATCCAGGAAAGTCTGCACATGGTGTTATGCTTCACATCAACCACACCCTGCAGGGACTTTCTCTCAGATTAATGAAACGTGAGGTAAATACTGCATGTCTCTGAAATAGTCCATAAGTACCCAGTTTTCCACCTTGGCAAAGAACGTTGGCATACTTTCAAAGATAAGAGAGAAATACCGTACATAGCTTAGAAAATCAAGAATTTCCCCGATGTGTTCAATTTGCGATTGCTGTCGCTGTTGTCTGCATGTTGAGAGAGGCCTTTACCAAATCTGAGTGCATACAATTTTAAATCATGCATCGACCTTAAGACTACAACTTGGTCGTCGTCACTGCATTCATGAAGCAGGGAGTCCCTTTTCGTTTCCTTGCGTCAAAAGTAACGATAAATACCTCAAACTCATGTGACGCAGGAAATTGTCATCTTTTGTCAAGAAATTTAGTGACTGTATAGACATCGAGCAATGATGCTGCCTAACTCGAGAGCTTCAGGTAAAGTAATTTACACAAAGATGCAGCATTGTCAACTTCATGTCTTATCAGGTGCTTGACTTTAGCAACTGCAAAGTCTCTGTGCTGCTTTTGATGTGCCGACCTTTTGACCTCATGTTTGTTATCCTTTTGTTTTCATTTCTAATTTAGCTGCGATCACGTAGTTGCCCATGTACGTGATCTCGAACAACTCGATCTCTCGCAGGTGTATGTTTTTGTTCCATACATTAAGGGGGTACCAAAGGTCGTGCTTCCGATGATGAACCTCAAGCAACATTCCACCGATTGTGGGGTGTCGCACTGTGCAAAATACAGCAATTTTCAGGAATCTGCCATAGTGATATATGCGTTTTGATACTTCAGGTTTACAGTATTAAAGTCCAATTGTACATCAGATAGTAAACATTCTAAAATGATAACGACTCTCAGTCACGTAGAAACTACTGTGCTCCTTTTTATTTGCTTTTTTACTCCTAATTGGGAAAAAAAAATATATATAACCCCTCGGAAAATGGCAGGCACTTTACTGACAGTACTTAGTTACAAGATTGACTTTTCGTTCACTTTGAACTGTGCAGTCTTCTTACAAAAAGTCCAAAAACTTCTTCCAGATAGTCCAAAAATAACACAAAACAATCAGTAAAAACTGGATAAGCAGCTGAAAAAGGTCATGTCCAAAGCATCCAAATTCAAATTTAGGCTGTCTTTCCTGTTGATTTAAGGGATACGGTATATATTTATCAACATTTTGATTTTCAAGTTGGTTTATACACTCCCGAACTTCATAGGGTGTGTATAGCAATGTCTTCACACCAGCCAGCACCAGTCAGGCCTAATTTACACTTGCTGTTGCTGACTGGTACGGAACCTAACTGCACAGCACACTTGCTGGCTTCCGATCGACACCAAAACGACACTATTATCTTGAGAAAAAAAAAAGTGCTGATAAATCACAACTTACAGGTTATGGTACAAAACGCAACACACAGTTTGACCATGAAGCTATGCCCGCAAATCATAGTTTGAAGGAGTGTAGCATTTTATGCGTGGTTCAAGTGATTGATGTTCCCATCACTGACAATATGTAACAGTACATCCCACTCAGCATGGATGAATGAAAAAAAAAATAAAAATTAAAAAAAAGGACAAAGTCAAAAAACGAATAAATAATGCCTACAAAGTGGGGTAGATTCTATACCGGCTAAGGTTGGGCACATATATGTTAGTTTAAACAATTACTGCAGCGCTCACTCAAATTCGGCTGGCGATAACCCTGTGCAGAACGGCATGTGCAGATCAGTAACAGAGAGACAAAGCAGGCAACCATGTCCATTGTTTCAAACGTGAAAAATAATTCAATGCACAACAGCAGTCAAGGAAAACCAAATTAAGCCACAAACAAGTGACATCTGAAGGATAGAGATATATCAGGACTTCCACACTCCTAGCAGATACAGTAGGATGGCTGAATGGATAGGAGGTACTGTGCTTGTCTGATTGTTAGACTGGATGGTTCTAAAGGAAGGGGGGGGGGGGGGGGGAGAGGGTGTTAAAGGTTTACTGGTGCTCTTGGCATAATAGATGGGAGTGCAGCAGTTGTGTTGTGACAGGTAAGTGAGAAGTAAAATCAGTGAAGTGATTTTTGTGTATTTTCTTTATTTCAAGATTATTTTGGTATTTTTGATCATATCGCTGTACTCACATCTGTCGGTGTAGAACGAAGGGTTGTAGTAACGAATGCAGATGAAGCTGATGATAACCAGGGCCGTGGCGTTTATGGCGACGTCGATCCTGTAGGCCGAGACATGGTCGCAGAACAGGCAAAAGATGTTGTAAAAAATCAGAGCGATCAGGAAAAAGACCACGGATACCGTGAAGAGTTCACCCGTCGACATCGAAGCCATCTCCTACGGAAACAAAAGATGGAAAGGTACACTGTGGAAGCAGAGTGAAAATGGAAGAATCCATTCCTTATTACCTGTAAATTGGAAGACTTGATTCCTTATTAACTGTGTCATGTATCGCAAGTTCAAGAAGCAACCTGGCTATGTGCTCTGCATTGCCTACCTCTGCTTTAAGGGACACGAGGTCCAAGTTAGGTGTGAGGATGCGTAGCATTGTCTGACAGCATTGTGGGTACACTATGTGTCCTCAACAACTTTTATTCTCTGTCAGCTACTGTATATTTCCACTGTACTGGCTGCTCTCTTTCCTAGTGGACAACATGTATACATTTGTACCAATGCATGTACAGGCCTTTTCTTTTAAGGCGAGCTGTTGCCTTAACTCTCCTATAGATGAATTTGAGGCAAGTCATTTACCACTCACTTTGATTGTCAAAAAAGGTCATCTACAAGAGTCTGACAAGCTTTCTGTTACGGGTGCTATAACATCAGAAAAAATTAAGAAAACAGCTCGCCATAGCAACTGTTAGGAGAGCTCTTGTGTATTTTACAGCATTGTGGGTACACTATGTGTCCTCAACAACTTTTATTCTCTGTCAGCTACTGTATATTTCCACTGTACTGGCTGCTCTCTTTTCTAGTGGACAACATACAGCATCATGACATGCATATCCCACCCACCAACTGTGTTCACTGTCCTTTCTACCAGCAGCATAAAGTACTGTACAATGGTATACTCCATGATCCTTGCGATATCATAGACAGAAGTCTTGTGGTCTTATGTACTAGATTGTGCAAATGCAAGAATGTTAAAATTGTTTTTGCCCCCAAAAATGCTTGCAATGGAAATCCATTTTAACCAACACTGTGTAATCAGCTGCAGATGTGGAAAACGAGCCTCCCTCCCAAAACAAGATGAAAACCCACCCACACAGTTGACATCTTCTATAAGGAGAACTATAATTCACAATGTCTGTCTGCAACATCAAATTATTAGTACAATTCATGTCCAAGACCATTACGGAACGTTGTTTCATTTTTGTAGTAGATTGCTTACTGTAAATGTAACGAAGCTACTGACTGTACCAGATGCTGTACAGACACTAAATAAAAATGCCAGCCATAAATAAAAAAAGAAGAAGAAAAAAAAAAGAATTTCCGGGTAAATGATGGAACATATCTTTTACTGGTATGTGGTAATATTAGATGCCGGTCTCAGCTGCCAGATCATATGGTACAGTCTGTGTCTTTCCACAACAAAAAAAAGAAGAAAAAAAGTTCATTCCTTTTTCAGAATTAAGGTCAGAAGGCCTCATAATGTATGGTGTATCACCTAGTTCTTCAGTTATCAGCAGATCATATCATGTGTATTTAATCAACATTGCTATAACTACCACTTTGTATCCGGCCTGGATCCATCCCATGTGAGAGGGTCATCTTCACTGTAGTGTAGGCCATGGAATCTCTCGAGTAATATCTGTTGCCCATTTCCTGTTTTTATCAAACATTGTCTAAACTTAAGAACTGTAAAAGAGATACAGGACTGCAAACCACCATGCTATATAATTTACATATATTGTGGAGGGTATGCTACTACTGTGCAGTACATGAAAAGGTAATACAGGTAGGTACTGCTCATGTTCTTCCAGCTGTGTAACACATATGCACTGGCCCCAATCAATCATAATGGTGTCATAGAGCTGCGTGAGCTTCCTGGTTATGTAACAGTACACGCAGTGGTCATAACTGTTTGTACTTGACCTCTACCTAGACGACATACGGGATTGATGTTTGAACCGCTTCCGTCTGACTTCAACATCTGTCGTATCAATAGTCTGGAAAGAGTAGAATGATCGTGGAATCACAGGAGAGGCGGTGGTTAAGTTCGCCCAGGAGTTTGTCACATGTTACTGTACAGTATGTTGAATACTTCAAATAAATATTAACTCTATGGAGACTAAACTTCTGGAATGTACTCTGCACTCGTATGCTGACTATAATGACTAGTTAATTATCAGACCACCCGAGGTGTTGATAACACAGAAAACCTGAGGAAGGAATCATGTGGCCATGGGCAAACCTGACTTATGGTAAATACTGTAGATGTGCGATTTTGTACAGAAAACTCATACTTCCACTGGGCACTTGCATTGTTAAACAGTGACCTCCTATGGTAGTTAATTTGCAATGTGAATGTATCAGATATGCACAGTGCATGCACAATATGTGGTCAAGATCTGCACAGTGAAGTTATAGTGTAGCCGGTGATGGACTTCTAATAGTATAGTGTGTCACTGTCAGTTTGACTGAGAGCAGTTAGTTGTGATGGACGTTCCATGATAAACACATACAGTACGTCCCCATGCAGTCTAAGGTGTTCTAGAAAAACTGAAAAAAAGTCGAATTCCAGAATAGAAGGGCAACATTGAATTTCTTTCCCTTCACTTTTAAAGCAAAAACATTTGCAAAAATATTACATTGACAAAGTTAAGCCAAATTAATGTACATGTCACCCATGGGTATACCAGCTTTGAACAGCAAATCGGAAAGATCGCAAAAATAGTAACATAACAACATGTGGAAGTTCAGACACACTGAAACACTTAAATTTGTCAGCAGCCTGTAAAATGTGACGGAAAAAAACAAATGCTTGAGAAATCTGATTCAAATTAACAGGTAAAACTCAAGTCTCTCATTTCTCACAAAATAATTTGCTCCTGCATCTACTGCAGTGGAAGATTGCAGGTACATGTCATTAGAGGTGTTTAAAGCATTCCATGATATCAGGTCATTACTGGATTAGCCTTGTCTTTGCTCGAGTGTTTAATATACAGTACAGCACTATGCATCATAGTGCGGGTTCCGGACTCGATGGTAGAGGTTTGGCATGGTGTATACTGTATCAGAATTCTCGTACTGTCAAGCACGGTATAAGGGAATGAGTTAAAAGTACCATGGCGTTTCACTCGTTTGTTTGTCTCAAATGTGTCCTTCACCATCGATGCTTGAAGAGCGCATACCAATGAGATACTGTAAGTACAAATCTGGAGATATTTCTGAATTCTTCTAGCAAAGTTTATCATTTTACAAGATGAGACCAGTTCTGTACTGTACGTGATGACCCTGGAATTTCTGAGGTTTTTTACATTAAAAACATGTTGAAAACTGGATTGAAAAAAAGAAAGAAAAAAGAAAGCAGAGACAGAGCTGTGGTGCATGTACTCTATATGTCATATTACATTCACCATCGATAATTCAGAATTTTGATTATGGGTAGCATAATACTTTGTATGAATGGTTGGCTCAGTCTGACCCTACAGTTCAGTAGTCATGACAGCTTCCTTGTTTTACCTCACAGCAGAGGAGTGAACTTGTTCCAACATTGTCAAGAGTTACTGTACTTATCAGAAGGTGCATTTATTTAAATGAGAAAGGGAAAGAACTAAGACAGAACTCTGTAGCACTTGAAGAGAACAATAATGAACTTCGAAAGAAACTTGTTACTATGTAATTAGACTGTAGATGTTACTGTAGCAGGGAGCGTTGACCCTCCTGTGTCAAGTAAAATGAAAGGGAGTTTGCATTTCTTCATAGGGATGAAGTGGCTGTCCATTTAATGAAGTTGAATGTAGTACGTCTCATTACCTAATTAGTTAGCTCAAGTTTGTGATTCATACTGTTATACAGTGGTCGTGACTTGAGTGGAAATGTTGAACAGTAATTGCACGACAGTCCTGTACTGTACATTTTCAATGTAACACATGTACACATATTTACTGTAAAGGGGAATGAAACAAATTTACATTAATGCACCTACATGGCGTACAGAGAAAATAGCTGGAATCACTGCAAAACCGTTAAGGCACATCAGTAAGCATCTGCACTTAGCCTCATCTCCTCAATAGCATTGTAAATACTTTACGGAAGGTGCACCATTTGAATTTCTGAGAGTTTCATGAACAAATCACACTTGAGCGACAAATAACTGAATTTCTATCTTTGAGAGACTTATTCCTTGAAAAGAAGGGATATAGTCCTTCCTTATTTGGAATAATTTTTCATTCTGTTTCTACTAATATGGTTTTTCTATTTCTAAAATAATGGGATGAATTTTGAATGTGTGTCACAGTGTGTGACTCCTAAAATAATGCTCTAAAATCATGTGAATGTCCTTTGGATTAGGTTCGCAATAGTCTACGTGAAAAACAGAATACTGCATCTAAGTTGCTTGTCGTAATTTTTAAAACTTAACTTTGTGCTAATTTTTGTTACAAAGATTAGACTGAGAGTCATGAGTGCAAACTCATCCAACAACATGCATTCGATTTATGGTTTTCACATAACTGTGATATGAAATATCAGAAGAAAATATGATTTGTGATCTATCCAACAGTGCTGCACGTATTATCAAACGGACTGAGGTGAACTTTACCCATACAGTACTTTCAGTACAGTGAGGCTGTTACTGTACATGAGGAGAGTTAAGCATGCATGCTTTATGTTCCGTGATTCATTGCATTTGTGCTCGTGACTTCTTGTAACCTCTGATTCCCTTCTACCTGTACCTTCATGTGATAGCAGAAAATTCTAATCGCTGATGAGGCATGTGAAAATGTAATTCATTTGCAACGACAGTAGAGGGCAAATACTGTGCAGAATTTAGGCAAAACTGGAGTGGTTGCTGAGATTTTCTCAGTTATGAGGTACTGAAGCTTACTCACTGTGTCACCTGACCCTAAAAACAGACAACAAAAATATTGATTGGCCTAAAGTTTTGCCTTGTACTGACCTGCTACTATAGTTTGATTCAGAAAGAAGTGTAACACAGAGTGCACAGTTGAAAGGATTTTCTATGCCTGTGTCTATTTTAGTGCAAGCAGTGAGGTAATGTTTGTCCACTCTGCATAAGTTTATGCAAGTGTATGCTCACCTGCTGTTATCTTCACACATTTCTGTACAGTAGTTGACAATGCTGGATGTTTGACAAAATTTTACAGTTGTGAAGTGGAAGTTTTTTTTTTCTTCTTCTTCTTCTTCTTGAAATTTTAAACAGGTTTGTGTGGATTGTAACCTAAATATCAATGGATCTAGCTCTAGAGGTGAAAGTTGATAATTTTGTATCACATGACAGTCTTTACATGGAAGCTTGGGTCAAGCACTGAGGTGGCAGTGCCTTGTATAGTTGTAGATTTCTGAGGATTTACACATTTTATGACTGTAGCAGGACAATGTATGGAATCTGAAACTTTCAAAGCTCTGAAGCAGCAAAACTATTGGTGCCGTAATGTTTGTAACATTGTAAGGGCACACTGAGTTAGCTTCAGCTGTTTGTAGTCCCACAAAACCATACATTTACAGACGTTTAAGTGATTGCAGCAGTGTGTACTGAAAACCAGAAAGATACTGTAAGATTATGTTTGATCTTAGCTTTTTCTTTTATTTTTAAATGCACACACGAGGTTGTACACGGATGGACTATGTCTTTCAATGAAGGAAAATGACAGTAACTACTTTGAAAAGCAATGGGATTGGCATTTGAACAGTAAAAAAACAGAAATCATATTTGAAAATTAACGGTTCTCACTGTAAAGGCCTTCATAATGAATATGCAGCAGTACAGGTCTCACTGATGTATCAAAACATACTACTCAAGTCGTCGCTCCTTGGTCGGTATTGGGAATTGTAGTATTTGGTTAAAGGAAGCACTGTATTTCTAAATAACCTACGAACAGATCACAACATTGCCTCATCAGTGATCCTGAGTTGTTTTGACTAACTGTATATTCAACACTAGTATACTTCCCATCGGCTTGTTCAAAGAAGCACACCGTTGATTCGAATGAAAACTGTCAACCTCTACATTATCATATGCTACAGTTTCTATTATGTTAGAAAAATTTGAAATCATGTGGCAGAATTAACCAACAGAAACCTATTTATGTATTTTTCCAGATTGTCTCAGTGGTGCAATTAAAAGCCTTATCAAACTTTTGGAGATGAAATTTCAATGTTTTGACTTTTTTCCTAGGCACGCAATCACTTTAAAATCTCTCTTGTGTTTAATACATCATGGATGACACGAATGTATTGTTAAGCATTGGGAAAGACTAAGTTGATCTGTGGTATGTATGGTATATGAAAACAATTGGGGGGTTCCAGTGACTGAAACACTGAAAACCTACAGTAACAGTGTAACTTATACAGTTTCTGTATTACAAAGCCCATCTACACTGTAGCTTTGTTACAGTGAGTGACCAACATAACACAGAATACATGTATGTATCTTTAGGAGGACTGTATTCCTTTTGCTGCTACGTCTACAGTATGTATACTGTAGCAGTGTTCTCCTCAGGAGTCTTAGGGAGGTGGCCCCTGAATGAAAGTTACCGGCCCCTTAAAAAGTGACCACTCTCTCTCTCTCAAGGAAAAAAAGCTACTACCGTAACAAAAGCTTGATCAGCTTGGTCAAAACAATAGGGTCATAATAGATTGCCTGCATTCAAAGAGAGCGAGACATTGTCTCAAACTGGCACTATTTTAGTCATTTAGCATGTATTTCAATTGTTCAGAATTTCTGGAGGTGAGGTTGAACCACCTCCCCCCTTACGGTACCCCCTCCAGGTGATCGACTTGTTATCGTCTGCCTGACTCACATGTTGAAAAACCTGTGGCAAAGAGTGTGCAGGGTGGGGGGGGGGAGGTAAGCTGAAAGGAATTGGTTAATTTAATCATCAAATGACTACATTACCAATTACAAACTATCAGTATACGGGTAGCTAACTTGACTTCAGAATCAAGGATTATGGCCAGGTGTTTTGACTTGACTCAATCCACTTTCCTGATTGAGTCATGACTACCTGTGAATTTTTTTTCATCTAATGTGTTCATGGAGATCTGTTGTGTGCTTAGCAGTGTGAAGTTATTGTCCATTGTCAAGTTTAATGATAAAATTATAATATTAAAATTTAGTATCCATGGCTGTTTTGCATTTGTTGGTTTCTATGTATTAGGTCTAAGCCTACTGTATGTCTGACAACTTTGGTAGTTGATGGGAAGCCCAATTGCAACCCACCAACACTGCGTGGGGCCCACATTGTCCATAGATATGATATTACTGTTCAAAATGTTACTGCACGTGGATCTGTCCCAGATCTTGCCAGCTGGTTAGGCTGGGCCTGGTTTGTGTTTTGGTAAGAAATTAAACTTTCAGTACTTTTAACCATCCTTTCTAAGAATAGAGAGACATTCTCAAAATGTTGTAACCAACTTGCTTAACACATGTTGAAGTGCAATTCGGAATTGGGTGGGGGGGGGGGGGGAGTGTTATGAGAATAACAAAATGTTCAGTTTTATAGCACTGATAGTATAATACTGTAGATCTACTTGCCAGGTTGTACAAAAATGGAGCTATTATGAGAAGTTCACTGTATGTGTACAGTAGTTGGCAGTTATGGTCCATTGAAACCATGACAGATACAGTACAAACAATAGGAGTCACAAGTATGGTGCTTTCTATTCAGGCAGCTTACATACTCGACTCAAAAAAAATATCAGAGTCGCCAAAGCCTACAAGCTATGCCAACGTTTTTGTACCTAAGTGGCAAGCGTGCTGTAGCACAAATTCTCACGAAATAGGATTTGTACTGCACAAGTCGCTTTATGATGGAGTTTTCTGTTTTCTAGAACCCTACATGTGTTCTTCTTTTTTACACATATTACTTCCTATCTGTTTCTTGTTGTATTCAGTCGCTGAACAAGTGAAAAATAAATTTGGAATTGAAAAGAAGAACTGATGATGAAGAATTCAAACTACAGTACAGTAGTTTGCTTTTGCACTTTGATAGATACTGCATACTTACCATTATGGCATATATATATATATATATATACTGTAGTAACTGGATCAAACTGCTTCCAATTATAAACTGCTATCCAATACCCTTGCCGGTGTGTCTTGAGTTAAGGTACAATTCACCGAACTCCAAAGAACAAACAGGAGAAACAGAATATCATCATCCAACAGAACTCTTTGGCAAGGAACAGCGCATTGACTGTATGTAGTCGTGAAATTTGAAGGCAACTCCCAACTACTGTCACAATATTCACCACGGTGTTAAGAGATGGCTGCCCGGTGTATTTACTACCCTGATTTAAGCACTGTAGACTTACTTCTCAGCTTCTTGAGGAGGGATTTTATTGACCCACTTTCTCTTTTATTGTCCCTTGGTTTGTAAAGCAGCTATTGTTATGCCAGTAGCCAACAAACAGTCTCGAAGTCTCAAAGCCTGGCCATCTCCCCCATGACATGTGGGCCTGTGCTTCCATGTGACAATTTCTTCAAGTGAACAAATAAAGATGTTTGATGGTTGAGCAGTTGCCTAGCTTTTAGATAGATCTCACAGTGTGTAGTGAGATAAAATCACATGTTAGTCAAGTCTGCTCAGGACTGTGTTTTTTTAATCCCCATTTTAAAGGTCCACAAAAGTGATATTGACACACTACAGTAGGACTAGTGCTAATTGATGCATTAACACTGAGCATCAGATCTGAACTGGTGGTGGTAATCAAGAGCAATGTAAATAACTCTGGTAGACAATTACATGTGCGAGCTGTGACACACATGTACATGAGATCACCTTGAGAAAACGGTCTCTCCTGCCTTTGAATGTGGCACCATTTGATTGTATTCCAATCAGGGCAATCATTGAAGTGATTGTCTGTCACTGATAGATTTCTCGGTCTGATAATAGTTCTAATTGGTCAACAGTCACTGGCTGCTGCTTCAGGCTTCTGTGCGGTGCTCTGTTGATCCGTGCGTGCGCCGGTGGTTCGATGCCTGGGCTGTTGTTTGCCTGAGTGCCAAGGTATCTGATTTGCACAGTGGCTGGATGACGTGTGCATTATAGTTAAACAAGCTGTATTTATTTAAGTTGAAAAGAAAAGAAAAAAAAAGATCAGGAGGGATGTATGCATGTATAATTAAAGTTGTAGTTTGCAATTCCAACTTGTGTCCATGTGATGTACATGTTTTGTATGTTGTTTGCTGATATTTAAAGACCAAGTTATAGAAAGGAGTTGACTTCATTCAAAAGTTGCAGAGTAAAAATATGGAATGACAAGCTGTTGAAACTGTGCTATGTACAGAGTTTCAGCATTTTTTTTTTTTTTTGAATTTGAAGAAAATGGAAAACTAAAAATGTGTGGAGTGTTGCACAGTTTCAAGTATTTTATTTCTTAGGACGGAATGTCTCTTAATAAACTTCATTATTTTCACGTCACATGCACTGTTAGAGTGACGCAGATCATACGAACTTAATCACATGATCACAATGGCAATCAAAATCTGATATGTGCTTGGCGAAACGACCGCAATGGAACTGAGAGAAACTGTTTCAAATTTTTTTTTTGTGTAGTACTCTATCCTTCGCAATCACCGTGTCTGGAATTTCTCGACACATTTCATTTATTTGTTGTTTGCAAAGAGTTTACAATAGACTGTGATGCAAGTGGTCACAAATTTTTGTATCAGGCCATGTCAAGGTGAACAGTGTTATTCTTCCCCAGGACTGTATGGACAGTGTGTTTGTGGGAGAGGTCCTTAGGAATTTAATGGTACAGATGATGCTTAAAGGGGGTATGATGTCAAGTGGTGGTTCAGCTTGAAATTTCATGAAATTAAGGGCAACATGTCTGTTTCTCTAGTTAGGAATATTATTATATAGTATATCCTGTTTGGAACATGGGCCTTGGGGACATTTAAAGGCAGCACTATCTCATTGTCCCACTTCTCCAGTTCTATTTCTCCCAACCACTTTCTTTTAACCCTTCCCTCCCACCCTACCTTCACAGCCTGTCAAATACTACTCCTTGTATCCAACGCAATCCCTTAGTTAAAGTGCTGCCTACCCTGGAGTATGAACATCCAAGGACCACATGTGTAATCCAAAATACCCTGCCTGTGCATGCTGTGTAATCTGACTCTCTCTGCCTAGGTCTCTTTAATGTGCTGGCAATCAAAGTTGCCGAACCAATTGAGAATTTTGCCCACCTCTGTCAAAAAATGTAGCTTGAGATGATGAGTGACTGCCTTTATAAAATGAAATTTCTATTTTACAGTGGTAATTGTCAGAAATTTCTGGTGAGATAGATCACAATTGGATAATCCTCCAAATTTGTTTTCATTTTAATCTTTTCAGCTTGCTTTCAAGAGACTCCTTCTTACACATTCACAACATTTTACAATAAAGCCAATGGAAGCCTTTGTCAACGGTGTCAGGCTTCAAGGTCAAATACTTCAGACTTGTAAGGGAACAAAAAAGGCTTCATGCAGTGTCCAGTGAACCAGCAAAACATCACGATGTCATGAAAACGGTTGCAATGAAGTTCTGATGTGTTGTTGCCAGTTAGTTAAGGTTGACTCACAAAAGTATTTTTTTTTTTTATGGTGTTAGGCTGATTTGTGGCATGTAATTGTGTCAAAGATAATATTCACCTATCTCTGAAAGATTCCTCAAAACTAGAGCACCTGTTGTATGTCAGTACCCAGACAGACCAAGTGACCTACATTTTGCGGGTTTGATCCGCATTTGAACACCCGAACCTGCCCAATTCACGGAAAACCTGTATTTCAAACAAACTTGATGTTCGTAGAGAGTCACATAATTCACATCTAGAGGTACGCTTAACCCCTTGCTTCACTAGTGCATTACTGTGAGTGATAAACGAGGGCAAGCCTCAGACTTAACAGAGGGCGGTGGTGTCAGACTTTGTTTCAAATGCACTGAATGCCTTAATTGAAACAAGAGGTAAGTATAGTCACTGGCTGTTTCCCACACCAGTGAATTTTGGGGAAACAAAGCATAAAGTTTTATTTAACACTCAAGTAAACACAAAAATTCATCAAACCACAACACAAAATTTCAGACCAATTACGTTTGAGAAGTGCCAGCATATTGTGTGCTCAAAGCCATTGCTTCTATGTAAAAACTTCAAATTTTCACGGTGGGCACACCCTTTCCCATTAAACTTGCTGGCGGCCGAAGGTCCGCTGACAGACAGGTCAGAGGTGGACCCAGCGTCTTGTGTCTCTGGATTTGGGAGCCATGAATACCATTCAAATCATGAGCACTGCATCCTTTATAGTGATTGTTAAATTCATATTGAAATTGCTTACATGTGTCACATAGCTTGCGTAACAGTTTGTATGCATTGTTTAATGGTACATTACTTTCATTTAGAGCAGTGGTTCCCAGCAGGGGCAGTACCTCCCTCCAAGTTGGCATTTTAGTAACTCAAGGGGGTAATTAGTACCAAGGGCATTTGAAACAAGTGAGAGACTAAATTAAACCCAAAGCCATACATTATAAAGAAACAAATCATTTTTCACTTCAAGTGCTATTTCCAAAATGTTTTTTATTTTCAATTACATGTATGTTTCCCCATTTTTAATTATAAGGGGGTAGGAGGTTAGTCACTAGAACCCAGCTAACCCTCTTGGTTACACGCATGATTACCAAGGACTTTGAAATTTCATCTAAGTCATACGATCTTCTCTCACCAATACAATTAATACATTTCTGTGCATAGGCCAGTGAATATGTTATGAAGTGTTATGAAGTTTGAGAAAAATGCAAAACAGATGACATGGAGTGTTGCGTAGTGTTAGTATTTTCTTTTGTTAAGCCTACCTGTTGCCTCTTCATTACTGAGTTTCACATTGGTAAGCGATATTGATATTTTTGAAGAAGAAAATACATGCTTCCAAAATATAAGAATCTAGGCATATAAAATTCTCAACTGTCCGTGTAATAAAGGATAAAACAAAGGATTAACATGGGACATATTAAAGGAGTCCATCTCTTGAGGTCACAAGTTTGCATAGGTAACAATGTTTATTCATGATACAGCTGTGAGATACTAATTTGCCTGTAAATTGGTCAATCTTCTACGGATTTTGATGGAATTTTTGGATATTTGTAACATTTTCAATGCTGACTGCTCATAATATTCCAAAATCTTATTTACATGTCACACAACCTTAAAGAAAAAGACATTGATGGTCTTTATGATAATAGGCATGGAAAGGTTAAAGAAATTGAATCGACTTTACAGAAATTTTTGAGCTTATGGAATATGTGATGAGTGCATATTTATGAGTGCATTTATATCGACCCAAAATTAGTTTCAATTCCTTTTAAATAGCTTTTGCAAGTCAGTTTTGGGTAAAACTTGCCATATTTTAGACATTATTCACTGATTTTGCAATTGCACTGTGTGAGGGCCAGTTGCTTTGGCAAAGAAACAATTCATACAGTATGTTACATTTTGGCAGTTTTCTTCCCAATTATTTTAATTTAAAAATGCACTGTTAATACCAATGAACAAGCACTTAGTAAAATCTGAAGTGCTTCAGTGTGGAGCGGTCTGAGGGAAAGGTGGCCCTCCTGCCTCCCATCCAAACTACAGTAGCTGATAAGGGGACAGCAGACGAAGCCCGGCCAACATCTACTAGATGTGGCATGTAGCCTACACTTCTTCGTGGGCAAAACATCGTAGCCTAGCCCAGGGTACATTTTGTGCACTCAGTCTACGCCAAACTTCTCTGGTGTAAACAGAGAGAATTGCTAGATGGTGTATGTGAAGCGACGTAAAGTCACACCTGTTTGCGCACAAACCTATTTACAAGGCCTATATGTTTAATACTGTGTGGTATAAATCACACCATGCACTCTCTGTGGGTGTGGGAAGGCACCCTCAAGCCCAGCCCTTGAACAGCATGCTGTTATATGAGAATGCGAGAGGTGGTGTCTGAACATTGTGGAGGATGAGAAAAATTTCTTGGCAGTGCAGATGGACTGCATTCAAATCTGGGATAGGTGGCCTTATGTAGGTCTCCCATACATCCACTCCCCTCCCCCTCCCAACTGGATTAGGTCTACACAAGTTGCTCGGAATATCTATACCGATATGCTCAGATTGGCACTCCATGAAATTTGAGAAAATACGTAGGTAACTGGTGCAAACGTTCGGTGGATGAGTTACAAACTTTCCTGTTTACCGCATCTCCCTAGCTCACTTGCAGCTGAGAATTGACAAGGTTTTCATACTTGCGTGAATATTGGGCCTGATATATTGTCTGAGCTCATGAAAGCCTTTACTAACGCCAGTTTTATATACCTAAGTTAGGACCTGTGCTATAAACAACTACCATATTTTTCTTCAAAGCACACTTTTTGAAGACAGCTGAAGGATAACTTTGGGAAGTCATATTGGCTTAAGCTAATTAGTATAGGGCCCAGGATCCATTCTGTGCCTCACATACATAGGCTAGACCTGTCCTAGTCACTGAACATGTGGTGTAATGCGCACTCCTAGCAGTCACTCCTTATTACGATGAAGTGTATAACATACGTAATGTTGCCAAGTTATTGTCTGTTTATGGGCAAGGCCCGGTGGCTCCATATTCATGCAGGGTGGTCTCAGTCCTTTTTCCACACCTGCATGCCGGGGAACATGACAGATCCCCTGCCAACAAGGGCATGCACTCTTAATACTGGTTTTCCTCTGGCATGTATTCTTGCATCAACAAGCAGGGGGATCAGCTCCTGCAAAAGTGTCATCCATTTATCAAATTCAATTTAGGCCTATACCTAACTTTAAAATAAAAGATGTAGTTGCCCTGAGCCTGTAAATTGCTACGTAGCTTCGATGTTCTGCCTCTCTCATGGCTATATGTGCGATATGTATGTAGGTATGCTAAGGTCATGAAGACTACATTACTTGTTTGCACAGTACTACTGGCTACACTGTGCGTTTGCATACTACTGTTATATGACCCAGTTCACAAAACTTTTTTGACTTTGTTTACAATATAACAGAGGGCGACATTTTGCTACTGGTGCATCACTTGCTCTGCTTTATCTGAAATCTGCGGGCTAGTGTGACTTTCACCAACAAGTGCTTGCATAAACTATCAATTAGTATCGGAAGTGCTCTGGCCATATTGATCATTGAATTAGCACATACTAGTATTTAAAATTTGCTTAATATGGATCATTGAATAAGCAACTTTCAATTAGTATTTGAAATGTTCATATCAACCAATGAACAAGCACAAGTTTAGTATTTGAATATGCTGCATATTGACCAATAAGCAAGCGCATGCAACCAAATTAAGTATTTGAAATGCTGAATTAGCGCTGGAAAACCGTTCGTTTCCTGGGAAAGCGAGTCTACATTTTCCGCAATTTCTTATCAAATTTCCGGTACGAAAGAAACATTAATTTCTATCAAGCACCAAATTTCCCTCCAAGTACACAGATTCTCTGGGAAGGAGCTTCACAGCTTGCCAAACTTCTTCCACCCAGATGCTGAATACGATCGACCAATGAACGTGCACTTGCTATTCGTTGGCACTACACACAAACTCAATGAAACAATTTTTTTTTTTTCCTGTGGGTGCAGTAACTCTGGCCTGTGACCAGGTAGCAATGTAGGCTAGAATCTGTGAAGCCTTGTTACTGTCATCTAGTCACAGAGATTCCTGTATCTCGTGATATAATCACAGATATACCCTGTCACAGTTGGGTTTAAGTTATTCAGATCTTTTATGTCTCCTTAAAAGGTATCATTCATCTCTCACTTTCCTTTCTCTGCAGGATGCTCGTCACTTGCGCGTTCCAACATCATGCCCAGCCTCTCGCCGGCTACCCTTCCTCTTGATGTCAATCTCTTCTTAATACCACATTTCCATGACAACGAAACAGACATCACTGCCATATACAACAATGGTAATGTATATATGTATCAATACAGTAGCCTTGAAAGCCTTGGTTTAATTATTAACCAAAGCAATGAAAACTTAAAATGAAAAAATTAAATTATGAAATGAAAATTTAATTAAGAAATGAAAACAATATCTGCTGAAATGACGACATGTAAGAACTAAAAGGAGCGAGACTCCTCACCCCAGACAGTTTCAATCCTCCCAACCACTCACGTCTGTTCCTTCGGCTGTCACAGCCTGTCTAAAACTCCTCCACATGTGTAATCAAAACAATGGATCCCTGTGTACGCCGTATAATATGAGCTACTCTGCGTCTTTTGAGTGTATGCTCAATCGACGAGTAGAGCCAATTGAGAATTCTGTTTTCAACTAGCCCTATATAGCTTGGGGTAATGAGTTACTGTCTTTAAATCAAGATTTTGTTGACTTGTATCATCCCACATGTCGTAGCCAACTGTATTGGACCAATAAATCGAAAATGTCTTAGCAAACAAGCCCTGTGAAGTGCACCATAAACATCCATCATAAGTATATTCTGATGTCCTGCCTCGAGAAATGTCGCATTTAAAACTGTCATTTGCTAAAGATCGGTTTTGAAAACTTCTGGTGAAAACTTTCAACACATAAGGCAGAGTCTTTTAAAGGGACAAGCAGCAGGAGACTACAAGTGATTTGGAAGGAATCTATGCAGAGTATTTCATTGAACAAAATTAATATTGCCACTTCTTCCTGATTTGCCGGTCTTTAGCAGATGTATCGAAGGGATAACTCTTACTGCACTGGGGTCATATGGTATAAGTGGAATTCAAATCAGTGAGATATTTCCAAGCAGCTGCGGAAGTTGAAACTTAGATGCTAATATCGTATAGGTCAAAATGTTTGCAAACCTGAATCCATATATGCTGTCTCTCTTACTGGCATAAAATCTTTGTCGTTTCTTTGCTGCTGAACTTTTGGAAGGCCGACTTGTTACGAAGTAGGGAAAATATCTCTCTTTCCAGCTTATCCGAAAAAGAGGTTTTAATGAAGAAACACCTGTCACAGTCTGAGAAATGTGCAGTAATTCTATAATGTATTGTACCTGTGTCACGAGTGATTCATCATAGAGTATATTTATGACCACCTGTTTCAATATAATTAGGTGCTCAACTTTAATATTCATTGTCTACCAGTCCCTTCAGGTCTTGTACATTAAAGCCTAGAGGAAAATACTAAAGTGTCATTCTTTTGATTCGGTCTTCCACGGTTTGAACATTGCTGAGAGAAGAACAGTCTTTCCAAAGTTTGGCAAATTTGGTTCTTTCAGCTTAGAATTTCTGATGCGTAGATATATCAAAGAAGTAAATATCTATGTCAATCTTTGCAAAGGAAGGTATTTTTTTTTTCTCCAACCATTTGTGCAACCATCCAGAGTTGTTTCAGCTTTCACTATGCAAGAAACATTGAAACATGACATGGCATTTTAATAAGTTAATGTCATTCATTGTGTAATGCCAACTTTGATAGGGCAAAAAGAAAAAAAAAAACAGAAAAATCTCTAGAGTTGAATATTACCAAAGGTTTAAATATATCAGAGGAATGAATGTTCAAATTTTACCTGGCAAATTGTGAAACAGCACCCTCTGCTGTGTTTATGCAATTGATCGTCTACGCCTGCTGGCAAGAGTTGTGCATTTCCTGTCGATTTCATTTCGGAAGCGCGCTCATAGGGGTTGGATGAGGGGAGCTGAAACTGTCTGCTGCCCCCGGGCTCTGGTCAGTGTTCACCGAAGTTGTTCCGAATAAAGCGGTCAGTTCAGTGAAACAGCATCTACTTGAGGTAAAAACTATCATGTTTCTTTGTGCTGGTATGTTGTTGTTCTGTAGCAGTTTTTTTTGAGATGAACAAGATATTCTGAGTTAGACTGAGAAAGACAAAAATGAACCTTTCGTTGAACAAAATTATTCAATGCATGTTATGCTGTGGGAAGGAAGGTAGTTTTAGTTTCATTCACCCTCTTTCTTCACCTTTGTTTTGTTACTAATTCATTGGTTCTGTCTGTATTCTGGAAATTTGTCCACAGGCCAGTCTATTTTATACAGCCTGCTACCTAACAAGGTCAAAGGTCATCCACGCACAGAGACCCTGGTGAGGTGTTTCAGGAACCAGATCTACGGAGCCGCACGCTATCCGCTGACTCATACGTCTCTGACGGAGAAAAACTGGTGAGTAGATCACGAGGGAAGAGCACAGACCTCCGTCTTTGTACCAGGGAGTATGGTCAGAGATTGTACAAAATATCCAAAACTTTGACGACAATGGACTGTTCCAATACAGCTGTAGGTAACCATGCACAATTAAGGAGCAGAATCATTGCAACTTAATTTCATTCTGCTAGAGCAACCATTCACAAAGACACATACACTGTGGTCACTGGAGTGGTTGGGATTGCCATCGACAATTATTTATGTCAGTACAT
This sequence comes from Stichopus chloronotus, assembly GCA_021234535.1. Lineage (NCBI taxonomy): Eukaryota > Metazoa > Echinodermata > Holothuroidea > Aspidochirotida > Stichopodidae > Stichopus > Stichopus chloronotus. The sequence continues at coordinate 17,450,007 of CM037842.1, forward strand.
CTATAGGTCTGTCAGAGTTAAAGATATGAAAACTGACTTAAATCTGTGAGAGGGGAAGGCTATGAAAACTAACATAGGTCTATGAGAGGGAAGGGTATTAAAACTCACCTAGGTCTATGACAGGGAAGGGTATGAAAAGTATCTTAGGTCTGTGAGAGTGAAGTATATGAAACCTTACTTAGGTCTGTTAGAAGGAAGTATATTAAAATTAAGTTAAATTTGTGAGAGCGAAGGATCTAGGTACACTAACTTAGGTCTGTGAGAGCCAAGGGTGTGACAACTAACTTCTCTGCCTTTGTGTATCTATTTGTCAAGAAAACTCTGGTCGATGAATTTTGAAAAACGTGACAAATAAACCTGAAAATCTGAACAAAAGAATACAACAAAATGGTGAAATATTAAATGTAGTGAGTGCAGTGAATAGAACAGTCATGATTATTAAACTTAATGTGTTACAAGTAAAGACAAGTTTAAAGCATAAACAATGAGAGAGTAAATGTTAGCCAGTGTGTGAATTCTCACATAAAGTGACAGATACTATTGGAACTGTCCTATGAGATTTTCATCATTAAATGTAGTGTGACCTGACATGGACATTTTGGAGTATTGGCTGTATTCAGCACTGAATGTGTTGGAAATACCCACAATTTCCATCGAAATTTATCGAAAGCAAATTCCTGTCTCACACTTGCATCATGAATAAACATTAACAACATGCAAATTTGTGAAGTTGATAGAGGGAGTTACGTGATACCGCATGCATTTTTGTAAATATCCTTTGGTCATCTAAGCCTGTATTTCAAGGACATGTGCGAACTTTAAATGCTCCAACAATTTCATCTTGGAAACATATTTTCTTTTTAAGAATTTTGATATCACTAATCAATGTGTAAAACCAGATCATGATTTCAAGTAATTAAGATGCAAAAGAATTACTGACTCTTTGCAACACTTCACATTGCACTTTCATCAAAGTTTGAAAAGAAATATCTCAAAAACAGCAACAGATGGAAAGTCAGTTCCACCACATTGTCATTCACGGTTTCACTCTGCAACTTAAGAATGAAGCCAAGGGTAAACCAGCAAACAGCGAAAGTGTCAAATACAAGAAGCAGTTAGCCAAAAAAAAATTTCACGAAGAAGGAACATTAGATGCAGGTGCTTTATGGGTCATCTGGTTGTAGCGTTCTGTGTCTACTGTTACAGTAAAACAATGTACGACTTCCAAATACATTCAAGAGATCCATCATCTTGCATCTGAACTGCAATATTTGTCAGCTATTTTCATAAAAAGTAAGCAAAAGTAATGTCAGTTCACATTTGTGAATTGCCATAGTCCCTTGGGTAGCTCCATACTACTGCTCTCCATGCATGTGTACAAACCTGTGCAATGGTAAGTACTGTAATTTGTGAGAGGCTCACCGTAGGTCACTTCATTGTGATTCATGTACTTGTTTACGTGGGATCTAAACATTTCTTTAAAATTATCCTGTATGTTACTGACAGTTATTTTATCAATGTACATGCAATCTTTACTAATTTCTTTGTAACTTCAAATCCTATGACCCGTTTCAATTCTTCCTTTGAGTTTGCGTTCTTTGTCTGAAAATTCGTGCCCAATATTGCCTACAGCTGCAGTGATTAGGGATGCACTGGATCTTACCTTATGAGATCCTGCTGGAACCGGATTTAACCGGATCGTACTTGAAATCCAACTGGACCAGATTTCTACAACGCTTTAAGAAAATAAGAATTGTTAAGGGTTTCCTATGTTTCAAATTTGAAAAACAGTATCTAAATGTACTGGACCTATGGACCTGTCACAAGAATAATTATACATCCTAAACTTAACAGATGTGAGGCTTCATCCCCTTGTAAGTTTGCCCCCAAGTTACCAGTTCTCCCCAAGCTGTTTACCAGTTTGCCCTGGAAGACCTAACAGTTCGCCCCGAAGTGCAGTCCATTGTGCCCCCTAAACTGATCTTGTGTCATTGATGTTCTATGTTAATTTTGGTTGTGTTTGGTAAGTGGCTTTACATTCCATTTCCTGTCTCTTGTGTTTGTTGCTTTGTCCATATGCTTTCTCATAATTCATTTTTCCCTCAAAATTTCAAATAAACTTGACTTGATTGGTAAAATGTCAAGTGTACTTAGGTCAGTTAGAAAAAAAATACTATTCAAAACAAACATCTTCAATTAAATCTGCAAGAAGTAACTGGACTTCAACTTGTACCAACATAGAACACAAAATCATCTGAATACGGTTATTGTTATGAATATTGCCGGTGTACAATGTCCAAGTTTTTTTCTTCCACAAATTACCTACATTGTCACTGGAAAAGGTATGTTATTGTGAAAAATGTTTTTGGTATCATGACCCGCCTTTGATGACAGTTAGTTCAAGGGGACAAACTGGTATATTTGGGGAGGGGGCAACTTCCACTTTGGGCCAAACTTGCAAGGGGATGAAATGACCAGCAACCGAAACATCCTGTTTCCCTTTATTTTACTTCACAACTACCAACAAATTCTGTTGAGTGCTGCTGTAGTGATAACATCCTTATTTTATGTACCAAGGAATGGAATCTTGTGGAAAAGATGCTGTATTTTTTGCAGTCATGAAATTTCAAAGCAGATCAGTTTAAACCTTTGAGAGATGCTCTCACATTTTACAATACCATCTTCTGGTCAGACAATTGTAACAACATGTCCGAAATATCCAGCTGGATTGTCCAGATGGACTGGATATCTGGTGCACCCCTAGTAGTGATTTTAGTTAATTGCCCATGTGGCAGTGGACATAATGAAGAACAATTTTGCTACATTTTTTGTTTTCTTCAAGTTTTGCAGACTTTGTGGTAAAAAAAAAAAAATCCAGATAAAATTGAGGTGACATCTTGATCCTCACAGGGTCATCTTCAGAACTTACAGTAAAAAGAAAACTTTAGCAAAATCTAAGACTGTGTAAACACAAATGTTGTTCAAATGGAAACAGCAGTTGCAACAACTCCCACACTTGAGTAGAATAGTCCAGATTATATTCAAAATATTCTCGTTAAGTCCATAATAATATGAAACAACATGTCAGCAACTCTTAATCTGCTCTGAATCTTTGTGTATAGATTTAACATGAACTGTTTCAAACTGCAAGCCTATGGCATAGAAGTAGAACAGAAACAATATCAGACAGAACCGTTGTGTGACATCATCGTGTCGTGATTATGAATTATTCATGAAGCTGTCTGGAACTTGTTCTCGGCAGAATGCGTTGAATTTGTGAAATTAAAATTTCATGGACCAAGCAGGTGTTGCTTTTATGGGAAAATGCCTTGCATGATTGCTAGTGAATATTCTCCTTTTGTGTCAGGAATTTAAGGGATGATCTGGACTATTCTTTTAATGATTAAGTCTTTCATTAAGGTTTCTCTGATTCAGCGAACAGGGAAGCCAAAACCAATTCACAATTGTCACAAGACTTGTTGTATCTTCTTTCTCTAAGTTTTTAGTGAAATAGGCCTTAAACTGTGTAAGGTAAGATTGAAAACTGTCATTTTGGTCGAGTGGACTGTTGTGTAGTGCTGCCTATGAAACATTTCTTCTGAGTATTTTTTTGGAATTTTTCATTTGCAAGTTTAATTGTCATAATATTATATTGTCATGATAGTTTGTGAATGTCCTTCTCTGTTTTGTCCATTGTCTTGTCCATTGCTCGTGCTTATCAATGATGTTTTTGTCAATTTTCCTTTTTAGGTTTCACTATGCAGCTAGAACCTGGGAGACGATGCGAAAGTCCAGCCTAATGTCCGACTTTAATCGCCTGCTGACCTGAACACCGCCTCAGCTGGGAATAACCAAATCAAGCTCACAACGTGAAGTCAGCCCGCCAGGGAAGGGGCACTTCCAGAACCGTTGAGACCGAGAGGAGGTCGTCTCCAACTGGCAGCTTCTTGAGAAGGGATTGGAAGAGTGACTCTTGTGTGATGTTGGAAGATGGGAACACATTGTTTGGCAGATGCTGATGTGTGACAGTTGCCATAGGAACTTGAAAAAAAAAACTCTGAAAGTGAATGATTTCAGGCTCACAAGTTCAATTAATGTTGCAGTTTTTGGTAAAGGAATTTGTTCCAAAGATTAAGGTAATCATAGTTATTCACAGGTACTGTTTTCAATATGCAGGTTCTTTCTAAACAGAAAAGAATGGCAACATTATTATATTGCAAATTTTGTGGAAGTTCAACACTGGTCAGCAATGATTTAAAATGTTTTTCTTTTAAGCTCCATGGTCTGACAATTAACCCAAAGGAGTATCCTCGCTTTTCGTTTTTTTGAATGTTTTTTGAATGCTGTACACTCAGCACTGTGTTTAATATTCCTGCAGAAATTTTCAGATGGTCAAAATTTCAGGCTAGTACAAGCAGTCTTTTCTACCCAACTAGGAGTTATTTGTGCAGTTCTCGAAACAAAGGGGGGGGGGGGGGGGGAGGGACAAATTACATGAAGAAAGCAAGATGAAATTTCCAAAGTGACTAATGGGTCGTACAGTACTTCCGTTTAGTTTAAGTTCGTTACAACAAAGCGAACCATTTAACTGCTGTCTCCATCTGGATGATCAGGAGGGAATTAGCGAATTTTGCAGTTATGTCTGCAAAAGAGCCAACCTGTCGCTGATAAGTCTGAAGAGTGTCTGTGAATATAAAGTTTACTGCTTTGATAGTGACAACAGAGGACAAATACGCAACCTTAAATGTGTCTCATAAAATTTCCTCTTCCGTGAGCCGTTGTTGGAAGATTTGTATTTTGAGTCTGTTACAGGGTTTTCAAAATACACGAAAACTTAAGGATGAGCACGTGGAATGTGACCGTTTCACAACTTAAATTTACTTTGGAAGAGACGGAGGGCCAAGTCTTTCGCAGTCTATCTAAGAGATATTAAAAATATTTTCCTGATGAAAGCAAAATTGCCGAAAGAAAAATTGCCAAGAAAGATTGATTTGTGATGGCATCTGAAAGGCAGTAGCAACAGTAAAATATTGATGTCATCTCTGGTGCAAAACATTGTTTCTGGTAGTGTAAAATGGAAGATACAACAGACTGAAAATAAAAAGCACAAGTCAATCATATATACTTTTAAATATGTAGGTTTATTTACAATGTTGTCATGCTGCTTCACGAAAGTCATTTAAACTGTCCTCTAGATTCAGTATTGGATCGATGTACCCTCACTGCCTGCTGGAGGATCTTCTGCAAACTCGGAAAATGTATAACTCTTTCAGGAGCAGAAACTACAAGGAGGACAATTTCGATTTGGAACATGTTTGTGTCACATTTTGCAGAAGTTTCTCAACTACCTCCAGTCACTACAACAAAGAATGGGTCCTTTTTCAACTTTGAAATTATTTCTCAGCCTTCCAAGTTCATTTTGACAAGTTTCCTCTGAATCTGTTTTTAACTGTTCAAATCTACATCTGGTGTGGGCCATGTTTTGTTATCTCGGACAAAATGGGTCACAAGTGTCACAAGGCTACATTCTCTCTAGTGGTTGTGGTGTCACGCCATCATCGGTGCCCCTGCTTCTCCCGTCTCTTCCGCTGGAGGAGTGGATGGTTTTTCGTCAGTTGGGGACTTGGCTAGTTTGGTCGGTGAGTGAGGTGAGGGGTTGACCGGACGGACTTCTTCGTTTGGCACTTCTGTGGGTGGCGGTGTTGTCATTTTATGTTTTGATGTCTGGGTTGGAAAAAGAAAACAGGGAATCTCAAAGACAGTTCAAAGTTACAAGTTACAAGAAGCATACGACAAAGTGTAACTCATATAGAATTGGGTTTGTCAATGCACTCTGTATTATCAGACTTAAGTGAACCATCTCTCACACTGCCATTAGCAAAAACCAAACTCAGTTTCCAGTGAGACATTGTGATGTCGTCACTCTCTCTGGTGTGATAGAAAAGAATGCGGTTGAAAGTCATGCATCAAATACAGTAAACTAAGCTTCATGTAGTTGATACATTAAATAAAGGTTTTATCATCAACACAATTGGCTTCTTTGCCAACTTTGGTAATTCTAATTTCTTGCAATGATCTCAAAGAGTGAATATTTTACGGTCAAATAATTTCCCTGCCATATCTGCAAAATGTTTTTCATCTAGTCACCTGTAAACATCTTGACCGTTTCAATAAAAGATTACATACAACAACTCTCATGAACCATGTCGACACTTTTTATGTTTTCTTTTGAATGTCTCAAGTATAGACAACCATTACCAGATGATGTGATGTAACCATAAAAGATTATTGTGTATCACTAGTAAGTTCTCCAAAGTAAGCTGGGAATGTTAAAAAATGACCACCAGTGACAAACTGTTGCAAAATAAAACTCACAATTTCAGATCAGTCCAGAAAAAATAACATCATATGAAGCAACTTGCAGGAGAGTAATGAGGTGTGAGAGGATTCCACTGCATGTACTTTTCTATGCAGTCTGCCAAATAAGAAATCTGAAAGCATGTTTCCTGTGCAGATTACAAGTTGCAGTTTGGATCTGAACTTTTCTGTAACAATTTGACACGCAAAATATCAAATGTTAAAAAGATAGGAATATGTGGACTTTGTGGGAATGAATATTTTTCCACTGTAATGCTTTTGTTTTTCAATTTTAATCAACCATTGCATTAAAACATGCACCCTACTGTGACTGATGTATCAGAGGAAACCACAATTTTACAGTTGGTAAAATAGTACTTCAACAAGTGAACACAGAATCAATTTGTTTCCTTTAATGTGGACCCCATTTTGAAGGAAAACTTCAAACACAAACTATTGTCTTCTGTTTGATAATAGGAGTGTTTGTCAAATTTCAACATCATTTTTTTTTCTTTTTTTGCTCCTCCAGGAACATGAATGTCTTTTACTCACATTTGGAAAAAGACAGCAGAGGTGAAACTCAGCTGATTTAGTCCTTTCTCATAGCTACCCTATTTTTCAATGCACTGTGTTACGGTACAGGTCTGGGGAGTTGGGACACATAAACTTGTACACAATTATGCTGAAATAAAAATCTACTCAAAGTGGTAATCATAAAAATGGTCAGACGGGGAAGATTGTGCTTTGAACAGAGTTTTGTTCACTTTCATTAGATGACAGAATGATTGCATGGTTTGCCCAAATTTAAAGACAGAAAGTCATCACCCCTGACAGTTCCAATTCTCCGAACCACTCACTTCTAGTCTCTCCCACAGCTGGTCTAAAATTGCTCAGCATGTGCAATTAAAACAATGGAACCCTGTCTCTGCAGTGTAACATGAGCAACTATGTATCATTTGAATTTGCTGTCAATCACAGAGCACAAACCAAATGAGAATTTTGCCTTCACAAGCCAAAAATGTAACTTGGGAGGAGTTTTGAGTGATGGGTGACTGCCTTTAAAGCATTTTATGAAACTGGAATTATCTTGTAATGCAAGTTCTTTGTATTTTCGTGTGCAAAAGTATTGTGAGAGAATTCGGGGTTTACGCAAGATACTTCCAGTCTTTCCAAACCAGACGACCTTCAGCAGATTCCCTACACTTTCCCACTGGTAAGGAGCAAATGGTAGTCATTGGGGAACAGATGAAGTTTTAATTTCAACCCTACTAGGACAGAAATGGTCTATGAAGTAATACTTTACCTACAAGTAATTTTATAAAATACTAAATGAAAAAGAATAACAATAACTTTTCCCTTTGAGCATTTCAAACCCCATGCCAAACTGACGCCTAAGTCAAAATACTGTTGCTTGAAGAAAGACTTCTGCAGACAGAGATTTCCAGTTGCCTCAAGGTTACAAAAATGCCACGAAGAAACTTATTGCAAGAGCTTTTCCTTTTCTTTGAAATTGAAGTGCTTGCATCTTGAAATTTGACACCAGGGAAACTTCAGACTCACTATGTCATGGTCCCACCTTAAAATATTGTGGAAGTCAGGGTTACATCTCTTGAGGACAGTGTTTCTTTGAAACAAAAATTAAGCAAAATTAGTCAATGAAGGACTGTAGCTCAGAGAACAAAATTATACAAACCTTTGGTTCCAGCTCAAGATCTTTCTTTGGTGATTTTGCATGTTCCATGTACCGCTCGTGATTGATCCGTTGCGTTTTGATGTCGCCGACGGCAGGCTCACTCCTAGCCATGTAGGTCGTAATATTTCCAGGAATCTTTCTGGGCATGTCCCATGTCCCGACGAACTCTCCCCAGGGCGAGCTCTTTGACCTGGGCACCCCCTCCATCAGATGACCCCTGTCATTTGCGATGATCTGTGTGAAACCCTCGTATGAGTCTGGCCTCTGTGTGAACATGAACCGTTTCATGAAGATGCTACTTTTTCATGAGCGACATACATCGTTGAACTCTGGGACACGTTGTGATCGTAATTTATGTAGCATTCTTTATCAAATCAAGTTTTTTTTTATAATACTGGAGTGAGGAGTGGTGAAGGAAAACGTTAAGTCCAAACACTCTAAATTAGCCTATTTCATACTTCCACATAGATAATCAAGAAATTTCTCAAATGTAGTGTGATGAAAATAACAACCTTGTCAGGAACTCAAATTGCCTCACTGTAGTGCCTTTATACTGGAACATCACTTTTACTTAATCGTCCAATTTAATTGTACTGCAACTAAAATGCAAAATATGGTTGTCCTTTTCCAAAATAATGTATTCATGCCCAAACTAATTCCTGTAATGCAACTAAAATGTTAAAGGTTGCTACACCTCGGGTATTCTGCTACTGAAAGTCAATGAAAACTCATTGTCAAATTAACTTCTATGTTTCCAGAGTATGTTTTGGTCTCTCATGTAAAATATGCATTTGGGTAAAACCTCAGACCAATAGATTGTCAGAAGGGTAAAAATGAAATCTACAGTATGTTTGCTTCCTCCAAGAAAAGGGCTACTGCAAACCTTCTTAACTGTGTAATTTTCTAAACTGTGCTATAGTTCAATCTTTGGACATCTTCCATTGTGATTCGTTTTTTGTGTCTGGGGAGGGGGAAATTGTGTGATGAATGTATGTTTACAAGGTCAATATCTAGAACAGAATCAGCAAATATCTTAAGCCTTGTAATCCACCATTTCACTGTGCGATGTTTCATGTCACATTTCTGATGAACGAAACCAACAAAGAAATTCATGTTCTGTTGTAAGATTCCCTAAATGAATATTTCAAACAGGTAGTTAATGCAATTGTTGAAACAATCATAAAGCAAATTGCACATCCAAAGTTTTGCTCAACAAACTGTGTTATAGCAGAACAAGACTTTGTCATAAACATGAACAGCCAACTTGAGCAACATGAACAACAGTAAGTAAGAGAAATACTAAAACAAACTCGAAGAATTGCTGAACAAACAATTTGCTTACCTCTTTGTATGTTTTTGGGAGTTGCCAGTTTTGTAATCTTCTGCTGTCAAAAGCATTCTCATACTGTGAAATTGAAAGTGTATACACAGTGTTGTAAGGATGATATAATTCACATTGCTCCTCAAGTTATAACCAGATACTACAGAAGCATTGCAACATTAAAGCCAACCCACTGTAACCTGTAGCAGCTCCTTAGGTTACTGAACAGTATCAAATCAAACAAGTTAACAAGGTAACTTCAGCAGCTACTGAGGGTCAGGCACAGGCAACACTTCTGGATATCTTGCTATGCAATCTCTCTAAAAATTATGACTATCAGTTATGAATCTTCAAGAAGCTTACACTGATCACATAGTCAAAATAGTCCTTTGTGTAGTTTTCCACTGCTAACAGCTTCTTGGATGTACAGTTTGCACATACCTTATTTACAGTAATAACATCATTAGTTTAAAGAAAAAGTACATTGTTGTAAATAAGCAGAGAAGAAGAATAGCACAGTCCATTTCAGGAAAAGTACTTGCTAGTATCATAGCATTTGATATAACAGTAACTGTTGTTAGGCCAATACCTATATAGCCTGGGTCTCGATATTTTGTACATGTCATTGTCAAGTAAGAAACTGTAAATACTGTATATTTTCATGGAGTAATGTCAGCGAAACAAAACAACTGTACAGTACAGTTACTTGAAAGGTAGGCCTGGGTATACTCAGAAGTAACATTGGGAAATCTGGCTAGGCTAGCTTAGTCTTAGCAGAACTAGGGCCTTAGACTTGAAGGCATTTACCAAGTTAAGAACTTAAGTTAGGGTACTGTAACTAAACTAGGCCGGTAGCTACCTGATTAGCGCTAAAATGAGATGCCATTTTTTTTCACTCTCCGGGATTTGTCCTTCGTAACTACACCGTTGTGACAGTCCTTACTGTGATTATTTTGTAACTAAAAATGTTGCGACTGAGATAGATAAATCTTTTCGAAGTTCCGAACTGTTTTCGTTGCTCAATTAGTCAGTCAGTAGCTTACTGTTGCAGTTCTGTGTGCACTCGTAGGCACAGCTAAAATAATCACAGTACGTATAGGTACACCGCATGCACATCAATCAATGTCTCCATTCATAACATTGGCTGATGTTTCGCAATAATAAATAGTAACAACAAAGACAAAGGTATACAATCGCCATGGTAACTGCTCACTTCTTAGATTGTTACCAGTCGCATTCGACTCGAGATATTTCATTATCATTTGTAACATACATGAAACTTACATTGAAATAAATATCATAATTAACTCATTATCGTAGATCTCATAAAGTTATTTTTGTTTCACTTATAGCAAACATTAAATACATGTAATAATGAAACGCCTTGCAAATTAATGAGGTTCTGAGAATTATACGGTGGCTTTTAAAATACTTTGAGGGAACACAGCGTACGTAATATTGTGCTGTAAGAAGTTGTCGTAATCGTATATGTTTTTTTTTCTCAAGTTAAGGTAATCACCAACGATAACATTCACAAAAAAATATTTCAGAGTATGCGTTAAGACCATATTTTCCAGGTGACGTTGTTAGTTACATACTTCCCTTTCCTTGTGTTTCGATGACGCCAAGTGTGTTCGAACATATTTACCGTCGACGTACTTACTCTTACAAAGGGCGCGTGATGGATCTTGTTATCATCAGTATTCTACAAAATGGCGGCCGCCAATCCAATACGGTGTCATGTGCATCCAGTTGTTTTATTCAGTATAGTCGATTCTTTTGAAAGAAGAAGTGATGAAAATTCCAGAGTAATTGGAACGCTCTTAGGTTTGTATTGTGGTCTCAAGATGTTGTTTTTGTACTTCCCAATCGTGTCTCAGTGCCTTACAGGAAGATTTTTCTGACTAACCTGTTGTTAGGCTTTGCATGATGTAATGCGTTAGGTTGGGTATCATCACTTACAGTAACGCTGAGCAACAGTAACACTAGGCTAAATGCGCCATATGGTTTGTGTACTGAGCGAAAGTGTACCGTAGTGTAAGTGTGTAAGTTGTGTAGCGTTAACTTTTCAGTTGACGTTCGCAATTTGTCACAAACTCGCACTCACACACATATACAGTAGCCTATGTATAAAAAACTGAAACAAAGATTAGAACATGACTCCAGAGAATGAAAGTCGCAGATTTGCAGGCTGGCAAAAAAGGTGTGAAAACACATGTCATTGTCATGACTGATGTGTAGAATACCGAATACGTGTATGCCATTGGGTGACCGTTTGTCGCGCTATTAAGTAAATTTATTATTCCAAGTTTGTGACGGTACCATCTACATTGTAAATAATGTAGGCTACAGTAGTTGGACATTTTCTTATTTATGAATCAGTTTGTCTTAAACTTTTGAAGGTACAAATGTAGAATACCGAGCCATTGAAACCTCACTCAGCCTTTGGAGTCACAGTCATATCGAAGCTGTCTAACAAGAAGTGTATGCGTCCACTGCGACTGTGCCTCCACTGGGGACTGGAGGCTCAGTGTACATAAAAGATTTGTTAAAGAAATACTACCTACCCTACAAGTCATGCACTCATATTAAGGCGTTCTCAAAATAACACCCAAAGGTGTATGCTGCAACTGTGCCTCCACTGGAGGCTCAGTGAACTTGAAAAATACTAAACATTCACTCATATAAGAAGAAACATTCAACAGCGCCTCCATTATTAAAAAAGGTGTTCTTCAACAGTGGCCGGGTATTCTATAGTTACTCCGTCCTAAATGATGATGTATTTCTTGCAACAAAAAATTGTGTCACTGGAGGTGAAATTATTCCGCCTTCTTTACCACCAGTCAAACAAAGTTAACTTTCCCCAAGGTGCACTGTGTGCGTCTGCCATTGACTTGTGTAGAAATGAAAAAAAAATTGTTGCGTCCTTTTAAGCAGTAGCGATATCCCAAAAAGAAAATATCGATATATCGGCAACAAAATATACATAATATCGATATTATCGATAATTTCGCAGAACAGGTAAACACAATGTGCTACTGCACATATGGACCCAAACTGTGGGCTTAACACGTTTTCCGATACTTTACAAAAAGAGCAGTTTGACTGACACAAAGTGTATTAAAACTTATTTTTTTTCTTCTTTATTTTCACCCAATGCACATATTCTCAAATGTTCCTTTCCCCATGTGAATTGTTTGAGGCGTATGTTTGCCTACTTGAACCTGTTTTTACCCCTATCCCGAACGCCTTACCTGAATAGCGTAACTTGTGAACCTACACTCCGTAACTACTACATAAAAACAAAAGTGGCAGCTGTTATTGTCTTTCAACAGAAGCACCTTGTACATTCAGTAAAAAAAAAAAATGCTATGCAACGTATGCTCATCGTGCTATGCAAGGGGTATTTTGGTGAGATACTAGATATTCTCATACACTGGTGTGTTGTTTTGGAAACCGACTGTCCAATCAGATCGCTCATCGCGAGCTACCAACAGGTGTTGTGGGCGGGGAAAGCTGGGGCAAGAGCCATATATGGATGTGAGCGTGGGCAGGCTGCCGCTTGCCTTCAGTACTGACCACGTGCAATCGCATGACTACAGATATTATAGTAGTTTCTCTGTATTATCGCCGTTTATCAAACACGATAAAATACAGACTTTTCTATAATATAGCTTCACCGATAAATATCAGCGCAGTGAAAATACAGATAACCATAAATATACAGACGTTACAGTAGTTTCTCTGTATTATCACCGTGTATCAAACACGATAAAATACAATCTTTTCTGTAATATAGTCTCGTCGATAAATATCGGCGCGATGAAAATACAGATTTTCTAGTGCAGCGCATCGTGTTATAAAACGATAAAATATAGACTTTTCTGTAAATATAGTCTGTGGATAAATATCGGGGCAATGAAAATGTAGGTTTTGGGGGAGTGAAATGTGTGATTATATGCGGGATTTGTGTGGCTTGTAACTGCTGGTCGTGCGGGATGCTGTACTACTGGGCGGCGTGTTAAAACGATATATAGACTTTTTCTGTAAATATAGTCTCGTAGAAAAATATCGGTGCAATGAAAATATAGGCTTTCAGTGAGTAAAATGTGTGTACGTTACATCATGCGGGAAGGGCCTGTGTCACACAAGGCGAGTTACAGGATCGGAGGCGGGGCTTTTCCAGAGTATATCCAATCAGTGCTGTGAACACGCATATCCCAGTCATTCACTACACAACAGCTAGTTTAGACGGCGTGAAACGGGGCAGTTTGACACAGGAATAAATTATCTGGATGTGCTTTGACTGACTTCGCGTGAACAGGGTTTCCATGAATATAGAAGTAACGATATATAGTTATAGATGTAGCAGTCTATATTATCGATATTTTTCTATATTATAGTATTTTCTATATATCGATATAGTTCCAAGGTGGATATCGATAATATTCCTGAAAACGGGATATACATATTATCGATAATATCGATATACTGCTACTGCTTACGTCCTTTACCATTTCAGTCTGCCTTACATGAGCTTCAGAAGTTCTGATTTGTGAATGATAGGCTAGGCTCACTTGACAGGCCCGTGCAGTTGATGGCTACCTCTGTGCAATGCCCCACTTGGAATCAGCACGGCTGCAGTCACAGTGGCAATTGCATTGCAGTCATTTTGAGAATGACTGAGTATGTGCACTGTATTTATTGTAGGACTTCAATCTTTCATGGGCTTAGGTCCATATCAATCGATTGTACAGGTCTTACTATTTACCACCCCATCTGTCGTTCTGTTGAAACCTAGTATTAGCCCTGGTACGCATGAATGTAGAAATCACATGTAATGACATGCTGTTGTTAAAGGCTGTAATGCATCACCCCAGACAGTTCCAATTCTCCCAACCACCTACCTCTAGTCCCTCCCTCGGCCTGTCTTACATTCCTCCACATGTGTAATCAAAACAATGGATGCCTGTGTAAGCTGTGTCATACGAGTTGCTCTGCATCTTTCGAATTTGCTGGCAATCTAAGAGTACTGTAACTTAGAACCAGTTGAGAATTTTCCTTTCAGGGAGGTAAAAATATAGCTTACGGTGATGCAATACAGCCTTTGAGTGAACAGCACTGTTACCAGTTTTGTCTAAAGATTTTTTACCAAAAGTGGGTCTTAAGCTGAAATTGCTAGTCTACTCCCATGTGGTTAAATATTATTTGCCAAGCCCTACACAGTATATTTACATTCAAGTTGCAAATTTGTATTTTACACCTAGGATGCTGCTTTTAACCTGACGATTTATTGCTCAGACTCAACACCTGAAAGCTGCAATCAACAACTGTAATTGTCAATACTGCCCTCTAACAGTAAACATTTTTTTTCAACGAAATTGCTTTGTACGTTAGCTAGATCTTTAAACATTCTTCAAATGCCATTGTGTTTGCTCCGACTCACCACCTGAAATCAACAACTTTAATTGTCAATACTGCCCTGAGTAAGAAACATTTTTTCCAAGGGCATTACTCTAAACATTAGTTGGATCTTTGTTCCACTTGACAAATCACTGTTGTTGAACTTACTCATCACCTGAAACTGACAAAGATATTTGTGAAGAAGGCCCCCTGTCATAAAACATTTTTTTCTTCAGTATGTTACTCTGTATGTTAGCTGGATCATGAAAAAAGGTTGTGTGACATGGAAATGATATTTTTGAGTAGTGTGTGTGTTAAAGTGATTGCGTGCGTTAGCAAAAAGTAAAAACATTGAAATTTCATAGATCTCCAAAAGTTTGGTAAGGCTTTTAATTACACCATTCAGACAATCTGGGAAAGTAAATAGGTTTCAGTTTGTTTATTTTGCCATATGATTTCAAATTCTTCTAACATAACGACAAAAGTGTAGAATACGATAATGTGGTGGTTGACAGTTTTCGTTCAAATCAATGGTGTGCTTCTTTGAACAAGCCAATGGGAACTATACTAGCGTTAAATATTCAGTTACAACTCAGACGCTGCAGGCAAGGTTGTGTTCAGTTCATAGGTTATTTGAAATACAGTGTTACCTTTCACCAAATACTACAATTCGCGATACCTACCAAGGAGCGACGACTTGAGTAGTATGCTTTAGATACACTAGTGAGATCTGTACTGTTGCATATTCATTATGAAGTCGGTTATAGTGTGAACCGTTAATTTCAAATATGATTTTTGTTTTTACTGTTTTTATGCCAGTCCCGTTGCTTTTTGAAGTAGTTACTGTCATTTTACTCCAAAGAAAGACATAGTCCGTACATGTACAACCACGCGCGTACATTAAAAAATAAAGAAAAAGTTAAGATCAAACATGATCTTATCTTTTTGGTATTTCAGTACACACGCAATCACTTTAATAATTGCAAATGTTGACAATAGTCACAAATTCCATCAAATATTGCCACTTTTACAGGCAAATTCCTGTCGATCACTTGCATCATGAATAATCATTAGCTGAGTATCCAAATTTGTGACATCATGGACTCCTGTGATATGTCTTACAGTACTAATTCCTTTGTTTACTTGACCTTTATTTTTAGGACAGGTGAGAATTTTGTATGCCCAGAGGGTTGTTTATTTGGAAGCATTTCCTTCAAAATATTTATATCACTTAGAGGGCCAATGTGAAACCCAGAAATTAGGAGATCTTACACATAGGCCTAACAAAGCAAAAAATTGACCCCACGCAATACTCCTCACGATCTGTTTTAACTTTTCACCGAACTTTTGAAAAGAGGTACAGAAACTCATAAAAAGTAATAGATTTAAACACTTATTCCAATGTGTTTTCATGGTTTCACTCAGCAACTTGTGAATAAAGCCAGCTCTTTTCTAGATGCATGTCTTACAGTGTTTATGAATTTGCTCTCTTTGAACATGTTTGGGTACAAATTTTCTGACAACTTGGCAAATACACTTAATTTCCAATTTTATTTACACTGTGTATTTCTTTGTTCGTTTGCTTGTTTTTTTGTGGGGGGGGGGGTCAAGTTTCCATTTACTTCAGTGAGCTAACTTGTTTGTACGCCTGGCCTAATGTTACAGTGTCTTACTGTTCACCTTAGGCCCTGCACAGGTAGTGCATTGACATTGATGCAGATACTGTACAGATAGTCTGTTCTTGACTAAGTCATCTGCATCAAAAGTAGGTGATGTGAATTAAACAACTGCAAATTGGCCTATGGATTGTATTTTTCTCAGAATTTTCTCATCCTCATGCAGGTCAATAAATTGTTGCTTGCTTTGTTCTTCCTGCAGGTACAAATATTCATGGCACAATTGAGGTCACAAATTGTTTCTGCGTTCCTCACAATGAATCTGAAGATGAGGTAATCTACACCGCTATTAATGTATCTGCTATAGCCTGCACTTTTACTGGTCTCAAGTACCAGCTTCTTTTGACATCAACCTTAATATCAGCTCTTAATTTGTACAGTCTTGTTAAGTGTCTTCACTTGTGAAGGAACCGATTCTTTGATCTTCTCCAAATGTGTGTGTAGATATTGAATTTAAAGGGTACAAGTGCGTTGGAGAAAGTTTGACGCATTCCCTTTATTAAAATTCTGTAAGTATATACCACAAAAGAATTTTCAAGTGGTTGAAATTTGAAATCAAGTCCTGATAGTTTTACATAAATGAATAAAAGAGTGACTCCAGGTGCAGTCGAATTTGATTTTTAAGTAAATCTGAAACTGTTGTGGTATCATATTTATATTTTCAACTACACTTTTTGTGGGAACTATTCACCTTCTCCTATTGCTTTTTTTCCATACCCTTCACATGATTTCTTCATATATCTTGTAATGATGATTTTGACACCTGAACAGTGCTTTGGTAGTTCGAACATTGATGTGGTGATCAGTGCAATTCTGTGAAGTTATGCATGGGTTTCATGACGTAGCTAATGAACTTTGTTACAAAAGGAAGCATGTTGCAGTTAGCACTTGTTACACTGATTTCAAAATTGGCCTGTTTATTTGGAGGAAAATAGGCGGTGGTGAGATGCTTTTATCTTTCGGTCTTCATCTGAATACACCAGGACTGAACATGTAGTCTAAATGTTGTGATATAAGAAAATTTACTTGACAGCTTTCAGTTTAGCTAAAGGTTCCCTCGAGTTTCAACTTTTCTGAAAAGTTTGTCCCAGAATAATCATAAAGTTCAATATTTGGTCTGCCGCCCTCATCGCAGTCATTGTTTAAAATCTTAGGTGCTCAGCTAGTTAAGGACTGGACAGAAAATGAGGAGTATTTTATCTCTCATCATTGCATGACTTGGAAAAGAGGTGAAGCTTACAGTAACAGGGCTCCAGTAACTGATGATACAATTACAACAGGTCTATTTTGATGAAGTTTTATTGTCCGTCTGTCTCGGCCATTTACCTCCTCGTTCTTGGATACCCATACCTGTCGAAATTGGTTTTCCACTTTCAGATACAATCGTCAGAATTTTACTGAAGGTACTCCCTTATATGTTCAAAACTTCAACATATGTCCTCATTTCCAGTTTTGTTAGCACTTTCTCGTTCAAGTGTTGAATGGAGTTAACTCCAGAGTGAAGTGCTTGGCTCACCCTGTTGAGCCCTGTAAACCTACAGTTTGGACATGATCATGTGAGATTTACACTATTTTCTCAATTTGCAGGTCGCTGTCGACATGGAGTTTGCTAAGAACATGTACGATTTGCACAGGAAGGTAAACCCAGTGGAGACTATTGTAGGCTGGTGAGTCATCGGCATTAATGGTGACATATTAGTAAAATTAATTTGGCCTGAATTTATTCTACGTGATCAAATTGTGAAATAGTTTTTATACTTGACTTGCTAAGAATTCTATTATTACAGTGGATGAAAGTCAAACTGTGTGGAGCAGGATTGGTTGCCACTACATTGCATGTAGCGTCCACATTCATAGGCTGGCCAGTACTGTGACAATAGGTCTGTATGAACACAGTTAGTGAAGGTCACAGTCAGTTTTTCAAACATGTCTTTGTTTCCTTTGTTATGTACTGAGGCTTTCAACAGTTTATTCACTTGTTGTCTTTCAGTAAACCTTCTTTTTTTTTTTTACCTCTTCCATCATTACACTTGGTAGACTGCTCCCTACCTGACAGTACTTGCTATTTTACAATCACAATTTTATTCCCATAGCACTTACCATGTTTGTATTTATGATGTCTCCTAAGGTATGCAACTGGCCCTGACATCACAGACCATTCGGTTCTCATACACGACTACTATTCCAAGGAATGTTTCAATCCTGTCCACGTTACGGTAGACACCACGGTAGAAAATCTTCGCATGAGCATGACGGTCTGGGTCAGGTGGGTAGCGGATATATCTTTTTCACACAGAAATGTCCTCGCCATTTTAGTGAGGAACAGTTTGGTATTGTGTTCTTTGTGATGCCAGCTTGGGAGTTACTTACATTTGGTGATAGCAAGTCTGATGGCAAAATAAAACACAGTGGATTCAGCCTGCTGTGAGTGATGAGAACGTTTTGCATTGCTCACCTATTTGAAGTTTTTAGTCGGTACAGAGTCATTACAGTTATTTTACAGTCCATGGCAAATACTTAGTTGGCTTAAAATGATGACATCTTACTCATTCAAAAACATATTTAGAAATAGGGAGTAACTGCCTGACTGAACCACCCCTGTGTCCAACTCATCCCCTGTGTCCAACTCATCCCCAGTTTATTTCTCCATCCCATCTCACCACCCCCTCCCCAATAGCTGCAACCAGTGGTAGGAGTATCAATCAGTTATCAATCAGTAATCAGTCTTATATTGAAACCAACTAAATATTGGGTATTAATTCACAAGGGCATCCAAAATGTCATCACAAAACAAGCTTCCACATTTCAAATCATGGAATCCAAATGAGTTTGGGAATGTCCACAGTATCAACGGCGTAGATTGTTGTGACATCTTGTTTGAGAAATGTAGTTATGTCTCACTGGCAAATCTAGGTTGAAGGGAAATAAGGTGTTTACAATGCACTAGTATGGCATACAAAGACATAGCTTTAATTGTTGTCAAACCATTAAGGCTCATCAATAAACATCTACAAAACCTTCATTTCCTCCAAATGTTATTATGCATAAGATGAGTTACAGAAGGTGCATCATTTGAAAGTTAATGGTAAGAAATTCTTAGTAAAAACAGCTTAATTTGCACATGTGAGAAACTTTTTCTTGAAATGAAGGCCACCATTTTTCCTTATTTTGAACAATGTATCCTTCTGTGTCTACAAACATTGGTTTTAAACATGATTCTTTTTCTGTTAAAAAGCACCTCATTTCCGTTTAATTCAAGCTTTTTGCACAAAAAGTCAGATCATAGAGTAGATGATTGATATGAAGTTATTATGGCTGTTTTAGCCATTGTTTAGCAGTTCTATATTCACTAGCATAACTCTAAAACCTCAAAGTAGAAGGATGCTATTGTGAAAGAGTAGTTATCTAACTTTAACCTTTGTAACTATTGATATACCCCTTTCTTTTCCTCCAGGCAAAATATGGGTGTTCCAGAGAAGTCGCAAGGAACGGTCTTTGTTCCAATTCCACTCAAAATCACTTGCCACGAACCGGAGAGGGTGGCCTGTAAGTACACGCCATTTGATTACTTGGTGTCTATGAAAGATGCCTCAACCCTGCCTTATAGCTTTTTCTTTTCATATCTGGCAAGTCCTATTTATGATGATGAAGCGATGCAGCAGAGGTATCTATGAATGACTTTCAGTGATACAGTAAAAAGTGAGAAGCACAAAAATCACTGTGTTTCTTTGGGTGTGCACTGTTTAGACAATTTTCATGATGTCTCAGAATCCCTTTACAGTTTGCCTTTCAGTAACATTCAATGGTCAAAGAAAAAAAAAAAAGACTTATAACATAGAAGGGTATCTTTGTTTGATTAAAGGTAATAGTTTTACCCACCGATTCTGCGAAGGTTGGGCAAAAATTGGCTAATGTAAGGAAGAGAAATTTTAAAACGCCAATGCAAGGTTAGGCACCATAAATTTAATTTGTTGTGTTGAAGACCCTGAGCGTAGTAAACTATATTAGTTATACATTGTTCATCTGTTCACTTCATTGAAGTTCAGATGTTGTAACTTTACGATTGGCTTAACATGAAAGCATCTATGAACAGAGATAGTTCAATGTAAATGTTACGAAGTGTAGACAGGATGACAGGAAGCATGGAAGGTTCTGGAAAGGCGATATTTACACAAAGCGAGCTCTAAAGTAACTTTTTACTCTCACTGTCTACCATGCCAGTATTAAACCATGACAGTTTACAGTAACAAGTGATGAAGAGTTGAAAGAGTTGCACATTGTGTAAGGAACATTTTGATATGGTATCAGTTGCTTTGCTCAGCTCTCACAACAGCGTGATCCACAATGTTATCTTCAAGGCATTGGTATCATTTCTACCACACCATTTGTCTGAATGCTCTCCAGTCCTTCCACAAAGCATCGGAGATCTTACAATATTTGTTAGAAAGCAGTATTTCATCTGGTACCCTAAGTGAAACAGTGTGGAAATTATCTCTATTCAGCTGTCGGATTAGTCTCTACAAATCTTTGTACTGTACTTTGTGATGTACTCAAGGGTTTGCCAACGAATCCCCCACAATACCATGTCCTGGTTTAGAGCTAACATTTGATGGATTAGATAATGCTTCATACTGACATTGCTTGTTTACCTGCATCATAGTCATATTTGATCGCTTCTTTTCCTTTCCTTTCAGTGGACACATTGATAAGAGGCAAGTCATCCGGCGAGAGGAACATTGCGCTCATCGACGATCTCTCCTACGTCTGCAAAGCCGCCAACAAACTTCAAGACCTCTTGGACGTCGTCCTAAACTATGTAGATGAAGTCATTGTGAGTATATGATGCCCCCGTGATCCATCCCCCCATGTCTTCCAGCACTCGTGAGAGGACGATGAGGAAAGTGCTTTAAATATTGATCAATTGTGTCTTAAATATTGATCAATTGTGCCTTCCAATATTGATCAATTGTGCCTTCCAATATTGATCAATTGCATCTTCCAATATTTTGTTTGAAGTGAATGCACCAGCAGATAAGGGCATGGGGAAGGGGGCCCAATAACCATTCACCTAACGACGTCAGGATTTACGAGTTAAAAATCGAAGCAAATCAGCCAACAAACCAAAGAACTCTGACACAGTGTTTACATGTATGGTGCTTGTTTTCAAAGAGATCTACTTATTAAATCTATGTGGTTATGTTTAATGTGAATGAATTCTTGTATTTCCCTAAAGTTACTCTCCTTGTGAAGTTCATTAAAATTGTTGTTGTTTGATAATAGTTTCAAGAATCCTCTTTGTGTCTTCATTGTTGGTAAGTAGTGGTTCATTTGCTGTGGCCCTCCACCACCCTCACCACGTACCTTTTGGTTCGATCTGGAATCCAAAGAATGAGGTCTGACTTTAACATGTGACTGTCAAAATGCCCTCTTCAGTTTTCGTCTGGTAACGTGAGCGATACTGAAGAAAAGTTGGCACAACCTAGTAACTGTTCTCTCTCCCTCTAGTGTGTAGTCGGGCACCATCCCTGCGGACAATCAGGTCGGCCGTTTCCTGATGGATCTGGTCGCCAAGGTCCCCAAGTTGCAGCCGGAGGATCTGGACCAGATGCTGAATAACAGCATGAAGGTATATTTAGCTTTATCCCATTACATGTATTGTAATCACATTGGTGAGAGTCAATGTTAACATTACCCGGGAGGGAGTAATCACCCTCCAAAAAAGTGGCTCGATACGCTCTGATACTTTCCCTCCAGGAGGAACCCCTCATTGCAAGTTATGACTGGGTTGGTGATTCAACTTATGACATGAAGTCTCAGGTTGAGCTGTATGTCCCTCAAGGGTTGGTTTCAAAACCACCAGTCTCTCTTGGGACATTTTCCCTCTCTTGGGACAATAGATATAGAATCATAGTACCTTCTCTCATGGCAGTAATGTGACCAGTGTATGCAAACAGCATACACTGGTCAGCATGTATCAACAGCGACCTGCGAACTGATATGGGTAAATTGCTGATAGCTCAGCATGGACACCGTTATCTCTGTAAGCCATCTCTCCTTTTGTTTGGTATGCTTGTTGATGAAACAGTAGCTGTAGACCAGGAGTCCTTTTCCTGTCTGCCCTTCGTCTGTCTCTTACATTGATGCACCAACTACTAGTCCAGTATCTTTTACATTAAATCGTTATGCCTCCACGAATATGTGTACCCTAATAAGGAGTTTATCATCATATCATCAGACATTTTTCTTAATATCTGACTTTTGGTCTTGTAGTGAATATCTAAACTAGTTCTGGTACAAATTCCCTCCACAAAGCTTATGTGAGCTCATGTTTGGTTTTTGTCGTATTTTCTCTTCCTTAGGATCTGCTGATGGTCAGCTATCTCTCTCAGCTGGTCTCCACTCAGCTGAGTCTCAACGAAAACCTCACTTCAATGGTCTCTAAAGGGATCGACAAGTTTTGATGTCTTCCCAAACTGGAAACAAGTAGTGTCTACCATCGGAGTGCTACCCAAGTGGAAAATCCACGTATTCCCTCGTGTGGAAAAACTGGGTGCACTTGACTAAAGGAACAATACCTTGAGCTGTCGTGTTACTTTATCGTTTCCTCAACTAGAGTGTAACATCGAAGCCATGTGGCAGGGAAGGTTTTATTGCCTCCGACTCGTGAATACTCGTATATTTTTCAGATTAATCAAACCATGTGGTATAATTCACTGACAGGACAGCTTCAAAGGCCCCTGTGATAGAGCAAATGTTTAGCTCGGTGAATTTCCAGAGTAATGTTTATATTTCCTGTTTAATGTCCCCAAGGAGTCCCTGTTTAGATATTAGCCGCTGTCCCATCAGTTGGATGTAAAGTGGTATTTTGTTAGGAGCTTAAAAAAAAGAAAAGAAGGAAAGTGGTGGAGGGTGGGGGCGGTATTCAACTTAACTGTATGTTTATTGTAAAAGATTTTTTCCAACGGAGGTGGCCGCATCATGAAACGGATCATCGGTAGGAGTAGAGGAGTCGCCTTCAATGAGCCAGGATAATCAGTTAAGCTCAGATGTTGTCATTTTGAGTTATTCAAATTGTACCCTCCCCCTTAATAACTTTTTCAGTATTTTGAAGGAATGAACAAGACATGTCCACATCTCAGTTATGTACATTTGTCAGCAGGTTGGAATTGAATAGGAGTTGAAATCTTCCTTGAATGCCACATTTTTAATAGCAGACTTATTTCACAGGGCAGTTGAATACCACCTCTCTGTTATACATTAATACCACATTTGTACGTATCAGATAGGACATTTGAAGGCTTTTCTTTGGTCCAGAAGTTGAAGAGTTTCCATGGAAATAGCTGGTGACGAGGGCGGTATTGCTTGGCTCTCAATATTAAAGATGACGGGAGATATTAATAAAATACATGAAAAGAACACACACATATTTGATGTTCTCCTGGTCTGGATTTTTTTTTTTTTAATATGGTGGTGAAGGGGGGAAAAAAGAAAGAAAATCCTCACAGCTCTTTGCAACCATCTCAGTTAAATACCACTCATAAATTAACTTAAACTATGTTGATTGTAGGGTGTCATTTAAAGGAGAAATGCTTTCTAAATTGGCAAAACTAAAGAAAGTTTCCATTGTATAGTATTATCATACTTGCAGGATGCCTTAAAGGCAATGTACGTCAAATGTGTCAATTATCATGAATCAGCATTTTAGAAGGACAGACCACAAAGTGACTAGTAAATCATGACACACACTTCTTCCTGTGTGAGCCTTGTTGGCTAAACAGTTTCATCAGAACATGGCCAGTGAACTCTTCTCGGCAGATAGCATTCTACACTGCATTAATTTTAAGTGCTATTCACAACATAGCGTTCCATTCACTAGAAATTGTTTAGTGGGTAAATGGGCCACTGCCATAGATCTGTGAAAACTCATCATACACTGTAAGTGAAAAAAAAAAAGGAGGAAACTGAACAAAAGACAGAAATAAGTCTCTAAATGAAAGTGGGTGCAACCTTTGTTCGACAAGCATTGTATAAGCTGTAGGTAAATGCTGAGAAACCAAAATATATCCCAACCTTTGGAAAGGAAGAAAAAGTAAAAAACATTGCCTGGAATAAATTCTTATTGCTGTTCATGACAAGCAGGTGAACATGTGCGTGTTAAAGATAGGGATGCACTGAAATTCAATTTTAAGACATGGCCGGACCAGATTTGGCCGGATTGTAGTAAAAATCCGGCCAGATAAATTGTGGCCAGATGTTACTTCAAATTGACCGGACCGAATTTTTACAGTGCTTCTGAAAGTTATAATTGTACAGTCTCTGTTTCCAAATGCAACATATTGATGATGATGCACAGGAAAAATGGACTAAGGTACATTGAAAATCATCCTTCAATCAACATACAACCAATTATTTCACCATTAACAAGTTCAATTACAGTAGCCAGTCTTGGTGCATGCTGACAATGATGATATTCGTAGTGGGTAGAATGTTGTGGAAAAGATGACACATTTTGCGGCCATACCATAGATGACATTAGAAAACAGGTCAGCTCAGGAATTTTCATTGCTAATTGAAGTGATTTCTCACGTAGATGCCCTACAGAAAACTTACAAAAGTTAGAAAGTAAAGTGGTTTTCCAAATTAAACATGGTTTAGTTGATCCAAACTCAGTGCATTTGGGGCCTAGCAACCACACCTGTCTCTTATATCACTGCCCACTATTGCCACCAAATGAGGCTTGAGATCCTTCTACTCTCATCAAAAGTTGTAACCCTACCTCTTATTGAAAGTTCCATCCCCCCACCCAGTGCTCCCCTCTGAGTCCGGACCAAGTGCAAGTCCGTTGAAATAGTGGACTAAGGCTTGACGTTGCCAAGTCCAGACTGACTAATGCATGTTAGCTCTGACTATAAATTACTCAACAAGAGAAATGTTTGCCAAGAATATAACGATTTCACTTCGCTAAGCTAGCTTTATCTTTACTACTTCTGGTATAGATCACATTTATTTAAGCAGCCTATGCTTTATGTGAGATAATAAGATTGCTTCTCATCTTGCACCATTAATTTGTGATATTGTAAAAATGATGTTGCAGTAAACCCTGAAAAGGAAACACACATATGCAAAAAGCTCTTAGCTGTATGATGTATTGTATTCTAAAATCAATTCATTTAATTACTATTACAACTCACTGAAATGGTCAGAATGTTAAATTGTGTTCCACACTGTTGTTGTTCCCTAAAGTTAATTCATATTCTGTCTTATAATTCTTTGAGGATCTATGCTCTGACATTTCATACCAACATCTGAAAATTTGCAACAAAGTGCAAGAAAAAATCCGGCCAGACTTTGACGAAAGCTCCGGCCGGAACCAGATCCTTTTTCTCTATCTGTCAGGAGAGTCCGGCCGGACCGGATACCCTGTGCATCCCTAGTTAAAGATGTACATTCTAACCATAACAGTGTCCTTCAGCAATTTAGCAACACATTCCTCTGCAGAGCTGAGGATGCAAATGCAACTTTCACTGTAATCTTCAGGCCAAGTTCGTAAATCCCCAAAACAAACCAACCCCCCACCCATTCTCTACCCTTGTCCACTCCTCTCCCACATACCATAAGCTGCCTCATTTACTGTGGCCCCCACCCACGGTCATGTCTCTCTTAATTTTCTCATCTTTGAGACATTTTCCACCGCCCCCCACAACTCTCATCCGTTCTGTCCGTTGAATTACGGTCCTTGGTCGGCGTTCTTCTCCGTCAATTCCTTGATTTGGGAGACTGCCATGATCCATTTATCCATCCACTGGGAGAAGGAGAGGTCGTCGACCTTGACCCAGGGGGTCAGATGTTGGGCTGGTTGCTCCCACCTGCATACAAAAGAGCAGCAAGGGAAAACAAAGTAAATCAGGAACGACCACCTGTTTCGTTCGGTTAATACTGACCGCCTGTGAAATCACAGGTTTGTGAGTTACTGCACACCTGCAGCAACATTTTCAGGTCTAAAACCGTGATCAGAAATTATAAAATGAATGCATACTTCGGTGGAATATACTGTGATCTTACCGATTAATCACAGATGCAGCACTATCCTGACCTCTTAAAGCACATGACGGGAACTGAACCACTGTGCTACATAATCTTGGAGGGTGTGGGGACAGTGGCTGCAATGAGACTGTCTTGTTACCATGCAGTACAACCCGACATCACTTTACAACCACACCAGTGGACCACCACATAAACAGAAAACCGTTCTCAATAAAAGTGTCATAACTGATGATGATTGACGAAAGGCAAACTTGTAAACAGGAGAACCACTCATTAGGGACAGACTACAACAATTAAAAAGCAGAGACTGCATTTAAAATCTGTTATATTTGGACCCAGAGTTACCAGCCAATGCAAAGAAGGTTTGTGCTTTAAAAAAATACAATTATCTGTCATGTCCCTAGCAAAGTAATGAGTAACTTGATCTATTGCCTATCTTCACACACGTACATTAGTTAACTACACAGTAGACAAAGCCAAACTAGAATGCTTTTAACTTCAAGCAGACTTATTGGTAGGAGTTTGGGGTCACTTAAATTACCATGGAAAGGAAAGTAAATGAATTGCAAAATCAGAAAACAGACCAACAGAAACTCCTCTGACTGACACATAGTCCTACCACTGAGACACAGCACAAAAGGCCTTTAAAATCAGGACCACTACTGATATGGACTCAAAAATATACAAACTGTCTGCCTGCATATTTTTGTTTTGATTGTGTTTGTTTTTTGTTGTTGAGTGTGTGTAATGTGCCTTGCAGCTGACCACTCACCAGGCAGTGAGGTCAGATCTTGCCTTCATACACGCGTTGATGGCCTCGGCGCCCTCCGTCAATCTGGCCTGCAGCACTGGACCCAGGCGCTCAATTTGCTCCGTATCCTTAGCTTTAACTCGCTCACATAATTCTGAAAAAAAAAAAGAGTTACACTTGCAAATAAAGCGACAAAGAGATAGACAGATAGAGGGACAAAAAACATGCTGACCTCACTCGACTTGCTGACCCAACTCAACATACTGACCTCACTCAACTTGCAGACTCAACATGCTGACCTCACTCATCTTTCTTTATTTTAATAGTAAAAGCACTTCAAAGTAAAACAAACAACCAATGTCAAAGAGGGTGGGTTGTTGTGAGACAGACTTTTCACACTCTTTTCTGTTGTCCTCCTGTTTATGAGTCGCAAACAACCAAGATGAGCAAAAATTATTGAGTAAACAACTGCCAAGTGTTGACCCCCCAAAAAAACGAAGCAAAAAAAAAACTTTCCTATTTGCACTTTTACATCAATTTGTTCATATCTAGTAAATACATGTGAGTCATGGAGTATGTGAGACATGAACTCATCACTGGGTGGAGTTTGGTGCTTTCAGTCAAAAAAAAATTGGCTAATGAGCAGGTATCTCTGATAAACAGCTAAATAAATGAAGCACAGGATCATTACTCGATTAATATCAATTAATAATTAATTAAATCACAAGAGATCATGTCCTTCATGACTCACTGTGGAATGCTGCCACACAAGTGCATACAAGTGTCACTCCCTATATGCTGATAATTTTCAGAGGACAAAGAAGACAAGCGTCTAACTCCGAATGTTCCCAAAAATGATGCCACAACCAATGAAGAGAAATACGGCTATCACATGTTCAGTGTGGTAACGTCTCGTCGATCTGACTTCACGTTATCAAGATAGATTTGATTGGCCTTTATGTTGCTTTGTAGTGCTTGCTTGCTTAGATGATGGTGAGAGAATCCTCAAAGATTTGAAAAAAACATCTGGCAAATTTTTTTGCACATAAAAAATTTGAGCCACATGATTCTAAACGAAGTGACTAGTTACATTAAAGTTTTGTAGCGAGACGTAATTGTAATCAAATGATTTACACTATCATCCTCTTAGCTTTGCAGTTTCAAAAGTTAGAACATAAAGAGACTTAGAGAAGTTGGATTGTGTCCCGGAATCTCCATCTTAAACAATTGACCAAGATGACAAACTTTGTGTACCTCTTCAGCGATTAATGGACGATGACATACAAACCTACGACATGTTGGACGATGTTAAACATGTCGAATGATTGAGACTGAAACAAAAGACATTGGACAAGTTAAAAGATGTCTTTGTCCTCATCATCTTGTCCAATATGTGTCCTTTGAAGGGATTTATTGAAATTTGAGACACGAACCTTCGACATGTTGGATGATGTCGACATCTCCATCATATAAAGATGAGAGCTGCCTCTGGAGAAATTCTTGAGAATTAAGATGACCTCTGATTTGTGCTATTTCACATTTCATCTTGACCACATGGCTCAGCAATTTCTCTGGTGCCTGGCAAAAAGAAAAAATGGCTAGTCAAATGAACTGAAACAAAGAACAGCGCCCTCCGTCACAGGCATATTTTGACAAAGGATAGAAAGCTTTGAGAGCTTCTGCTTGCAACGATTTCTCCGGACGATACGTGCACATGTATCTTCATCAACAAGATTAACGAAACGTAACAGCTCAAAATTTGGCGACAAACATCGACAAGTTGAAAGACAACTGTATTTACGTTAACTTCCCCCCAAAGCTACGGATCTCAATCAAACTCACAAAGGAGCGTGACGACATTCGTGCAAATCATTTTCTGTTCATTAGCAGGCTATTTGCACTGGTGTCAAACCATTTTGGTGTATTTCAGTGATTCATTTTGAACAAGACCGATCAACAACATTTGCTAAGTCTTCATCAAGATTTCTGATCCTCCTTGTTGGCACTCTTACATTGAAAATACATGTTCAGGTAAATACCAAGTCACTCTTGTATGTTTTGTGAAACATGTAAATAAACCTGATCAAAAAGAAAACCAAAACGACTATAAAAGCCACCAGAGAGCCGACAGTGAGGGCCACTAGGCTGAGGAAACTCTTTTGGTAAAGCAGATCGACAAACTGATGCCTCTAGCGAGTCCTGACGTTACTGGTATTCCTTTTGGCGACATTTTCAATGAACTGGGAAAGATTACTAATGCAGTGAGGCTAGCAGATATTAGAACATTAGGCAGACAAGTCCTTTAGAGAAGTTTTATCTAGTCCGAAATCATAATCCAAATAATATACCCCCTGTAATTCCTGATTGTGTCACAAGTAAGCTGGGAGATCGTTTGCTAAAGCTAGCAAAGCAATTATTTCTATCTGGTCAGAAGAAGTTCCATGAACAGTACCCTTGCAAGTGGAAGTTGATTCTGTCAAGGGTCTCTGTCAAAGTCACCGATGAGGGGGGAAGTCTCAGATGTGGGGGGAGGGGGTGGTGGTCACTGGAGTCTGAAGGGAACTGTTGTTTTCATGGTGAGACCATAGTACTAGCAGAGTTGCATATCAAAGGGTTGGCAAAGTCATGAACAAATGTTTTTGCTCAATTAAAACAAAAGAGTTTATGGATGCCAAATAGTGGCCATCCCTCAATGGTAACAGCTTAATTGAAAAATTATTTTGTTCTGTAGTTTGACAATAAATCAGTGCAAACTCAGTGAAATTAACAATTTACAAAAATTGATCGCAATCTTCCATGAGCGTCAACATTTTGTCCAAAAAGGTGTGTCTAAAGTTTTCCAGACATTGTATGCCCCTTTTAATAAAAGTAGCCACTTACAGTCAAAAAAGATTTCAACACATATCTCAAGATATGCAATAAGCATGGATAATCTTTGTTCCAATCTGGTTTCATACCAGTCTTGAGCATTGTATGTACTTATACTCAAAACAGGTTGGACAGCTCCACACTTTATTATTCAAAGGTCATCAGTGTTGACAACAAATTGTTGAATGCTATCATTAATTTGCTACAGGCACTCAAAAGATAATTCCCGGAGGTTTATTAACCACAAAACACACCATAAACTTTGATCAGAGCCACATGAAATACTCCCAACGCCTAATTAAAGAGTAAAATCGGCCAAGCGGTAAAAAGATACAAAGTACCATACCAAACTCTTACAGGGAACGTAACATCAATATGACATTTTGGAGTGTCGGCCGTCTTAATCATTGAAAACTATGAAAATAGTGACAAATTCCATCAAATTCACCAAATATTGACAATTTAACAGGCAAATTCCTGTCTTACACCCTTTGAATAAACATTGGCTTCATATGCAAATTTGTGACATCAAGACAGGGACTCCTGTGATATGTCCTATGTTATCCTTTGTTTTAAGTAACCTTTATTTCAAGGACAACTTAGCATTTTATTTGTCCTGAGGACTTTGTTTTTGAAGTATATATTCTCTTCTTTAAAAATATTGATATCACTTGATCATGTGAAACCTAGTGATTAAGTAATTAAGAGGCAATTCATATTGGCCTGATTAAAAAAATACCAACACTCTGGAACAGTCGACATTATCATCTTTGTATTTTCATTAAAGTTTGAAAAGCCATGATCTGATATAAACACAGTTCCAATGGATTGTCATTCAGGGGTTCACTCTGAAACTTCTGAATAAAGACGGCTCCTTTTCGCTGCATGTCACACAACGTTTGACAGTTTCAGAATCCTGTTGACTATTGCATCATAATCAGTTCATGATGAGAACCATTCAGATAACACGCAGGGCCCGTTTACTTACACTGATCAATGAAAAGTTCATCAGAGCAAGAAGAAATCAAGAGATATCCTACATCAATCTCACTAATTCATATCGAATCAAGTGTGGCAATGTTTACCTCGTAGGGTGGGAAGTTCAGAGCTGCCCGTATAGACGTCAGGGCACCGCCCCCCATCTCTGGGGAGGCGCTGTTTAACCGAGATATTGACAGCTGTCTCGTCGGCTTGACTTCACCACTGAGAAGGAACAAACGAATTTTGAAATAGTGTAAAAAAAAAGAAGACATACAGTAGTAACCATGCAAACTGTTAATCAAGTGGTCTTTATGAATATTCATGACTAGATAGAACATTTCAACCATTATTATTGTCACTAAAACAAAATAAAAAAAAAAACAAACTGCAATATAAACTCAATTAAAGATCTGGAGAGCCACTTTTGGATTTTCCTTTTTTTTCTATGTGATAGACAGCACCATGTGAAACTCTGTAGCAAATTTCAGGACATAATATCAAATTCTCAAAAAGCATTACGATCAAATTGTCAAAAAGCATTATTCCATGGGAGGATTTGAGCCTAAGAAGTGGGCAAGAACATAAAGTGTGCCACAAAAATGCTCACTTATCATTTTGTTCTAATCACCATCTTTTCTGAAAAGAAAAAGGAAATTAAAGAGAAGTGTTTTAGAAACTATAAACAAATATGGACAACCGACCTAGCAAACTGTGTGACATGCAGCATTTCGAGTGAAAGTCTGTTGAAAGCTGAAATTTCGTTGGTGGAAGAATCTTTCAAGCTTCTCGCGGTGGCGACTATCCCCGCCTCGTGGCTGCACACTGCCCTCTGCATGTAGCTGCTGATCTGAAGTAACCGAGGTAACAAAAGAAAGATTTATCACTTGCAACAGAGATGCTCAGAGGTGCAAAGCAGCAACAAACCTCTTACAGTTAGTTGCAGGAGTAAATGTCTACAAGGGCGCTTCGAAAATACCTTGGGAGGGGGAGGGGAATACTTAAAAGGGCGCTCTAAAAATATCTTATGTTGTGTGAAATTGGGTGGTCTTTTTCGGGTGCAAAAAATGGGACTTCATCTAGAAATGGAGGGGTGAAAATCCCCCCAAATTGTCCGCACAGGGGCTGGACCCAAGGTGACAATTCCTGCAGACAACTGCCTTTCATATGGTGACTGACTGTGCATATCTATAACAATTGGCGATGATTAAAATTGTATCACCATTTCACCGCATGTGTGTATTTAATCTTTGTCTCTCTGTCCTAATACTTGTGATAATTCAGCTCTGTGATAAGTAAGATATTGCAGACTTACATTCATTTCAGAGCTACGTAGCTCTTGCCGTTTTTCATAACAAGACTGACTTTAACAAACTCTTTGCTTGGGCCATAACACAACAAAACTTTGGCAGTTCACATTCTTACATTTTCTCTTGTCTCTTCCAATTGTTTTCTGCTGTTGAGGTTCTCTGTGATTAAAACTTGAATGAGACTTTGTTTCCTGTCCTGGAAGGGGAAGGAGAAAGGACAACTATGAATGATGCGACGACATCTGCATCATTTGGCTGCGTATAGTCATACAGTAGCAACAACTGCATTAGAAGGGTCTCACGGAATTGATATCGCTTATTTTGTGAAGAGGTTGGAGGAATCTAAAGCATGCCAGTGTCACTAAATTAACCTCATCACATTGTATCTATTCCTAAAGTCACTGAAAATGTGAGAAATTGTAACTTTGCATGAACAGGGATTGCCGATGGTCAATACCTCACCGTGTAGAGTTCCTGGTCACAGATTTGCAATAAGTGATTTTGATCATAAATTAACAGATCGTTGTGGCTTCAGCTGTGTGTCAAATGTTCAGAACCTCCTAGTTTGACAATTTAACTTTAACATCAACATGAGGGTAATGTTCAACAGGTGGGGCAAAATGTCCTGAACTTTGGAGACTAACTCAGTGAACCCCTTTCAAGGAAACAAAAGGACTGATGGTGTGAATTTAGAATGATCGTAATGTCCTCCTGTTGAAAATCATGTCGCTGAAAAGCATTTTACGAAACAAACAGTGACGAAAGAAAAATGTGTGAAATAAATGCAGAAAAGGGGACGGGACGGGATGGACCATCGCTTCTGATGCTACGGTAATGACAGGCTATGGGGTTGAAGAAACCTTAGAGCCTTCCCACATTCTCTTGATGAGTACATTTGGTGTTCCCAGACTCATTGAGTGGAAGGATAATATTCCCCTCCCCTACCAATTCCTCCACTGTGATCAATGATGTTATTGACTTACAGTTAGTTTTTGAAAGTCTTGTATTTCTCTGTATTTCTCAAAGAGGGCTTCTTTTTCCTGTTTCCTCACAGAGGCTTGTACTTGCAATTCCTCCTTTTGCAACTTCAGCACCTTCAAAGCGGCAGACGAGGCCACCAGATTCAGCTCGGCGCGGAAAAGGGTCCTTCCTCGGCAGAAAATGTGAAAGGGGGGACAGTTGTTAGTTTCTCCCGTAAAGCGGAGCTTTAATGGATTCATGTGATTGAACGAATTTTCTGAATCAGCTCAGCCGTTATGCACTCTTCGAATTGACGACCTATACCTTGAACTGCATGCATGCTACTGTACAGACGGTATTGATCACGTTTAAACATTCAGAAAGGACACATTAGAAATACTCATATATATCAGCCCTTGAGGTTTGAGACATGCCAGTGCAACTGCACACAATTATGTGCCTCAAATCACTTCAAGAAGTGAGATCTTTTTAACACCTCAAGAAAGGACCGAAACTCGCGCACATCAGCGCACCTACCACACTCCTTAATTTTCTGAGGAGTGTGATTTGAAGCACTGGTCTGGAATATTAAAGAACCCAAGGGCCTCAGGTGCATACACACACGATGATGCTCACCCGACATAAATAGCAAGAAGGCCACAATTGTGTTTGCGACAATAATGCTTTCATTATTCTCCGACATGTCGCTCTGCAATTTATGAGCAAGTTGTGACTCCATCTAGATTCTGCCACTGTGAATGGTAAATCTAAGAGTGTGTATTGATGAAGACAAAAACTGATCGATAACGATCGATAGTGTATTGATTACAACAATGTGTGTTTGGATGAAGTCCAATACTGATCGATAATGATCAATACTGTCTTGTTTTCACTACGCTCACAGCAACCTCCTTAAAAATTTTTGCCTCTTTTTTTTTGAATGCCTGAACCACAGAAACTGAAGCTTTTTGAATGACATGCCATAACTAGGGTTCTAGCTAGAAGTTTCTGAGAGCGGACTATAGTGAGATGTAAACATAGTGTGAACACTGTTCCCAGGGACAGGCCTATGGGAGGGACAACCTCTCCCCTTTAAAATTTTCTTCTCACACACAGAATATGCTGACAGGGCAAATAGCACAATTTCCCCCCATTTTTCAGCTAAATTTTTCGCAATAATATATATTTTTTCAACAATTTTTAGACAATTCCCTTCCAATTTTCATTGAATTTTGTGCCAGTCGGTGGCGTGGCAATTTGGTCTCTCCATGCTGGTCAGCAAACATCAGTACCAGCTACACCCCTGAAACTGCCTGCCAGAGAGTTTTCTGAGAGTTTCATTGCAACAATGTTCCTAATTAAACCCCCCCTCCCCCCCTCAGTAAACGACTAATTAAACCGCAGTAAAGATGGTTCCACTTAATTTAAAAACCAGAAGATGAACAAGATGCGGTACCACTCAGATAATCTTGTGTTGAAAATTCAATTTCGTTGTCATCACAATGTTCCAGAAATTTCGAACCAAACATTTCATATGGCTAAAACTGACTGATTGGCAAGTTTGATGGACTACAGGATGAAAGATTCTGTTGGTCACATGGAAATTTAAGGCATCTCCATCACCATGACAACCTCTTAATTCATATGCTGCTTTACGTTATGCCTGTTACCATGAACAGCCTGACAACAAATTCAACACGTATATTCAGCACACTTCCCACTTTGAATATGTGAACAAGGTGCCACTGGAATACGAAGATGAAAAAAATTTCACATTTACTTTGCTAGTTCCGATTCCCCGGGTTGGTTTGCGAACCTATCGCTGAATCTCTGTTCCATCTGGGCTACCAACTGGTTGAGATGGTTGTTCATCCTGGCGGCCAAAGTCCGGTTTTTTTCGCCCTCCATGAACCGCTGGATGTGGGCCAGCTGCCTCTCCTGTGAATGGATGAGTTCAAAACAGACTGGACTGAAGAAACGGAGGAACGGAGGAATGGACCGACGACCAGTTACGACATTTTAAAGCTTCTGTTTATGTTATTCTTGGAATCTAACAGAAGCGAGACACTGTACGCGACGGAAAACGATGGAAGTCAATTGATGTTCACAGCTGACAAAAAAAGAACTAAGATGAGCCTAATCTGCTCATGAGATGGCTACAAATAGAACCAGAAAGCCAAAAGGCTTTGTGATTCCTTGCTACATGGTTATATTATAACAAACATGAGTTATCCACATGGCAAGTATAAGATCAACTGCAGTTATTTTTCTTGATACACCACAAGCCTTTAACTCAAAATGATCTTTATTTTGGGTAAACTGACATAACCGTGACATCTGACGTCCACCAAAAGCAATAGGGATCACCTACCCAGCATGGCCAACCCACACATCAAGTACAGTATGATAGCAGTCAACATTACCCTTCTGGAAAGTCACTACCACATTTCCAACACTGGGCTTTGTTTGTACCATTTCTTTTTGGCGCTGTCCCAGTTTTTCGGTAGTTTACTTTGTACTGTTTCCACTTTTGGTCCTTCAATTTCTGTAGCATTTTGATCCGAGATCATAAGTGCTCTCCCTAAGTCAAGTATCTCAGTTAAGTTGCGGTTCGGTTCCTTCAACACTCTTCGCCGCAATCGTGACGACCTGCAACTTTGAATTATCTGTGATTTGATTTCTTTATCTATATCCATAAACTGACAATAATTTGCTAATTGCCTCAGCCTGGTGGTAAACACATCCAACATTTCGCCTTCCCCTTGCTTCGCTTGACGAAACTTGAAAATCGCGTATTCAGTATTTTGTATAAGTTGAAAATACTCCGTCAGCTTGGTTTTTGCTGTGTCATAATCTGTAGAGTCTATAGTTTCATTAAGTGTTTGAAATATTTCAATAATGCTTTCCCCTCCAAAATGAAGTAACATTGCCCTTTTACGAGCTTCATCCTTGATATCAAATGCAATGAAGAAGTTTTCCAATCGAAGTAGCCATTTCTCCCACCTCATGCCAATACTTGCATGATCCGAATTATCTCCGAGACTGAACTCAGGAAAATGTGGATAGGCCATTTTAATTCTCAGAATTTAATTGATTTTCTTCTAGTATTAAGGTCTTCCTTGAAGGTTTTCAGAGTCCAGGATCCCATCTTCATCGCCATTGTAAGATTTTGAGAAAACACACTGGAGACTCAGCAATGCATCTTGCTACTTGTATTTCTGATGATATATAACTGCAGATTATTCTCATAATAAAGGCCAATACATCAAATATTTATGGAATGCCTTAATATACACAGGAGACAGTCAGTGGTAAACTGGGCAGGAGTCTTCGTTCTATCAAAGAGATAAATGAAGCGCAGGTTACAGCTATCTGACCCCATGACCTCCCAGTTACTGAGACAACCTATGGAGGCCTCTGAGGGAGTGTTTGAAAAGTAAAAGTTATTCTCTACTTACAAATGCAGTACAGTATATGGAAAACGCTATTTCAAACATGACATGGTCCTGATTGGCTTCCATAGGCTGGGAAAATGCTCTTTCAAACATGACATGGTTCTGATTGGCTTCCATAGGCTGAATAAGTTTGCAATGACATTGAGTTAACTGTGTCTGACGGAATCAAACACTGCCAATAGTAACGTTGCACAATGAAGCCCCATATGCATTTGTACGGTAGTTTATAATAACCACAATAATGGTGTTTAGGCTATTATTATTGTTTTATAGTGAAAAATTATCCCTTCCTCTCTATTGATAAGCATTAAATTTCACAGGGTGCTGAACCTGTTAATAACAGACAACCTCATCAAGTTTAAAACAAATTTGACCCACGGATAAGGAACTACTGTATGGCAGTTTTAACATTTTTTATGTTTTACCCCATAACCTCATTAATATGCAAGATTTGGACACCAAAAACAATAGGGATCATCTACTCAATATGGGCAACCTACATGCCAAAAATGAAATTACTCAGAGTTACCCTTCTTGAGATAGAGTGTTTACGAGCAACCGTCACACACACACACACACACCCTTACACACACACATACACACACACGACATCAGGACTGCATAGATTCCCCTGCCTACGGCAAGGAATCAAAAACTGAGTCAATTTTTTGGAGAAACATTTCTGAGTGTTGCAATATGGGTTTTGTATGTTACTTATACACTATATACTATAACAAAAAAGTCTCTGACATTTTCAATGAGGCTAGATCAAGGAATTTTTCGCTGAATTTAAACGATGATTCTTTTCAGGACTGACTTGACTCAGAACTTTGTTTTATCTGGTCCAAATTCAAGCAAGGTTTGTTGATTCTTTGCACAGAGAAAATTTACTCAGAGAATGGACAACTTGTGAGAGAATATGTGAGGGGAAATTTAGCATGGGGCATTTGGACAGCAAACTTGAAAAAGATCAAGGACAACTGTTTTTCACAAGTAAGTCACTGCATCCTTTTCCTCACAACAATGCATCCCCGTCTCACATGATATTTCCATGTAAACATTCAGCCGTCAATGATGATAACCTTTTTCTTGGTTCTCAACGTCTCTTTTCACGATATGGTGGTCAATTAACCTGGGACGGGAAATACAAGGACATTAAAGTGGAGAAGAGGAGGAAAATGGGGGAAAGATTCACCAAAAGAATATACTGAAAGAGAGAGATGTACTTACTGTGATGAGCTGCTGAACACTCTTAAGTTCACTTCTTCCTGGCGATAGGTCAACAAACCCTTGTCCAGATTCAAATTTGAACCTAACGTACAGAAGTAACAGGAACACACAATCTAATCAGTTGAACAGGGAAATGGTGGAAAACAAACTACACAAATGTCAAAACAGTTACCAAGTTCATCTCTCTACACCATATCTAGGAGTTAAGACTGCTGGTTTATAATTTGTAAACAGACTTTGTACATAAACTGGACCACTCATCTCCTCCCATGACAAGCAGCTATCACTAAACCCTTGGAAAGAATAAGCTTAAACATACTTCATCTTTTCTAATACTTGAATTCCTAAATGCATTTTTCCTATTGACTTCTTTTCATGTTGCTATGGTGACATGGTCACGTACCTCAGTTCTTCCACATCCTTTTTGATGTTGAGTTGGTCGGTCTTTTGTTTCAACCGAGCCGCTGCTTCGTTGGTGATTATCGTCAGGGATTTCATTATCTCCTCCGCTGAGCTCGACCTGACTGTCCCTTCGATCTGCTCCCACAGTTTGACCTTCTTTACCTTTCTGTGTGGTAAATTTGGTCATCAAAAAGTGAAAAAGAAAAAAAAAACAACAAAAAGCTACTTGTGTCAAATCTCTTCTGTGAATACAAGATTGAACTGTGACACATGTGGCCTTGTTCATTTGGCTGCACTATTCTTTCTCTTTTGGAATCTTCATTGGTAATGGGCCAGATAAGCCATCAAGAGTCGAGTCAATAGGGCAGGCAAGGGGGAGGGGGGGGGAGCTAGAAGGGAAGGGGTTTCCATCTTTGCAATGATACAGTTCCTGGCTGTGATGTGAGCTTGGTGCTGCAGAGTGAATTACTTGTGCTTAACTGCTACAGCTGTGGCTGGTAGCACAAAACATTTGGTTAAGAGTGAAAATGACTCTCCTTCCAGCAATTTTGACATTAATATCCTTTATAAATATTTTACATTTCTATAGTTAAAAGGCCTTCAACTGACTTAAATTTGCCACATTTTTTTTAAGGACTCTGTAATTTTCATCGAACAAAAAGGGAACCAAGCGAACGATTCCTCTTCTTAATTGTGACAAATATTAGAAGTATATCATCACAAACATGACATCACAAACATCACATGTCATCACAAACATCAGAAGCATCTTCAGAGAACATTTGGAAGAGATTACTAGAAGAAAATATCATTGCACACTAAATGAAAAGGGACTTCTTTTATGGCATTGTAATACCCTCCTTCAGTTTCAACAAACATAATATTCACATGGTATACTTGGTTTTCCTAGGTAGTCAATATATACATTTAAGCAATGGAAAGTGGCTAAGAAGAAAAGAAAAAGGTTCTGCAAAGCACCAGCTGTGGCAGTACATTTCAGGAAAAAAGATGATAAAACTCACATTGCTTCCGGATCTGAGGGTTTATTCTGCAGTATATCCAAGAAGTATTCTTGTATGCATTTACAGACCTCTCTGACTTGTTTCTAATGGACGGAACAGACATCAGAGGATAATCTTACAATTACTTCCATTACAACTGGGATCAGCCTTCCTCTACACTTCTAGCATTCTAGTCAGCAGAATACATCATTAATGACTGGTCAATCAATGCTGGACCATTAACTATCCCACGATCGGGGGTTAATGCAAGTGACGCACAAGGACGGAGTCCCAGTGCATGCAGCGATAGCATTAACACGCATGAGACAAAACCTTCTTCATGTTCATTCATACAAAGTGAGAATTTGATTGAAAAGACAAAGAAGAAAGGAACTTTGGGTCTGTAAACGACCGCATTTTCATTGAAAATGCTTCCTGAGAAAGGGTACTGTACATGGGTAAACACAGTAAACAATCTTCCTCTATGAAAGACAAAGTACCACCATTGGGACTTTGCAAAGTTTTCATGCCTTTCAAAAATTTTCTCTGACTGGAGACAATTTCTAAAATTTCATGACTTTTGCACATTTCCTATGATTGCAGGAAGTTCAGTGTTGTGGATGAGTGGATAAAGGTGGTGACAAAAAATGAAACTTAGCAACCGGAAGGTTCGCAGTTTGATCCCTATCACGCGGTTACAGCAAGATGAGTTTTTTTTGTCCACGAGCGATCTAAGGTTTTCCCATCTAAACTGATCTTGTGAAAGAAGATGCTGCGAACTTCACCGATATTAAGAACAATTGAAATTTCTACGGACAGGCGGATTTCCAGGATCACTGACCCAGACAGCATCTGCTTTAATCTTATCAATTTGATTTTTCACTCACCTCACGGCTAAGACCCTTTCATTTGTGAATGAAAGGGTCCATGTGTGTACTTTCAGTCATTCAATGAAGTTTGTTGTGTCCAAACTGAATTTGACCACATGAGACAAAGCAAGACAGTCTCCTGTTTGCATGGTTGGTCGAACACAAAATTTCAGAAATACCACTCTATGTAAACTGAGGAGGGTTATCATCTCGCATGCTTAATTAAGCTTGATGGGTAAGGCAGGGCAAATTCAGGGGTGTGAAAAAAGTAGTATCGGTGCTGAAAGTGTCGTAAGATACCAAATTTGATCCAAATTTGTTAAGTTGGAATAGTCACACCTGACGTGAAGTTGCAATTTATAAATCACAGGCCTCCTCCAGACCTTAGGAGCTTAGTTTCATAAAATAACTGTCCTTCACAGTTGATTTATTACATCACAGCACTTCAAAAACAAGAACTGGTGAAGGCTCATCGCAAGACAGACAGGAGTCAACTGTATACGACGGGCTGTTCTCTCCAAACTTGTAATGTACAGGTAAACAGAGCTCTCTGAGGAAAATATGTAGGGGAGCTATGTCTCTGGATGTATATTAATCTATTATCACCTAACTGGAACCCACCTAAAGTTCTACTGAACATTCTCAAGGATTTCTAAGTGAAGATCTTCTCCCCCATGGTGAAAACCACTCACGTCCTCCATTTTTGGCACAAAAGGAATAGAGATTGAATATACACCTGCATTTGTAATGCTATTCCGACTGCTCGGTCCTGTGCACAAACTATTTTACAAGTGATGGGCAAAATTGTCTTGCTGTAGATGCCGGATATGGTTTGTGTAAATGCTCATCAAGGAACTGAGCAGCGAACCAAATACGATCAAAGATCAAAGAGATTTGCTTCAATGCTAGAGAGAAGTGTTGGACATTAACAAACATTTGTTTACGATCATACAACTGTTGGCCAAATTAATTACGTCTACTCGGGAATGACATCTTGTGGCATTGACTGTAACACTTGATGTTATTATGAAGTAGCAGTTACTATTCCTCCGGTTGATTGCAAGAGCACTGGTCACATTTCCACTGCAGGCTGGTCTGACCGTCTGGCAGACACAAACATGATACTGTAGGAATGCAAATACACACCAAAAAAAAAAGAAAAAAAAAAGCATTCCAGCCTTCAGTAAAATTGTGTACTACCCCAGCAAACACACCATAAATCTTAATATGTTTATGAGTAGAGCTGACCATAACACAGAATGTATTTCCTCATGTTTGCTGCTGCCCAGATCTATATTCAGGAAACCTGACATGACGTCGAGGCACCTTGACTTACCGTACAGGCAGTCTCCAAAACATCTTCCTGATTCCCACAAGAGTCGAGTCTGTCTTTGCTGAAGAGCAATGTCTCTTGAGAAGATTTACTGCAAAAAAAAATAAAAATAAGAACAGAGAACAGAGAAGGAAAAGTGAAAAGAGAAGAAATCATAATTAATTGTGATAATCATATATTTTCCTCAAATGATGTCAGTAAAATGGTCACAATTTCACTGGCACTTTTCACCAGGAACAAAAAGATATTTTTATGGCTCAGCAAAGATGAGCCAAATCTAGACGACTCCCTTGATGACTAGCCTCTTGTCCCACATACGGCACTATTTGTGGGTCTATAAAAATCTCTATCAGCCCTGGTAAGGCCACAGCAATGGGCCCATTACTTCATGTGACATACAGGAAGCATAATTCTAGAAATTTCAACCGGGTGCCACATACTTGATATGCATACCATTTTACGTATCTCAAACGATTACTCACAGTAAGTGACCACTGCAGCTTCACTTCTAACAGAAACAACATCGTTTCTGACTTCTTATTAAACTTACTTGGCTAGTTCCGTTAGTTGGTCTCGTTTTGCCTTGAGGTTCTTTTGAAATTCGTTGTAGGTGGCCTGTTTGACTTTGCACTGGTCCAGGTAGGCTTGCATCAACGTCTTCTTGTGTTTCGCTAACTGTATGCTGTGCACTATGTCCTTATAATGGTCATCTAGGACAATAAGAGAAAGTCTTGAAAACAAACAATGCCCCCGAGCATTTGTCCCTTTCGGCAATTGTGTGTGGCAGTGTTTGGGCTCTACAATGAACACACAGCACCCAATTCATCA
Organism: Stichopus chloronotus; assembly: GCA_021234535.1. Classification (NCBI taxonomy): domain Eukaryota; kingdom Metazoa; phylum Echinodermata; class Holothuroidea; order Aspidochirotida; family Stichopodidae; genus Stichopus; species Stichopus chloronotus. The sequence continues at coordinate 17,492,486 of CM037842.1, forward strand.
AAGACCCAAACTTTCCAATTTGGTAATTCCTTCAAGACTCTGATTATCTGATTAGGTTAGTTCATTGTAGTGTTTGCACCGTGTCTAAAATTTGGATCCAGGTACCTGCGGTCCATAGTCCCTACCCACATGATGTTATGATTGCGCTAAAATATTTAACAGACCGCCCCTCATACTTGATTATATGTTTTGCCAATTGACATGAGAACTAACCTCCCCTGCCATGCAGCTTAAGAAAGTCTGGACGTTGGATGAACACACCTGCGCTACTTTCCGAGATCGATGTTTAATTGACCATGTGGATCATCACAGCATGATGTGATAAAAATGGCCTGAGGCGATGAGGGTTTGCGACAAGTTGAACCTCACTAAAACAATGAAGAGGTGGGGTTGGAGGGACTCTCACTTTAGCGTCAGAGATACTGCATGAAGAATACAATTTTTGTTTGGCTATAAGTTCACTGTGAAATTACGAAACATTTTGCTCTGAACATTAATGTACCGTAACACCATGTGTCCCAAGTGGCCTGGTAGCAATTTCACACCTGAGACCAGACGTCATCCATCCTGGCACCTGGGTTCCACCTGCACACACTAGTTCATAGGTTTCTGTGACTCTCTGACATGGACCAGTTTAACATTGGCAAGATTTTCAATTATCTACGAAGTGGCACACTTAATATGTGTTAGGGTCTCTTCTACCTATCAGTACATTTGTTTCAACAAAACACCACCTGCCTCAAAGTCTGTCATTGGTCTTTTAACATCTATTTAATGAATACCTGTTGCCTGTAAGTCTGTCATCAATCTTTCAACATCTATTTAATGACATACCTGCTGCCTGTAAGTCTGTCATCTGTCTTTCAACATCTATTAAATGAATACCTGTTGCCTGTAAGTCTGTCATCAGTCTTTCAACATCTATTTAATAACATACCTGTTGCCTGTGAGTCTGTCATCAGTCTTTCAACATCTATTTAATGACATACCTGCTGCCTGTAAGTCTGTCATCAGTCTTTCAACATCTATTAAATGAATACCTGTTGCCTGTAAGTCTGTCATTAGTCTTTCAACATCTATTTAATGACATATATCTGCTGTCTTTAAGTCTGCAATCAGTCTTTCAACATCTATTTAATGACATACCTGTTGCCTGTGAGTCTGTCATCAGTCTTTCAACATCTATTTAATGACATACCTGTTGCCTGTAAGTCTGCCATCAGTCTTTCAACATCTTTTTAATGACACCTGATGCCTGTCAGTCTGTCATCAGTCTTCCATTATCTATTAAACGACATACCTGCAGCTTATAAGTCTGTCATCAGTCTTTCATTATCTATTTAATGAAATACCTGCTGCCTGTCAGTCTGTCATCAGTCTCTAAATATCTATACTAATGACACAACACTTCATGTCTCTGTGTCCAGTCTTACTTAATCTATGTAACGGCATACCTGCTCCCTGTAAGTCTTTCTTCAGTCTTTCAATATCTTTTTCCAGGCTATCTACATCTCTTCTTGTTGTGTTCAGTTTAGCTTTCAACTCCTTCCTTTTCTTCATGAGGGCATCTTTTTCTGAAGCAGTTCTGTTCCCCTCCTGATATTTAACCTTGAAGGAGGGTTTTTGTTGAAGCTGATGACTATCAGTCATGTGATAAGGAAAAAATTTATGACCAGAAATTGGAAGACAATTTACAGAATAGCCACAATATGAACCGGTTCAGAAGCTTTTTACCTACAATACCAAAATAATAAAAACAATAAAAACTATTCAGTAGTTTTCATTGAAACTGAAAGCTGAAATATCATAACAGCGGTCCGGAAGATGGGAAACAAAGAAGGGCCAAGAATACAAGGAAGGACTCTATGATAATTGGAAACTATGACATGTGACTTTTTGCTCCTCACCCCCCTCCCCTATAATACAAACACACCAACACAAAATGTACTCAAAGAAAGAAGTCAAAGGATACAGCCTCACGTTGCCTTTAATTCTGTGGACGGTCTCATGGGCTCGGACATGCTCTATGACATACTCCCAAATGCCGACCATGTTTCCACGGCATATCCTGAACAAAATTGAAAAAAAAAAAAAAGAAGTAAAATGTAACTGGAAAGTCCTTGGAGAAAAGCCATATCGTGGCCACATTATTCCCTAAATCCATACATGGTCCGTGTTATGAATGTGGTACCTACCTGTCATCTACAATCTGGACACTACAATATATGGTCCCCAATATAGGAATGTAGTACCTCTGGTCGCATACAGTTTTGGGCAGGTATTATACTGTGTAACTTTCGTTTCTATCAAATGCTAACATCAGATGAAATCAAAAATGGCACTGGAACAGCTAATCGGCTTGGATACTGTAAGGACACATGGAGGCAGTCATGAGCAGTACCTCCTACGTCAACATGCAGGGTGACAAGGCGATACCTAGATTTGCCACCACTTTGAAATCTTAAGCATTTACTCCTGACACCCATCTCATAAATCATTCTTCAAAAATCGCTCTTCTAAAACACAAAAAATTTATGACCAGAAATTGGAAGACAATTTACAGAATAGCCACAATATGAACCGGTTCAGAAGCTTTTTACCTACAATACCAAAATAATAAAAACAATAAAAACTATTCAGTAGTTTTCATTGAAACTGAAAGCTGAAATATCATAACAGCGGTCCGGAAGATGGGAAACAAAGAAGGGCCAAGAATACAAGGAAGGACTCTATGATAATTGGAAACTATGACATGTGACTTTTTGCTCCTCACCCCCCTCCCCTATAATACAAACACACCAACACAAAATGTACTCAAAGAAAGAAGTCAAAGGATACAGCCTCACGTTGCCTTTAATTCTGTGGACGGTCTCATGGGCTCGGACATGCTCTATGACATACTCCCAAATGCCGACCATGTTTCCACGGCATATCCTGAACAAAATTGAAAAAAAAAAAAAAGAAGTAAAATGTAACTGGAAAGTCCTTGGAGAAAAGCCATATCGTGGCCACATTATTCCCTAAATCCATACATGGTCCGTGTTATGAATGTGGTACCTACCTGTCATCTACAATCTGGACACTACAATATATGGTCCCCAATATAGGAATGTAGTACCTCTGGTCGCATACAGTTTTGGGCAGGTATTATACTGTGTAACTTTCGTTTCTATCAAATGCTAACATCAGATGAAATCAAAAATGGCACTGGAACAGCTAATCGGCTTGGATACTGTAAGGACACATGGAGGCAGTCATGAGCAGTACCTCCTACGTCAACATGCAGGGTGACAAGGCGATACCTAGATTTGCCACCACTTTGAAATCTTAAGCATTTACTCCTGACACCCATCTCATAAATCATTCTTCAAAAATCGCTCTTCTAAAACACATCATCATTCCCAAGTCACAGAAAATTGGCATCACACGGTGCGAATCATTTCTTCATTTTTTTTTTTCCTTGACTACTGCATGGCAATTGTTTTCTTTTAATTATTATTTTTTCACAGTTTGTAATATTAGAAGGCTACAAATACTGCACAGTGCTGCACAGTGTAGGCCAACACCTCTCATGAGCAAATCCAGTACTTTAAAACCCTAGATATTTTGACCCTACACTGTAGCTGAGAAGCTGAAAAGAGTGCAGGGTATCTTTGGTCTTTAATTTCTGGATGGGAAGAGTGCAGGGTGAAATAGTGCAAATGCCAGTTAGCAACACCTGGTACCAACTGGTGTAGACACATCCTTGATGGTCCTGATGTTGACTGTTGAGCCAGAGTGTAATTGGCAGTAACAGACAATGGTGATATCTAAAGAAAAGCACATTTTTTTTTATACATCAGAATATGTATCTGAAATTATATTAATACAATGAATTTAATTTACACATTGCGCATGGCAAAATTAAAGAGCACCCATGGTATAGCAAACTACGACATGTACTGTACAGGTTAAATCTCAATATTTAATTGTACAAATTACTTTAGATGGGTCAAATTTTGTATACACACGTTGAAAAGGCAGCTAAAAGAGATTAGCTAAGTACTGTAAGTCAGAGGGAAAGCAAGAGTCATTCTGGGGAGATTCTGAATTAATCTTCTTTCACCTCAATCATATCTTGACATTTACCTGTTTTGTAAAATATGACTTCATTTTTATCATAAATCAGCTAACACACAATAACTCTACTTAATACATGGAGAGATACATGTTAGACCACACTGTACAGTACATCTTTCTGTTAACCAGACAGGTCATCAGCCTCTAGAGGTGCAGACATTACAGTCAGATTGATGTTGACTCAGACTGAAGTCACAAAGACGAATAACATGATTTTTTCTGCCACCAAGACTGCAACTGGGCTGCCACCCCCAGACGTACTGGACACTCAGCAATCTAAGGCAAGACCGCAGAGCACAAACTTCACGATACAGTAAAATGTAGTGATAAAGGAGAGGTGGCTTTTTGAATGATCATTTGAAGATTTTGAAAGTACTTTCCCATAACGCTGCCTTATACAAGACATGGAGTGCTCTGGGGAGCTGCTCCCTGGATCACCCGTGCATTGCCCTGGACTTCACTAGCTCCTTTACTAGCTTCACTAGCTCCTGAACCCCACCAGAGGTGGTTCCCTTAACAGGGAAGCCTGCAGTAAAATTTTTCTAGCTACAACCCTGTCAGTAACTTTTCCTGCAAATTATGAACTTGCTATATATTGTCACATTAGTGAACATATTGCTATATGTACCGTATGCTGTACTTGAGTAGACAACCAATGTACAACTGATTCCTACATCATAGCAAATACAGTAAGTGGCATGTACAGTACAGAATACTATTGATTTGGGACTACTACAACAGCCCTTTGCATATATATCTTACTCTTTCAAATCCTCCGCTGTCACTGGTGGTCGCCTCTGACTGTGGGCCCTGAATCCCATTTCCTCAGTGGACCATCGCAACAGCTGCTCAGAGAGATCGCCTTTTCGTTTTGACATCTTGGAAGCGGGATACAGAGAATTCTAAAATGAAAGAAAAGAAAACATGTACTTGTACATACTGCAGTTCCTGTGTATTCTCTTTAACCCCAGTGATTGAGGTCTGCCCTGACATTTTGCTCCATAGCGGTCTAACTCGCCCTAGAAGAATACAGCAAGATTTTTTTTTACTCCAGCTAACCTTATCTTTGATAAAATCTTTCCACTTCATGGATGATTAGACAATATAGTCAATCCCTAATCCTTGGTTTGAATCCTCTTCTTACCTCTTTCCTTGGGCAGGTTTAACTTTTTTTGTTTCTTTCCACAGGTTTTCACAGTTCCTTTCCACAGACTGTCTATAACTTGAATAGGAGAAAAAAAAAAACAACCAAAAAAAAAAGAACAAAGTTTAAATAAGTAGACAAAGACAAATATAATAACTGTTTTGTGTTTTAATTGTCTGATACCCTTGTTGATGTCACTTCTGGACACGGATTCCAAATTTGTGGCAAAATTTGTGTTACTGTTAGCAGTGCGAGGGCTGTGATGTGGAGTGTAACATAATGCACACTCACACAGCCCTGTTCAAGGGCTAGGCCTTGCTCAGCAATATCATTAAGCTCAGAACCAACACTTAACATAAATAAGGCTACAGTAGAACACTAGCAGGTACAGCAAGGTCTAAGCCTAAAATCTAAATTATGATTGATTGGCATCCAATTTTCATTGATTCCTAAAACTAGGAATTGGGTAATTTCGCCCCATACCCTTCAGATACCCGGGTACTCGACCAAAATGGCGGCTTTTTTGTTAACATTGGTATTTCCACAGTACTGTGCATCACATTTGTATGGCCGAATCTTACTAGTACACTTCCCTAATTTACACCTTCTCATGAATAGGACCACATATTTTCCTTGAGAAAAAGAAGATAATTCCATTTTGAACTATTTTCTGTGTATGGTATGGTGAAGTATGGCAATCTGACACAGTGCGTTCAAACAGAGGTTGTGCCATTTTTCAATTTTTGAATGATACCGGCAATAAAATGCAATTCAGGTACCCAGGATACCTGTCAAAACAGTATGAAATTGGTAAAAATCCTAAACATTCATTTAGATGGACTTTTAGTACTACAAGTACAAGCAGTGCGTCCAAAAAGTGAAAAGATTTTCTGTGCTGTCCCTTCTCATTTTAAAATCGAGCACAACGTGAACCCAAGATTTCTGCTGTTAGAAGTGTTTTTATGCACAGGTCTGGTAAATTGACACATTGTAAGTTTGGTGGCATTAGCATTAGCATTGGGAACACATATCATGTAAACTTCTAATCTAGCAGGTGAATCATCATTTTGGAGACATGGCAGAATTTTGAGGTGTATTTGTTTTGTTGAAGTGACATATCAAATTAACTAGGATATGAAACCTAGCAGTATAGGCGAGGGTGGAAAAACCTAAAATTTTGTATGGCTCCATCAGCGACATTACTTTGTTTTAAGGAATTACGTCATTCTGCTTTCAATAAAATGGGTTAGGTTCTCTGAAGTAATACACTTAGGCCTACACACTTTCAGCAATAGTTAGGTGTACAGTTTACACTTCACAGTTGAAGTTATGTAGACTGACTACGTAAAATATTACAAACAAGCCACAGGCTCAGGTTCTGTGACGACACACAAAAAGTAAAAAAGTCTCGCTTGTATAAACATATTCTAGGCCTGGGTCTTTTCATAATAATAACAGTGTAACTTACTTTTACCGCGAAAGCTACGTACGTTGTACTGCCAAGAGAACTGCAAACAACTAAACTAAATAGTATACTATATAGCCTAGATCTGGAACATGGAAGGGTACGGTACGGTATACAGTACCTAGCAGCTCTATCCGGCCGCAGATGGTACGTATAACGTACGTGAGTACAAGTAGCAGTTTCAAAACGAGCGGGTATTACGGATGATATGGCGCCCTTCAAAAATAGAGCATTTGCGAAATGAATCTTATTCTAAACGGGGCATTCCCTTTGTCCGTAACTCAGGTACGTTACGTTACGTTATGTTAATGATTCTGATCTATTCCCACGCAAAAACTGAACTCCAATGAGGGAGAGGGAGGGGTGGGAGAATGAAGGTGTTCGGACTAGTTCGACTAAAGGGTAAAATTTGTTGAAAGGTTAACGATTTAAAAGGTAGGATAATCAAGAGAAAGGTAGATTCGTAGATTGATGTTTGCTTGGTTAGTTAGTTGCAATAAAACATTTCACATTCCACATGTACCGCCTAAGAAAAGAAGAAAGTGCAGTGGTGGTGGTTGTATAGTTGTTTACAGCCAAAATACTTCTTGGGCGTTCCAGCGTTAGTGAACAAGACGGAAAGAAGGGGGGGGGGGGGGGATATTCACCCTCCAATGCCGGCAAAAAGGGGGATCCATTTGGACAAATGCATTGCAATTTGCTGTCTGGAAAAGGGGGTGGTGCTTGATTTTACTTTTTGTGAGTTACTACTAGAGGCGGTTGTGCTGAAAATGTAGCCTGCTGAGGTATTTTTCACTCCGTCAGCGAAAAGTTATTTTGAATAAACTATATCTGATGTGCAACCCTACTTTAAGGCCTAATAGATTATTTGCCATCTGAGTTTTATGTTGTAAATTATATAGGCCTATGCATGTCATACAACACTCGAAAACTTAGAAAAAAATATTCCGGGGGGGAAACGACATAGCCCACAAAGAGGGAAGTTAATTTGGGGGTCTGTTACGGTTGAGAAAATATGATTTTTGCAGAAGGATCATAAAGCGCGCAATATAGTTTGGCTGTTTCGGTTGAGAACTTGTACCACCGACCATCATTCTCTGCCCCCCAGCCCCCCCCCCCCCATCGAGACAACGTGAAGTGAACACAACGAGATTAAAGCAATACAGCGAGAGAGCTTCATCGATTTTGTGAGGACTACTAAATTTCCAGTCCTACGAAATTATACCACACCCTGCTCCCCTCCAGATAACGATACTCTTTAGTATAAAAAAAATTAAACCTCTCTGCAAAAGTGTGTGTGTGTGCGTGGGTGTGTGTGTGGGGGTGGGGAGGGGTGATTTTTGGAATACCGATCATCCTGACCTTCCTCCTATACTCGGCTTTCCCACTGCCTCTCCAACTGCCCATCCCTCCCTCCAGTTCCTACTCTCCCCTTTCTTCGGCGGGAGGGGGGGGGGTGGTGTGAATTTCTTAAACAGGTAAAGGGGTGACGGGAATTTCTCCGGGCGTTTACCAATCATGTGGGTAGTAATCACGAAAATGTTACAGGAGGAGGATGTTGAGTTTGAAAGGGGCGGTATATCTGTATATGATGACGTCGTCATGGTTTTGTTTTAAATTCGCTGACGGAGTTCGTGTGCACCTAAAGTACTAAAGTAAGATTTGACAAATTTGTCGCCAAATACACAACCTTGTGAACAGAGATTGTTCCTGAAACGGTAGAGCACTGCAAAGTTACCGGATAGAACGTGCAATAAAAGAAGACTAGACCAAGACAAAGTTTAGAAAGCACAAACGAAAACTTAAACAGACAAAGCCACCCCCCCCCCCAAAAAAAGAAGAAGAATAGGGATAAGAAACCTAAGATCAAAGTATACTTTAAACAAGGGAAAGCTTTGGCAACGAAATGTAAATTAATTTTTGGGGGTAAGGGACTTTTAAATAAAGTAAAGATATATTAAATCGTAGACAAAATGCAGTCAGTAAAAGGGAGTTCGAAAATACAGACTAACTTGCGAAAAACTTGGAGGAAGCTTGGAAGAAAGGCAAAAGTAGATAGAAAACAATTTTATCTAGAACTATGATTGCAATGGCACTTTTTGCCTGGAACTTCATTCCCACTCGCGCAAAATTACTTCCGTCAGCTATTAAGTAATAATCCAGATATGGTATGGAACACGAATTTGAAACAACTCGAGTAACAGCAAATCAAAACACAAAGGAACTTCAAGTTTACAAAACAAATTTAAGGGCAAAGGAGGGCAACAGTCCCATAAGATGCCCTGTAATCCTAACCAAACTAATATCCAACATAGCCCAGCATAATCTGACTCTGCCAGTCACAATAAAACTTGTCAATGTTACCTTTGAAGCTATTTACTGAAGTGGAATTTACAACCCAATCAGGCAGACTATTCCACTCATTGACAACTCTATGAGAGAAGCTATACTTTCTCACATCAAGCCTAGCGAAGCATTTCACCATCTTCTTACAATGAACACCACGGGAATAAGGACAAACCTCTAACTGAAGTAATCACAATTAGACAGTGAATTATGTACCAGCTAGGAATTTGAAAACCTTCAACATATCCCCCCTGCTCCTTCTTAACTCAATAGTAGTAAGTCCCAGACATTTAAGCCTATCATGATAAGGGAGATGATTCACATCGGGAATAAGCCCAGTGGCCCTCCTCTGAACCTGCTCTAAAAGAAACTTGTCCTTTTCATAGTAATGACTCCATGCCTGCAACCGTACTCCGTGCCTGCAACCAAGTTTGCAATACTATCGGGAAATAGAAAAAAAAAATCAATCACGGAAAATTGGCATGAAACTTCGTCAGCTTCTTCGGCTTTTTTCTGTTTGGGTCTAAAATGGAGAACGATACGCAAAGTGAATTTTTTTTTTTTTTCAAGAGATACCATAGCTAACATAACATACCCAGTGGTTGTTCAACGTTGGAACGCATCAAACCACAGTTGATGACGTCATTGGTTGCCATTTCGTCGACACATCAACAGCGCGCTTGTACGCAACGCTTTGGATTAATGAGCAAAACAGTTGCAACGAGCCTTTGTTTTCATGGGGTGTCAATCCGAGTTGCATTGTTTTTGACGTGTTTTATTCATAGTGACGAAATCCCCTGTCCCAGCATTATCTCGAAATAAGTCCACCTATAGAAATCATAGTACAGGCAGGGTTTATTTCAAAAGCGCCATTTCGAAAATTGTACTGTGTTGGCTAAACTGGCCGAGTAGATCCAATGAAACCACCTCAAAATGACAGTCGCTATTTCGGTTGTACAGCGATAGCTCATGAGCATGTTCAAACTCCATATTATGACACCATAAAGTGCAACGACGTCAAGTTCTGAGTTACAACGAATGTAACGAAGGGCACGCGGAATTGAACGTGTGAATAAGACATATTGACTTACTAAAACGGAACATCCTATAAATATCCAAGAAATTTGCGGGGCCTTATTCGAGAGTAGTAGAGTGATGCCTCTATTAACTCCGCTACGTTTTACTCGGGAGTTTGCTACACAATGGAAGAATAGACAAAACTAAACGTTGCTTTCATTTGCCTGATAATGGGGTAAATGCGCAAAGTGCCATCACTTATTTGCTCGATGATCGGGCAAAAATCTTTCCACCTTCAGAAAATTACCAGTTTTGTTCATCACCCACACTAATGCAGCCTCCGAGTATTAGTCTTGATTTGGTTCGGTTGCCGCTGGTCTGTGAATTTCTCTCTTCTCGTACTTGTGAGTACCCAGTGGGCCAGCACTGATCATTCTAGGTGTTAAATTTCGTTTCTCCACGTAAAAGCTTCTTCTCTGGTAACCAAGATCCTTCTCACTAGATGATTCAACCCCGATGTCGCCTGAAGTTAGCCAACTTCATTATCAGCTGTGTATGTACCACGTTGAACAACGGAAACACCTCCCTGAAACGGGTAGGCACAGGAATCAAACATCTGGGTTGGGAAATCCAAAGAACGCGGTCCCATCAAGGGGGTTATATTCTCTCAAGAAAGGAGAGAACAATTCATGGATATTAAATTTGTAAAAGTGTTTACCCCAAACAAATCCACACAAATTTGCCTCATAGTTATTAAGACGGGTGCCGCTTACCTTTCTGCAATATTGCTTGGAATATCGCTTCCCAGCACCTGCAATCTTACTTGCAGGGCGTTCCATGTTATTCGTATGAACATGGAGCTATTCCATATGAACTTGTTTTTACAAAACCCTGCAAGTGGTGCCCTAAAGGAATTCTACCAGACTGCCACTAATATTTCGAATGTCCCTTATATGGCATAATCGTGAAATACGTTACTGTGGTTGTATCCAAGAAACTTGGACTCACTTCAACAACGTTGCCCCGATGACTGCAATTTTTGAAGGAAGCATAAATCTAACGGGAGTGGGTGGTTAAAGCAGAAGGGGCATACTGAAGTGTTTGAATCTAACAGAACTGGGCTGGCAATATGAAGACCAAAACGTTGGGAAAAAGAAGAAAAAATCTGTTGGTTCTGATTTACAATGTCGTTTATTCAACATGATCAACAGCTCTTTGCTTCTACTCTGGACAGGATATTCAGGTTTTTAACATAGATTTTTGAATTAAATGGACAGGATATAGAATGAAAAGGTTCCCTTTTCCTTTCAATCAGTCCAAAACTCCAGGCCTTTCCACTTTACCAACTCCTCCATTACGTTTCCATTTTCTCCTTACAGCTTCAGTTCATCTGAAGCAGTGTAAATAAAATAATAGTTCCAAAAATACTTCTGGTGTAGTTTGAACCATCAATCAATAAATTTTTACTGTTGACATCAAATGCAGCGACATTTGGACACCTTAAAAATGTGTTCCTTCTGCAAAACCTTTGATAAAAACTAACATACCCTATCTCCGACATCATAGTGAGAATGGTCAAAAAGCTTAACTTCCTTAAAACTGTTTTCCTTGCAGTGTCCATGTTGTTGGCATCTCTTCATAAAAAGCATCTTTTTACTGTCCCTTTTCACATCTAAAAACATGCACTTGTACAAATTTTGCAAGCACTAGATAATGCCATCAGCAGAGATGTTTCAGGGATTTAATTACTTCTTCGCTGTCCCATAAAAATAAAGAATGAAACTTCCGAGGATTGCTGAAGTCACCAAATGAAACACATGTTTATTTTTGTTCTTGGACAAACTGCCTCCCATTAAGCTTTCACCAAATTAATTTCCGTTCCGTTTGGAAATGTACCGTGCCGCCCTTCCATCCAAATATTCATACCTCCTCATTGCGACTTTCTGTGCATAAAGATTACGTCTCTTGTTCGTTTTCAAACTTCTTGAAGGGAGCGATGACATGATATTAATAAGCTGCTTTATCCTGACAAAGACCAACCTAATGCATCCACCTGTTGAAAAGAGCGGGGAATGATGCATCAACATCATGTAGACAGCAGCTCTGATAAAATACGATCAAAGCAAAATTTTTTTTTTTTTGTGTAAAATGATCATCAGATTCGCTGAACTATTTGCCACTAAGGAACATTTTTCAATCGCTTCTTTGATGTCGTCATTCCAAAAGAGATCGATGTCACATCCTCTTATCATTCTGTCCGTTTCAAACCGGCTCCATTTCGAACGTCCTAAAAAATGCTTAAAATGAGTGAACCCATTTAAACTTCTGCGTTTATGACACATGTGCCGATATTTTTCGTAGTTAAGTGTGCCTACCTATACAAAATGGTGTTATGTAAGACTGTAGGAAAGCGGCGGGTAAATACAGGACTTTACTTAATCTCTCAGGCCCTGAGGCCCTCTCTACATGGGCCGTGTTTGTCACTTTAAAGTATCTGATGTTGCTTAAACTTGCGTGAATCTTTAATAGTGGAAACACTCTCCAAATGTAGTCTTAAAATAGGGTCAATAGGTTTCTGATATATCTATGTCACATTTTATTCAATAGATATGATGCTGTAACTCCTGAAGGGAAAAAAAACCAAAGTTTTACGTTTGAACAACCACATCATGCTTCAGAAATATCAGAACTTGACGTATCAAAGTCACTAACGATGATGACGACAAAGTCTCTCTCACAGCAGAGAACAAACAGTCCTGTGACAGCTACTGTACCATGCTTCAAATAAAGAAAAAGACAAAAAAGTTCTGAATTTCTCATCAATTGAATCACCTTTGTGGGTCTGGATCGTTACTTGCGAGTTATATTGTTCTGTTGACCTAGAGTGAAAACTTGATCCACTGTTTGGCAATCCAGGTTGGCATGCAGAGTAAAATGAGAGAAACAGGAAAGTCTTCAGTTGTCCTTTCGAAAGTAACGTTGGAGGGATGATCTTTTTGTCTTGACCTGTCAAAAGCAAGTCAACGTGCTCCTGAGGTACGACTATTATATTAATTCCTCTTCCTCATTTGTTCCTTTTTTTTTCTGGAGGAAACTGGGACTACCGGGTCCTTCCATATGGGTTCAATTCAGCTTCATCATTTGTACTGACGGGTGACGTCCACGTATTCTCCGTCGATAGCTTTCTTTTCGAATCCTTCTATCGGTGGTGTGTGGGTCGGTCCTTTGGCCTCCAGTGGGAAAAGACTTTGGTCTCTTTGTATCGCTTGCTGGTACAGCTCCTCGGATTCGATCCTCAGTTCTCTGAGAGCAGCCTCTTGTGATTTGATGGCCTGCTCGATGAGCCTCGTCTCTGTGACATGTTGCCTGAATTTGAACTTTGACCAATCTTTCAAAAGTAACGCCCTCCTCTCTGCTTCCTCTGGTGGTAAATCTGGGAGGTCTCGCTTCCTGCGAGAGAGGAAGAAATCAACTCAATATAAAAGTGGACTCCATGACGAAGCCTAATGTTAGGATTTTTGCAACGACGTAAGATACGTTTGACTGCAATGAAAGATCTATGCATTTTGGGGATGATCTTTTTCTCTTTACCTTCTGAGAGTGAATAATCAAGACAAAGCCAATGCAATTATTGCAAGCATTGGTCAATTCATCAGTTGTGGCCATTTGTGCTAGACAG